>JAHSPW020000002.1:14847500-16047500 GCA_019985065.2 Arctostaphylos glauca | reverse complement strand
ATTCTCTTAGGATTCTGATTGGAGTGAAGTGCCTTCTGATTGGCCACTAATGAGATAATCGTCTATCAAGCAGTTATCTTCTATTATTAGAATTTCATTCAATTAATACTTCTCATATTAATTCAATTAGCCGTGGATTTCTCATCCATATCTTTTAAAACTATATCCCGACTTATTTGGGATTTTGTCTTATCTCTGCGTAACAGTCACGCATCACCTTTCGGGTTGATGGTGTTCTCGGTCTACTCTTATCAAGTCGGCAAGACATGGGGCTGTCTTTATAAGGTTGACTAATTGCCAAACCGTCTTTCTCAGATCGGCTGACTAGATATTTGACCTTCTCGGCCCGACTAAGGTATGGATAACACTCTTTAGGCCGGCCATACCTTCATGTGATCAGCACGTGTATGCTGATCCTTTCTGGTGCCGAACTCAATCTTTATTGAGGGGGATAAATGTATTTTATTAATTACATTTTTACCCTCGTCAATTGCCCCCTACCTCCAGCTACTCTTTACAAACTCGGTGGAGTAGTCGAAGCTATATAGGGTATACCCATAATTCAATCGATATATACGTGTAGCCGTCTGCACGAAGAGTGCTTCGTTTCCTTGAATGCGATGTGACCGTTTGACAGCTTTTTATGGAGGGACGTGCTTCTTGCGCGTGCTAGACACGTTGTTTCGATGCCCCCATGGTAATTAATTAACATTCTAGGGGTGAAGAACCTTTCTAGCCATTAATTTTGAACCCCAGGGGTGAAGGATCTACCGCCCTTTCCCTTCCTTCTCCCTTTCCATTCTTATTCCCTCTGTTTTTATTTTTCATCATCGTCCTTCGTCTCCTTCGTTTTCGTGGTGCTTCCTGAGTCACTCGAATCGTTTTATTGTCTTCTTCCTTCTCTCTTGTGTAAACTCCTCCTGTATTCATTCTCTGAATATGGGAGTTTTTTGTAGCCACTTCACCACTCCAGCGAGCATAGCAGAATTCCATTGTCACTACAACATCCCAGATGATGTAGTTGTAGAGATCAATCGACTTGAGACTCATTCTGAGATTCGGGATGAAGACTCGATCCATATCCCTCTAATGGCTGTTACAAAGGGTGGAGTTAGGTTTTCTCTCCATCCCTTGCTCTGTAGGGTTGTGGCCTGGTATTGGCTTAACCCTATACAGATATCCATAAACACATATAGAATAGCAATGGGCACTGTTCATTTGAACGAATTGTGCAATACTAACTTAGGTTTATGGGATATTAACTATAATTATGATATGACCTATAATAAGGACGAGAAATGGTATCTCAAATCACGTAGGGGTCGTGAGAAGATAGTCACCCATCTCGTTGATTCAAATAGGGGGAATGATGACGATTTTCTAATTGTGTCTGGCAATTGGGAGTTCTCTCCCGATGAACCCGAGCACATGCAAATTCCCGTGCCTCGTAGCTTTGGGCAATCCCGTCAGTCTCTGTTTTTTTTTTTACATTGATGCATTTCTACTGCTATTTTCGGCCACTGATGTCTATGTTTTGTCTTTGTTCTTGACTTGTTTACAACTGTCAACGCAAACCGAGGCCGGAAGATTTACACCACGAACCCAAAGGATCTGAGAAAAGTACTAGGCTATAAGGGCGTAGAGGGACAAGTGAAGCCGAGATCTGCCGAAGTGCTGCTGCGATATAACCTGACCTACCGAGGTTATATCAAAGAAGAAACTCACGTAGTAGAGGTGGTTGCGAACAATCATGAGATTTTCGTCCCTGAAGGCATTCTATAGCTGTATCTGAGGGAGCCGCATCGCGTTACTTTTGCTACAGTACCCGAGGCTCCAAGTTCGTCTTCTTCTTCCTGATCAACGAGTAATTCAGGTTCCCGATCGCAAGTACTCTGGAATACTGAAGATGAAGAAGAAATTGATCAGGAAATTATGTCGAAGAATCCGAATGTCCCGAACTTGAGGTAATTGATGAAGTAGAAAAACAAGGCGGCTGCCAAGGCGAACAAGACGGTGACCCCTGCTGAAGCCAAAAAACCATCCTGATGTCTAAAAAAACAGAGACTGACGGGGTTGCCTCGCAACTTTGGGCAACCCCGTCAGTCTCTTTTTTTCTTTTTTTTACATTGATGCATTCCTGTGGCTATTTTCAGCCACTGACGTCTAACTTCTGTCTCTGTTCTTGACTTGTTTGCAACTGTCAACGCAAACCGAGGCCAAAAGATTTACACCACGAACCCAAAGGATCTGAGAAAAGTACTAGGCTATAAAGGCGTAGAGGGACAAGTGAAGCCGAGATCTGCCGAAGTGCTGCTGCGATATAACCTGACCTACCGAGGTTATATCAAAGAAGAAACTCACATAGCAGAGGTGGTTGCGAACAATCATGAGATTTTCGTCCCTGAAGGCATTCTATTGCTGTATCTGAGGGAGCCGCATCGCGTTACTATTGCTACAGTACCCGAGGCTCCAAGTTCGTCTTCTTCTTCCTGATCAACGAGTAATTCAGGTTATAAGGGCGTAGAGAGACAAGTGAAGCCGAGATCTGCCAAAGTGCTGCTGCGATATAACCCGACCTACCGAGGTTATATCAAAGAAAAAACTCACGTAGCAGAGGCGGTTGCGGACAATCCTTCCCCGAGGGCATTCCGTTGCTGTATTTGAGGGAGCCGCATCGCGTTACTATTGTTGCAGTAGCCGAGGCTCCAAGTTTGTCTTCTTCTTCCTCATCAATGGGTAATTCAGGTTCCCAATTGCGAATACTCTGGAATACTAAAGACGAAGAAGAAATTGATCAGGACATTATGTCGAAGAATTCGAATGTCCCGAACTTGAGGGAATTGATGAAGCAGAAAAACAAGGCGGTGGCCGAGGCGAACAGGACGGTGACCCCTGCTAAAGCCAAAAAACCATCCAGCGTGGTTATAGCCAAGAGGAAGGCCGATGAAGACGATGCTCAAGAGCGCCCCTCCCCTTTCCCCGCCGATACGGGTGATATCCCTGCTGATTCCAAAAGGAGGAGGCTGGTCAAAGCTCATGCTACTGGTCCCCTCCAAGGCAAAGGGAAAATTCAAGAATCCTAAGAAGGCAGACACATGGGCTCCAGCTCTTCTGGTGGTTGGTGCCACACCCATTACAGTTGCTGATACCGCTGGGGACTTGGGTGTTGCCTCTGCTCTGTCCGAGGCAGTTATGCTGCCGAGGGACATCAAGCCTTACTCTGCGTCTGATGACCGTTCCTTGTTGCGTACTGTGATTGCTCATAATATTTTTGTAAGTATTCGTACTTTGAGCATTTTCTTGTGATTGATTGGATACACTAATGATTTTTTGGTCCGTGCAGGCTATCAAGAAGACCATGCTGTGTCTCGGACAGAGTCAGGATCGGAAAACACGGCTCACTCTGGCAGAAGCCGAAGTTCGTGATTTCAAGTTAAAGTTCTCCAAGGCTCAAGATGAAGCTGATGACTACAAGAAGAAGGCGCTGGAGATTGCTCAGTGGGCTGAATCCTTTAGCCATCTGTTGGCAGAGGAGAAAAAGAAGACAACTGATCTGGTGGCTGAGATGGCAGCTCAAAAAATGAAGCATGCCGAAGAGATGTCTATGATGCCAAGGCTTACAAACAGGGAGCAGACAAAGCTGCTAAAGACTTTGTAAACAACCAGATCCCTGACATGCAGAAAAACTTCCTTGCGACCAGATGGAGGGCGACATTGAAAGCATGCAACGTGCCTGTAGACTCGACTTTGTTCAAAGAGATCCCTCATTCGTCCGAGCTCGACGAAGAGGAGAGACTGTGGATGTCGAGGCCGATATTACTGAAGGCGGCATCACCGACCTTACGACTGATGATCAAGAGGTTGTGGGTGTCGAAAATTTTGCTGAAGGGGAGAAAGACCCTAGGGAGGGCTCAGTTGACACCGTTTGAGTCGGATGTCTCTCAATTTTCATGCCTTGTTTTGTGCGGACACGTGTTCTTTATTTTTGTTTGTTTCGATCATGTACTGTTTTATCTTTTGTTGCACCCGATCGTTTGAGCTGGATGAGTATACTGCTTTCGACAGGGTTAACAATAACTTCTTGTCTCTAGCAATCTGATAGCCATTCATGTATGAAGTCAGCAACTTGCCTGAATGTATGCTTTTCTTGAATTTTGAATTTTTGTCTCAAACTTTTCTCAAGTTTGTTCGGTTTGTTTAAATTTTTCTCAAGTTTAAACACATACCTTTCTCAAGTATGTTCAGGAGTTCAAACTTTTCTCAAGTGTGAACTTAGCTCAAACTTTTCTCAAGTTTGTTCGGTTACTAAACTTTTTTTTAAGTGTTTAGCCCATGCTCCTCTGTAATATGGGCGGGAGTTCAAAACTCTTCCTAAGTGTTGAACCTTTCCCAAGTTTTTCACTAGTTTGTTTGGCTTGTTTAACATTTTCTCAAGTTTAAATACATATTTTTCTCAAATATGTTCAAAAGTTTAAATTTTTCTCAGGTTTGAACTTACCTCAAACTTTTCTCAAATTCGCTTGGCTGCTAACTTTCTTTAAGTGTTAGCCCATACTCCTCTGCAGTATGGTCAGGAGTTCAAACTTTTCTCAAATTTGAATTTTTCTCAAACTTTTCTCAAGTTTGTTCGGCTTGTTTAACCTTTTTTCAAATTTAAACGCATACTTTTCTTAAGTATGTTTGGGAGTTCAAACTTTTCTCAGTGTTGAACTTTCTCAAACTTTTCTGAAGTTTGTTTGGCTTGTTTTTAACCTTTTCTCAAATTTAAACACATACTTTCCTCAAGTATGTTTGGGAGTTTAAACTTTTTTCAAGTGTTGAACTTTTCTCAAATTTATTCGGGATTTAACCTTGCCCCCCAATGAGGCAGTAAAGGTAACTATAACATTTATAGTCTTACTGAATATTTGCCCATGAACCGAAATTTGTGCTTTTATTCATCAAAACTAAATTCAATAAACATAAATACTAAAAAAAGATAACTCTACTGGTAAAACTTTTTAAGGTTGGAGAGATTCCAAGTACGTGGTACTTCTTTGTCGTCAAGGTCTTGGAGTTTGTAGGCATCCTTCCCAAGGCGTCCTATAACCCTGTATGGTCCCTCCCAGTTGGCTCCGAGTTTGCCATCCGTTGGGTCTTTTGTGTTTCCCATGACTTTGCGGAGGACCAAGTCACCGAGATCAAATTCTCTTTGGTGGACTTTCTTGTTGTATGACCTAGAGAGGGTAGATTGATAGAAGGCTAGTCTAATCATGGCTCGTTCCCGCTTCTCTTTGACGAGATCAAGCTCTATTGCCAAAACTTGATCGTTCCTTCCTTGTGTCCATTAACTCGGTGCGAAGGGTTGGTAGGCCGACTTCAAGTGGAATGACAGCCTCGGTACCATATGAGTGTGAATACAGGGTGACTCTTGTAGATCGACTAGGCGTGGTCCTGTAAGCCCATAGAACTAGTGGTAACTCTTCTACCCATTTGCCTTTGGCCTTCTCTAGCCGTTTCTTGATACCTCCTAGTATCGTTTTGTTTAAGACTTCTATTTGTCCATTGCATTGAGGATATGCCACTGAGGCATAGTAGTTATGAATTTGATATTGTGAGCAAAAAGTTTTAAACTTGTCTTGGAATTGGGTCCCCTTGTCCGACACGATGGCATATAGGATACCAAATCTGGTGATGATGTTATGTCAGACAAATCGCTCAACATTCTTCTCTGTGATTTTGCCAGGGACTCCGCTTCTATCCATTTGGTAAAATAATCAGTGCTGCCGACCATCAGATACTTCCTTTCCCTAGTTGCTTTGGGAAGCAAACCAACGATATCTAGGCCCCATTGAGCAAAGGGCCAGGGGCTGGTGAGTGGTGTCAGGTCAGCAGCAGGCTGATGGGTGATCGGGGTAAATTTCTGACACTTCTCACAAACTTGGACATATTTATTGGCGTATTCCTACATGTTAGGCCACCAATATCCCTGAGATATGGCGCGGTGGGCGATGGATCTGCCCCAAGCATGGTTTTCGCAAGTGCCTTCATGAATTTCATACAAGAATTTTTACACTAAGTTCGGGTTTACGCACTTCAAGTAGGGACCAATGTAAGACTTCCTGTAGAGTTCTTGCTTTGGTGAGAGCCAGAAACGTATTACCTTGATCCGCAACTTGTGAGCTTTTCTCTTATCTTCAGAAACTGTACCCCTAGTGAGGTAAGAGATGATTGGATCCATCCAACTGGAACCGAGATCAATTTCCAATGCTTTCTCGGAATATCAATACTTGGATATTCGATAGCATTCACATATATGGTTTGATATTTATCTCGTGGAATTGCCGAAGCCAAACATGTCAGGGCATTGGCGTGCTCATTCTGCCTATAACTGATGTGAGTCATTTTGACTTTCTTGAACTTGGATAATTCTGCTCTAGCTCTTTCCACGTAGGCAGTCATCTTCTCATCTCGGGTGACGTACTCGTCGTTGAGCTGATTGAGAATAAGTTGAGAATCACAGTAGACTGCCACATATATTGCCCCCAAATTATACGCCATTTGAACCCATAGATTAATACCTCGTATTCGGCAACATTATTTGAAGCACTGAAATTCAGACAAATGGACTGCTCAAAATAACATCCGTCTGGTTCCTTGGTAACAGTGCCGACTTCGGATCCTCATGACATATAACCTCTGGTAGGGTATTTGATCGGTCGCGAGTTCTTTTTGTGCCCCCTGGTTGGGTAAGCTTGTTTCTGAAATCGCGGACACTTGTGATATCTGTTCGTGTGAGAATTCTGCAATGAAGTCTGCTAAGATCTGACCTTTTATCGTTGTCCTTGGGAGGAATCCGATGTCGTACTCCCCGAGTTTCACGGACCAGGTAGCCACCCTACCCGACAGCTCTGCTCTCCTCAAGACAGTGCTAAGGGGATGCTTGGTCGGTACTTCTATCTTGTGGGCTAGGAAATAATGCTATAATTTCCTAGAGGCTACCACAAGGTATAAGATCAGTTTCTTCAAGGGGAGGTATCTTGTTTCAGAATCAAGCAGTATCTTGCTCACGTAGTATATGGACGTTTGCTCGCCATCTTTGCCTTTCAACAGTACCGCACTTATCGCGTATTCAGACACGGCAAGATACAGTATTAAGATATCTCCCTTCTCGAAAGTTATAATCAGCGGTGGATTTGCTAAGTAAGTTTTGATCTCTTGGAAGACCGTTTCACATTCTTCCCCCCAAGAGTACTTTGACTGCTTTCTTAACAGTTGGAAAAACAGCCGACATGGTCAGATGATCGGCTGATAAATATGTTAAGAGCTACTACTATTCCTGTTAACCTCTGGACCTCTTTCATAGTCTGAGGGCTCTGGAGGTTTTGTAGAGCGATGATTTGATCGGGGTTAGCTTTTATACCCCTTCAGGTACTACACACCCAAGAAATTTTCCCGAGCTGACCCCGAACGCACATTTCAAAGCATTCAGTTTAAGCTTAAATTTTCTGAGCACCTAGAAGGTTTTGTAGAGATTGGTGATATGGGTCTCAGCTTCCTCAGATTTAACAACCATATCATCGATGTATACCTCCATGTTTCTCCCGAGAAGCTCTTTAAACATAAGAGTGGCTAACCTTTGATATGTAGCTCTTGCGTTCATCAATCCGAACGGCATTACTTTGTAGCAGAATAATCCCTATCGAGTTATGAATGATGTCTTCTCTTGGTCCGGCTCGTACATGGCAATCTAATGATATCCTTGGTATGCATCCAAGAAGCTCATGCGCCGATACCCAGCAGTGGTATCTACGGGCTGATCTATTTTCGGCAATGAGAAGCTATCCTTGGGACAGAATTTGTTTAGATTGGTGAAGTCAACACATACCCTCCACTTGTTGTTCTTCTTCTTAACCATCACAATGTTTGACAACTACTCGGAGTAGTAAACCCCTCTGATGGCTCCAGCTTCTAGTAGCCGATCTACTTCTTCTATCACGGCGTCGGCGTGTTGAACTACCGACCTTCTTCATTTTTGCATCACTGGTTTGTGAACAGGATCCACATTCAAATGATGGCAGACAATATCCGGGCTCACCCTAGGCATCTCCTGTGGTGTCTAAGCGAATACATCGATGTGTTTCTTAAGAATTGTATTAGGACTTTTTCATCTTGCTCAAATAACTCCTCACCAATGAGAAAATACCTTTCTGGATCTGTCTCATGTGCCGATATTTGATTAAGTTTTTTCACAACCCGATCGGCTGGATTACGCCCGATATCGTCCACTGTCAGCCAATCTGAAACCTCTATAGATTTCACGTGTTCGGCTTTAGGCTTGTGTTTTATCGAAGTGACGTAACAACTTTGCGCCATCGTCTGATTCCCAAACACATTCGATCCCTTTTTGTCAGGAAATTTTAACATCTAATGATATGTGGAAGGGATTACACCCATCCTATGAAGTCAAGTCCTCCATATAATTAAGTTATAAGCCGATGGCACATCCACGACTAAGAAGTCAATGTCTAGGGTTACCTTTCCTACCCGTACAAGGGTAGTGATGGATCCCAAAGGCCAGACCACTTTCGGTGCTGAATCCTTTGAGTGGGATGTCGGCTTTCTACAAATATGTCTTATTAAGTTTGAGCTTTTTGAAAGCATCATAATAGAGAATTTCTGTTGAGCTGTCCTGATCAACTAGGATTCTCTCCGTGTTAATGGTGCTGAGAAGCCGCGTGATTACTAACGCATCATAATGGGGATGGGTTACCCCCTCTAGATCCTTGTCTGAAAAGAATATCACCGTGTCTGTCTTCATCTCAGGCTCTCTTCGCTTTTGTCCGAGATGCTAAACCTGATGTTCATGCCCGTCACGGCGTTGTTGGAGCCGGACTTCTTTTTTATCCAGGACCGGTGTTGCCGCATGTATGACATGGACGGTTCCGGTTACCATTGCCTCTTTCTCAGAGGATTCTATTTCCATTGGTTGAACTGTCGGTTGCCCTTGATTGGCCACAAATCGTCTAAAGTGGATGGCTTCAACTAGTTCCTTTAGGAACCGTTTAAGCACTTTGTATTTTTCTATAATATGGCCATCATTGCGATGATAACTGCACCAATCTCTGTTTGGGTCACGTCTCACGAGCTCTCCTCCTGAGGCTGCTAGCCATTTCCAAAAGGGCTTATTTTTCAAAAGCCAAATTAGCTTAAAGATGGGACTGTTGAAAATTGTGTGTATTGCTCTATACGTCTGGGTGCCAGGTGGTTTGCGTTCCTTTCGTACCTTCGCAACTTCGGGTACTTCAGTTTGTGGTCTCTTTGTTGTTGGTTCTATCGTAGTGCTCCTATGCACTTTGCTTGCGGGCCAATCCTTGTCTCGGCGTATCTCGTCTTTGAACTTCGCATATTTTTTCACCCTCCCCATTACATCGGCAATGGTGCTAGGAGATATCGGTATGATAACCCCAATCTAAAGGACTCTACTGCATAGGCCTCTATACAACCCCCGATTTCATTGTAAGTTGCCCAGTACCTACTCGCATATTGCCTGAGATCTTCATCAGGTCCTTTCCTCAGAGTTAGGAAAGTATTCATGTATTTCTTCTGTGCTTAATTAGCCACAAATCGTTTGAGGAACTGGTCTGTCAATTGCCTCCAACTAGTGATGGATCTCGGGGGGAGGGCCTAAAACTAATTCAGGGCTGTTTTCCCCAAACTTAAGGAAAAAACCTTGTAGTATAGGCTGTCATGGCCTACATATATCATCATGGAGTTCACGAATCCTTTGATGTGAATCATCGGATCCGTTCGTCCATTATAGATTGAGAATTTGGGAGGGACAAATTTTCTGGGTAAGTCCTCTGTTTCAATCTGTACCGACAGTGGTGACACTACTAGCTGTTGTAACTCTTTATGGTTCTCATCATCCTCTGGTTGGTTCAATCCCAACTACTGATTCAGCCACGCCCTCATGTTAGGAATTGGAGCAGTTGGGGATACTGCTGGACATGCCATCGCCCGGTGGACATTCGGAGCCATTCCTGTCTATTGATTCAACCACTCGTGCATGTCGGGGAGTGGTTGCACTGCAGGTAATCCACCCATATTTGAAATTGCTCCAGTTTGTTGTTCCCCTCCTCGGGGTCTCTGACTCTGTTCGTGTCGACTATCCTGTCATGATGGACCAGTTTCAGAATGTTCATCATATCCGGATACCAACTACCGAGCAGGGTCTCTTTGTCTATGGAGAGTACGATTTTCTCTCTCCATGCAGCGTATATAATGCCTCATGTCCTCGATCTCCTGGTCCCTCCTTCGAACCCGATTGATGTTATTGTAATTTTCGTCTCGGCGAGACCCTTCATGAGTTCGGGATCCTCTCCCTCCCTCGTTTTGGGTTTGTGTTTCAGATTTGTCTTTGTTCCTCAACCGCTCCGCTTCTCACAGAGGATCAGGGCGTTGCTCCAATGGAAGCAATGGCAATGTGGCTTGTGGCGCAGAAGCCTCCAGCGAAGTAACTGGTAACGAAAAAGTAGGAAGCGGTGCCTATTCTCCAGGCTGCTCCCCGACTAATTTTGGGGGTTGAACTTTAGGAATTTTTTTCCTGGGTACGAATTGGGTGGGAGGAAGATCTAGACTTGTCTTTCCCCACTTGCTCTTTCCCCTGATCTCTCCTGGGTGTTTTAGCCATAAGTCTCTAGCTTTCCCACAGACGGCGCCAATTATAGATGGGTGGATTTTCTCAATCAGAACAGAAAGCCAAGAGCTCACTATCCAACCGAAACAATGCTCTCAATGTGAATGGACCTGTGATCTGCAAAACAATGAATCATCAAAGAGCCCTCTGCCGCTATGGCAGGAAGACACTCCGATGATTAAGTCAGGCAAAAACTTGCATGATGAACAATGATTCGAGCCAATATTCTCTATTAACAAGCGAAATTATGCACTAGTTAAAATGTACGTTTTTTTTTTTGTTGACATGGAGCTTTATTTATAGACTTTTCTTTAATCCTAATTCTCTTAGGATTCTGATTGAAGTGAAATGTCTTCTGATTGGCCACTAATGAGATAATCGTCTATCAAGCAGTTATCTTCTATCATTAGAATTTCATTCAATTAATACTTCTCATATTAATTAAACTGGCTGTGGATTTCTCATCTATATCTTTTAGAACTGTATCCCGACTTATTTAGGATTTTGTCTTATCTCGGCGTAATAGTCATGCATCACATTTCTCGGGTTGATGGTGTTCTTAGTCTGCTCTTATCAGGTCGGCAAGACGTGGGGTTGCCTTTCTAAGGTCGACTAATTGCCAAACCGTCTTTCTCAGATCGGCTGACTAGATAGTTGACCTTCTCGACCCGACTAAGGTATGGATAACACTTCGTAGGTCGGTCATACCTTCATGTGATCGACACGTGTATGCTGATGTCTCTTCTATCTGGTGCCAAACTTAATCTTTGCTGAGAGGGATAAATGTATTTTATTGATTACATTTTTACCCTCGTCATATATGTGTGTGTGTGTTTGTATATGTATATATATATAGAGAGAGACAGAGACAGAGACAGAGACAGAGACAGAGATAGAGAACAACATCAATCTGGTACTTATAATGCATTATGAAAAGAGAGAAAATTTTATAGGTGCAATTGGTGAATTCATTTGGCATTCTAAAGTATGAACGATAAGAATTGGTGTGTTAATGGCCTATATATGTTTTGCATTATGCAGTCGCAGGGAGAGGGAGAAGGAGAAGGAGAGGGAGAGAGAAAGAGAGAGAGTGCACGAGGGAAGACAGTTTAATCACTCTAGAAAAAGATTGCTATAGCTAGTCATCTCTTCACTTTACGCTTTTGTCAAAATAAATAGAAAGCTAATGCACAAATTTTGATGCATAGCTCATAATACAAATGTGTTGGATAGTTGTTGATAGATGCGCGACTCTTATTATTTTGTGAACTTGAAAACACAAATGTCTCTGGATCTGTACACAAAAATTAATGCAAACATATTTGTCTTGAATTAAATTAGTTATTCTGAAAATTATTCTTCGTATTTAGTAAATTTAGGCATGTTTAGTCAATTTTTTTGGTTATTTTCTTTATCTTTATTCAAAAATATATTTGTTAAATTTTTATAAAGTCTTAGTGAACTACTACTTTGACAAGAAGAATAAAAAAATTAAAAATTTATAAACATAAATACAAAAAAAAAAACTAAATTGTCCTTTAGAAACTTAGTCTTTGTTTGTTAATCTGATAAGGGACTTGGGATGGGATAACGAAGCCTATGGGCTTGGGTAAAGGTGTTTGCTTTGCAAAGAGGGACCGGACTATTAAGGTAAAGGGATTGGTAATCCCCTCACTAGGGCGTATTACAAATACCAACACCCACCAAGTATTATCAAGCCGCTCATTGTTCAATTGTAGAGAGTTACCCATTTGGCCCACCACCGATCGTTGTCATCGTTTACTGCATATCTGTGTTATTCGCCATCGCCAACATCCATCTACTTCACAATCAGCCATCCAGGTAAAATAATTCATATTTCGACTTCCAAATTTGCTTCCTTCTTCCAACTTGCGATTTGTTCCAACTTATCCGAAGTTGGTTTGATTTATACTCACCTATGCAGTTCTAAAACTTAAGGTTTTTGTTTGATTTCTTCAGACTCGGTCTATTTTTCAAAAAATATGTGTCAAGAGGAATCTGAGTTGACAGTAACACCAAATTATGTGCATCTACTATTGAACAACAATTCTAGATTTCGTAATAGCTTGTTCTCAACGACAGTTTAGGGTTAGAACTATTACAAAGCTGGATTTGGTGCATCTCATTTTGAACTCCAATTTACTTGCTCGTAAATTTCATCAATTTTCTTTGATTTATTTGTGGTGTATTATGGTTAATGTATTGTGTAATTTCAGATCTAGTGAGAGGCCAATTTATTTATTTGTATGTCCGTTTGAATGACTTGTAATCAATGTAGAACAATGGACAATGTTAGGGATATATATGACATGGATGAAATGTTGTGTGCATTTGTCACCCTACAACAAATTGTGACGTCCTTGAACTATGCATGTGTCATTTTCATGACCATGATGCACGCCGCTGTGGAAGGAGACAAACGTAGGGATGCTGTTATTAGAAACCCACATCTATTCCATGTTAGACCGTTTAAACCATTTGGTTAAAAATAATGAACAAGATTGTTTTAACCAACTAAGAAAGAGTAGATATGCATTCATGCTACTATGCATGATGGCAAGAGTCGTTGCGATGTTCGAACCAAGCTATGTGGTTGTGAAGAAAAAATTGGCGATATTAGTGTGGACCCTTGCTCATACAAAAAGAATTGCCATATGAAATTTGACTTCTTGAGGAGTGGTCAAACAGTTAGCAAGTACTTCAATGAGGCACTTAAAGTTGTGTTGAATCTTCATAATGTTCTACTTAAAGCTCTGAAGCCAATTGCTACCAATTCCATTGACAATCAGTGGCAGTGGTTTCAGGTAAGTGTTTACTATACAAGTAGTACATTTAGTCAATGTAGTTTTATCGTTTGTCAAAAATAACATGTATTAAATTTCTATAGAATTGTCTTGGAGCACTGGATGGGGCTTATGTAGAGGTTCGTGTTGCAGTTGTTGACAAATCAAGGTACAGAAATAGAAAAGGTGAAGTTGCCACCAATGTATTGGGTGTGTTCCCCGGATACCCAATTTATATATGTCTTGCCTCCGTGGGAAGGATAGACATCTGACTCTAGGGTACGTAGAGATGTCGTAAGTAAAGAGAATGGATTGAGAGTCCCAAACGCGGGTTGCACTAATGGCGAGGGTTTTTTAGCATCCTATAGAGGCCAACGTTACCACCTGTCCACGTGAAAAAATGGTCGCACTCCTCCCCAAGAGTTTTTAAACATGAAGCACTCTTCTGCTCGTAACGTAGTTGAGAGGTCTTTCGAGATGATAAAGGCTAGGTGCAAAATTTTGAGGTCTCACTCTTTCTTTCCAACCAGAACACAATATCGTAAAATCACTACATGTTGTCTCCTCCACAATCACATCAGACGTGAAATGCCAAATGATCCTTTAGAACAACAAATCCAACAACAATTAGATGCACAACCCAATGAGATGGGAGAGGAATTCATTGATGGCATAGAAGCGATGATCAATGGAGTGAATGGAGGACCTCATTAACGACACAAATGTTTGATGACTGGCAAGCCAATAGGTAGAATGGGCATTGAATATATTTGTAACATGAAGAAATTTTATCCATTTGTAATAACTTAGTACAAGTTTTGTACTCCATTTCAGTTATTGAATATGATTTCATGGTTCTTATGGACTGAGCAAGTACCCTCGTATTCTATTTCAGTTATTGAATATGGCCTCATTAGAACATAGCTCTTTTTAATTGATGATTATCAAAAAAATCAGAAAATATTATGTCTAAGAAAGGATCCGGTTTCAAAGCTGCGAGGCAATTTTGTAACAAGAGTGAGTAGGAATACCTAATGTACACAATGAAAGAATTGGTCACTGAAAAATGCTTTTTGAAAACTAGATTGTGGGCAATTTAAATGGGGCTTCTATGGAGAGTATGAAAAGAAAATAATACTACATTTTTTAGGTACTGATTTGAGAGGGCACCCTCACATTGAATGAAAGATCAAAACCTGGTAGAAACATAATAATCTTCTGCAAGATATGCTCCAAACAAATGGGTTCGATTAGGATGACGCGGAGAAGATGGTCCTATTGGATAGCGATGACGTGTGGGACAATTATGTTAGGGGTAAAACTTTAAAACTTGTCCCCTTCAACTATGTAAGTGGATAGCAATAACATGTGCATATTGTATTCATTTCTTTAACATTGATGGCAACTCTGTTTTAACCAACTACAATGCGTCTCCGATGCGAATGGAATGAGAAATAAGCCTTTCCCTTACTACGATGATTGGCTCAATCTATTTGGCAAAAATAGAGCTAAGGAGAACTCGCTGAGGTTCAAAGTGAGTCTGTGGCAGCAATGGAGAGGGAGAAGACACATGATCAAAGGGACTACTCTCTTGTATTTGGCTTTACGTTACGTCCGAACATGGATTTCTCCATGTCTCACAATACTCCACAATCTACTGCACAACCTACCACTAAGACAATTGGGGAAGAAAGACCACAATCCAGTGAAAGAATCAAAAAAGGACTTGCAGAGATGGCTAAAACTTTTAGAACCTTGTTCAAAAATACAAATAGTAGGATGGCTAAGATGGCTAAGGGGATATGCCATGCTCATGACATATAATGACCCTAAATTTTTAAATAAAAAAATAAAAGGGGAAATTAAAATTTTAATGTATGAAATCATTAATTGATTAAATTGATTTTATGCAATTTCATTTTACTAGACTTATGTTTAATTCATGGATTTGTGAATATGTGTTTGGACTTAACCCACTGAACCATTGATTCTTGAGCTCAAAATCTTAACCCATCAATATTTTATGAAGCTTGATCCAAGTCTTGACCCAATCAGATCCCAACTTGTTTACCTAGCTCATGATCCAAATCCTTTTGTTTTGATCCAAAACCCATAAATTAGCCATGTTCCATGAAACTTGTCACATGAAATTATTTTCTTTCAATCATTATCACCCCCGTATGCTCTAAATGTAATCCTCAGCTAAAACCATCAAAGAAATACATTTACATAAATTGCAAGTTATCTCTATCTGAGCAAATCTTTTCCTCCCCTATGGGTATGCATCCCTTGACCCTCACTCATCTCTATCCACAACAAATCTACTCAAGTCTCACCTATTATACTCTCCTACAATGGCAGCCCTTTTCTTTTCTCCTCCAATGAAAATCCATGCAAGGAGTGTTCTTACACACCCTTGTACCTCCCTTCCTTCACATATACGAAACTCCAGAGCTCTTATTCGGTGTTTTGGTGCTTCAGTTGTTGAGAGAGAAGGGAACCGAAAGGCGAACTGACCACCGACCACCGACACCGACACCGACACCGATCACCGACAGCTGCTGCCAACTCTTGCAATAAGCGAAATGGTGCGTGAGGGAGTGAGATTGAAGGAGAAAGAGGGAGAGAAGGAAGGAAACGGAGAATGGACGTTGGTCACAAAGAGAAAGCATCGTATACAGAACTTGTATGGATCTGATTCAGGGAAAGGTGAAATGCATTTCAAAAAGGGACTGGTATCGTTGTTTGTGGACAATATCCCAGATTCCATGGATGGCGAGTGGATGCATCAAATATTCAAAAAATTTGGTGATATATCAAAGGTGATTATCCCGCC
Source organism: Arctostaphylos glauca (assembly GCA_019985065.2). Classification (NCBI taxonomy): domain Eukaryota; kingdom Viridiplantae; phylum Streptophyta; class Magnoliopsida; order Ericales; family Ericaceae; genus Arctostaphylos; species Arctostaphylos glauca. The sequence continues at coordinate 16,031,182 of JAHSPW020000002.1, read as the reverse complement.
AAAAAGAACAAAGAAGAATTCAAGGTTTGGATTTGTAAGATTTTACTCAAGAACGGAGGCAATCCAGGCGATTAAAGATTTGAATGGAGTAATGATACGCGGAAGTAAACTACATGTCAAAATCGCAACTTTTCAAAAACCATCAGAAAACGATATTGTGAAAATAAATTGGGAAGATCAACAACTGAACAGGAAGCAAGGAAAGAGAATGAGGGCAAACAACGATGGCAAATAGGAACTACCAGATTGACAGAAGAAAGATCATATGCGGACATAGTCAAAGGTATAAAGGAGGAAAACAAAGTTGCAACTTTGTCAATCCATGCTGACCAGGAGAGCACCGAGTGGTTGGAAAGAAGTGCTGTGGCAGAAGTAAGAGATCTCCGGATGTTGGAGAAAATCAAAGAAAGTCTGCGAAGTCAGTATGGGCATTCAACTAAAATAAGATCGTTGGGGGGATGTAGCATTATAATAACGGTTCAATCCAGATCACTTAGAGATTCTCTGGTAGAAAACACTGAACATCCTCTATTTCATGTGTGGTTTTCGAGTTGCAAGAAATGGGATCAACAACCAGACATAATACCAAGAAGGTTGGTTTGGTTATACTGTTTAGGGATGCCAATACAAGTTTGGAACAATAGTAACTTCTCCAAGATAGGGAGTTTGTGGGGAGAGGTGGTAAAAGTGGAAGGAGATATTTCAGCAGCAACAAGGTTAGATGTGGGCAGAGTTCAAGTTAATATTCCAGTAATGGATAATATTGATCGATCGGTCTTAGTGGTTGGGAAAGGAGTCAGGAAGATGGTAAGAGTGATGGAAGAAAGCTGGGACTTGGAATATAGCAATGGCAGGAGGAGCAAGGAAGATAGAGGTAGTAAGGAAGATACAGATCCGAATGAGAAAAAAGCCATGGAAGAACAAACTCTGGAAGAAGGAGAATATGTCCCATCGGACAAGGAATTCCTAAGGAATCGGATAGGGGAGGAGGGAGCAGGTCAACTAAATTGGAAATCTGGAGGTAAGGAACACACACCCTCTGATTCTTATGTGGCAGAAACAAAAATGACACTTTGTGGTGAGAAGATCAAAGGAGGTCTAGTGGAATCAATGTTAAGGAGGGGGAAGGGGACAGAGAAGAGGCTTTCAGTTCCTCAGGGAAGCTCAAGCAGGTGCAATACGGGCAGGAAGGAGAAGGAAGGTTGGATTATCACAATGGGCCATCCCTAGGGTCTACAAACTTGGAGGAGCAAGTAAGCTCTACTTCAAAGGAGGACGAGAATAGCAAAGCTGAGATCAGCACAAGAACTACAAAAGGGAGAAGGAAAAAGAAGGGTTTAAAGCACAAAAGAACCACGCAAGAGGTGATGGGATCCATGAGTAATAGGCTAAAAAGGAAGTACTTTAAGAAAGCAAGGAGGGTGAAAGCTAATCCAAAACTAAGGAATGCAGGCAGAACAGCCACCCTCCAAACTGTATCTGGCTTAATTTTGTACCTCCTCGAATGCAAGTGTTATGCTGGCTGGCGTGGAAAGGCAGGAAAAAGGTGGCGGCATCCATTTTCTTCCTAGGGAGGATTAGCCTACAAGAGGCTCTATGCACTTTTTGTAAAGGCGTCATAGAAAACCAAGATCATCTTCTTCTCCACTGTACACAGGTATGGCGAATTTGGTGTAGTTTCCTTTCAATTTGGGAGGTACCGTGGGCAACCCCCAAATCCATTTCAGATCTACTAAGTTGGTGGTCCGGGTGGAAATTACCTAAATCCTCTAGTAGAATGACGGGAATTCTATGGAAATCCTTGCCGGACATCATAATTTATTCAATCTGGATGGCGAGAAACCATGAATGGTTCAATAACAAAAGAGTGGACTGGGCTCGGTTGAGAGAGGGCATCAATTTCAGGTGGGTTTATGGAGCTCAGACCTACGCTAAGCAAAGGAACTCAATCATGGCAAGTATACTGTATAATCCATCCGGACTGATACAGAGGGGTTTGCTAAGGTAGGACATGAGGGGAGGTTCCGGTGGCGTTTTCTGGATGACGGGGAGATGAGGAGAGCGAGGGGAGGAAGACAGAAGGCGGTAGATTAGGGCTTAGGTTTCGTGTCTGGAGTCGTATGGTCTAAGGCTTAGGGGTTGTTTGGATTCTCACCAAACAAGTTAATGTAATTAATATTTTCTCTTTTCCCATTAATATATCAGCTTATTTGCTTTTCAAAAAAAAAAAAGTTGTTGAGAGAGAAGAATATTACAGTAGAGAGAGAGAGGAAGAGGAGGAACTTTCATTAGAGTTGAAATCACCCAATCCAAGCCTTAATATTTTGATTCAAACTTCTCTCCTTTCAATTCAAAGGTAAATGAAACTCTCCCTAACTATGAATCTATGCCATTGGTCTGTATTTAGCTCCATGGAACTTTGAAAAAATAAAACTCATAACTGAAATTTCGTAGAAAATGATCGTGGCATCGGTGCCTTATTTTTGGTAGCAGGCACCGGTGCCTTCCCTTGCAGCACTTGATATTGTTCTGTATTTTCGTAGGTGCACCAGTGCCTCATTTTTTGTAGCACCAGTGCCTCCTCCTTACAGTACCTTATATTTGGCCTATAATTTGACTTAGCACTAGTGCCTTAGTTTTGGGTGTTCCGATGCCTTACCTCTTTGTATATCAGTAGGGCTGCCTATGGTTTGACTTGGCACCGGTGCCTCTGTTGTGGATTTTGTATGTCAGTTTTTGCTTCAGGGCAGTTGCACCAAGACATGTTCTATGATAGCATACTTATTTTCTATAAATAAATTTAAATTTTCTTTACTTTAATTTTATTTAATGAAAATAAGGAAGTAAACCCCCTTTTGGAAACAATGGCATTTACAGAAAATTAAAATTCTACCCGTATCAAAATGTACTTGAAAAAATACACTTTTTCTTCCTAAAGATTTGCCTGAAACTCACTCTAGACTTATGCATTTGAAACTCATGAGTATACCATTGTTCTTGGAATAAATCAAGGAATCATTTTCAGAACTTTTTATTCTTTAAATCGAAACTTTGAAAATTTAACTTTTTCTGTAATTAGAAAAAAATTCAGACAGTGAAACTTTTCAGAATATAAGAACACAGTCCTAATTGTTACTTAGTGACTACTTCACCCATAACCAAACATAGATTATCTCGTTGAGACTTTGGGTATCATCAATCATTGTAAGTTGATATCCTATTCGAGGATCATTATGCTAGGCAATTCTTTGCGAATATGTGATCATGAAATTTCGTCCATGTGATGATTGCTAACGTTATTATATTATCTTATTTATTTGTTAAAACTTGTATCTCCAACACATCATCATGCTATCACATGTCTAGTTGTTTGAACAAAAGTTAGATGGAATCAATGAGGAACATTTTGAAGCTATTAGAAATGTTATCGAGGTTTTGACACAAGTCATGGAAAGTCACGAACTTTGTAACGAAATTTGAAATTTTGAGAAACTCTTATGCTTGTGACCTAAGTTTTGACTTACTCTTTGGTGAGACGTACTAGGATGTCTTTAGCCAATATATCAATTTTAACCGAAGTACGTCTGTTACCACCAAGCTGTGTCTTGGAGCTGGGTCAGTCACGTCTCATGTATTAAGCCAAATTATCTCGTGAGCTGGTTATGTTCGTAAGCCATGTTGTGTCTTTTCAAAAAATAAAAAATAAAACATAGTTGAAGGGAAGAAATTAGATATTTTCTAAGATAAGGTACGGCATATGAGAGAGATAATACTAGGAGCATAACAGTTGGAAGCATGGGATACGAGAACTAATGTTTGGGTACATTGGCCTCAAACACAAAGTCAGTGTAGGGGTCGGGATCATATTGGTCAGGAACATCATGATACCACTTTGAAAATATAATTTCGATAACGGACAACGCTTGTGTTAACCCGAATTTTGAATTTTGAAATGAATTTGGACACTTGTGAACATTGGCGAACACTTATGAATATTGGTCAGACACGTGTGATTTGATGATTTGATCCGATTTTTCAAACTGGAAAACCAAACCAAACTAAATCAAACTGGAAAACCAAACCAAATCAATGATTTGATCCGATTTTTCAATCTAATCAGTCTAGTTCGTTCCGATTTGAAATTTTTAAAAAAATTCGGTTCACTTTTGATTTTAGTCACCTAGAAACCAAACCGGTTCCTATACTAAACCCTAAAAAATATATTAAAAAAAAACGATTGGTACATATTTTTTTAAGTCTTAAACTTTTTTTTTTTACTTTGATTTTTACGAGACTTTAGTTTTTCTATAATTTAAAATTTTGTATATTAACTTTACTAGACTTTAGTTTTTTTGCAGTTTTTTTAACTTGGGCTTAGGCGTAATCAAATTGAAAATCGGTATTAAAATAAAAATCAATTTAGGTTTTACCCATTTGACACGAACCTCTTAATTTTTTTAATTTTGGATCCAAGTCCAAAGCAAACCGAAACCGGACTGAAACCAAACTGAAATTGAAAAATCAAACCGAACCAAACTGAAATAGTTCAGTTCGGATTCGATTTATAAAATCTCAAATCGAAATTATCAGTTTGGTCCGAGTTTCTCAGCCAAACTGGACCGGTTTCACCCCTAGCGATCATGATAGTGAATAATCCAGAACGCGCTGATTTGTTCTTTTGTCTATTTGAAGCTGACAAGCTCAAGTGGACTTGCATTCTCTTGAATGGGCTTTTCTAATACTTGTGTTACTTTGGGTTATGATTTTTGAGTAAAACTTATGCAAAACTATTATGTTGCATTAGACTATTAGTCATTGTGCATACTTCTTCTTTTGATCTATATGCAATTTCTATATCTATAAAGGGTTTGTAAAACAACTATATTTGTTTGTTGGTGTAAAAGTGTTTCTATTCTACAAGTAGTTTGTGATCTATATGATGCTGGTGTCTGAAGTTATGCAGTTTGTGAGTTGCTATATACATACTTTGTTTGTAAAGACTCGAAATTTTTTTATTTTTACTTAAGTGTTCAGAACATTATTGAGTGATTAGTATTGATGGAGCAGAGGGTTGATGGTGAGGTGAGACATGAGGGAAGGGTGGGGCTAATTAGTTAGGGACTGGAGCATCTGGTCAGGTCTGAAGCAAGCTGTCAAGAATTTTGGCGTTTTTGAGACAATGGCCAATCCTAACTGGTCAAATGTATACCGTGACCAGTTAGGCTGTAACACCCTATGTATACTATAGGTTTAATTACTTGTTGGAGTCTAACCACGTAACTCAAAATACTTAAGCCCAAGTTATTAATAGTAGTTTACATGGCTCATTGTATACTTAGGATCACCCATGTAGACTTTCAATGTGGGATGAAATGTCACAATCTCTCCACCTTTAAGACCTTGCGCCCTCGCAAGTGGTTAAATACTAGTCACTAAGGCCTAACCCCAGGTCTGTTCCCTACTGACCAAATAAAGTCTCGACCCCATACTCGATTGTGTACAGGGGTCGCTCTGATACCATTTGTAACAGCCCATATAAACCACTGGCCCAATAATTTATTGGAACTTAACCACGTGATACAAAATATTTAAACCCAAGTTATTAGTAGTAGTACACATAACTTATTATATACCCAAGATCACTCATGTTGACTTTCGATTTGGGACGGGATGTCACACAGGCATTCGGTCAGGACCCAGGCATCCAATCATGTCTTGGAGCTCAACTTTGAGACAGTTGTCAATCCTAATCGGTCAGGTTGGGGACACGCGGAAATTTGAAGACAGTTAGGAGATATTTTTTTTAGACAAGTTATAATCACAAATGTTCTTCTCTCTCTTTCTCTCTCTAAGAGGTCATCTTCTCCGCTCACTCTCCCTTTTAAATCCATGATCTAAACTAAAGATTCTTCAAATTCTTTCAAGACCCACCGATATCTCGAGCTTGGTGGCTCTATTTCACTTAGAGGAGGTTAAATTTGAGCTTCTACACCAGCATTGGAGCTAAGGTTCTTGGAGCTCAAACTTTAGAGTAAAAACTTTGAGGTGTGAATGTTTTCACTTCTATTCATGGATGTACAACTTGATTTGGCCCATATTTCATGATTTTTGTTATTTTTAGGAGCTTTAGTCATTATTGTCCATATTGTGAGATTTTCTTAGATTTATTGCTCAACTATTTAGTTTTAGCACCAACCCCATCGTACCCCCTTCTTCATAAGGATTGTCTTTCTATTCTAAGATCAGGTTTACCCATATGTTTAGTTCAATCATATTTTGGATATAGCGTTGGCGAGTTTGACTACGGCTCATAGTGTGATGTGTGAGGCTATGTCTTCTACATATATGGACTTTGTGAATAATAGGCATTAGTTGAATAGTTGTGACATGCTATGAATGAAAAGAAGTAAATATAAACTTGTGATATACCTTAGCATTGAAATGATGTGGGTCCTAGCCTCCTTTGGGGATCTGCTAGGTGTAATTGATACTTGCCTCCGTGGGAAGAAGAGCTAGGAATGAAATCGATTACTAGCCTCCTTCAACGAAACGTGCTAGGATATGACCTATCTTGACTAGCCACCATTGGGCGAGGAACTAGGGATGAGAATCTGATGATATGGACTAGCCACTGTTGGGTGAAGTGCTAGTGTTAAAGAATCGTACTTGGAATAAAGCGTGAATCATGAATGAGTTGTAAGATGTATTGGATATTAGAAATGGATTGTGATACAGATGACATGTGATTTACACTTGGCTTGGCCTCTTACATATGTCATCATTTGTTGTTCACAGTTGATTATTAATATCTTGAGCATGTCATCATATGTTGTTCATACATTTTGTCTTGTCATTTCATATTCGTATAATATTGGCATAGATATTCTTATTGGGATATGTAACTTAACTCTTCCTTCTTTTTAGGTTCCATTCCGTAGGCTTAGCATGACATGCTTGGAATGCATGAGATAATGCATGTTTTGAAAAGCTATATTGACTGGAGTTATTTAGCATCTTCATAACTTATTTTTAAAAAGATGTGTTGTAACTCGTTATTTTGATTAAAAGAATGTAATACATTCAGCTTCATTTTTGGATTTGGAGATAGTAAGCATTGGTCAAAGCGACCACCTTTTTGTAATTCACTTCAAACTTGTTACACTTGATTCTAAATAATGGACTTCGAGGGAATTAGAGTGAAGTTGTGAGCATTGTATTTGTATTAAATGTATGATTATTTATGCTTGAAAATCGAGAGCGTGACATTGTTAATTGTTTCTGTAGCTTGTGAACTTAGCTAATTTTATGAACTTTATTGGCAAGTTAAGTTTCTGCAACTAGGATGACAGCCAAGAAATTCTATTATATTGTTTACGTGGAACGTGCCCCGGGGGCTTACAACTCTTGGGTAGCTTGCAGCCAACAAGTTTCTGGATACACGTGCACTATTCAAGAAATTTAGGACTTTCGAGCAGGTCAACACTACATTTCTTACAAATTTCACTCCTCAAGGCCTATTGGAAGGCCTGAAGCGGCAGTTGACACTCAAATCTTCTTGTTACCAAATGTTGAACAAAGTGCAACAAACACTGACCGTGCTACGCACAAAGATGTGGTTGGACGGTCACGATGTGGCTATAACTTTGCTTCGCTCACTCTTGGTGTTACTATGTCCCTCTTAGACCAATATGTTGTATGGTACTTTTTTCTTCTAGTGACAATTAAAGTTGAACTTTGTGGGTTTAAATTGGAACGATGTCTTTTGGTTTACTAAAAATCAAGAACTAGTCTAATGTAATTTGCAGAGACAAATATGTTGTATTTGGAGGCACTAATATAGATTTTGAAATTGTTAACGTCAATTCAAAACTTTTTTTTTGTGGTTTTGCCCTTGTTCTTTTTTATATGTCAATTTTTTTGTTTTTTAAAAGAGTAGCTGAGCAATTTATGATTGTGCTCAATTGATAGTTTTGTGGTCCGTTAAAGTGGTTGTTTGGGCCTGAAAGTAGTATAGGAAGGAAATATTGCTAGTTTTGTTTCCAATGAGAAAACATTTATGCCATGTTTGGTAATTATTTCGTTTTCTGTTTTCTATTTTTATTTTCTGAATTTTTTATTTTTTGAGAAAAAATACGTTTGGTTGATATTTTACTTCTAAAAAATCAAAAACAGCTTTTATTATTTTCAAAAAAAATGAAAGTATGAAAAATGAGCTTTTATTTATTTCAAAAACAGTTTTCATTAGTTTCAAAAATCAACTATGTGTGTGTATATATATATATATATATATATATATATATATATATATGTATGTATACTAGATGTATATATAATTATATATTCGCATATTATACATATATTTATTATACGTATAATATATATATATATATATATATATATATATTTGTATAATATGTATAATATATATACTTGTAAGTACATACTTATATACATATACATATACATATATATATATATATGCATAATTATACATATACATTATACATATGTATATGTATAATTATGTATAATTTATATATATAATTATGTATATACATATGTATTAAAATATACATGTATAATAAGTGCATATATATATACACACACACACACACACACACACACACACATATGTATTATATATTATACATATATACATACTTATAATATACTAATATACAATATATATAAGTATGTATATATATGTATACACTTAGATATATTATAAGATATACATATACATACATATATATATATGATATAATAATCTTAGATATATTATAATATATACTTATATATAATACATATATACATGTATATATATACACTTATATATATTATAAATATATATATATATATAGACACACACACACACACACACACACTTTGATATATACTTATGTACATGTATGTATGTATACACACACACACACACACTCTCTCTCTTTGATATATACTTATATACATGTATATACTTATACATATATATATATATACGGGTCAAATCCGGGGACACATAAAAAAACACATAAGAAAACACTCCATCTCTCCCGTTAAAATCAATGGCTGAGATTAAAATATCCTTATCCCTCCCTCTCCCTCTTCCTTCTCCTTTTTTACACACTAACCCCCTTTCTCTCCTGCCCCATTGAAAGAGAAGGCTCCATTACCTAATCTGAGAATCAATCTCGAGCTTTTTTTTTTTCCATTGCCATCACAAATAATTTTCCAACTCAACAACAGCACCAGAAATATATCAAGAGAGAATCGTATGAGGCACTATTTAATTTGGGAATTATACTAACCTACTCGCCGAAACAACACCAATGGGAGCAAAACAAAAATGAGGACCAAGAGCAGAGCAAAGGCACGTGAATTCCACCAGTAAATCCCAAACCATTAGTAGTCTTAACATTTTGTTGTAAAAATCCGGCAAAATTAAGAATAAATTTAAGAATTTTTTATTTTCTTATAATTCTACCATAAGTACGCTTACCGATAATAATCAAGCGAACAATCACGGAACCAAAATTGCTGAGCATGACGCAAATCTAGAGTGCGACAGATCCTACCCATCCAAACCATTTGTACATCACACCGGCGTAAGTACTTGACTGGCTGAAATTGGTGAACCTAATTATGAATTCAACAACAACGTCCGCCAACACTGTAACCATTATAACAACCGATACAAAAGCCGGAATCACGCCTAGGAGCATGTCCAAAGTTGAAAAATTGAAAAAATATATACGATTCAATCAAAATCAGCAAACTCTTAGTCCGAATTTTTATCAATCGATAAAAAATTCAGAACTATGAATTTTATCAATCAATTCGATTTTTTTCGGTGACAGTTTCGTCTTAGTATCACACGGAGGGGCTTCCTTGAATTCATCATCATCTTATTTTGTTCCACATATCCAAAGTTTTCCTAAATAGTGCCTAATAGGATTCTCTTGATATATTTTGCTTCCACTGATGTTGTTTCATTCGGCGGGCTCTGTAAGTATGGAAACTCTTTGAGTTGGAAAATTATTTGTACATGATGGCGATCTCAACATTGGAAGGAAAAACAAAAAACGCGAGATTGGTTATCAGATTGGGTAATAGAGCCTCCTCCTTCAATGGGGGAGGAGAGGGAGAGAGAGAGAGAGAGGGTTAATGTGTAAAGAAGGAGAGGGAGAGAGAGGGGTGGAGATATTTTAATCTCAGTCGTTGATTTTAACAGATGAGATGGAGTGTTTTCTCATGTGTTTTTTTATGTGTCCCCGGATCCGGCCCGATATATATAAGTATAAGTATATTATATTATATATATATATATATATATATAATGGGGGAGACTCAAGGAACCAACACTTTTTTAGACCAATATTAGACCAACGCCTAAACTCTTCGTTCCCGATTAAATTTTGATAATCCGAACCGTTCAATGTGTTTAAAACATGTTTTTAAGGGTACCCACAAGAAATCAGCTTAAAATATTACCGGAAAGGACTTGATCCAAACAGTGGTTCAAAATGCTGACAGGAACTGTTTTATGAACCAATGTTTGGATCAAGTCCTTTCTGGTAATATTTTGAGCTGATTTCTCGCGGGTACCCTTAAAAACATGTTTTAAACACATTGAACGGTTCAGATTATCAAAATTTAATCGAGAACGAATAGTTTAGACGTTGGTCTAATATTGGTCTAAAAAAGTGTTGGTTCATATAGTCTTTCCCATATATAATATATACATATATATATATATGTACTTATATGCATGTCTATATACCTATATATACATATATATACTTATATATATTATAAGTATATTATACCTATATACTTTGATATATATTTATATACATGTATATATGTATATAAGTCTTAATATACTCACATACACACACACTAACTATAGACTATGTATATAACAAACTAAAAACAGGTTAGCACAAACAAATTTTTTATTTTGGTGTTTTTAAAAATAGAAATAAAACTTAAAAAACAAAAATAGAAAACACAAAACAGAAAATAGAAATTTCACCTATTCTTTTTGCGAGCAATATGAGAATGAATGAATGAATTACCCAGTTGTTTTTTGCCTACTCATCTATTTAAGGGATAGGTATAATTCACCTTGCATATAGTTGGCTAGCTTCTCATCATGGTAGAATTTTTTTACAAATAATTAATTGTAAAAAATTTCATGCTTATAGAATTAATTTACAATTAATTTTGGATAAATTTCACCTATCTCCCCTGAGGTTACTAACAAATTTACTGTCCTCCCTTGCTTTATAAACTATTCTCCCCTGATCCCCTCCCATTAATTTCCGTCCATTTGACTGTTAAAAGTGTTGATGTCATCTTACCCTATTTTTTAAAACCCCATATTACCCCTCCCTCACTTTCTTGTTTAACGCTTCCATCCCCCACCCACCAAACTCTACACGGTCATTGCCCAAAATGACTTGCTGGTCAGTTTTTTTTTTCCAAATGTACAGTCTTACCAAAAAAAATTACGCCAAGTCTGTCAGAGTAATAAAATATACGAAAAAAATTTATTAAGTTGTTGTCTCAGCCAAATAGTGCTCTACACCAATCATATAGTAAAATGGGCTCCCCTTCTCAGCTGCTCTCAATTAATACAGATTTGAATGTAAAAAAAAAAAAAAAATTTAAAAATCGGAAGTTTACTTAAGAGAACCCATTTCTAGTTTTCTGGTTGTTTTTAATATTCCTGTAGGAATTGATGGTTTTGGCAATAGACTTCTTTACTCTACTTATGATACTATATATGATTTCACTTTGATTAATTTTTATACTTTATTATTTTACTTTACATCTAATATTTTTATAAATTACTAATACCCTTTTTTTTCTACACTGAGGATATGGACTATCTCCAAATTAATTAAATTAATTAGTTATTACGTTATTACTGATTAAAGTAATTTCTTGCTTGTATTAGTTAATTAGTTAATTTCTTGTTCATATTGAATTAACTTTTTATTATAAGTTTTGTTCGTATTAAATTCATGTTTCTGAATTAACTTTAGTTAACAAGTTATTTAGTTAATATTTAATTTACGACGAGAAAAAAGTTACATGTCTGAATTACCTATATAAACATTTTTTATGAATAATTTTATGTTTTTTTAAATATAATAATGTTACGCAAAAAAAAGATATAAGTAAAGAACTAACCTTCACACCATGTAATATTAACATTGTAAGAAGAATACATCTAATTGCGATAAAAAAAATTAATACTTTTTACACCCGTTTTATGTGGTTCATACAAAATATCATGTAATCTTTGAATAAAAATTTAAATACTTCTACAAATAATTATAAAAATACAAATTTAGAGAATTACTTAAGATGTTTAATTTGATGTAAAAAATTAACAAGTTATCAATTTTGATATTTTATTTTTTAATTTAAAAATTGAACTATTTTTTGTAATCAACAATCTATACTATATATTATTGCAGGGCGACTTTTCGTGAGAATCGCTCAGAGAGTGACACGTGTAGTTGACTTTTTAAGTAATGTTTTCCCATTTATAAAATTTAAAATATTACTTACTCAATTTAAATGCTTAAGTTCTAAATTTTGAAATTAAATAGAAAATGAAAAGGAAACCTAAGTGACTCTTTGATTTAATAACTTTTCAAATTCATACTTGAATATCCAAAAAGATAATTTAAGATTTAAACTCAAATCTCATAAAATCTTCCTTGATCTTAAAATCTAATTAATTTAAAGATCACAAAATACTTATAATAACCAATTTGCATGATTTATGAGGATCAATTTTTTTGTCAAAATCAATTCTCTTTTCCCTTCCGTTATTCTTTTTTTTATTTCAAGAGCCTCACATGTTCTATATCCAATGTACTACTAAGAAGACAATTTTTCCTTGAGGTAATCAACTTTATAATTTAATTCGTTGTGCTTATGCTCTTCATCTATTCAAGTTCTATCCATGTCAATTTCTTATGTATTGCAATACCAATGGCTGAATGAAAAATATAAGAGATATTTTTGTCAGGGTTTATCATATATTATAAACAACATTTGATTCAAATTGTCAAATGACTCGGCTAAAAGATTGCAAAAAATTAAAGAAGAATATAAAAATTTAAGACTATCACTCAAAAGATTTATTTATAGCTCATAATCTAACGCTGATCAAGTATACAACAGCTAACATATGTATTTACTTATGAAGAGTTGTTGGGTTATCTGTATTTTATATTTTGAAGAGGATTTCGTACTATGCCTCTAAATTCTCATATTTGGTGTTTCGTTTATTTTCTTTCTTAACTCTCTTCGTAAGTATTTTTTTACTATATTTGTACTATTTTTAGTTTTGTTTTGTACTTTCCTATTATTAATAGTTTTTGCTAAATCATTAAATTGCAACCAATATATATAGTCACGTGCATGTATAGTATGTGGTGTTTGTGTGAAAAGCCCACCTCCAAAAAAAATATAATTAAAAATATTTTATAGCCTAACATTTAAAGTTTCAATCATGGTGATCAACATAGTATACTACTCCTCCTAAAATAAATAATCTACATGCATAAGAATACCTTTTGAAAATAAAAATAACAATTTTATAGATGCGTAGCCGCTAAAATTTTAAGGAGTATAATTTTAACAAAAGTAATATGCATAAGCTACATTTAAAAATTAAAAATAAATTTATATATATGCTATAGCAATGATATTTTCGTGGAAATTCTACTGAGCTTACCAAAGTAGTACGCCTAAAAAAAATACAATTAAAAAATTAGAAGCCTAAAATTTAAGATTGAATCATGGTCAACATATCATATACCCATTTCACAATATATGATTTTCTAAAGCAATTGATCCAAATGCATAATAATATCTTTTAAAAAATAAAATAAAAATTTAATAGAGCACATCAGTCCGTTGTCGCTGCAATATCAATGAATAGAATTCAAAGATATTTAGATGATACACCTTCCAAAAAGGTAGATATTTTGTAAGTGAGAAACGTAGGTATACAAGAAAACTTATAGAAAATACAAAAAAGAAAGGAAAAAAATACAAAATGAAAACCAACAGTTCTAAAGATTCTAAAATTGAGTATTATATATTATTTGATATTGAATTTGTATTAATAAAATTATCTTAATTTTCCCGTGCATAGCACGGATTTTTGCTAGTAAAAATAAACGAAAGGAGTATACCCATGCCATAAGAAAGGAGTATACCCATGCGATGAGTGGATATTTGATATATTTCCAGTGAAAAACGATTTGGTGAGGTGTGAATGTAGAGATTTTCAGTGGTTGGAGCGTGGGGTTTGGGGGGCTGTGTGTTTCTTTTGTTTGTCGGTTGGTTTTTTTTTTTTTTTTTGGGGGGGGGGTTTTGTTGGTTGTGGCGCGCCAAGCAGCGAAGGGCAAAATGGGTAGTTAACAAAAAATTTAACAGCCAGCGAAAAAAATAACGGAGGGTCTGAAAGAATAGTTTATAAAAACAAAGGGCAGTGCAATTGTCAAGACCATTGAAGAGGTCAGCAAATTTATTTGTAATCTCAGGAGAGGTAGGTGAAATTTACCCATTAATTCTTGTTTACATAACCCAAACACCCAAAATTAAAAACTACAAGACAAATATAACTGACAAATATAAAAAATATCCAACCGCCAAAAAGAGATGACAAATATAAAAAATATCCAACCGCCAAAAAGAGAGGAAGAAATTACACCACGACGTAGGGCAGCGAATACAGTCCTCATTTGTTAAATGTAAATAAAGGAACTGGGGCAAATCATAAAACAGAGGTTGAGACAGAAACAGATTGGAACTGAATTGGTGGTTGGGAGGCCCGCACAAACGAGTTCTGCAAAGTAAGCAGCGTCTACATTTGGCCAGCCTATAACCCCTCCATAAATTCATGCGCAACAAAATGTTACATCATGCGCGCGAGCAGCTCTCACCGCTCGCTTTGTTTTCCTTACTCATTAGTTTAAGGCAATTTTCAAAGTGGCTTTCTCCTGAATACTTATAGCCTTTTGCCTGAAGGGCGTTTCCCTCAAAACCGATGTGGGACGAGAAGGTAAAGCTCAATCTTCAATCTTGGTTCCAGTTCTTCCTTTTAATAAATCCGAATCTCCGAACTATTTTACGCAATTTTAATTAATTTTTAAAAGACCAATTCAACCATCTATTAATTGAGGGCTACAATTGAAGCCCGAATAAAGTCTTTTATGGAAGGACTGGCCCCATAAGAGTTTTTTTCGAGCCATTTTATGCAATTCGACTAATTTCTAAAATATCAATTTCATCGTGTATTAATAAAGCACCCTTGAATTCTAAATAGAACCCTATATGGATGAATTGACACACTAAGAGTTGATAGCATCCGAAAAAAATTTGAATTTGAGATCTTAAGATGAAGTAAATCATAAGTCTAATAACTTGACAACCAGGTCAAGTTTAATTTCTTGACTCTACCGTTATAATTCAAATTACTGAAGATTTTCAATGTTTACACGACATAATCAGGTTATTCATCTGACTTTGTAGTGTTTCCTCTCTCTCATCGCATTCCTTGTGCGGTGATATTTTATAGGTCAAATTATGTGACTTGCCAAGAAAAAAAACATGCCATGAGATAGAAAATGGGACAGGGAAAGTGGAGCAATGTACATTGATTATGATAACCAATCTTTAGACCATGTATGGATCTTGGATTTATGGCTAGATAAAGGACGAGCTTTGCTGACCCCTAAACTCCTCTTTTCTACTTAATATATATCTGCAAAAGACCGGTTTCCGTTCAGTTTCCGATGAAAATAGACAACCAGACCAATTCCTTTTTCATTTGACAAACTGACATTGGAGTTGGGGATAACCACGTTTAATAATCAAACATCCAAACAAAGCCTTATATCGCAGGCATTTTCCCTTGTCTCTGTGAATTGGTTTAAGCTGATGAGTTTTCTTGGATAAGCAGTAGCTATGGTATACTGAAATCCAACGAGGAAATGGAAGGTAAACACTTCATTACTGCAATGGTGTTGTATCAAGCAAAGCCAAGGAAGGCACTGAAAACGATCCAAAACTTAAGCATCTTCAATTTCTGCTTTACATTTGCGCATAATTTCCAGGTGCAGAAGTAAAAATGGTTACATGAAAATTAGAGAAATATCTTGACATGATTAAAGATGCGCTTGTGCATGCTCAGGTTTATGGGAGTACTCATAGTCGAGATGAACAAAAGCCCGTTCAATCTCGGGAAGGAGCTCCAGCTTTTCTTGCAAAGCCTCCCCTATGTCGTGTGCCTCTTGCAAAGGCATGCCTGCTGGCAGGACAATGTCCACCTCGACAAAGTAGTGGGAGCCGAAAGTATAGGCCCGGACTGTGTCAATGTGCCGGATGGCCTTGTGGTGGTTCCAGCATAGGTATGTTAGCTTTTGAAGATATTCTGGCGCGGCAGATTTTCCCACGAGGGAGTTGACGTTTTCCAACACCGTTAATGACCACGTACGGATTGTGTACAAGGCAAGCTGCAATTGGTTGAAGTTCATATAGGTTAATACAAGGTTAGGAGAAAATCTAAACTACGGTTGAAGCATTTTCATCTCCCAAAACGTTGAAAAGGTGCAGAGGGGTACTCCGTACTCTTAACTTAATAATCACCACATATATATATATATATATATATATATATACAGTGGGCTTCTAGTCAGGGAGCCTGGACCCAAGTTAGGTCCGGACTTTTAATCTCAGCCCTTGGATCTCATCCAATGGTCAGGGTTTCTTCACTTAAAATACCCTTTAAAATCAAATACCCTTTAAGTGAAGAAACCCTGACCCTTGGATGAGATCCAAGGGCTGAGATTAAAAGTCCGGACCTAACTTGGGTCCAGGCTCCCTGACTAGAAGCCTACTGTATATATATATATATATATATATATATATATATATATATATATTTAGAACACGAATTTGTGGAGGAACCAAGGAAATAAAATAATAAGAAAAGGCACAAGTAGATGGAAAATGCTGACCACGCCCAGTAGGCAGTAGTTGACGTTTCAAGGGTATGTCGGAAATGTGTATTGCAATATGGGAATGTCTACTAAGTGTGTGAAAAGTTTGCTGAAGTTCTATTTTCTCTCTTTATTTATCCCTTAACCAATGCCAAATAGGTTTTGGTTAGCATAACCGTATTCCTTTCATCCATATTTTCCTTGATGTGTTTCGTTGCCCTCCATATACTTCTTTTACATCCATCATCCAAATATAGAAAACAAGATGACTACCAGCTCAGGGATATAGAGAACCCAAGAGACATCTGAGGGCCTTCCACAAGGATAGAAAGAGACGAGTCACTTATCTCTTATCAGCAAGAAAAAACAACAGGCAAAAGGAGATACTTTCACTTACAATGATAGCTCCAACAGGGTCCATCCATGCACTGAAGTAGTTAGCTAGTAGGGCAGCAATAAGACCAATGACGTTGGTGATCACATCAAAAAAGTGGTCCTGTGCGTAAGCTTTGACAATCTCATTGGTAAAAGAGCGGCAATACAGAACCAGTAAGAGTTTCACAATTGTCACAGACACCATAATCCCAATAACCCAGTTTTCTTGCTCCTTGGTCAAGTTGAACCCACTATCCTAGAAAAGGTCATAAGAGAATATGAGAATGACTGGGCAAACACGAAAGAAAAATCATAGGAGAATGGTTCAGATTCGAAAAATCAACACTGAATCCCACTTCGTAGCACCAAAAGGTAAAAACCAAAACTCTCATTGTACGTAACTGGAATCTAAGAATGCTAAAACACAAGGGAACCCATTGACTTGCCTCAGACATCAGGTTGCGCACAGACTCCAAGATAATCTGCAGTCCCAAAGTTGCCATAACAGAAGCAAAAACAAGGATTCCCTGCAAACCGTTTTTGTCAGTGTGGAATGAGTACCTCAATCTCCGTATATACAGCTTCAACATACAAATAAGAAGTACGCACTGTCAAGTGCCCACAGTACTGCTCAGAATTCAACTGAACTCAATATTGCATACTTGTAGCACAACGACCCCAAAGGTATATAGTGAACAAAGTACGTCCATTATACCCATTAATGGATGTCTAGGAAGAGTAGATCGGCTACAAACCTAATCTTTAGCATTAAATGCATTTAGTGGCTGTCCTCAGACTCCAATGTTTTATAATGTTCTTCCAAACTAAACAATTTACTTTGAACTCTAGTTCGCTGGCATGTAATTGAAAAGAAAACTATCTGCAGGTCCAACCTGCCAGTGCATGATGGAAACTGAATTTGCAAATTGGAGAGAGAGAAGAATACAGCAGTCAAAATATCATCAAACAATGAAGTAACTAATGACAGGAATTAATGAAATAACATATATCGGAAGTGGATGCCAAGTCTTACAGCAGTTGTGCTAAACCAGGTAAGAGTTGAGCTAATAACATCAGAGTTGCAAGTTGCAAAATGACTGACAAGACTCTTGATATTTTCTATATTTTGAGGGAAGAAGATGAGAGACTACCATCAAAGTCATCAGGCTATGAAAGAGAAGGTCATCCTTATACAAATGATGACATCAGGACTTATATACAACAAACCTCCTATATCCTATGCGGGAATTGCTACTTGGCAAACGTTTAGACAGCCTTGTCAGTATCCAACCGCATGTTATATGGACTGTGTTAGGTAAGGCCGTACGGGTACTTCTCTAAGGGTCGGAATCTTCTAACCCCCATTAAATGACCAAGGATATGGCAAAAGTACACGACTTTATAGGAAATACTTCTAAGTTAAATGGCAAGGTTTCATATGCATTTTGTCCATAACATGAGCATTTAAGGCATTGCTGTACGGTAAACTTAAATGTTACATATGTTTCCCAGGTGAATGTCCAACTAAAATGTCAACTAACATCATTTTGAGGGAGGTTTATGCTGCCACACATGCCGAAAACAGACCCACGCTGCTAAGTACATCCAAGAGTAACAACCTAAGAACATACTCCACAGTAAATAAAAGCCAGAAATTATTACAAACTCGGACCGAGTAACAAGTTAATCATGTCATGATCTAGAGCTATGCCAAATGCTAAAGAAATATAAGAAGCAAATAAGATAACACTTACAGAACAAGACAGGAAGTTGATACAGAGGAAAAGAAAGTGTTAAAACCAGATGAAGAGAAAGAGAGACAACATATAAGAAGACCCCTGAAGAAATATAGACTGTGAGATGACACAGAGCACCATCCCACCAAAAAGAAAAGATGGATCAAGTAGAGAAAGTCAGTATCATGCTACTGCAGTTTGTGGTCTGACAACGAGAAACTCCATCAGTAGGTTATGAAATCAAGGCCAAAAGAATCAAACATCTGTGGTCACATTCATCAAAGACCTTGAAATGTCAAAACAAAATGCATCAGTTCATTCATATAGAGATTTCGTTGGACATAGTCAATACAGCTGAATGCCATGCAAAGTAAACAAACATGCAAATGAGTTCCAATTCACTTCAGACAGAACATCAAGTTACACACAACAATAAAAATAATGCAAGGACATGAATGCATATACAGAATAAATTTAAACTAGAGGCAGGATAACTAACCAATGGCTGCATACGTTTCTTTCCAATAGGATATTGATAAGGGTTTGGTGTCTGCATGGAGAATGCTGTAAACCACAGGATAAAGCCTGATAGTAGATCAAGGAGTGAGTCCAGTGTGGACGCAATAATGGCTAACGAACCACTCCGGAAGGATGCATAAACTTTAGCAGCAAAAAGTATCATGTTTGCAATATTTGATAATCTAATTGCAGTTGTCTCGCTTCTAGCCATCTTTTCCCTATCCTCCTGCAATAGAAACAATTCCCTATTAGTCCAAGGCCTCTTATTTTCTGCATTTCCTTTCTAATATGCTGGAAAGAATTGCATTGCTATTCTTTCGTAGAGAACAAAGCATGATGGGGTGACGAACCTTTGACATCCCATGGACAAAACCACGCTCTGCTAAAGCATCCATTTCATTAAAGCCCTCCAGAACTTCTACCTGCTGCTGATAATACTCAGCCACATAATCTTCTGGGCCTGGATTCATTTAACAAGACAACAAAAAAATTAAAAGATATAGCCTGTGAGTACTCTAATCATCGCATTTTCTAAGCTCTTCATGAACTCAGTACATATCCAAACTTATGGGATTTGAAGAGCCAAGTTGTTTCAAGGATATCAAGCATTGTGACCAACACGAGAATAAAAGGAACTGTGAATGATCAATCTCATCAACGCTTGCTTGATTCAGTGAGATGCAATTATTCTACAAGTGACTTTCTAAGTGTCGCATCAGGAAGCATAAATCCAGCAATACGTATTCAGACTTGTATTGTTTGCCTTGTATCCAGTGTGTGGGTCTCAGACTTACAAGGGTCAATAAATACTTCCACATGTTTGACAATAGAAACTTGAAGGGAGAAAACTTACAACCACGGTCCATTTAGATGCTCAGAGAAGATAGAAAATCCAAATAGGATACATCTTTGCTTCCCTATATATCCATCATTTGGTTTCAATGAGAGGGGAAAAAAACATTTAACCAATCCCTCATATTATGGTTTAGATAAGTTATTTTAAGAAATGGATAATCTAAATTTGTGGCACTACAAGTTCAACTTCCTGCAATTTGTCCAGCTCTTTTGTAAACGAGTTCCCAAACAGGCAATCAAAAGTTCTACCCTCAACTAAAGAATTTCTTCGAAGAAATACCAAACTTTTGATTTCCCGAATCCTAGTCTATACACTAAAAAAATTGAAGATCTTCGTGTATAGAGAGATCCCCTTTCTATGCAATTAGGACAGAAAGAAGAAGATTGGTACCTTCAAGAATCCCAATAAATCAAAAAAGTCAAATCCTTGGAGCAACTTTTAATTTTTATGCGCCCAAACGATGGATTCAATAACTCTGCTGAGGTCTCGGGTCGGGATGTTTTCTTGTTTCATTCAACCAGCTTCAAACCGTTCCCTTCCCTTAAGGTAGGGTGGTTCTATGTTTCCTAACTGAGTGGGGGTTCCACCTTCCTTCTTATATCTGGATGGAGGGTTTCTTCTTCTTGGAGATGGGATTCTCTAAAAAGCCAAGGCCGTTTCCCAGATCAAAAGAGCCCAGTTAACTTTCAATAAGGAAAAAAAAACTTCCATTATCCAACTGCAGCTACAAGGCTTCCATCTCCAACACTCACAGTCGATCAAGTATCATCATCTCAAAAATCAATAACCATCCACTTTGTTCCACTTTTCCTCTAGTACCATCCACCATCCTTAAGAACTCTCTGAGAAGTGCAAAACGGTAATCACTTGTTGCCTTTAAATTGTTCTATAGTACAAGGCTACAAGCCACGTTCCATTCAAGAAACCATTACCAGGTCCACAAATTATATCCACAAAAGTTGAAACCAAAAAAAAAAAACAGAGAGAGAAATCAATGAAAAATAAATCACAGACAAAGTGATTCAAAGTTGCCCGAACAAACAATAATCTAGTCAGCAGAGAATAATGCTAATTTTAGAAACAGGCTGAAACGCAAAAGCAACAAACAGGACCTCAACTAATTAATCAAAATCCTTCAACTAATGAGGAAATTCACCTAGCAACAATTCTTTTAAAAAATAATTAAGGAGCGAAACATGAAGAAAATTACCTAAAACCCCAAGACAATCATGAAGGCCACGAGGAGGTTTCTCTTTGGGCTCAGACAACTGAAAGCCGTCGAAGTTCAATCGCCACGACAGGTCGCCATTTCCGGCCTCCGGTAATAGGAGTTGCTCCTCCGACCCATCCCGTTCCCCGTCGAAAGCTATCGGCTCCACCATTTGGAGAGAGAGAAACTAGCGATAGAGTGTTAGGTAAATGCACATGTGCTTAAGAGGTAGAGAGGGAGGAAATGAGATGTGATTGGAAGGGCATTTGGTGGGATTTACATCGGGAGCACTGTTGTGGCTGCCGAAATCCGGAATTTTCGAACCAGGCAAACGAAATTTCCAACTTACAGACATTCACGCGCTTCGTATTACGCGCTCTCTTATTTGTGGCGTGATGGAGAGAGTAATTATTCAGTGCAATTGAAGCAACGTGATGCTCCAAGATTACACAACACTACACAGTTGTATAGGATTCCTGTATCTAATCGCGAGCCGGCATAGTACTATAGATTCGTACAGTTCCAATATTAGAATAACATTCGTTAACATCAATAAATTATTAGGTTCCATTTGGCCTCTTTGGATTATTGAAATTATTTTTTATTTTTATTTATTATTTTGATCTCAATATTTTGTGAATTATTAGCCTATCTTGATAAAATAAATCTAAAAATTATAAAATTATGTCAAAAAATAAAAAAAATATCGCTAAAAACGACGAATAAGCTCAAAAAAATTTATTTTTAAATTATTTTTGTCTTTTTTAAATTTTTTTCAAATTTGGTCTATTTTTTGTAACTTTTCTGAAAACTCTCGTCAAGATAAACTAATAATTCACAAAAAATTGACAAAAAATTAAAATTAAAAAAATTCACATAAAAATAAAAAAAATAATCCAATAATCTAGTCAAACAAAATAGACATTATAAAACCCACAATCATATTTTTTTAGAATTCAAGATTTGACTAATAGTTCATGACAAGTATTTACTTGTAAGTTGTAAGAGCAAGGATGAAACTAAAAATTATGATTTCTAATTTTACCCTTCAATTTTTTATTGTATTTTTTGATTGATCACTTTCATAGATTGATTTTTTACCTCTTAATACATGTTTATTAAAATACAAATTTATTTAGGTGATTTAACAAAATAATTTTAAAGAAGATCAGAGTATATTTTTTTAAATCTAGAAGTAATTTTTTTTTTAAATCTAGAAGTAATTACTAATTGAAAAATAACCTTTTTTAATTAAAATTTAAAAATAAATTAGTTTGAATAAATTGAAGACTTTAGACTTCCAAGTTTACTACTTACTATAAGGTCAAAAAGTAAGAAAATTAAAAATTTCTTGCAATGCTTAATCAATTATAATAATTGGACAAGAAAGAGATGCACGCTTCTGGAATTAATGACCTATTCAATATTTCAAAACTATCTGGATATATTTATTTTAATTCATTATATTCTATACATTCTAGTAGTCCCCAAAAAATTATTGTACTGAATTCATTAATGACCTAATTTCACACCCCCTTTTTCGTTTAAATATATTATCTTGTATTTATTACAAAGTAAAGTTAAATTAATATTCACTTGTAAATGTAATTTAATGAATAATAAACATAAGGCTTTTTTTTGTAAGTTGTTCACCTAAAAAGGGAAATAAAATATCAATTAAAATCATGCATCATTTTTACTCTCTTTTTTTTGAGAAAAAAATTAGCTTTGCACCTAAATTAAGTATTATAGTCTGATCCCTTGAGGCAGCCTTGTTATGAATTTTTTTTAATTACTTATGGCAGGGGCGGACCTAAAGAGGGGGGCGGGGTGTCACGTGACACCCCCGACCCCCATGCTCCACTAATTTTTTTTTTTTTTTTAGGTTTTAACAGTAAATTAAAGTTTACCATGTAACACTATGACATGTACATATATTTTTTGCTGTGCCAAACTCTCTCAAATCTAGTTAATTAAATTTTGAAACATATATTTTTTAGTTATTAAATACAAATTTTATTTTTAGTTGTTCATTTATTTTGATGATGACACCCTCAAATTCGAATCCTGGGTCCGCCACTGACTTATGGCATACAAAGAAATAATTTTGTAAAAATATTGATACAATGTATCCAAAGGAAGTGACTGGTGCAATGCATCATAGCTGAGTATGTTTTCAATTTGCCTAAATAGAAACATTTCGCTTTAATTCCGACATTGACGTCTTCCTTAAATTATTTCTATCTAAATCTAGTAAGACCGAAACATGTGTTATATTGCATGTGTATTAGGTACACTAAAACTCTGTTATGCACAACACACTTTGCACCAAAATGACAGAACTTATTTGGATATCAAATTAGTGACTAAAATTGTACCATTTCGCTTCACATTACACTTGTTGTGCGTTGTGCACGCGAAAATCTCTCCGCCAGTGTACTAGACTACTAGCTTTCCATCATTCTTTTTTCCTATAAAGGATTAATCACATTTTTTTTACAATTAAATGGATATAAATTTGAAGGTTTTTTAAATCTGTAGATTTCGTATTATATATCTACCTAAATTCCTCATCGTATCAAGAGTATCAACTTCTACAACCATAGATACGAATAACCATGGGCAGTTTGGTCATTTCGTGTGATGTCTCGTCCCATATTAAAAGTCTAAATGGGTGATTCTGGGTACATAAGGAATTATGTAAACTACTACTAAAAAATTGGGTTTAAGCATTTTAGGTCACGTTATTGGGATTCAACTGGGTTAGTGGTTTACATGGGCCGTTACAAATAGTATCAGAGCAACCCGTGTACACGATCTAGTATGGGGTTGGGACTTTATTTGGTCACTAGGGAACAGACCTGAGGGTTAGGCCGTGGTGACTCTAGTGTTCAACTCCTTACGATGTGTAAAGACCCGGAAAATTTAAAATTTTCCCTCTCTCTCTCCCTCACGTTGCTCTCCCTCTCTCAAAACCCATCCGAAAAACTTGCTCCAAACCTCGATTCCTTGAAGATCCTACGCATTTCTCTCCTCCTTGGGTGATATCCGGTGTTGGTTTGCTACCATTTGCTTGGAGGAGGTGTATTTGGTCTTTTTCAACATTTGGGAGCTAAAGTTTGAAGTTGGAGCTTTGTTTCTTGCACCCGGAAATTGAGGTAGGGATTTCTCACACCTATTACGCGTGTAGAACTTGATTTGGTAGTCTTTTGATGTTTTGAAGTGGTGTGGAAAAGCCCTAAACTTAGAGTAGAAATCTGTTGAAAATTGTCTTGTCGTACTCGATACACCGGTGCCTTGTTTTGGTGGCACCGATGTCATTTGTTCTCTGGATCTCAGTATCTCTGACTTTGTGCTTTGACACCGGTGCCTTGATTTTGTTACACCGGTGTCATTTGTTCTCTGTATCTTAGATTGTGATTTTTGTGCCTTGACACCGGTGCCTTGTTTTGGTGACACCGGTGTCTCCCTTTGAATTTTCCCAGACTTTGGACCTTACAACGGTGCCTTGTTTTGGTGACACCGGTGTCAAAAGCTCTCTATATCTTGGTATTTGGCTGAGCACCAGTGCCTTGTTTTTGGGCACACCGGTGCCTTCTCCCTTGAAACTTTCCATAGATTTGGGCTATGCTTTGGCACTTGTTTCGGTGCATTCTCTTGTCAACTTTGGAACCCTGTGAACCCTTAAACTTAATTTCCTTGGACATAAATTGTTGTCTTTTATTCAATGATTTAGATTTCGTTAAGCATTGTATTATGTCATAAATGAGAACATGAAGTGAATCATGTAACACACTTTGACCTTGAACCTAATGGATGAAAGTGACGAATTTTATGACTTGTGGGCATATTTTTACGACACGAACATTATGAGACACATGATATATGTGAACAAGGTACTGGAAGGCCTTCGGGAGTGTCAGGAATGTACTAGAATGCCTTCGGGAGTGCTAGGAATGTACTGGAATGCCTTCGGGAGTGCCAGGATTGACACTTTAACGCATGATACGGATGAAATGGTGACACATGACATTGGTGGATTTGAAATTGAATGGATTAAGAAACCATGGTGCATAAAAAAGTTACCTATATGTTCTCTCAATTGAGTATTACTTCCGTTAACTCTATCTCTCCTTGTGTTGATATAATTGTTCGTGCGACATATCATATCATGTCATATGCATGTAGTACTTGTGTAGATTTTCCTACTGGGCTGTCGAGCTCAACCCTTCTTTCTTTTCAGGTACAACCTTAGAGTGATAGCATGGAGTGCTTGGCTTGCATGGAGTCGATGCATATTTTTGAAAGCTAGGCCTTGTTTGGTAACACTTCCTGTTTTCTGTTTTCTATTTTCTATTTTTGTTTCCTAATTTTTGTTTTTGTTTTTAAAAAAACAAAAATAAAAAACTTGTTTGTGTTAACCTGTTTTTAGTTTGTTATATATATAAGTATATATAAGTCTTATAATAATATATATATTATATTATATATAAGTATATATTATATAATGTATAATATATTATATATTATATATATAAGTATATATATGCATATATAATATATATAAGTATATGTTATAATATATCTAAGTATACATATATTTATATAAGTATATATGTATGTATATATAAGTGTATATACTTATACTTATATATATTATACACTTATATATACATACATATATACTTATATAAATATATGTATCATGTATATTACTTATATCTAATATACTTATACGTGTGTGTGTGTGTGTAAATATACATATAAGTATATACATGTATATAAGTATATATCAAAGTATATATATATTTATATAATATACATGTATATAAAATATATATATCAAAGTATATAAGTACATACTTATATTTAAGTATATAGATACATGTACGTATCTATGTATGTATAAGTATAATATAAGTATAATATATACATATAATAATGTATATATTATAATATATCTAAGATTATATATATCATATATATATAAGTATATATTATCATATATCTAAGTGTGTGTGTGTGTGTATATATATATATATATATATATGTATTATATATTAGTATATTATAAGTATGTATATATGTATAATATATAATACATAAGTATAAGTATATGTATATAAATGTATATACATGTATATATGTATAATTATATACGTATATGTATATAATTATACATGTACATTATACATATACATACATATAAAATGTATATACATACATAATAATACATGTACATTATACAATTACATGTATAATTATATACATATATGTATAATGTATATATATGTATCATGTACATGTATTATATACATATATATATATACATATATATATATATACACACACACACATTATACGTATATATATATATATATATATATATATATATATGTATCATGTACATGTATAATTATACATGTACTACGTATTCAATTACATATATGTATAACATATATGTATAGACATATATGTATACATATACATATACACAGAGTTCATTTTTGAAAATAATGAAAACTGTTTTTGAAATAAATGAAAGCTCACTTTTCATACTTTCACTTTTTTTGAAAATAATGAAAACTGTTTTCAATTTTTTGGAAGTAAAACATCAACACAAACATGTTTTTTTCTCAAAAAATAGAAAATTTAGAAAATAAAAACAGAAAACAGAAAACGGAATGGTTACCAAACATGACCTAAGGCCTTGTTTGGTAACACTTCCTGTTTTCTGTTTTCTATTTTCTATTTTTGTTTCCTAATTTTTGTTTTTGTTTTTAAAAAAACAAAAATAAAAAACTTGTTTGTGTTAACCTGTTTTTAGTTTGTTATATATATATAAGTATATATAAGTCTTATAATAATATATATATTATATTATATATAAGTATATATTATATAATGTATAATATATTATATATTATATATATAAGTATATATATGCATATATAATATATATAAGTATATGTTATAATATATCTAAGTATACATATATTTATATAAGTATATATGTATGTATATATAAGTGTATATACTTATACTTATATATATTATACACTTATATATACATACATATATACTTATATAAATATATGTATCATGTATATTACTTATATCTAATATACTTATACGTGTGTGTGTGTGTAAATATACATATAAGTATATACATGTATATAAGTATATATCAAAGTATATATATATTTATATAATATACATGTATATAAAATATATATCAAAGTATATAAGTACATACTTATATTTAAGTATATAGATACATGTACGTATCTATGTATGTATAAGTATAATATAAGTATAATATATACATATAATAATGTATATATTATAATATATCTAAGATTATATATATCATATATATATAAGTATATATTATCATATATCTAAGTGTGTGTGTGTGTATATATATATATATATGTATTATATATTAGTATATTATAAGTACGTATATATGTATAATATATAATACATAAGTATAAGTATATGTATATAAATGTATATACATGTATATATGTATAATTATATACGTATATGTATATAATTATATGTATGTATACATATATGTATAATTATATACGTATATGTATATAATTATACATGTACATTATACATATACATACATATAAAATGTATATACATACATAATAATACATGTACATTATACATATACATACATATAAAATGAATATACATACATAATACATGTACATTATACATATACATATATATATATATAAATGTATATACGTATAACTATATACACATATATACATGTATATATACATTATACATATATGTATACACAATTACATATAATTATACATGTACATTATACAATTACATGTATAATTATATACATATATGTATAATGTATATATATGTATGTATATATGTATCATGTACATGTATTATATACATATATATATACATATATATATATATATGTATAACATATATGTATATATATGTTATACATATATATATATATATGTATATATATGTATAGACATATATATATGTATATTTACACACACACACATTATACGTATATATATATATGTATCATGTACATGTATAATTATACATGTACTACGTATTCAATTACATATATGTATAACATATATGTATAGACATATATGTATACATATACATATACACAGAGTTCATTTTTGAAAATAATGAAAACTGTTTTTGAAATAAATGAAAGCTCACTTTTCATACTTTCACTTTTTTTGAAAATAATGAAAACTGTTTTCAATTTTTTGGAAGTAAAACATCAACACAAACATGTTTTTTTCTCAAAAAATAGAAAATTTAGAAAATAAAAACAGAAAACAGAAAACGGAATGGTTACCAAACATGACCTTAACATCTTTTATTTACTATTTTTGAAAAGATGTAATGTAACTTGTACCTTATCTATTTTTGTTCAAACGATGTAAACTACTTAACTCCTTTTCTGGCTTTGGAGATGATGATCTTTGGTCAAAGCGACCACTTTTGTAATGTATTTCGAACTTATTTTGATTCACTCTATTGTCAATGTATTTTGGGAAATTTGGTGAGATTGTGAGTCTTTATCAATGGTAAATGTATTATTTATTTATGTTAAAAATTGAGGGTGTGACACGATGGCGCAAAGTCTTAAAAGGTGGGGAGATTGTGATATCCCGTACGTCCCACATTGAAAGTCTACATGAGTAATTCTGGGTACATAAGGACCTACTAACAATTTGGATTTAAGCATTTTGGGCCACGTTGTTGGATTTCAATAAGTTGTTGGGTCAGTGATTTATATGAAGCGTTACATTTTGTGAATGACTGGGGCAGACTGGACTATCGATACCACCTCCCATGGGGCATTACCAAAACCCCTTAATGCCCAAATTCACAGTCTGGTGAGGTTCATTATCCCAACCAAAATATGCAAAACAAACAGCCACCTAAGGAGCCCACCGAACTATGAGTCCAATCTCAAACTCTTGGAGAGTTAACAAACAGGGCTCAAGAGTACTGAATAACTTTTTGTAACAAAGCTCACTCATTGTGGGAAAAAAAATTGGATTAAAATTTTGAGGTTTTAATTTTAAAAAATAGTTATTAGCTTTTGTTAAAAATTCTCCTAACTAAATTTTAGAATTCTCGAAATTCTTAAAATTAAAAAATTGATTTCAAAACTAATTTGAGAATTCTTTTGATGTTTTAAATTCTAGATGTTGTGAAAAATAAATGTTAATATTGTGCTTAAAAAAATATTATCGATTTTTTTCTCAACTTAATCATGATATATTAAATATATAGGGAACCCATAGCAAACCAATCGTTCATCTTGCTTGAGTCGGTGGTAATTGAGTGTCAAGGTAGGGTTCTGGCTTATTCATGTTGCGTGAGTCGGGTCGGGCAAGCGAAATGCAAATAGAAAGAAAGAAGAAGATAGGTACGGGGCACCTATGTCTTATGGTAACTGGTTTGGTTCGGACATCTATGTAAAGAGTAAATCTTATGAGTTGTCTAGTAAACTGTCAATTTATCATAAAAAAATAAGTGACCTTTCAATTCAAGGACTGATTAGTATTCGAAAAACTCAAGCTTGAGACTAACTATAAGAACGAAATGAGCTTAAAGTTTTAACTCGAGCTGCATAAGGAAAATTAATATTATTGTAATTTGATTACTAGTTAAGTTATATAAAAGTTTATCATTATTCTATTTTTCATGAGTAACTTAAGTTGGGAGTAACCTCGACTTGTTTACTAAAGACTTGTTAAATAAGCCATTTAACCTCATTAGTTATTATTTGTTTATTTGTTTTGTAAGTAATAAGGTTGCCCTAACAAAATTATATATATCATTTTTGTCTTTATTCAATTTTGAGTTGCATTTGTTGGTTTTGCGTTTAATTGTGAACTTGCTATTTGTCTTGACAAAAATAATATAAAATTACAAATTATTTTTTTTGAAAGGTAAAAAAGAGTATATAAATTAAAAAAATAAGTGACATCTATGTAAAGAGTAAATCTTATGAGTTGTCTAGTAAACTGTCAATTTATCATAAAAAAATAAGTGACCTTTCAATTCAAGGACTGATTAGTATTCGAAAAACTCAAGCTTGAGACTAACTATAAGAACGAAATGAGCTTAAAGTTTTAACTCGAGCTGCATAAGGAAAATTAATATTATTGTAATTTGATTACTAGTTAAGTTATATAAAAGTTTATCATTATTCTATTTTTCATGAGTAACTTAAGTTGGGAATAACCTCGACTTGTTTACTAAAGACTTGTTAAATAAGCCATTTAACCTCATTAGTTATTATTTGTTTATTTGTTTTGTAAGTAATAAGGTTGCCCTAACAAAATTATATATATCATTTTTGTCTTTATTCAATTTTGAGTTGCATTTGTTGGTTTTGCGTTTAATTGTGAACTTGCTATTTGTCTTGACAAAAATAATATAAAATTACAAATTATTTTTTTTGAAAGGTAAAAAAGAGTATATATATTCAAAGAAAGAATGGACTAAAAAGTACAAAGATACAAAAAAAAAACTGGAGCACTAGAATAAATCCCCCACTACCCAAGCTATCTCGAAACTTCCAAAAAACCCAATATGCACTGTCACCAACTCCCCAAAACTTGCAGACCCATCATTACTAAACCCCCTCCACAATTCAACTAGCTTGAATGCAGTTGAGGTCCGAGAAGGAATCCTTCCATGTTGAACAAAATTTGGTTAACACAGGATTTCTGATCTGTGGGTGAGCAGCTATACCCATAATTCACCTAAATTTGAAGACATCTAAAAATGGAACTCAATTGAATCGAGCTTCATTCCTAGTCATCCACAATGACCAAAGAAGAAGACCAGGGATAAATAGTCAGAGATCTTTAGCCACCTTACTGGGAGGGAAGGAGCTCTCCCAATCCAACCACCAGTACAATAAGTCAACAACAGATCTTGGGGGTACCCATGAAATCACCCAATAGGATACAATTCTACTCCAAACGGCCTAGATCTATTTAAAGTGGAGAAGGAAGTGGTTTTGGGATTCCACCTCTGATTCGCAAAAGATGCACGAAGCCTGGATCTCAGTGATAATTCCCCTCTACAAAAGCATCTGACCCGACTTCACTCTTCACTCACGAAAAGTATTGATGTTTTGGAGCACACACCTTAACCCATGCACAATTATGGGGATTCAAAGTTGGAAGTTGGAGGTCGAAGTTGCCAAGAAGAAAACAAAATGATTTGACTAAGAACATTGCATCCGATGCACCTCTCCAGACTGCGTTGTCCTGTTTATCAGCCATTTCAAGGTGTAAACTCTCCCAGATTGAAGACAAAGATGAGAAAATCCTCTTCCTCCCATGAGTATAACAATGTCTGCAAGTAAGCCATTCTCTTAGATTAGATACCGAAATGACTAATGATAACTTAGCTTCTTTATTTGTCATGACCCAAAATAGTCTAGGGAAATCTCAAAGATAGGGTTGTTCATTCTCAATCCAAAGGTCTAACAAGAACCTAATTCTTTCTCCATTGCCTGTTCTGAGGTCAAAGTTGCTGATGAATAAATCGAAAGCTTTGTGGTCTGAATTCTTAAGAGTCATAATCCCTTTCCAAATCAAAGACCTTGATTTGGACCCCCCTACTGCAGGCATCCACGGATCCAAGGCCAAATTATTCGAGTCGCAAATCACCTATTTCCATAGACTCGCCTGATCCTTAGCAAACCTCCACCACCACTTGAATATAAGGGATGTGTTCATTGTTTTACCATCTCTTAAGCCCAGACCCCCTTGTTCTTTTCTGGATGTAATCTTCTTGCAATTTACCAAGTGAATTTTTCTCACGCCTTTTGAACCTCCCCAGAGGAAGTTCCTTTGAATTATGGAGATCTCTTTTGACACCTTAGAGGGCATCCTGAAAAGCGATAGGTAGTAGACCAGGAGGCTACTTAAGACCGACTTAATTAAGACCAATTTACCTCCAAAGGATAAAAATCTCCTTTTCCAACCAGCTAGTAGTTGCTTGACCTTATCAATCACTGGTTTCCAGGTGCTGCACCTACTAGGGCATGCCCCCAAACGCAAACCCAGGTGCTTGAAAGGAAGGGTGGTCTTCCTGCATCTTAGAATGTGGGCACATTGGAAAATAAAACCTTATTCTCTACCTATGCCACATACAGTGGACTTATGGTAATTGATCCTGAGGCTCGAAATCACCTCAAAACCTCTCAAGAGCCTCTTTAAATTTATCACTTCCTCAATCTCCCCCTTAGATAATAGGATGGTATCATTCGCAAATTGGAGGTGAGTGAGATTACCATACAAAGTCCTAAGGTGGCCCCTGAAATCAACTATAATTCTCTTGGCCTTGATGAGCATGGCACTCAGGCCTTCGGCTACCATAATATATAGGAAAGGGGAAAGGGGGTCTCTCAAAGTCTAATTTGATTAGAAGACCATTCTTTCTTCTATGCTTCCAGTGATGAATAACCTCATTGGCGATCAGAATGCCATCTTGAATACCTCTGCCTTTGCAAAGGCAGACTAAAATTTGCCAATGAGATTAGGGAGAACTATTGATAATCTCTTGGCCAACACCTTCGACAAGATTTTGTAAAAACTCCCTATTAGACTAATAGGTCTGAATTGATCAAGGGAGGAGGAGTTGTCAACCTTGGGGTATAAGAGTGATAAGAGCTGAATTGAGGCTCTTTAGGAGCCTCCCATTGGTATGGAATTCTTGAAATAATTGGAACACCTTCCCTTTTAACGACGTGCCAACACTTCTTAAAAAAGAATAGATTAAAACCATCAGGCCCTAAGGTCTTGTTCCTATCACTCTTCTTAATGGCCCTCTAGATTTCCTCCTCTGTAAATGGCTGGATAAGAGAGTGCAGTGTACACTAGTCCAAGGTGGGAGGGGGTGAGATTGCTATATTCAACAATTAAAATTTTTCACTAAAGACGGGAATAATTCAAAACTAATAAATTATTTATTTACTTTTTATTTTTTCCCAACCTTTTAAAAAATTAGTTCGTATTTTTTTAATATTTTTTATACCTCTCGGCGAGACGAATTAATAATTCACAGAAATTTGATGCAAAACAAAAATTATAAATTTCTTAAAAATAAAAAATTAAAGAAAATTAATCCAAATAAGTTAACCAATGATTACTAAATATTCTCTAAAAAATACTATAATTGCGACTCTTTTAAATTTATTTACTTAATTATCCAAATTCATTCAATAAATTATTTATCTTTGTTTTTATTTGTTCTCAACCTTTTAAAAAACTAGTTCGTATTTTTTTATGTTTTTTATACCTCTCAGCAAGACAAATTAATAATTCACAAAAATTTGAGAAAAATTATAAATTTCTTAAAAATAAAAAATTAAATAAAATTAATCCAATAAGTTAACCAATAATTATTAAATAGGAGTATTCTCTAAAAAATATTACAATTGTGACTCTTTTAAATTTATTAACTTAACTATCCAACTTCGAATGAATTCTTATCTAGAAACTCGGAAGCAATTGTATTAAGAAAAACTCTAGGTACACAGATCATTCGAATACAAATATGTTTAGAACTATTAAATGCACATGAAATTCTCAATGCACGTGAGACCCTCAAATTATTAAAGATTTCATATATATTTAATAATTTTATACATATCTTTATCCGAATGTATTTCAATGGTATGTGTTCAATAATATTATTCTTATATTAATTTACATTCTATTTATTCGCGCCACTTTCCAATAAATATGGTGGGAATTTTTTTTGGGAACGTGTCTGAGTCGGACCAGTTGCGAAGTGATTGTATGAGTGCGACGTGACTCATGATGTGACGACACGTGGACGGTGATGCCAACAGTGGACCTCAGAGTATCAGATCGTCAATACAGTGGAAAATCAGAGCATATGACGAAATACTCTGCGCCACCTATTTATTCTCATCGTTTTGTGATTGTGAGTGGGTCCCCCAAGGTTTGAACCGAGGAACAAGTTATCTGAGACTGAGACACGTCGTTGTGGCAATTGGTGATAATGGGGGGATAATTATTGGGTGTTTTGGAGGGATAATTATTGGAGGGCATGGACAACAATACACAAATAACAAATCGTTTTGGTGAAATTGACCGGAACAAGTTTAGGAATGTAAATTACTTGTGTATATTTGGATATAGGTAATGTTTAAACTTATTAGATGCACATAAACCTCACGTGATTATAAAGAATTTCATGTACATCCGACAATTTTAAATACATATTTATTTGAATGTACAAACATAATTTGTATTCTTAGACTTTTTCATCTATTCACTCTTAACAATGCTAATATGTGTAGTTTGTATTAAACCCAATGGGTAGTTCGAGTGGTAGATTAGACGAGCCGTATACTCGGAGATCTTGCCGTTGAAACTCAGTAACTTAATACTTGAAACCATTAGTGGATTTGTCCAGTTGTTTTCACCTAGGGTCCCGAGGACTAGTCGACAATTTAGGTGAAAACTCTTCCAAGTTTTATCTCAAACTAACCAAATACCTTAATTATTAAAAAAATATATGCAGTCAGTATTAAAATAAAGATAGAGGAGGTTGAATAAAATAATAGAAGAGTGTTGTCTAGCAAAAAAGAAAAATATTTATATCTTTGCTAGTGAATAGTGCTGCAGTGTAGCAAAATTAAATAAAAAATACCTTTTTATTGAGGCCGTTGAATTTTCATTTTTTTGTGTTGACTAACTGAAATATGTAAAAGAGATCATTTAGCTAGGTTGTTGTAGATGCTCTCAAATAATTACACTTTCATATATAATTTGTTATTAGTTACTTTAACCTCTCATAATTCTATGATTGTAAAAAATGTTGAATGACCATGTGACATATCTCGAAATCAAATAATACCTTGACATAGTGATTTGATGAGCATGTGTCCTATATACGTTGCATCATGTGTCCTATAGCCCTATCTACTTTGGGATCAACTCTTTTTCATACACCACCCGTCTACGTTTTTATTTTGTATGCTTATTACGGGTTTATCAATTATAATTTGAATTGTTCTTCTAGTAAAACATGCAAAGAAGGTAAAAAATTAAATTTGACCAGACACCAATAAGCACATGAACAAATTGTATTTCGTTTTGCAAAATAGATGGAAAATAATTTTGAACTAATAACGTCAAATTTATAGAACGAAATGTAACTTTTTCACATGCCTATGAATCAAATTAGTTTTGTGTATGCATTCTTCTTTGCGTATTATGTGAGAAACTTCTTAGAGCATCTCCAACCAAACTCTTTATTTTACCTAGTCAAAAGTATATAAAAACAAAAAAAGAAGACCTTTATTTTGCCTACTTATCTTTTTTTGGGGTGAAAACCTACTTAATTATCTTTTTATCTATGTATTCTAACTCTACTTTCTATTTTTGTTATCCAACCCACTCTTTTTTATCTATGTTCACAAAAAGCATTTTGATAAATTGTATATGATTAATATCTCATCGCCACATGAATATATATATTGCTATTGATAAAGTGAAAAAAAAAATAGAAAAAAAAAATCTCCTTCACTGATAATAATTAATATTTAATAAAATAGAGAAAATTTATTGTTAATAAAAGACAAAGTCAATAAAAGAGAGTTGTTGGAAATAAAATGTGAACATAAAAAAGAAAGAAAAAGAAATTCAAGGTTTGCCTAGTGAGAATGGACTAGCTACATGTAGCTAGTGAAATTATCTCGAGGCAAATTGATTAGCCTAATAAAGAGTGGATTGGAGACTGAAAATAATATTTGGACTAGCTATTGTTGCTAATGGGATATATATAGCTAGTGGGTTTGAAATGTTCTAAAACAAAAGATTAGAGAAGTACGGAAAGACGAGGCACAAAGATGAGTTTCAACACAATTTTCTATTGCAAAAATAAGTGAATTTAACACCATCTTATATAGTATTGCGGGGAAGGTGTTTTAACGAGGAAGGCTGTAAGAGCGACAAATGATATCACTTGATATTTTTATAATAAAATAATTTTATGATTGGATTCATCAGGCAAAACCACAAAAGATTTTATAATTTGGAAGATATTTGAAAAAACCTTAAATTTAAATTCAAAAAAATAAAATGCAAGTCAACGCATGATAATTTTTTAAATCGATCAACAAAAGAAAAGGGATTAAACATATTTCAAAAGTGAGTCTCATTCTTTCACTCTGACTTTGGAATCAATTATTTACAAACACGACGATAGTGTCATTAAATGTGATTTTGTGAATGAAAATAACCGTCATGAATAAAGAAGAACCTATTTAGAAGACATCAGTGGAATATCTCTCCGTTATAGCTATACAAATAGGAGACTTTTTTCTTCATTTCTAAGTAGATTGCTTATATTAATTATCAAAAGATGAGTGCTACAATACCAGAACAAAATCTAGAAAGTTTTCCGAATTCAAAATCAAATGTCATGATTCACTTGAACAAAAATCTAGAAACTTTTCCAAATTCAATTAAAATTTAAGTGAATCATGACCTTTGATTTTGAATTCGGAAAAGTTTCTGGATTTTTTTTCTGGTTACCTAGACTTTTCCTTATCAAAATCTATAAGTGTAATTTATATATTTTAGCAAAATTAATGTTCTCCTACTCATTGTTCCATAAAATGAGTAAATCTAATGGAAAGTTAACAACTTAAAAGCATACAAATATTTTCATTTTTTGCCGGGTAAATTGCACTGACCTCCCTTGAGGTTTCTAACAATTGCAGCCACCTCCCCTGTGGTTTCGGAAAATGCACTGACCTCCCCTGCTTTAGAAACTATTATACATTTTCCCCCCTCCCGTTAGTTTCTGTTAAGGAGGAGTTAGTTTTTGCTGATGTCAACACTGAACTTTTTCTTAATGCCAAAAGTACCCCTGCTGGTGGCTATATAAAGCAATAAAACCTCTCTTGAGCTTTCTTGGCACTGACCTCACTTACTACAGAGCAAAGGTAAGTATTTTTTTTTTAAAGTTAATTTTTATTGCAAATACATTAGTTTAATTTTTATTATAAATACATTAGTTGTTTAATTTTTTGTGGTGATGTAATTTATTTATTTATTTATTTTTTACAGTTATGGACATGTCGTCTAGTACTAGTAGCGTCATTAGAGCTCGGAACAAAATATGTCTTGCGGAGCAAATGCCATTCTTAGGGTGACAAATAATGAGAAAAACAAAGGAAAACTTTACTATGCATGCTCTTATAAAGAATGTGCGATGTGGGAATGGTGCAAAACAGAAAACGCTAGTACTTGGACTTCTCAACCGATGAATGTGCCGCCAATCGAAGTTGAAAAACTAAAAAAATATTAACTAATTTGAAAAAAAATTAGAAAAGATAAAAGTAATTAAAAATAGTATCAATTTTGATTTTTTTTGTCTTTAATATTTTTTTTAGTTTTTGGACATAATTTTACACTTTTTAAATTCGTTTCGTCAAGACGAACTAATAATCTATAAAAATTAAGACAAAACTGGGACGCCAAATTTTTGTAAATTATTGATTTGTCTCGACAAGTAATTTGATAAAAGTAAAAGAATATGAATTAAATTTTAAAAAAATTGAGTTTTTTTAAACTTATTTTTCGTCTTTAGTGAACTTCTTAAACATAATTTTAAAATTTTTATATTCTTTTCGTTAAGACGAACCAATAATTTACAAAAAAATTAAGGCAAAATACAAAAATACAAAAAACTTAAATAAAGACAAAAAAAAATTACAAATAAAAAAATTAGGTCGAATTAAGCGTAAAGAGTTGGTTTTATTTTTTTTGGCTTCTTTAAGATTTTTATGTGATATAAATTATAACAAAAACATTTTAAGTGTGGGACTTGCTACTTTCTCCAAAAAAAGTATCAAGATTTAATTTTTTTATTATTTTTTTCATTTCCTAACAATAGAATAGGAAAAAAATAATAATAAATTGGAGTTAAACATTACTCGACTTGCTTTTGTAAAAAAAAAAAATTTATTCTAAAAAAATAATAAAATTCATGAGTTAAAAAATTCATCAGATGTATTTTTTAAAACCATAGGAGAGGTCTCTGCAATTATTAGAAATCTCAGGGGAGGTCAGTGCATTTTATCCTATAGTGACAAATACTCCTCAAAATAGTCAAAGGGTAAAATAGACATTTCAGGACCAAAATTAACACCGTAGGCTTTAATTTCACGGCAGGGAGGAAAGAGGATAATAGTTTCAAAAGTAAGGGAGGTCAGTGCATTTTCTCAAACTATAGGGGAGGTCCCTGCAATTGTCAGAAACCTCAGGGGAGGTCAGTGCATTTTACCTTTTTTGCCGCTATGGCTCTACAGCTAGGATGCCTCTTTTTTTTCTTCATCTCTATGTAGATAGCTTGCATTATCAAAATTTGTAAGTGTTATTTATATGTTTAGAAAAATCAATGCTCTCCTACTCATCGTTCTATAAAAAATTATTAAATCCAATAGAAAATTAACAAATTGAGAGCATGCAAAGGTTTTTATTTTCCGATAAATACAAAGAAATTAACATACCATTTCTGATAAAAATATTTTAAACATTTAAAATTTGTGTATTTATTTTACTTAATGTTGATAGTGAGATCCATTACTTATGAGATTTGTCATATATATATATATATATATATATATATATATATATATATATATATATATATATATATATATATATATAAAGCCTTTGAATCTCAATTCCTAATTTTTTAGCTTTTTTAGAAAATAAGGTGGCATCTCATATTCTGTCCATATTATATATATTGCATGGATAGATTTCTGAGAATGGCTCTAAAATGACAAGTTTCATCATTAAAAATTTCTAAACATATTTATGTTTTAACTGTTTCAAAATCTATTAACCCAAACAATAGGATAATTGAAAGTTAAAAATAAAAGCTTATTAGTTCGCACATTTTATTATTTTTGGTGTCTTTGCAGGCCTTCAATTTCTATTTTTTGTTGATGTGCGGAATATGATAGGTCAATTTGCACACAAAAGTAAACCCAGAAATTGTATATGAGATTCTTGGTTAAAATTATTTTATGCTTCTTAACATTGTTATCAAGTATTTACTTGATAAAAAAATTTCAACTAATTTAAATTTAACCAATAAACAACACTAAGTTACTGATTAGATGTTGGATGTTGCTTTATATTATATTTTGGTTTCATGGTTATAAGTATATAAATATTGCTGATAGTAATAACTTAATAAGTGTTTTGTCAACACTCTAATTTGTTTCATTACTCTATTTCACAAAAAAATTAGACTTTGTGATGACAGGATAGGTAGAGTGATTGGTAATTAGACGTTCTCTATTTTGAAAGTAATTGTTGACTTTTATCTATCATTGCTCTTGAGTTTTTTAATAATTTATTTTATTTTTTTAAAGCTGAAATTGCATAAATAGTACTTAATCCAATTAGCTTAGTCCTTTGTATCTCAATTTTAATATTCACTCTAACCAAAAAAAAAAAAAAGAATGATAAGTTGAATATGCATTGTGTTCAAAAAACATTGAGAAAATTCAAGCACTAAGATGAAAATAAAAAATAAAAAATAAAAAATTATTAGTTGGCAAATTCTATTATTTTTTTAATTGTCTTTGCATAACTTTTTAACTAGGTTTTCGAGTAAGTACTTGATAATTTCTTTTCAACTAACTTAAATTTAACTAATAAAAGCACATCTTCACTGATTACCCTTTTGCATTATGTGAAATGAATTTCAATGCTTCTTATCTCTTCCATATTTGTAATCTAAACTTCAAATACATTCATGCAATGGAAATGTTGCATGTTGGGTTATATTTTATTTTAGTTTTATAGCTACAAGTATATAAACATTGCTGATAGTAATAGATTATGAGCTTTATCAACTTTAGTAGTTTATGTATTTTGTCAAATTCACCAATAGTTTATGTGATTTTTTCAACACTTAAATTAATAATTTATTTTATTACTCTATTCCAAATAAAAAAAATTGAGAATTTGTGATAATCGAATAGGTACGTTGAGTGATTAATAATTAGATAATCTTTCTATTTTGAAAGTCATTGTTAACATTTAACTATCACAGCTCTTGAGTTTTGATGATTATTTTATTTTTTTAGAGTTGAAATTGCATAAATAGTACTTAATCTAATTAGTTTAGTCCTTCGGACCTCAAATTTAATATTTCACTATGACAGAAAATTTTAAATTGGAAACTGAATGAGCTCTAAGTTTAAAAAATATTAAGAAAATTCAAACGCTAAAATAATTAAAAATTAAAAATAAAAGCTTATTAGATGGCACATTCCATTATTTGTTGGTATCTTTGCAGGCCTTTGAGTTCTTTTTTGTTGATTCGCATAATATGACAAGTATATTTGCACACAAAATTGTAATCCCACAATTCATATGTCTGCATATTCTTGATTGAAATTTTTTATGCTTCTTAACTACGTTAGGACTTAATAATTTTTTCTAACAAATTTAAATCTAACCAATAAACAACATTTCTTTACTAATTAGGAATGTTACATGTTGGGTTATATTGTATTTTAGTTTTATAGTTATAAGGATATAAATATTACTGATAAATAGTATATGTGTTTTGCCAATGCTTTAATTTGTTTTGTTACTCTATTCAAAAAAGTTAAATTGAGACTTTGCGATAACATAATGGGTAGAGTAATTGGTAATTAACCAACTTATTTTTTAAAAGTAATTGTTAACTTTTAGCTATAACAATTCTTGAGTTCT
The DNA here is from genome assembly GCA_019985065.2 of Arctostaphylos glauca. Classification (NCBI taxonomy): domain Eukaryota; kingdom Viridiplantae; phylum Streptophyta; class Magnoliopsida; order Ericales; family Ericaceae; genus Arctostaphylos; species Arctostaphylos glauca. The sequence goes on along the minus strand of JAHSPW020000002.1, from coordinate 15,989,621 downwards.
GATATTTTTTTTTATTTTTTAAGAGCTGAAACTGTATAAATAGTACTTAAGCTAGTTAGTTTAGTTCTTCATATCTGAAGTTTAATATTTCACTCTAACAAAAAAATTTAGAACGAGAAATTGAATAGGCTCTAAATTTTAAAACACGAAAAAAATACACTTATGTACTATGTCTAACCCGCGGATCCGTGCTATTAGTCTATTATTAAAGCAATAGTTCATTTAGTGAGAATGTTTTGTATGAAGCATGTGTCAACTTTCTATTGGTTAGGTCGTTAAAAGGATTTTAGAAAAAAAATTGATTGTAAAATAGTATAAAAATGTTAAATATTATAAACATATATAATTTTATCTAACTAGAACTCCATTTATTTATATATATCCCCCTAACAAATTAGTTTAATTTTTTCTAACACTTATTCTTAAAAAAAAACCAATCACAATCAATTTTTAATTAGATGGAAAAAAATAAACCCAATCCTTTTTAATAATTAGCATTATCTTTAGACATACGTAAGAATTTTCATACTGAATATATATACGTACACACAACATGTAAACAAATCTATCTTATTATATGTGGCTATAAATTTTTTATTAATCTAATTTTTTGCATGTAAGTAACAAAATTCTATAAATATAATGGTTCCGATCATGTTGATAAAACCTAGCAACGAGCAATGCTGGGATGTAGTGACTTGAGCCACTTGACCTAACTTTTTGGTATCATTGTCACTATTTTATGATCATTTTTTTTCAGTTTAAAGAAAAATTGGCATCAAACTAATGTTTCAAATTCTCATTTCATTCGAATTTAATGAGTCCAAAATTAAGACCAACAGCAAAAAAATTATTAAAACAAAAAACCTTAGAATAATCACTATTAGAATATTTTATAAAGATCACATTATAAAAATTAAAAATATTGCATTTTTTATTAAAAGCGTGATTGTGACATCTCGACTTACATCGAAAGTTTATATGGGTGAATCTTGGATATATAATAAGTTATGTAAACTACTACTAATAATTTAGATTTAAACATTTTGGGTTACGTAGTTAAACTCCAATAAATTATTAGGACAGTGACATATATGAGACGTTACAAAAAAACTTCTCAAAAAAACCCACATTGCAACACTATATTTATATTTAGATAGATGTAGTCCAACGTAGGAGCTTAGGGAATTATAATTCTGGACTGTGAAACATACTAACATATATACTAAATCAAATTTTAAGTGTTACACCAAGCTGAACTCAAGCTTAAGGTCGGCTTGTTTAGCAACTGAGCTTGAATAGTAAGCAGAGCTTGTTTTATGTGTAATACATCAATTAAATAGCTAAAACAAGCTGGAAACGAGCCAAATACTAAATAGTTGACAAACAACTTAATTCATTACCCGCCTATGGACACGTAAAATAGGGAGTGACAAGAATTTAGTAATTTTTTGAGGTTTTCATAATTTTACATTTAAAATTTGTTCGTTAAGATGAATTAATTAATTTAAAATATTTAAATATAATTAATAAGACGTGGTTAGTATTTTCTATACTAATATCCAATAATTTATGTCAAAAGAGAAGGTGAATATGTCTCGACATGATTAGTGAGCTGTCAGTATCATAGTCTGGATAAGTGTGGAAGACATTATTGGCCCTATTTGGGCTGTGGTTTTTATGTGTTTATTTATTGAAATTTTTTTCGTCCTTATTTGAAATTTTTTTTCAATTTTTTGTTTTTCATCAATTTTTTTTGATTTATTAGTTCATCTCGACAAGAGCTTTCAGAAAAGTTATCAATCATCAGCTACATTTGAAAAAAGTTCAGAAAAGACAAAAATAAATAAAAAAATAGAGTTTTTTGTACTTATTCATCGTCTTTAGTGACTTTTTTTTACCATTTGGACACAATTTTATACTCATTAGATTCCTTTCATCAAGACGGACCAATAAACTACAAAACATTGAGATTTAAACAACAAATGCAAAAAAAAAATGAATAAAGACAAAAATAATGAATAAATAAAAACCAGAGGCCAAATAGGGGAAAAAATTACGCAACATATTTAAAAGAGACAAATTGAGAATTCAAAAATTATACATCTATTTCGTTAATCATTGAACCAACAAAAAATTATAGAATTGAAACTACAATACAATACAAAAATCGAAATACAAAAATAAATACAATGTTACTGAACCGAATCCTGTGTCTTAACACAGTTCTTATAAGACTAAATCGCCGCCTGATCACCTTGGGTGTCGGAGGATAGTTTCAGCGTCATCTCCCAAGATAAAACGGCTAAACAAACTAGGTAACACCTAATCTCCTTATCTTGTCGAACTTACTTGTGCCTGACTTCCTCTTACTTGAAGAACGAATTAGGGAGTACTCATTAGATAAAGTAATTCGTGAATTTATCTGTCCTCGATACCAAAAATGAGTTTGGGATATATTTAAAGACTCAAAGAAACCTTTGGAGTGCTGAAAGGAAATACATTTGGGATGACTTTACGCACAAAAACGACGTCGTTTTGACGCACAAAAACGACGTCCCTATTTTGACGCACCTAAATCTTTACGCACAAAAACGAACGACGTTGTTTTAACGCACAGCAACCAGCATTGACTGCTGTGCGCAATGCACAACAACCTCCCTAGTTCTCAATTTTTGAATTTCAGTATCAAGTGATTCAGATGGTGCTTGGAAGTTAAATACATTTGGGATGACTATATATATCTTTTGACTCGTTCGAAATACGAGAACAAATAATTTTAGCACTTCTTTTTGTTCCTGATTGTATTTTCTTATTCTTATTCGTGGTAAATAATTAATATGTTCGTTCTTTATTATGCATCCAAAAGTGAAATATGAAAGGTGATGGATTAAAATGTCGGATTGGTGTTTCGTTTACCATACAACAATGGATCACAATAGGGATCGGGTTGAGGGTCGGGCCGGACCGGTTGGAGGTCAACTAGTCTGTGCGCCTGAGCCTAAAGCTAGATACTAGGATAAGTTGACAACGTTGCTTGAAATAATATCGGGCTGACATGACCCCCGAATATTTACACAAGACAAGGGATTTTTATCAAAAAGTTATGACTCAAAATTCGGGACTTATGAAAAGAATCTTGTTTAAAAATTTGAGGGATTATGAAAGAATTTCAAAATGGAACTTGTGAGTAATCGGAAAAATTAATCACGTGACACTAACAAATTGTTTCTGATAAATATTATTAGGATTCAAACAAAAGTATCAAATTAAATTGGCAGAACTTAAAGCTCTACCGAGAATAAGGGCAGTATGATAATCTCCCATTAGTACATCCTTTAAGACAATTTTAGAGAGAGAAAAAGACAAGAAAAAAAAAAGCAATGCTACAAACACATTACGTTACACACGTTGCACATCATGTTTAGAATAAATTTATTAATCTAAACACATATCAAAATTTATGAAATCCGTTTTTACATTTTGTCTTATAATGATATGTCAAATATGCATGACGTATATTTTGATGTGCAACTTGATGTGTTAGTAAACTTATTAAAAAAAAAACAAGAGAAACCCTTTGAAAACTTCTTTTAAATGATTGAGCCAACACGTGACTAACCCACTACTAGTATTAAGAATCTTTTAATCAAATGACGGAAAATATCTTATCCTACTTTATTTTAATTACATGATAATAGCCATTTAGTTAGAAAAGCACTTTTTTGGGTGTGGTTAGTCGCGCATACAAACCACCCCACTAAACCCCCCAAAAAAGGGGTGAATTGCACTCACCTCACTTGAGATTTCAAAAAAATACATTGACCCTTAAGGTTTTTGAAATCAAAAATGCTACAAACACAATAATTTTGCACAACATAATGCACAACACATCAAAACGACGTAGTTTCATTAAGGAAAAAAAAACAGATTGAGTTTTGGTTTTCTTTTCCTTAATGAAACTACGTCGTTTTGATATGTTGTGCATTATGTTGTGCAAAATTGTTGTGTTTGTGGCATTGTTCTTTTGAAATCACCCAAATCTCAGTTATATTTTAAATTATTATGCAGTTATCTTCTCTATCATTAAAATTGGACACAAATGTCATTAATTAAGCTATTAAAATTCAAAGTTTAAATTTTTTTGACAAAATAAACTGCAACGTATTTTCTATCATATGTCCAAATAGTCTATATTGATTTTTTTAATTTTTTGAAATCAAAATTCAGACAGAATTTTTGAGGTTTGTCCGAGGTTCGATATTAGAAAAATCTTAAAAATTTAACATAAATTATTTCGAACGTGATATAAATTATGTTGTAATTAGTTTTATAAAAAAAATCTCAAACTCAATGTTTAATAACTTAACTAATCATATTTAATAAATTTTAATGACATGAAGGTAACTATATAATAGTTTAAAAAGTAAGTGAAGTCAAAATAGGGGGGGGGGGGGGGGGGGGGGGGGGGGGTGGGTGGGTTCATTGTGTCTATTAAAAACCTCGCAAGAGGTCAATGTAATTTACCTACTGAACATTTTTTTAGGGCACTGTCATGTAGTACCCTCTAACAAGTAATGTTAACGTGACACATAAAACTAAATTTATGAACAGTGTGGTAATTTACCCATTGCATGTTTTGTAGTTTACAATAAATCACTCTTAAACAACACCACTTTGAACTTATCTCCTTCACGCTAAATGATCACTCACAATTCAAACGCAAGGAGAAAGGACTTGCTCCTCGTATATGCAAGAGAAACTGACGAGGGTAAAATATAAATCAGAAATACATAGGTTTTCCCTCGGATACATTATTTAGTTCGGCAAGGAACTACAAACACGTCAGGATACATGTGTCAATCGCGTGAGAGTACAACCGTCCTAAGAGAGGTTATTCGTACTATATTCGAGCTAAGCAGATCGAATATGTAAACAGCCGGGCTGAAAAAGATAGCATGATAAACAGCTGACATGAGAAAGGTAGCCCAATGTCTTGCCGACCTGAGAGAAGGCAGTCAAAGATACCATTGTGACCGGCCGGCAAATATGCGTCGTTAGGGCGCCGGCCTAAGTCAAGGTTTAATTTTCATAAAACAGAACTTCCCTCAAATATTTTAAAATAAGTATAGTGGAGAGTCCGGAGTATCGATCCACGGGAATAAGTAATTAGATTCAAAGACTTCGCAAATTTAGTTTTTCGATGTTTCGGACGTCAACCTCAAAGTTTGTTTGGTGTGATTAACAATTATATTAACTAAGTGAGGGAATAAACTAGATTAAAGAGTGGGGTTAAGTCTTCAAGTTTGGTTCATTCAAAACTTCCGTTGGTCTATCACTTCTTTTTATGACTCAACCTAGCTCTCGGTCTCGGGTTTTAGATCGGAGAGTAATTCGATGAAAATCAGGATTTTAAATAAAAAATGGGTTGGCGGATCCTTTCAAGTTCAAGACAATGGGATCAAAAGAGGAAGGTCATCGATTCAAGTATTAGATATATCAACTCTAAGGATGACTATAACTAAGTAAGAACTTAACTCTTCATTTCTTTTGTTTCGAAAAGAAGAACTTAAAGAGATTCGTCAACAAGCATTAAACATATTGAGAAGATATAGACCAACATGGTTGAGAACAAACCTCACCCTTAGACTCAACCCACAAGTGTTTAGCTACTCATACTTGCCATAGACATGAGAGAAATAGGAGAAAACATGATTAACATCCTTATCTAAGGAGAATAGAGATGTTCTAACTAACACTATACTTAAAAATCTTTTAGAAAATCATGAACAAGATTAAGAACTAAGATTCCGGCAAATACCGAAATGCTTAAAATGAGCAATGAAACATTAAGAGAAGAATAAGTGTAGATCTTACCAATGCTTGATTGATTCTCAAAGATAATGGACTCACAAGAACAAAGTACTTAGAATTGACAAGCATTCAAAATATGAAGAGCAATGTTGAAGAACAATAATAGCCTAAGGAAGAAAAACACTCTCTACAATCTTTAAAAATCTGATGTTCTATATGTGTGTATGTATAGAGGGCTAGACGCCTTAGTGTATAGCAAAAACCCTACAAAATATCCCTTTCCTCTATAGGTACTATTACAAGCACACCCTAAAAGTTGACAAATGGTATTTTTGTCCTTTTCCATGCTAGAGCCCCTTTTTGTCCCCTGATGTTGTACAAAAATCAAGGTGAAGTGGTCCCCAAGTGTCAGCCATCCCAGACCAGATATTCTTTTGTCACACTTGATGCACCGGTGTATTGGAAATAGAGGCACCGGTGTCATTGGTTGCAGCATCTTGATGTTGCACTGAAGTGAAGAGACACCGGTGTATTGGAATTGGAGGCACCGGTGTCATTGGTTGCAGCATCTTGATCTGTCACTGAATTAGGAAGGGACATCGGTGTATTGGAAACTGAAGCACCGGTGTCATTGGTTGCAGTATCTTGGTCTTTCACTAAATTAGGAAGGGACACCGGTGTATTGGAAACTGAAGCACTGGTGTCATACTTCCTCTTGCTTTAGCTCCTTCAACCAAACCCGGGCTTTGACTACTTGAACCTCGTGTGATCTCTCCGGGCCTTCTTTGACTGTTGAGACTTGACTCTCGCACTTCAGGGTCACCTTTTCTATTTTGACCTGCGATGGACATAAAATACCTTTTCGTGCATTATCGAGTGTAAACGTAGAATAGTACTTGCACGTGGGTTAAAATGGACGTGTTGAGCTGTAGGATACACAATAACATGCACTCATCACACCTTCCAACTTGAGGGCTGCTAGTCCCTAGTAACCAATACTGTCAAAATTGGATGGAGTGACAAAATCAGGCAATTTTCCCCTCCTTAATGATGCGAGTGAAAAATTATATGCTCACTATAGTTCCCCAAGCGGTTGGTATCATCGGATGCCACAAACAATTCGGGCACAATGTCATGAATCAAAATTGAACAATTCTAATCATTAGGTGTGTGCAAATTGTATGGTAGCCTTGAACGTTGGTTTCAGACCCCTCCTCACTCTCAACAAAGGGATTCCCTCTAGTATATAGCAAAAGTCACATCCACATAATGCGCACAATCATGCTAAAGCGAACAAAGAAGCTAAGCATTCAACAGAATTCAACGCACATTCAACAATAGGTGTGTACACCCATGATTCACAAAAAATAAGATAAGAAAGCGATGATGATACATGCTACATGATTCGCACGCAAATATGTGTTTTATACATACATGAACCCCTTAATTTGTGTGCGAATACCGTTTGATGAAGCGTATTTTATACGCGTTAATGAACTAATGTATGTCATGGCTGTTAGTATGTTTTCGAGGTATTTGCAGGGTTATAAGAGCTTTTCGGAAGATAAGAGGATCATACCATGAAGAGGGAATAAAGCCAACCAAGTTGAGGATGCAGCAGTACTACCGGTAGTAGAATCAGCACTACCGGTAGTAAAACTTTCTGACCAATTTCAAGAGCAGAAGTTACTACCGCAAATAATTCTGTACTACCGGTAGTAGGTCAAATCCGGAAAATTCCTTTTATTTAGATTTTATTGTTATCTTTAGATTTTATTATTATCTTTAGAATTTATCCTTATCTTTAGATTTTATGGTTATCTTTAGATTTTATTGTTATCTTTAGAGTTTATCCTTATCTCTTAGTTTCCTAATACAATGTCTATAAATTAGGAAACCGAGGAGGATAGAGACCACTTCTTCTTTATCTGTTTTTATCATTAATTCTGGGGAGAGTTTTGTAGAGATTTAGGGTTTTTGTTTAGCAAACATTTTGAAGGTTTTATTATTGAAGTTATCATTTTCCTTTCAAGTTCTTCTTGTTCTTCATTTATTTTATTTATTATTAATGGATTCTATTCAAACGATGAATAGCTAATCCTTTCGGGATTCGATTCAATGGTGAAACATTGAATCACAACTCAATGTAATTCAAGTCCTCATACAAAGTTCTTCAATTTATGATTATCATTTTATTAAATCAAAAATTATTTTAAAATCGATCAACTGTTCTTGTAAGATTTTTGCTTATGTGTAGACAAATCTCAACTTTGGCACACATAATTCTTAGATCCATACAAGACTTTTTGTAAGATTTTTGCTTGTGTGTAGACAATCTCGATTGGCACACACAATTCTTAGATCTACAAGGTTTTGATTTGAAAACCTAATTTTCTTATCTTGATTATAAAACGGTAATCAATCTTTCCTGATTTTTGATAAACCCTAATTCTTCCATTATCCGACGAAGGTTCGATATTATAGAACCGGAGTTGAGTTATATTTTGAGGATTAGATTATTACGAGTTGTGATCAATGTGGATCCCGAGAATCGGATCTTGTTCCTTTAAATTTTCGTCAAATTATTTTTAAATCTCAGCACAATATCTTCCACAAATATCTCAACTACTTTCTTCTTTCTCTCTCGATAAGCATCTAAACACTCGTTCCCTGTGGATTCGACTCCGGACTTCCGGATTTATTATGCTACAACGATCAACTGATCCTACGCTTGGGACTCATATGTGTTGACACCAGTTGACGACAAGCATTCACGATGCATAAAATTGGGAATCCAATACGCACTTGAGATCAAAAAGGACTTCATAGCTTATAATGATTCGGGTTTCAAGAGATGGATATCAAAACAGTGCCGGCACACAATGAATGGCTAAAGGTCATGACTACCCCCAAATTGCCGACACTAAACCACTACTCAATGCTAGATACAATAAAAAAAAAAAACAAATAAAATAAAACGACAATAAAGACAACCACCGACTCCACACAAGACAATTGAATACAGAACTATCTCTCCACGAGCCAAGTCAGGTGTGTGTTGGCATACAATCACTGCTCCGGTGGTGGAGGAACATATAAGACCAGTGACCGGCCGGCAAAAGTGTGCGTCGTTAGGGCGCCGGCCTAGGTCAATGGTTTAATTTTCATAAAACAGGATTTCCCTCAAATAATTAAAAACAAGTATAATGGATAGTCCGGAGTATCGATCCACAGGGAATAGATAGTTGAATTCAAGGATTCCGCAAATTAAGTTTTTCGACGTTTCGGACGTCAACCTCAAAGTTTGTTTGGTGATTGGTTAACAATTGTACTACTAATTGAGGGAAAAAAATCTAAGTTAAGGAGTGGGGTTAAGTCTTTAAGTTTGGTCTATTCAAAACTTCCGTTGGTCTATCTCTTCTCCTTATAACTCAATCTAGCCCCCGGTCTCGGGTTTTAGATCGGAAAATACTTCGATGAAAATCAGGATTTTAATTCATAAATGGTTTGACGGATCCTTTCAAGTTCAAGAAAATGAGATCAAAAGATGAAGGTCATCGATCCAAGTATTAGATATACCAACTCTAAGGATGACTATAACTAAGCAAGAACTTAACTCTTCATTTCTTTGTTTCAAGAAGAAGAACTTAGAAAGATCCATCAATGGGCATTAGATATATATTGAGAAGATGTAGACCAATATGGTTTAGAACAAACCTCATATTTAGACTTAACCCACACTTATTTAGCTACTCATATTTACCATAAACATGAGAGAAGTAGGAGAAAACATGATTAACATACTTATCTAAGGGAAAAAGAGATGATCTAACCAAAACTATACTAGGAATCTCTTAGAAAATCAGAAATAAGGTAAGAAATGCAACATTAAGAGAACCATGGATGGAGATCTTACCAATACTTGAATAAATCTTTAAGGAAAATGGAGTCACTAGAACAAAAACACTAAGGATTAATTAACTTACTCAAAACTTGAAGCTCAATACATGAAGAACAAAAAATCTTAAGGCAAAAAGCTCTCTATCATTCTCCTCCTCATCCTCATCATCCCCACTTTCTTCACTCTCCTCATCAGAACTCTCCTCGAATCTTTTTCCTGCCAACTCGCCCATATATTTGGCTGTAAATCGGGCTATGCTCAAACATTTTTGGATTTTTCTTTCTGCTTTGTCCTGCCGTATATGCACCTTTTTCAGCTCGCTCAAAATCAAGGTTTGGCGTTGGGCAATGATTTCATTCCATTGTTCTTGTCTCTCCCGGGGGGTTCTTGGATTTTGGTGTTTTCACACCGGAGTGGAATTCGGGCTTGGGGTGTTTGTTGGACAATGCATGGCTCTTGGCCTTGGAGGCTTCGGTGATCGAGCCGGGTACTCCCTCAGTCATCTTTTCACCCGCCCTTCTAGGCACCTTGTGTTGCAAGCAAAAGTGAGTAACCATGGCCGGGAAGATGAAGTTTGCATTCCCACTTGCCCTCTCTCGGAAGTACACAATTTCTTGGAAGATTGTTCGGCCAAAGTCTATCAGACTATCACCTTTCCCAACATAAAGGCATGCATGAAGGCTATCGTTCGCGGGGGTACCCTTTTGTCACTTGCCAAAGGGTACACATTACGCTTCATGATTTTGTTGAGGAGACGGTAATCCTCATGCAATGCCCCGGGTGAGAACTTGCCCTTGTACCCCTTTGGATTGGTCAACACCCTCTTTGCAAATAATTTCCCATCGAAAGATGCCGGATCAAATGCATACTTGGGGATAATTACGGTCTCCGAGTCAGGTATAGGGCATTGCAAGTATTCTGATATCTGTTCGGCGGTGATCCACACATTGACTCCTCTCACTTCCGCCACCATTCTTGGTTCGGCGGTGTTCAAATTTTCCAACCTTACCGACCGATAGAAACCCTCTACCATTCCTCGAATGTAGCCCGGAACCACTTCAAAGAACCGGGTCAAACCCTTTTGGTCCAATTTTTGAACGATCACGTTTGCATCCGTCAAACTCTCCCTCAACACTTGCCTCTCACATGTAACCTTCTTTTTCTCGCATTTCACTTCCCAATCTTTTTGTCCCTTATCCCCCTCCTCTGTCACTCTCTGTTTCTTGCTCCTAGACCCACTTTCATCCCCCTATTTTTTCCGTTTTGAACCACCCGGAGTCTTAGAAGCAGAGGATTTCTTTGGTGTTGGTTTGGTCTTTGATTTGGATCGGGAAGTAGAGGGCATAGGGGATTTCCCCTTATCCCGTGGTATGGCCATGGCCGCATTTTCAAGTTCCCTCCATATGGGATCGTCATTATCCGAATCGGATCGTGGTGGGTGTCATCTGGGTTGGGCTCTCTAATGGAGATGCCCTGGCTCTTACGTCTAACCATTATGAACACAGAGAGAGAGAATCAAAATCTTACCCGGAGTGATTCACACCAAAGAGAGGGAGAAAAACAGAGCACTTGAGAGATTCCCCTTCTCAGATCCAAACCCTAACCCTTTCTGTTGCAGCCGAACCAGGAGGAGAGAGAGAGAGCAGGTGCAGTGGAGGAGTGGAAGAGGCGCGGTGGCTGGTGGAGAGGCACGGTGGTGAGAGGAAGAGAGATGGAAGGCAGAGAGAGAGAGAGAGGGAGTGCGGTAGTTATAGAGAGAGAGGGAGGTGAACCGGTGTCTTGGCAAAAGAGGGAGAGGAAACGGTAGGAGAGGAACCGGTGCCTTTCCCCAATCGTTATAACGATTGGGGTTTTATAACCCTGGTTTTTTTTTAAATTTCCTCATGAGGCACCGGTGTAACGGTTTGGAGGCACCGGTGTCAAGAAGCCACTGTATCTCAGTGGTTTGTGTTTGGGAAGGGGAGACACCGGTGTAATGGTTTTTGAAGCACCGGTGTAAGGTACTCTCTGTATCTCAGTCTTTCTTGTTTTGGAAGAAGAGACACCGGTGTAAGCTTTTCTGAGGCATCTGTGTCAAGACCTCTCTGTATTTCAGTTTTTCCTGTGGGACAAAGGGAGGCACCGGTGTAATGAATTGGAGGCACCGGTGTCTTTGCCATTCTGTATCTCATCCATAGAGTGCTGTAGGGTGAAGCACCGGTGTAACAATTTCAGAGGCACCAGTGTCATGACCATTCTGTATCTCCTGAATTCTGATCTGTAGTGGATTACACTGGTGTCATGGAAATGAGGCACCAGTGTCTTTGGGCTCTGTAAAATTCCTTCTTCCTGAGATATTTCCTCCCGATTGTAATACCACACACACCAACAACAATACCCCATCCGACCTTATATCATCCGGTTTCCTAAGCTTGTTTCAATGGATATGAATTGGACAAGGATCAAATCAAGGTCAATGGCCTTTTATCATTTCTCAAATATTTCATGGATTCCACAATGATGCACACAAGTGTAAAACATGAGTAAACACGCAGTTGTAGAAGCAAGAATTCGATGAATTCAACTCTGTGGCATGGAATGGGTTAACATTGGATCTCCACTCACAACTTCTGATTCCAAATTGTTCAACATAGTTCATGGTCGATGCAGGTGTAGTGAAGTGGCAATTCATTGTTCAACGTGATGCTTATGTGAACTATATGTTAAGTTACTCGCAAGCATTTCAGGAGAATGTGCCAATTTTTATTTATTTATTTCAAAATTTTTCATGCTAAACGGGACTAAAACAACTAAAACAACAATGGGCTAACACACTAATGATTCATTCCCCCCCCCCCCCCCCCAACTTAAATTTTGCATTGTCCTCAATGTAAGGAGATAACGCATCATAAAGCATAAAAAGAGGGACGATCATACCTGCGAGGTGGAATGTCAACCACCATATACCTCGACCAAGTTTGAGGATTTCTCGTCACGTGCACTGTTTGTCATTAGGAGGGCTTCCAAGGTGTACTCATTCGGCTCCAAGTTGTGGACCACAGCTAGTCACGTAGGATCATCGCCGGGTTTTGTTGGACTAACAACCGTAGCACATAGCTACGCCCATGACTTTGGGCTCTTGAATGCCGCAATCACCCCACAAAGCATCAATGAGTCTAAGAGACCAATCTTTGCGATTTGGCTTCACCGTTTTCTCGAGTATGCGCTTGATTTCCCGATTGGCCAACTCAGCTTGGCCATTTGTTTGGGGGTGGTAGGCAGTGGACACCTTATGGTTGACACCATACTTGATCATGAGGGCAGCCATGGGTCGATTACAAAAATGTGTGCCTTGGTCACTAATGAGGACCTTAGGCATACCAAACCTCGCGAAGATGTGTTCCTTGAGAAATCTTACCACAACCGAGTGGTCATTGGTGCGAGTAGGGATTGCCTCCACCCACTTAGACACATAGTGTACGGCGAGAAGGATGAATAGATGCCCACAAGAATTAGGGAATTGTCACGACCCATTCCAATTTGGAATAGATTAGTGACCGGCCAACGAGCTAATCCCGTTAAGGCCTATAACGAACACAGTTAAGGATCTCCAATCTGCCACGCAAAAATCTAAGCCAAACTAATCAGAGTAAATGGAAACGTGTATTACAACCTCAAAACAAACACCAGGGAAGTGTACGTGTTAACTAAGCATACAGACATCCTATAACATCATCCTCAAAAATGTCAGCCTAACAGGTGGCCGAACAAGTCCTAACGATCAAACAAAATTAAACATACTATCTATGCAATATATACAACCAAGAGTCCTTTATCTCTCTACTGTCCATGGCTCGCCTCCTCAGAACCTGGTATGTTGTTTAACAACATCATTAGCACATCGCTAGTGTGAATTCAAATATGAAATTCTACGTATTTTCCATGTTATCCATATGCACAATGCATGTAACATAATGATCTTGATAAACATAATTAACAGCATAGCCCAAAAGGTCAAGCCTAGGACTTTGTTCAAGCTTATCTCATTTAGTTCAATTTAAACGGTTGCCAATTGTTCGTAGGTGGGAGCTACCCCCTTATGCATCATCGCATACATGGAATGACGTCATCCATAAACCACATTGGCCGTGGTTAACAACCTTGTTTCACACCTCTCGCTATATTCTAATCCCCTAGCGGTCGGGGTACCGTTTGAACCACTTTTCACGTATTAATCAATGTTTTCTTAATTAACGCATGGTCTAAGTATGAACAATTCAATATGATCTAGCATGGCATTTTCATGCTTAAAACAACATATAACCTTGAAATATCTCATGCTTTCATGCTTTTAAAATTATACACGTAACAAGTCATATTTGAACTCACCTTCTGTCTTGTTTGAGTAATTAACTATCTTGCCAATCTCCTACAATAAATCAATGATATCTTATTTAATATCGATGTTTAACGGTCAATGATATTAATAAAAATCCTAATATTTTATCGGTAATAAATCCCAGACTATCGGTAATGGATGCGCAAATTACCGGTAGTAGAAGGCAAAGGTTCACATCAGTGCCCCGCACTATCGGTAGTAAAGACACGAACTACCGGTAGTAAAACCTACTGTCAGAATTACCACAAGTATTACCACAACTACTACCGGTAATACCAGCGTTACTACCGGTAGTAAAACCTACTGCCCAAAATCCGAAAACTGGAAAACAACAGTACTACCGGTAGTACAGACCCTACTACCGGTAATGGAACATTCTGGGCGAAATTTCCAGATTTGACAGATTCTTGACAGATTTTCTAACTTCCATTTTCAAGCTTTAAATCAACAACCAAGCTCATTAACCACCAAAAACAAGTCATAAACATATCATAGAGGCAAGAGGTCCCTACTACCAGTAATCAATGTGTTAAACGGGATTTTGGACCTTTGTATAGCAGCTGGGTTTCCTCTCAATTTCAGCTATGGCTTTTCTCTAATATTTCCATTAACACCTCTGTTTTTCTTCATTATACACCTCCATAATCACTATCTAAAGTCTAGACTGGTTTATTTCATAGTTATATTACTATATAAACCATTAAACTAAGAAGAGCAAGGAAGTATACCCAAAGTTCAAGTACCTCTTCAATGGCTTCTTCCTTTTCTTCTTCTTCTTCTTGTTCTCCCTCTCTCTCTCACTAACTCACGCACGAACTGAAGGGAAAAAGAAAATAAGGCCGGGAGATCATTGGACATGTTTTATAGAGGCTTATGAGGAAGCTTGAGGTGGGAGACAAGCACCTTGGTGTCAAGCTAATAGAAGGAGTTGATGATGACTAGCCAAACTAATCCCTGTTAACATCAAAATATCCAGCCCCTTTTGCAAAAATATTTATTTGGTGTATTAACTTATACCAATTCTACAAAACACACAATTCCCTTATTAGTATTATTTCTTTAAAATCACCCGTGTTTTAACTACGCCCAATCAAGTTCCGGAATTAAAACACGTTCTAACATATTTCGGAATTAATTCGATCGAATTTTCAAATTTACCAATTATATATATATATTTTTTTCCTTTTTATTTTCTTTATTTCGGGTCTGGGTCTCACAGGAATGGTCCCATGAAATCAATCCCCCAACAATAAAAAATTTTGACTATTAGGATGGGAGTGAGGGGCATCATATTCCGCCGGGAGAGAGCTCCCAATTGTTGACACCTATCACATGATTTGCAATATTCAAAGGTGTCCTTGAAAAGATTTGGCCAATAGAAGCCACATTGTAAAATCTTGGCGGCGGTTTTCTTGGATGAAAAGTGGCCACCACATGCTTCGGTGTGGCAAAATGAGAGGATGGCTTGTTGTTGCTCATCGTTAGGCACACACCGTCGGATAATTTGATCCGGACAAAATTTAAATAGGTAAGGATCATCGAAGAAAAATCTTCTCACCTCCACTAAGAATCTCCTCCGATCTTGCGGAGTCCAATGTTGAGGAAGTTGCCCCGTGGCCAAGTAATTGACAATGTCAGCATACCACGGGCAACTAGAAATGGCCAAGAGTTGCTCATCGGGAAAGGAGTCGGGAATGGGTATGTTGGTGGTATGATCCTCAAATTTGAGGCGGGACAAATGGTCCACAACCACATTCTCCACTCCTTTCTTGTCTTTGATAGTGAGATCAAACTCTTGGAGAAGTAGTACCCACCTAATTAGCCGAGCCTTGGCATCGGGCTTGGTCATGAGGTACTTGAGGGTGGCATGGTCGATGTATATCACAATGGGCGATCCTATGAGGTAGGACCGAAATTTGTCAAGAGCGAATACCACCGCCAACAACTCCTTTTCGATTGTCGTATAGTTTAATTGGGCATCATTCAAGGTCTTGCTTGCGTAAGCAATGACATGAGGCACCTTCCCATCCCTTTGGCCTAAGACCGCCCCAATGGCATAGTCGCTAGCATCGCACATGAGCTCAAATGGTAAGCTCCAATTAGGGGATTGCATGATGGGAGGAGTCGTGAAAGCGACTTTAAGTTTTGAAAAGGCCTCCTCACAATTATGTGTCCACACAAAAGTTGTGTCTTTCGAGAGCAAGTGACACAAGGGACGAGAAATGGCGCTGAAATTTTGAATGAAGCGCCTATAGAAACCGGCATGCCCAAGGAATGAACGGATATCCTTGACACACTTCGGGGTGGGTAGTTTAGAGATAAGTTCCAACTTGGACTTGTCTACCTCAATCCCCCCTAGAAGAAACGATGTGACCGAGAACGATGCCTTGGGTGACCATGAAATGACACTTTTTCCAATTGAGCACAAGGTTTGTCTCTTCACATCTCACAAGTACCGATTCAAGATTATTAAGGCATGACTCGAAGGAGTCACCAAAGACAGAAAAATCATCCATAAACACTTCCACCACCTTTTCAATCATGTCGCTAAAGATACCCGTCATACACCTAGAGAAGGTGCCGGGAGCATTGCAAAGCCCGAAGGGCATGCGACGGTAGGCAAAAGTGTCAAAAGGGCAAGTGAAAGTGGTTTTCTCTTGGTCTTCAAGGGCTACCTCTATTTGGTTATATCCGGAATAACCATCTAGGAAGCAATAAAATGGGTGACCGGCTACCCTCTCCAACATTTGGTCGATGAAGGGGAGAGGGAAGTGGTCTTTCCTTGTAGAGGAATTCAGCTTCCGGTAGTCAATGCACACTCTCCACCCGGTGACGACACGTGTGGGGATTAAGTCCCCTTCCTCATTGGCCACCACAGTTATTCCGGACTTCTTGGGAACCACTTGGATGGGGCTTACCCACTTGCTATCGGCAATAGGGTAGATGATTCCCACATCCAACAATTTCAACACCTCATCTCGCACAACATCGCTCATGATGGGATTCAAACGGCGTTGGGGTTGGCGAGATGGTTTGATGTCATCCTCAAGGTATATATGATGTTTGCAAAGTAAGCGGCTAATACCTTGGATGTCGGCTATGATCCACCCTATAGCTTTCTTGTGGTCCCTCAAAATTGTCAAGAGGGCTTGTTCTTGGTGATCCTCAAGGTTAGATGAAATCACTACCGGAAAGGTTTCGGAATCACCAAGAAAAGCATACTTGAGAGTAGAGGGAAGAGTTTTGAGCTCAAGCTTGGGTGGTTGGATGGTGGAAGGTAGAGTCTTGGTTTTCGCGGGTGGTAATGCTTCAAAAGTGGGTACCCACATTTCGGTACCCATCACCTCTTCATCATTGAGGAGGGATAAATGTACTTCACCTCGGGTGAATCTAAGAAAGCGGTCTCTTCTGCCGTGAGCATAGCCTCTAGGGGGTCAGAAAAGAGATGACAATCAACGTATTCTTGGACAAGTGTGTCAATGATGCTCACGTCACGGATGTCATCATCATCCCCCATTTAGCTCCCAATGTTAAATATGTTAAGCTCAAGGGTCATGTTCCCAAACGTCATCTTTAGTAGCCCGTTCCGACAATGGATCACCGCATTGGACGTGGCCAAGAAGGGCCTTCCAAGGATGATGGGCGTTTGGGTTTGAACATTAGATGGGGGACAAGTGTCAAGGACTATGAAGTCCACCGGGTATACAAAATTGTCCACCTGGACAAGCACATCCTCCACTAAACCCCTCGGTACCCGGACACTACGGTCGGCTAATTGAAGGGTCACCGAGGTTGGTTTCATGTCGCCCAACCCAAGTTGCTCATACACTGAGTATGGCAACAGATTCACACTAGCCCCCAAATCAAGCAGGGCTTTCTCCACCATCTTTCCCCCAACTCTCACAGAAATGGTAGGACAACCAGGGTCCTTATACTTGGGTGCAATGGGGGTTTGGATGATCGAACTCACTTGTTGTGTCAAGAATACCTTCTTTTGAACGTTGTGCTTGCGCTTGATTGTGCACAAGTCTTTAAAAAATTTAGCATAAGAAGGTATTTGCTTGGTCAAGTAACGGGATATTGATTTTGACTTGCTTAAAAAGCTCAAATATCTCCGTGGAGTTCGTCAACTTAGGTAGTGGCCTCAATCTTTGTGGGTATGGGGCCGGTATCGGGCAAGTGGAGACCATGGGTTCTCCCATAGGAAGGGATGTGGAAGTGGAAGGAGATGGAGGCAATTCACTCGCCGGTTCATTGGTGGTAAGTGGGGATGACTCATCACTTTGGAGTTGTGGAGTAGGAACCGGAGGAGGAGTGGTTTTCGGGAGAATGGTCTTGTCGACCTCTTTTCCACTCCTCAATGTGGTAATGGCCTCGGCTTGCTCCACATTGGACCCGGAAGGAGAATTTCCTTGCACAAAATATTGACCTTGGGGGTTTGCTTGTGGTTAGGCTGGAAATTTCCCTTTCTCATGTTGCATGGTCCCCAATGTTGTGGTCAACTTGGTAAGTTGGGAGTGGATGTCCCCAATGGCTTGTGTATTTTGTTTATTGACATTGGCTTGCCCTTGCATGAACATTTGCAAGGTATCCTCCAAACTTCGCCGGTTAGGCGGTTGGTAAGAGTTGGGACCCGTGGGGGGACCCGGAGGATTGTAAGCATTCGGTGGATACCGAGGTGGTGTAGGCCCTTGTGCATTTTGATGGGCCGGGTATTGTCCTTGAAATCCCGGGGGTCCTTGGGGTTTGCCACCTGACTCATTGTTCCTCCAACTGAAATTGGGATAATTTCTCAATCCTGGATGGTAAGTGTTGTTGTAGGGCAAGTTGGTGGGCTTTTGCCCTTGGTGAAGGGCATGGACCTCGGCTTGGTTCGGACCATGGAGTACCTCTTTGAAAGCAGGTATGGTTGGACAAATGTTTGTCGTATGGTCCAACATATCACAAATGGCACAAGCCTCCCCGGGCTTAGAAATGGAAGAGACCTCGTTCACTCGATTGATTTCAAGTTTCTCTAGTTTCCTAGAGATGTGATCAAGGCGTTTACTAATGTCTTCCTCCTCTCTTGGCACGTACTTGCCCAAACTTCCTTGTTGAGAAGGGGGTTTATATGAACGGTCATTGGGATCCGAATAATCCCACGATTGATTGTTCTCCGCCAACTCATCTAAGTATGCAAGAGCCTTAGAGGCTCATTGGTTCAAAAACTCGCCACTAGTCATGAGGTTAATGAATTGGCGATTGCGGACTGATATGGCCTCATAGAAAAATGCCACAATTTGCCAATCCTCATACCCATGATGAGGAACGGTGAGAAGACGCTCTTTGTATCTTTCCCAACAAGAACAGAAGGATTCGTTGGGTATTTCTTCAAAGTTTTGGATTCTCTTTTTCAATGTGGTGGTGCGGTGTAGTGGGAACCATTTCTTCTGGAATTCTACTTGCATTTCCACCCAACTTGTCACCGAATGTGATCTCAAAGAGTTCTAAAAACCAACGCTTGGCCTTCTCCTTGAGGGAAAAGGGAAAGAGTTTCAAACGAGCCATCTCAAAGTGAGTGGCCACGTTAGTGAAAGTGTTCACCACCTCCTCGAACTCCTTTATGTGAAGATAGCAATTTTCCGATTCCATCCCATAGAAGGTAGGCAACATGCCAAGCATGTTAGGTTTAACATGGAATTGATGCCCTTCGGAAATGACAGTAGGAAAAAGGATGCACGAGGTGGTGGCGGTGTGAGTAGGGTGCAAGTATTCTCGCATGGTGCGAGCCATGGGTGCGTCATTGGCCTCATGTTGTTCGGCCATTGGGTTGAAAGAAGGGTTGTCTTGGCGAATAAGCCGGTGTGTAGCGTCACGAGTGTAGACACTCATACACTAAAAACACTCTCCTAACAATCAAGTGTGAGTTCAAAAAGAAAATAAAATTTTGCGAATTCCATGTCTCTTTAGCTTGCATTACACCTTAGGTTTACCAAAATGGGTAGGCTAAAGGTTTCCGCCAAAGAGACTTGGAACTTGCAAAAATCTGCGATTCCTCTAAATCAACTATTCAAGTTCCCCGGCAACGGTGCGAAAAACATGACCGGCCGGCAAAAGTGTGCGTCGTTAGGGCGCCGGCCTAGGTCAATGGTTTAATTTTCATAAAACAGGATTTCCCTCAAATAATTAAAAATAGGTATAATGGATAGTCCGGAGTATCGATCCACAGGGAATAGATAGTTGAATTCAAGGATTCCGCAAATTAAGTTTTTTGACGTTTCGGACGTCAACCTCAAAGTTTGTTTTGTGATTGGTTAACAATTATACTACTAATTGAGGGAAAAAAAACTAAGTTAAGGAGTGGGGTTAAGTCTTTAAGTTTGGTCTATTCAAAACTTCCGTTGGTCTATCTCTTCTCCTTATAACTCAATCTGGCCCCCGGTCTTGGGTTTTAGATCGGAAAATACTTCGATGAAAATCAGGATTTTAATTCATAAATGGTTTGACGGATCCTTTCAAGTTCAAGAAAATGGGATCAAAAGATGAAGGTCATCGATCCAAGTATTAGATATACCAACTCTAAGGATGGCTATAACTAAGCAAGAACTTAACTCTTCATTTCTTTGTTTCAAGAAGAAGAACTTAGAAAGATCCATCAATGGGCATTAGATATATATTGAGAAGATGTAGACCAACATGGTTTAGAACAAACCTCACATTTAGACTTAACCCACACTTAATTTAGCTACTCATATTTACCATAAACATGAGAGAAGTAGGAGAAAACATGATTAACATACTTATCTAAGGGAAAAAGAGATGATCTAACCAAAACTATACTAGGAATCTCTTAGAAAATCAGAAATAAGGTAAGAAATGCAACATTAAGAGAACCATGGATGAAGATCTTACCAATACTTGAATAAATCTTTAAGGAAAATGGAGTCACTAGAACAAAAACACTAAGGATTAATTAACTTACTCAAAACTTGAAGCTCAATACATGAAGAACAAAAAATCTTAAGGCAAAAAGCTCTCTATCTTTTTAATAATCTGATATTCTATATGTGTTGTGTGTGTAGAGAGGCTCTCCTTTGCAAAGGAATAATAACCTACAAAATATCCTAATATTCTAGGTACTATTACAAGCCTACTCTACAAATTGGCTAGAAAAGAAGCTTCTTATTCTTTTTCCAGGCTAAAGGTCTTTCTTGTCCCCTGATTTTGTACAAAAATCAAGGTAAAGTGGTCCCCAAGAGTCAGCCATCCCAGACCAGATGTTGGTCTGTCGCACTTGATACACTGGTGTCAAGGAAATGAGGCACCGGTGTCATTAATCTCTGTATCTTGGTATTGTACTGCAAGGAGGGACACCGGTGTAAAGGAAATGAGGCACCGGTGTCATTGGTACTGTGTATTCTGGTTCTTCTTTGAAATAGGAAGAGACATCGGTGTAAAGAAATAGAGGCATCGGTGTCATTGGCACTCTGTATTCTTGGTTTTTCAGTGGAATAAAAAGAGACACCGGTGTGTTGCAAATTGAAGCACCGGTGTCACTGATCTCAGGAACTTGGTTCTTTCAACCAACTTCGGGCTTTGACCACTCGGACCTCGTGTGACCTCTCCAGGCCTTATTTAGCTTTTGAGAGTTGACTTTCGCACTTCAGGGTCCTCTTTTCTCTGTTTGACCCGCGATGGACATGAAATACCTTTTCGTGCATTATCGAGTGTAAACATGGAATAATACGTGCACGCAAGTTAAAATAGACGTGTTGAGCTGTAAAATACACAATAACATGCGCTCATCAACCAGTGCCCGATCTAACCCTATCTCAACTCCTATAGATCCACCCTCTATTGAATCACTCAAATCAACAATATCTGTGCTGGCAGGAGATTCAGAAGCATGCTTAGAGGGTGGCTCAGGTGTCTGCCTCCCAGAAGGCCCAGTGGGTGCATCATCATCCAATCCCTCAGCCTCTGATGACACCGGTGTCACATCCCTTTTCTTCCCCTTTCCTCTTTCTCTGCTTTTGAGTTCTAGTGCGTCATGGAAAGCCTTGGTACGACGCTCCGGAAGATTTCCAACAAATCTTTCCTTTTCTCCTCCTTCCTTGTCACCCTCATTGCCATCCTTGCTATCATTATCGTCACTGTTCGTATCATTTTCATCGACCTCGTCATTTCCCTCATCACCCTCACCATCCTCATTATCCTCACTCTCCTCATCGAAACTTTCCTCAAATCTCCTTCCGGCCAATTCGCCCATACATTCGGCTATAAATCGGGCAATGCTCAAACATTTTTGGATCTTCCTTTCCGATTTGTCTTGCCGTTTCCGCACCTTTTTCAGCTCACTCAAGATCAAGGTTTGGCGTTGGATAATGATTTGGTTCCACTGTTCTTGTCTTTCCTTGGGGTTCTTGGATTTAGGTGCCTTCATACCGGAGTGGAATTTAGGCTTGGGTTGTTGGTTGGACAATGCTTGACTTTGGGCTTTGGAGTATTCCCTCCGATCATCTTTTCAGTGATTGGGCAGGGTATTCCCTCTGTCATCTTTTCGCCCGCTCTTTTAGGCACCTTATGTTGCAAGCAAAAGTGAGTGACTATGGCCGGAAAGATGAAGTTCGAATTCCCACTTGCCCTTTCTCAGAAATACACCATTTCTTGGAAAATAGTCCGGCCAAAATCTATTACTTTTCCCAACATGAATGCGTGCATTAAAGCTATTGTCCGTGGGGGTACCCTTTTGTCACTTGCCAGTGGATACACGTTGTACTTCATGACCTTGTTTAGGAGACGATAATCCTCGTGCAATGCCCCTGGTGAGAACTTGCCCTTGTATCCTTTTGGATTGGTCAACACCCTTTTTGCAAACAATTTCCCATCAAATGATGCCGGATCAAATGCATATTTTGGAATAATCACTGTCCTTGGGTCAGGTACAAGGCATTTCAAATATTCTGATATCCGCTCGGCGTTGATCCATACCATGACTCCTCTCACCTCTGCCACCATTCTTGGTTCGGCGGTGTTTAGGTTTTTCATCCTTACCGACCTATAGAAACCCTCCACCATTCCTCGAATGTACCCTGGAACCTCTTCAAAGAATCGTGTCAAACCTCTCTGTTCCAATTTCTGAACAATACTGTTTGATTCCGTCAAGCTTTCCTTCGAAACTTGCCTCTCACACGTGACTTTCTTATTTTCGCACTTGCTTTCCCAGTCCCTCTGTCCCTTATCTCCCTCCTCTGGCACTTTCTGTCTCTTACTCCTAGACCTTCCTTCATCCCCCAGTTTTTTTCGTTTTGAACTACCCGGAGTCTTAGATGCAGAGGATTTTTTTTTTGTGTTGGTTTGGGTTTAGATTTGGAACGGGGAGTAGAGGACATAGGGGATTTCCCTTTATCCCGTGGTATGGCCATGGCCGCATTTTCAAACTCTTTCCAAATAGGGTCATCATCATCTGATTCAGACCTTAGTGGGGTGTCATCCTGATTGGGCTCTCTAATGGAGATGCCCTGGTTTTTTCGTCTAACCATCACGAATACAGAGAGAGGAGATCAAAGTCTTACCCGTTGAAGGCTTCACACGCAAGAGAGAAAAACAGAGCTCTGAGAAATCCCAAAAATCCAAACCCTAGCCTTCTCTGTTGATGTTAAACCGAGAAGAGAGAGTGAGAGGGGGCGCGGTGGTCGGCGGTGAGAGAGGGGCGTGGTGGTCGACGGTGAGAGAGGAAGAGAGAGAGAGAGAGAGAGAGAGAGAGAGAGATATATATATATAGAGGTGGGAGGGGTCATGAGAAGGTGAACCGGTGCCTCTTCCCTTTTGGTTCCCAATTGTTATAACTATTGGGTGTTTATATCGCAGATATTTTTTTTAAAAATTTTCTCACGAGGCACCAGTGTAAGTATTTTGGAGTCACCGGTATCATGAGCCTTCTGTATCTCAGTGGTTTCTACTGGGAAGAGGAGGCACCGGTGTATGTGTTTTTGAGGCACCGGTGTCAAGACAATTCTGTACTTATCAATAGAATGTTGCACGGTGAGGCACTGATGTCACAATTTTAGAGGTACCGGTGTGATGACCATTCTATATGCCTGAGTTCTGATCTTTAGTGGTTAGCACCGGTGTCATGAACTTGAGGCACCGGTGTCTTGGGGCTCTGTAAAATTCCTTCTTCCTGGGACATTTTTTTTCGATTGCATTGCCACACACACCAACAACAATACCCCATCCGACCTTATCTCATTCGGTTTCATAAGCTTGTTTCAATGAATATGAATTGGACAAGGCTCAAGTTAAGGTCAATGAGACTCGTATGTGGCACGGATCATGGAAAATGGCCTTTTATCATTTCTTAATTGTTGCATGGATTCCACAATGATGCACACAAAGTGTAAAACATGGCTAAACACGCAGTTGTTGAAACAAGAAAGCGATGAATTCAACTCTGTGCCGTGGAATGTGTCAATAATGAATCTCCACCCACAACTTCTGATTCCAAATTGTTCAACATAGTTCATGATCGATGCACGTGTAGTGATGTGGCAATTTGTTGTTCAAAATAGTGCTTATGTGAACATATGCCTAGTTACTCGCAAAGCATTTCAGGAGGAGATTGCCTAATGCAGTGGTGTGCCAATTTTTCAAATTTTCATGCTAAACGGGACTAACACAATAATGGGCTAACACACTAATGAACCATCCTCCCCCCAACTTGAATTTTGCATTGTCCTCAATTCAAGAAGATAACGCACCATAAAGCATAACAGAGGGACGAATGTACCTGCGAGGTGGAATGTCAACCACCATATACCTAGACCAAGTTTGAGGATTTTTTTCATCACTTGCACTGTTTGTCATTGGGAGGGCTTCCAAGGTGTACTCTTTCGGCTCCAACTTGTAGACCATAACTAGTCATATAGGATCATCGCCGGAGCTTTGTTGGACTAACAACCGTAGCACATAGCTACACCCATGACTTTGGGCTCTTGAATGCTGCAATCACCCCGTACTTAGATCCAAACTACCAAGGCTGATGCGGTAGCGTGTATACCTTGTGAAGACTGAACCACCAACTACCTACTAAGAGCAAACATGACTTCATGGAACACAAATTTCATTAGCGAGTTAGTCCAAAAATGACAATAAAGAAAATAAGTAATAAATCCACCACATTTTCACGCGAAGGACACGAGTACTACTTTTCTTCCTTATCAAAGGTTGTGTTTCCCTATTTTTGGAAGGACAGTATGCTTGGGGTTCAACAATATCTTGAGAAGCAGCGCCATCATCTAATAGGCTACCACTCCCTTTGGAGGGGGACCCCCCAAATTCCTTACCCCCCATTCCACTTTGAAGCAATCTCCACGGAACTTGACATTAAAGCCGAAAGGTTCAGACAGATTTCTCATTGTCCACGCGCCTGCCGTCAGACCCAACCTCAAGGTACTGCATACGTAGCTTGACAAGGTGGCTATACCAGACCATCAGATGCCGTTCAAGCACAGCAAACACTGGAGGTATCACAAACACCATGGATTTATAGTCTCCTAGACTTCAAATCAAGCTCACGGACCCGAATAATTGGGGCCCACATTGTCCGTATTGGACCCCCATAGACAGGGTCACTTAACTCCTCAACGGATTCCTCGGGGTCAAAGTGTTCAAGGAAGGGTTTCAAACGGTGGCGATTCACCTTAAATGTGGTTCCATTCTTAGGATTCTCAAGTTCAACCGCTCTATGAGTGGAAACGGTTTTCACAATGTATGGACCTCCCCACCGGGATCGCAATTTACCCGGAAAAATATGTAACCTTGAGTTGTACAATAACACTTTTTGGCCAGGGGTGAATGTCTTACGGACAATGTTCTTATCGTGAAAGGCCTTGACCTTGCACTTGTAGATGTGGGCATTGTCATAATCATCCCGACGAATTTCTTCAAGCTCATCCAATTGGAACTTGCGGTGGGCACCGGCTTCGGGCATACGATAGTTCAACTGTTTAATAGCCCAAAAAGCCTTGTGTTCCATTTCCACCGGTAAGTGGCAAGCCTTGCCATATACCAAGCGGTAGGGAGACATGCCCAACACCGTTTTATAGGCAGTACGGTAAGCCCACAAAGCATCAATGAGTCGAAGATACCAATCTTTGCGATTCGGGGTCACCGTTTTCTCGAGTATGTGCTTGATTTCCTGATTGACCAACTCAGCTTGACCATTTGTTTGGGGGTGGTAGGCAGTGGACACTTTATGGTTGACACCATATTTGAGCATGAGAGCGGCCATGGGTCGATTGCAAAAGTGTGTGCCTTGGTCACTAATGAGGACCTTAGGCATCCCAAACCTCGCAAAGATGTGTTCCTTGAGAAATTTTACCACAACCGAGTGGTCATTAGTGCGAGTAGGGATTGCCTCCACCCACTTGGACACATAGTCCACGGCGAGAAGAATGAATTGATGCCCACAAGAGTTAGGGAATGGTCCCATGAAGTCAATCCCCCAACAATCAAAAATTTCGACTATAAGGATGGGGGTGAGGGGCATCATATTTCGACGGGAAAGAGCTCCCAATTGTTGACACCTATTACAAGATTTGCAATATTCAAAGGCGTCCTTGAAAAGATTCGGCCAATAGAAATCACATTGTAAAACCTTGGCGGCGGTTTTCTTGGATGAGAAATGCCGCCGCATGCTTCGGTATGGCAAAATGAAAGGATGGCATTTTGCTCATTGTTAGGCACACACCGTCGGATAATTTGGTCCGGACAAAATTTGAATAGGTAAGGATCATCGAAGACAAATCTTCTTACCTCCACTAGGAATCTCCTCCGATCTTGCGAAGTCCAATGTTGAGGGAGTTGCCCCGTGGCCAAGTAATTGACAATATCGGCATACCACGGGCAACTTAGAGATGGCCAAGAGTTGCTCATCGGGAAAGGAGTCGGGAATGGGTATATTGGTGGTATGATCCTCAAATTCGAGGCGTGACAAGTGGTCCGCAACCACATTCTCTACTCCTTTCTTATCTTTGATTGTGAGATCAAACTCTTGGAGAAGGAGCACCCACCTAATTAGCCGAGCCTTGGCATCAGGCTTGGTCATGAGATACTTAAGGGCGGCATGGTCGGTGTAAATCACAATGGGTGATCCTATGAGGTAGGATCGGAACTTGTCAAGAGCAAACACCACCGCCAATAACTCCTTTTCGGTGGTAGTGTAGTTCAATTGAGCGTCATTCAAGGTCTTGCTTGCATAAGCAATGACATGAGGTACTTTTCCATCCCTTTGGCCTAGAACCGCCCCAATGGCATAGTCGCTAGTATCACACATGAGCTCAAATGGTAAGCTCCAATTAGGGGATTGCATGATGGGAGGAGTCGTGAGAGCGACTTTGAGTTTTGAGAAGGCCTCCTCACATTCATGTGTCCACACAAAGGTTGTGTCTTTCGAGAGCAATTGACACAAGGGACAAGAAATGACGCTGAAATTTTGAATGAAACGCCTATAGAAACCGGCATGCCCAAGGAATGAACGAATATCCTTGACACACTTTGGTGTGGGTAGTTTAGAGATAAGTTCCACTTTGGACTTGTCTACCTCAATCCCCTTGGAAGAGACTATGTGACCGAGAACGATACCTTGAGTGACCATGAAATGACATTTTTTCCAATTGAGCACAAGGTTCGTCATTTCACATCTCACGAGTACGGATTCAAGATTCACAAGGCATGACTCAAAGGAGTCACCAAAGACAGAAAAATCATCCATAAACAGTTCCACCACCTTCTCAATCATGTTGCTAAAAATACCCGTCATACACCTAGAGAAGGTGTCGGGAGCATTGCAAAGCCCGAAGGGCATGCGACGGTAGGTGAAAGTGCCAAATGGGCAAGTGAAGGTGTTCTTCTCTTGGTCTTCAAGGGCTACCTCTATTTGGTTATATCCGGAGTAACCATCTAGGAAGCAATAAAAAGGGTGACCGGCTACCCTCTCCAACATTTGGCCGATGAAGGGGAGAGGGAAGTGGTCTTTCCTCGTAGAGGAATTGAGCTTCCGATAATCTATGCACACTCTCCATCCGGTGACAACACGTGTGGGGATTAAGTCCCCTTCTTCATTGGCCACCACGGTCGCTCCGAATTTCTTACGAACCACTTGAATGGGGCTTACCCACTTGCTATCGGCAATAGGGTAAATGATACCCACATCCAATAACTTCAACACCTCATCTCGCACAACATCCCTCATGATGGGATTTAAACGGCGTTGGGGTTGGCGAGATGGTTTGATGTCATTCTCAAGGTATATGTGATGTTTGCAAAGTAAGGGGCTAATACCTTGGATGTCGGCTATGGTCCACCCAATAGCTTTCTTGTGATCTCTCAAAATTGTCAAGAGGGCTTGTTCTTGGTGATCCTCAAGGTTAAATGAAATTACTACCGGAAAGGTTTCGGAATCACCAAGAAATGCATACTTGAGATTAGAGGGAAGAGCTTTGAACTCAAGCTTGGGTGGTTGGATGGTAGAGGGTAGAGTCTTGGATTTTGCGGGTGGTAATGCTTCAAAAGTGGGCACCCACCTTTCGGTAGCCATCACTTCTTCATCATTGAGGAGGGTGTAAATGTACTCCACCTCGGGCGAATCTAGGAAATAGGTCTCTTGTGCCATGAGAATAGTCTCTAGGGGGTCGGAGAAGAGATGACAATCAACATGTTCTTGGACAAGTGTGTCTATGAGGCTCACGTCATGGATGTCATCATCATCCCCCATTTGGTTCCCAATGTTGAATATATTAAGCTCAAGGGTCATGTTTCCAAATGTCATCTTAAGTAGCCCATTCCGACAATGGATCACCGCATTGGACGTAGCCAAGAAGGGCCTCCCAAGGATGATGGGCGTTTGGGTTTGAAGATTAGACACGGGACAAGTGTCAAGGACTATAAAGTCCACCAGGTATACAAAATTTTCCACTTGGACAAGCACATCCTCCACTAAACCCCTAGGTACCCGGACACTATGGGCGGCCAATTGAAGGGTTACCGAGGTTGGTTTCATATCACCCAACCCATGTTGATCATACACCGAGTATGGCAACAAATTCACACTAGCCCCCAAATCGAGTAGGGATTTCTCAACCACCTTTCCCCCAACTCTCACAGAAATGGTAGGACAACCGGGGTCCTTATACTTGGGTGCCATGAGGGTTTGGATAATCAAACTCACTTGTTGTGTCAAGAATACCTTCTTTTGAACATTGTGCTTGCACTTGATGGTGCACAAGTCTTTCAAAAACTTCGCATAAGAAGGTATTTACTTGATCGCGTCAAGTAGCGGGATATTGATTTTGACTTGTTTGAAAAGCTCAAATATCTCCGTGGAGTTCGTCAACTTAGGTAGTGGCCTCAATCTTTGTGGGTATGGGGCCGAAATCGGGCAAGTGGAGACGATGTGGTCTCTAATAGGAAGAGATGTGGAAGTGGGAGGAGATGGAGGCAAACGACTCACCGGCTCATCAATTTGGGGTTGTGTAGTAGGAACCGGAGGAGGGGTAGTTTTCAAGGGAATGGTCTTGTCGACCTCTTTTCCACTCCTCAATGTGGTAATGGCCTTAGCTTGCTCCACATTAGACCCGGAAGGAGAAATTCCTTGCACAAAATGTTGGCCTTGGGGGTTTGCTTGTGGTTGGGCTGAAAATTTTCCTTTCTCATGTTGCATGGTCCCCAAGGTAGTGGTCAACTTGGTAAGTTGGGAGCGGATGTCTCCAATGGCTTGTGTAGTTTGCTCATTGACATTAGCTTGTCTTTGCATGAACATTTGCAAAGTATCCTCCAAACTTTGCCTGTTAGGCGGTTGGTAAGAGTTGGGACCCGTGGAGGGCCCCGGAGGATTGTAAGCATTCGGTGGATACCGGGTAATGTCCTTGAAATCTCGGGGGTCCTTGAGATGGGCCACCCGACTCATTGTTCCTCCAACTAAAATTGGGGTGGTTCCTCAACCCAGGATTGTAAGTATTGTTGTAAGGCAAATTGGTGGGCTTTTGTCCTTGGTGAAGGGTATAGACCTCGGCTTGGTCCGAACCATGGAGCACCTCTTTGAAAGTAGGTATGGTTGGACAAATGTTTGTAGTATGGTCCAACGTATCACAGATAGCACAAGCCTCCCCGGGCTTAGAAGTGGAGGAGACCTCGTTTACTCGGTTGATTTCAAGCTTCTCTAGTTTCCTTGAGATGTGGTCAAGGTGTTTACTAATGTCTTCCTCCTCTCTTGGCATGTACTTGCTCAAACTTCCTTATTGAGGAGGTGGTTTATATGAACGGTCATTGGGATCCGAATAATCCCAAGATTGGTTGTTCTCCGCCAACTCATCTAAGTAAGCAAGAGCCTCGGAGGCTCCTCGATTTAAGAATTCGCCACTAGTCATGAGATTAATAAATTGGCGATTGCGGACCGATATAGCCTCATAGAAAAATGCTACAATTTGCCAATCCTCATATCCGTGATGAGGAACGGTGAAAAGGCGTTCTTTGTAACGCCCCCAACAAGAATAAAAAGATTCGTTGGGTATCTCTTCAAAGTTTTTGATCCTCTTCTTCAATGTGGTAGTGCAGTGTAATGGGAACCATTTCTTGTGGAATTCTACTTGCATTTCAACCCAACTGGTCACCGAGTGCGATCTCAAAGAGAGAAACCAACGCTTAGCCTTCTCCTTGAGGGAAAAGGGAAAGAGTTTCAATCGAGCCATCTCATGTTGTGTGGCCACGTTAGTAAAGGTGTTCACCACCTCCTCGAATTACTTTATGTGAACATAGCAATTTTCCGATTCCATCCCATAGAAGATAGGTAGCATGCCAAGCATGTTAGGCTTAACATGGAATTGATACCCTTCGGGAATATCGGTAGGAAGAAGGGTGGACGAGGTGGTGGGGGTGTGGGTAGGGTGCAAGTAATCCTGCCTAGTGCGAGCCATGGGTGCGTCATTGGCCTCATGTTGTTCGGCCATTGGGTTGAAAGGAGGGTCGGGTGTGCGAATATGCCGGTGTGTGGCGTCACGAGTGTAAACAGTCATACACCAAAGACACTCTCCTAACAATCAAGTATGAGTTCAAAAAAAAAAAAAAATCTGCGAATTGCAGGTCTCTTTAGCTTGCGTTACACCTTAGGTTTACCAATGTGGGTATGTTAAAAGTTTCCACCAAAGAGAATTGTAACTTGCAAAAATCTGTAATTTCTCTAAACTAACTATTCAATTCCCCGGCAACGGCGCCAAAAACATTACCGGCCGGCAAATGTGCGTCGTTAGGCCGGCCTAAGTCAAGGTTTAATTTTCATAAAATAGGACTTCCCTCAAATATTTTAAAATAAGTATAGTGGAGAGTCCGGAGTATCGATCCAAGGGAATAAGTAATTAGATTCAAAAACTTCGCAAATTTAGTTTTTCGACGTTTCGGACGTCAACCTCAAAGTTTGTTTGGTGTGATTAACAATTATATTAACTAAGTGAGGGAATAAACTAGATTAAAGAGTGGGGTTAAGTCTTCAAGTTTGGTTCATTCAAAACTTCCGCTGGTCTATCACTTCTTCTTATGAACCTAGCTCCCAGTCTCGGGTTTTAGATCGGAGAGTAATTCGATGAAAATCAGGATTTTAAATAAAAAATGGGTTGGCGGATCCTTTCAAGTTCAAGACAATGGGATCAAAAGAGGAAGGTCATGGATTCAAGTATTAGATATATCAACTCTAAGGATGGCTATAACTAAGTAAGAACTTAACTCTTCATTTCTTTTGTTTCGAAAAGAAGAACTTAGATATATCAACTCTAAGGTGTAATTTTCTTTATTTATGTGCAATGTGGTGGACAGTGTGGTAGTTGCAGCTCCATTTGTCGCGACTCTGGATTTCTTCCATCCCATGATACTTTTATATTGGAGATACGGATACTATTACAGTCCAGTACTAATTCGGCCCATTTAAAAAGCCCATCTCAAATTATTCTATATATATGTGTGTGTGTGTGTGAGCATACTGGGCCGATAGCCCATCCAACTCGCCTAATCCAACCTGTATTTTTAATAATTTGAAATGAATATTTAGGCTCGTAACGTTGAATTGGGTTAAATTCTTGAGCGTACACAATAAATGGGATAGACTTGACAATAGCCCTTAAAGCCTGGCTCGGTCCCGCTACGCACACACAAATTACATATTTTATGGGTTAGCTTTTTTATAATTATGTTATAACGTAATCCAATAATTATAGTTATTATGATTGTGA
Source organism: Arctostaphylos glauca (assembly GCA_019985065.2). Lineage (NCBI taxonomy): Eukaryota > Viridiplantae > Streptophyta > Magnoliopsida > Ericales > Ericaceae > Arctostaphylos > Arctostaphylos glauca. The sequence continues at coordinate 15,957,271 of JAHSPW020000002.1, read as the reverse complement.
ACTCTAATTTACGATAGATGTGAATGATTGATTTAAGTATTGCAATATAACGCATTAAAAAAGATACAACATTTACTTGTGGATAGGCTTCGAAAACGAAATTTTATTGGGTTCAACTTAAAAATACTAAATAAAACCGTCTATCAATTGGGTGGACTTCAACATGCATGATTTACTTCGTTAGATGGTACAAACTCAGTCCAAATTCAGTTCCTCTTGATGTATATTCACCCCGAGTCCAAACACACCAGGGCAAATGACTTTTCTAGGATATTTGGAATTTCAAAGAATTGAGATGTCAAATTAACACATCATCTCTAATGGGAGTCTTCAAATCTCACGTGCCGAAACAACAGTCACTTTTGAACTCAACATCAAATATTAATTCAACCAATGTGTCATTTGAAAGGCCAAATTCCATGTAGATTTTACATAACCTTCATTAATGTCATTTTTGAAGCCCAATTTGCTCATTATTTTTCATTTACATTTCCAAATATTTATAATTAAGAAAATGGGTATTGACTTGGACAGTTCTCCAACAATTTATTCTCCAATTCATTTGGCCAGAAATATTAGTAGAATAACACATAAATTTAAACACGACCTTATATATTTTATAAATCTCAAACACAACCTTAGTAGATATTCAATAAAATTATACTACCGCGTGATGATATCACCAGTTAATACAATGATTATAACATAATTGGATTAATTAATAAGATCGATATATGAGTAAATATTCGACATAACTATGTAAGATGATATTATCAACTAATAAAAACGATTGCAACATGCTAGATTTGAATACCCATTCAATTAAATTTCACCACTTTTTCACCCCCTAATGATATACCTGTAAAATGTTATAGCATTTCACACAATCCAAAATTTGTCTCCACTAACTTTATTTGCTTATTTTGTAAAACTAAACAAAAAGCAGAACATAGTTTGATTGTTCAATTATCCTTAATTAATTAATGTATTTATTATTATGGTGGATGATGATAAATTAATTCAATTTGTTTGAAATTGTTCGATGCATATTGACTTCATTTTCAATGCGTACAGTCCATATTTGTGTCTGTAGCAATACTCCTAACTTAATGCGTGTTTATAAAAACAATATTAAAGAGTAAATTTTGAGATTTTAGATTCCAAAAAATTATTCTGAGTGTTTATGAAAAAAATTTATTTGTAGATTTTGAGATTTTTGAAATTTTGAACCAAAATTTGAATCTTAAATACTTAAAAAGCTAATTTTCAAATTTTTTTTATAATAAATAGTAACGACTTTTGGTACAACTTGACCCTAATGTTACAGTTATGATAGAAATTCTATTTTTATTAAAATCTAGAACCTATAATTTAAATTAGAATCTAAAGGTATAATCTAAAATATGCTCGACAACTATCTCAAAAAATTCTTTTATTTTCTTAAAATTTCGTAATTCATTGTCTAATACTATTATAAAGGGAGTATTGCTTTCGGTGAAGTTTTGTAGGCTGACTTATACTTTTTTTTTTTCAAAGTGCCTCCACAAAAGATTTCTACTGTTAATTTTCAAACCAATAATTATTTAACACAAAAAATATTTTACGTAAAAAATTATCGAATCATACTTGCACACGATTGGATTTGATAACTTAAAGAACTTTTGAATGTCAATATCTCTCTTATTTGAATCAATTATCAATCACAATAGGAATCTCATTTTATTTTGTGAAAACACAATCCACAGCCATTATTAGGAGATATTATAGTGCTCACAAACGAAAATACACACACACACACGCACTCAATCATGGATCAAGCCTCCTTTGTCTTAGTTAATTATTTTTGGTGCGGGTAAGCTAGTCCTTTCTCAATTGTGGATTTTTTTTATTACTTCTTATACTTGTTCATTTTTTAATTGCCTTCTTCTGAATCTGAAATTCATTGGCTTTTGTGTTCAATTTTCACTCTTGAGTTCGTGATTTTGTACTTTATTTTTATTTAAAGTATCGCATGCTGCAATTTGAATTTGAATTTGACAAAAGCAATAAGAGAATTCAAATAAAATTGAAGCATTTAAAAAAGTGTAGCAATTGGAAGTGTAATTCGGAAATTATAAAAACGTGAATCACTCAAAAAAAAGTTGTTCCAATACTAGATATATGTATGTATGCATGTATATTTTATATTTCTCGATGGTGATGGTTTTCCAGGTTTAATTTGTCAATAGGAGATTGGGGTGGTCTGCAAAATGGTACTATCGGGTCGTAGATCAACTTTACTAGAACTTGGAGAAACTAACCTTGACGATCTTTCATCTAAAATCCTAGTCGATATTTTCCTCAAGTTACCAGTACTCTAGTGTCTCCTAAGAATGAAGTGCACATGTAAACTCTGGTATCCAGTGATAACCCACCTTAAATTTATACAACTACAATTAAAAACCATGCAGGTTATCTTTATATGTTACACGCGTATATATTCGCCCCGTTACATGTATTTTGCAGAAACACTCCCACATTGTACTGATCAGGCCATGAAAATTCGTTTATGGAAAAACATTTACACCTACAAAACAACCACATCAGGTGGCTTACTAGCGACAATAGTAGATGCTCACAAGTGTTGCTATATTGGCAATCCAATTCTTGGAGAGAAAATAAAAGTGCCTTTGGGTATTTATTCTGGGGACAAGTTTCGAATGTTTTGGAGGGGATTTGGTTATTCCTTTTCAACCAAGGAATACAAAATTATTCTCTTTGCAAACCCTTGGTCTATGGAGCTGACTAAATATCACACAGATGTTCTTGGTGCCATATACACTCTGGGTTCTGATTCTTGGATAGAAGTTCCTCAAGTCCCGTTTAGACCTAATAATAGTGCAACGCATGTAGACTGTGACAGGACTTTCTTTTGGACAATGACGGTGATCATCCAATTCTTGGAGAGGAAATAAAAGTGCCTTTGGGTCTTTATTCTAGGGACAAGTTTTGAACGTTTTGGTGGGGATTATTTTATTCCTTTTCAACCAAGGAATACAAAATTATTCTCTTTGCGAACCCTTGGTCTATGGAGCTGACTAAATATCACAAAGATGTTGTCCTCGGTGCCATATACACTCTGAGTTCTGATTCTTGGACAGAAGTTCCTCAAGTCCCTTTTAGACCTAATAATAGTGCAACACATGTAGACTGTGACAGGACTTTCTTTTGGACAATGACGGTGATCATCAATTTGTTCCAAGAACTAATACAATTGCCTCCTTTGATGTTGGGTCTGAACAGTTCAGGCTTGGACAAGGTTCGAACACATATCTGAATCAGGATTCCTACACTGGATCATATCTAATTAGGGCAAGTGGCACTGGGGAATGTTTGAAGGAGATGAATGATTCTACATTTGTATTTGGATTTTAAGAGAGAAACTAAATGGAGTTTGGAATAAGGAATACACCATTGCACTAACACCTCCACCACAACCATGGTTTTGGAGCCTCTGGGTGAACAATGATTTATTTTGTTCTCACGATAGATAAATTTTCACTTATGATGCCAATATTAAGCAATTCAAAGTCGTTCGGTTTCCTTTTCTTGAAGATTTGGATTGGCCTCAAAGTCGTGGTGATATTTTTATGCATGTAATCTGCCTGTTCTCTCTAAGGAGAGCAATGGCAATGGGAAACAAGTCGATTTCTACTACAAATTCAACCACTCAAGTGAGTAGAAATCCTTTGGATATCTGCATGCTTCTGTTTTCAACTTTGAAAAACCACAGCCGGTGAAACGTAGCTTGATTTACGGTTATTTAATATCTATTTGATTTATTAAAGAGATAATCTACGTGTGCATGCAAGATAAATAAGTAAAGTAAGCAATAAAGCAAGACACGCAGATATACGTGGAAAACCCCAAGAAGGGAAAAAAAACCACAAGAGAGAAGAATGCACTATAAACTGTCGCAAAACAAAAAATTTCTCACAATCAAACCTAGATTCTTCTATGTTGATTCAGAATCTTTTTGTTGACTCCTCGTGAACTGCTCACTTCATATAGATGCCTTCTTCAAGATTTGACTCCACGAATCCTAAGAACTGTCACAGGACGCTTCCTTAGATCTTCCTCCAAACTTGCTTCTGAACGCCTTCAAAAGACTTCGCAATATTTATTAAACTAAAGAACTTTGAGGAAGGTTTAAGTCATCAATCTTGATCAACAGATCATTGATTTCCTCAAATAAAAACCCACTCACAATATTATCAACCCTCTCTGACTTTTTTGTCTCTTAAAGAAGCTCTCGATAGTTAGGTTAAACATTGGACGCATAGGATGTATTTATAGAAAAACTTCGATATTTCAGTACCTCGCTCGAGCGGCCCCTAGCTCGCTCGAGCGGCTTTCAGATCTTCAGATCCACAAAATCCTCTTCTGATTTCTTCTAATCTGATTCAACCACTCTCCAGCCTTATCTAACATGACTCTGGTCTTTATCCAATACGAATTTGTCTTCAACAATAACTCTAAGTCATTTAAACTAATGAGAAAAAGAATTACAATTCATAATAATCCTAATTCTACTGGATAATGCCAATCTCCATAAAATATGGAATTTACAATCTCCCCCTTTGGCATTTCCGGGACCAAAATCACATCTAATTTTGATGAAGAATCAAAGGCAACATGGCTGAGAAGGTAGCATGAAATCTGTAAACACATTAAGACTAACCAAAACTTGTGGAACCAGATTAGCATTGTAATGAAATCAAAACTTAACCAATAATCATATAGCCAGTATTTAGAGAATGAAAAAAAAACAACTAATAGTAACTATCATAGAGATAGCATATTTCCAGAGTTTCATAATGTCATGTACAAAAGTGAACTCCCCCTAAATACTAGATCATATCAAAACAAGTCAGAATCATCAGAATCATCAAAAATTCTCCCCCTTTTTGGTCATGGAAAGCAAAAGAACAGTCAAAGAGGACGGCGTCGCAACTCGGCAAGATAAAAAATTTTATTTTTTATTTGATTTTGTTTTGAAAATTTTGCTCGAACGCATTAGAGAGACACACATTAAGACCAGATTGATAAAACAATATTTCCGTCATGTCCTGTCGTAAGAGATATCACCAATGCAACACATATTCTATTCATGCATAACGTTTTCAAACATACAAGGACATTAGAACAGTAATACATGATGTGATGAAGGAATATCAATAGGTGCGTGTGTGCAGTAGTTTACTGAAATCACAGAGATCAATTTCGATCAAAGATCATTTAAATCACAAAGACTCGAAATACTCAAGGAGGTGTCACACATGATGTCAAACCAAACCAAGTCCTGGATGAGGGATGATGAACAATTAAACTCCCCCTTAGTTCGTAAACCACCTTATATCAAATAAATGCCAAGGTTCTGAAATTTTCTTTTTGAGGATCGGCTTTTTCAAGACTATGAATTTTGCACTTTCATTGGTGGCTTTCACACTTTTGAGAGCGGTAGCCATCTCCAAAGAGATCAACAAAGGAGTTACTTTAGAGTAACGAAACATGGAAGCTTTCACGCGCTTCTCAAAGGTAGCCATTTCCTCGAGTCAATATGATTTTATCAAAATCAAACAAGGGGATTAATGGTTCAATCAGCACAAGAGGAATTTTGGTATTAGGTCAATCATTATGTAACTATCTCAAGAGTAAAACAAAATCCCATGTGATTCAAGACCTAATGCCAAAAGATTCCGTGACAAGAGATACTGTTTTTGTACACAATTCCTTTACTCAACAAGCATGTAAAAATGTTCTTAGCCCAAATACTTGTGACAGTTAAGTCATGAAATAGATAAACATGTCAAAAATGATGAATAATTTTAGGAAAGAGCATGAAAGAGTTTTATCTCATCAAAAATAGCCTAATATGAACACTATCCAAAGGGAAGAGCTAAAAAGAAATTTTAAGAAGGAAGAACAAAAATCTTTTTGAAATTTTTATTTTATTTTATATATATATATTTTTAGAACACAATCAATCAATGGAGCAGATTCTTACAGAATTCCTAAGGTACTTAAAACGAAGAGGATCTAAGGGTTTTGTAAATAAATCAGCTTTTCTCACCCAAATCTTTCTCATGTGGACTTGTTTTTGGTTAGGCACTATTGAAACTTGTTTTCTCGTTTTGTATGTAAAATTAGTATTATGAGAATACCTTCTACCTTGTGTTCTTCTAGGAAATGAGGTGGGATAACTATAGAGTCTAAAACAGTTTGGTCGAATGTGACCTTTCACCCCACAATAATGGCAAACAATTTTTGTAGGTAGTTGAGCAACAGTAGATTTTACCTCTTTACCTTTACCTATGTTGACGGTGTTTTTTGAAGCATTGTGAAATCCAAGTCCTGCTCGATTTCCCACCATCCGTTGAACATCAAGAATGCTATCTAAAGCTTTTGACCCTGTATTCAGATGCTCAAAAGTAGTGTTAGCAGTTTTCAAATCATCCAATAATTTTTTGACCTGTATCTCTAGTGTTGTATTATTCTCTGAAAGGCTACCAATTTTCACGAGATGAATAGAAATTTTCTCTTTTAATTCATTATTTTCTGCAGTGAGAGAATTTAAAGAAATTTCTAATTCACTTACCTTAGCTTGAGACTCACATAACTCTTGAGTAATCAAAACATTTTCTTTCTCACCAGATTTGATTTTTGCCACTAGTTTGACATTGATTTTGGAGATTTTCAAACTTTCCTTGAAGAGTTTGTCATATGACTCTTTCAGAGTCTCCAATTCCAACATCTCATCTTCTTCATCTTCTCCACTATCACTCAATTCATCTTCAGATTTTGAAGATATACTTTGTAGAGAAGCAGCCAGCGCTACCATATCTTCGTCACTACTATCATCACTGTCTTGTGAACTTTCTGAATCACTATCATCCCAAGTTTTAACATTCAAGACTTTTTGATTTTTAGGGAGTTTATTACCACAATCTTGTGCAATATGTCCAAATCCTTGACATTCATAACATCTAGGTCCTGAAGGAGTATTTTTATCAGATCTCTTTTCTTTAACAAATTCTATTCCTTTTCCTTTTGAAAATCTAGATTTTGACTTTTCGATGCCCTTTTTATCTTTAGAAAAATTTTCAGAAGGTTTTTTTAAAAATTTTCCCTTTCTGAAAGACTTTTGAAATTTTTTGGTAAACAAAGCCATGGCTTCAGTATCATACTCAATATTCTCACTTTCAGACTCTGATTCATCAATTTTAGAACTTTTGAAAGCAATAGATTTTTTGGATTGTTTTGACCTTGATGAGTCAGATTCAAACTGAAGTAGTTCAGCCTCATAAGTCTGAAGAATTCCAACAAGTTCTTCCACAGACATGAGAGGTAATTTTTTCTTTCCCAAAAGTATAGTAGCCTTTGTTCGAAAACGCTTGCGCATAGAACGCAAAATCTTTTTAATAACTTTAAAATCAGAAATAGGCTCTCCCAAGTTAAAACTAGTATTGACAATATGATTCAGTCTTGCATAGAATTGATTAAATGTCTCTTTCTCATCCATCCTTATAAGTTCAAACTTAGTAGCAACAAATTGAAGTTTAGATTGTTTAACAGTATCGGTTCCTTCATCAGTCTTAACTAGAATGTCCCATGCTTCTTTAGCTATTTCACAATTCGATATTCTTCTAAATTCTCCCGTATCAACACACGAGAAAATAGCATTAAGAGCACGATTATTGCAAGTACGAGCTGCTCTCTCGACAACAGTCAAACTAGCTGAAGGCTTAGGAATTCGCTCACCTTCTTCTAGAATAGTGGGCATACTATATCCTGTAACAACAGAGGTCCAAACATCGTCGTCTATACTTTTTAGATAAGCCTTCATCCTAGACTTCCAATAATCAAAATTAAGACCATCTAAAAGAGGTGGTCTAGCAGTAGAGGAGGTTGATTCCATAACAGCAAATCAAAGGATCAAGAATATATATCACAAATATTTATGACCCGCTCTGATACCAATTGAAAAACCACAGCTGGTGAAACGTAGTTTGATTTACGGTTATTTAATATCTATTTGATTTATTAAAGAGATTATCTACGTGTGCATGCAAGATAAATAAGTAAAGTAAGCAATAAAGCAAGACACGCAGATATACGTGGAAAACCCCAAGAAGGGGAAAAAACCACAAGAGAGAATAATGCACTATAAACTGTCGCAGAACAAAAAATTTCTCACAATCAAACCTAGATTCTTCTATGTTGATTCAGAATCTTTTTGTTGACTCCTCGTGAACTGCTCACTTCATACAGATGCCTTCTTCAAGATTTGACTCCACGAATCCTAAGAACTGTCACAGGACGCTTCCTTAGATCTTCCTTCAAACTTGCTTCTGAACGCCTTCAAAAGACTTCGCAATATTTATTAAACCAAAGAACTTTGAGGAAGGTTTAAGTCATCAATCTTGATCAACGGATCATTGATTTCCTCAAATAAAAACCCACTCACAATATTATCAACCCTCTCTGACTTTTTTGTCTCTTAAAGAAGCTCTCGATAGTTAGGTTAAACATTGAACGCATAGGATGTATTTATAGAAAAACTTCGATATTTCAGTACCTCGCTCGAGCGGCCCCCCAGCTCGCTCGAGCGGCCTTCAGATCTTCAGATCCACAAAATCCTCTTCTGATTTCTTCTAATCTGATTCAACCACTCTCCAGCCTTATCTAACATGACTCTGGTCTTTATCCAATACAAATTTGTCTTCAACAATAACTCTAAGTCATTTAAACTAATGAGAAAAAGAATTACAATTCATAATAATCCTAATTCTACCGGATAATGCCAATCTCCATAAAATATGAAATTTACAAACTTGTAAGTGCATGTCATGATGAATCGAATTCTACTTTTATTTTTATTCCAAATTCGTTGTTTGCTGCCTTTTTCCCCTCTTTATATATATAGCACATCGGGAATTGAATAGTAATAGTTATTAATTATTGACGAGGGTAAAATGTAATTGAGAAAATACATTTAACCCCCCAGGTTAATTTCAGAGTTCGGCCGAGACCGAATAACACATCCAGAAGCACGTGCCGATCACGTGAGATAATGGCCGACACGAGAAGTGCCGACCATACCCAAATCAGGATAACAGAACCAAGTATTGAGGGATGCCGATCTGAGAAAGGCGGATCCATGACTTGCCGAACTGAGAAAGTCGGTCAGGATTACGGGCAGCCCGAGAAAGGCGACCTGTAACCGTTTTTCCGAGAAGGATGTGACAGAATCAATCAGTTATGGACGTGAAATCCATAGCCAATCAGAGGACACTTCGCCCTAAAAGAGCCCTAACAAAATTCGGGCCCAGGAGAGCCCCAACAGAATCGGGGCCCAAGAAAGCCCTAAGAGAATTAGGGCGTGAGATGAAGTCTATAAATAGAGCTCCGGATGAACAAAAAAGGTACGCCTAAATACGGAGAGTTTTGCCTGCTAATAGAGAATATTAGCTTGCATTGTCGTTTTCCTGTGAGATTGTTCCTGACTTAATCATCGGAGTGTCCTCCTGCCACAGAGGCAGAGGATCCTTTGACAGGTTATTCTTTTGCAGATCACAGGCCCACATATTGAGAGAAGTACTGTTTCGGCTGGAAAGTGGATTCTTAGCTTTCCGTCCTGATCATCGAATCAACCCCCTTACAATTGGCGCCGTCTATGGGAAAGCTAAAGATTCATGGCTGAAATATCTAGAAAAGATCAGGGGAGGGAACGTGATGGCAAAGGAAGATCAAGATCCCCCCTCCAGTTCCACACAAATCCAAGGGCCCCAAGAGGGAGATTCCTAGGGTTCCTCCCCCAAAGATAGTAGGGGAGCAGCCTGGAGAACAAGTGTTGCATCCTACCGTTCCGCTATCTGCCAATACATCGGGAGCTCCTGCGCTACCCACGCCATTGCCTCTGGAGCAACGTCCAGATCGTCCGCGAGAAGCGGAACGGTCAAGAAACAGGGACAAATCCCTAACTCAATCCCGGAATGAGGGAGGGAGAGAATCCCGAACTCATGAAGGGTCTCGTTGATACGAAGAGTACGATAATACTGATCGAATCCAAAGGAGGCATCAAGAAGTAGAAGATATGAGGCGTTACATACGACGCATGGAGAGAGAAAACCGAACTCTCTGCAAACAAAAAGATTCAGTCCGCCAGTCAGTGTCTAGACATGACGAGCGCTCTGAGGCTGGGCCGTCTCGACAAGATAGCCGACACGAACCTAGCAGGAAGCCCCGAGGGGGAGAAAGGCAGATGGGAGCATCGTCTAATCTAGGCGGACCACCCCAGGCACAGCCGATTCCTGACATGAGGGAATGGCTGAATCAGCGGGCAGAATCGGCCCCAAACGTCCAACCGAAGCTCCCATATCAGCCTTTGCCGCCGTTGGTTCCACCAACCGATATGAGGGCGTGGTTGAATCAACAATTGGGACTCAATCGCCCGGAGGACGATGAAAATCACAAGGAGCTGTAACAGCTGGCAGTATCACCGTTGTCAGTACAGATAGAGACGGAGGACTTACCCAGAAAGTTTGTCCCTCCGAAATTTACAATCTATAATGGACGAACAGATCCGATGACTCACATCAAAGGATTCGTGAACTCCATGATGATCTATGTGGGCCAAGACAGCCTTTACTGCAAGGTATTTTCACTGAGCTTGGGAGAGATAGCCTTGAATTGGTTTCAGGCTCTGCCGCCGAGATCAATTACAAGCTGGAGGCAACTGGCAGACCAGTTCCTCAAGAGATTTGTGGCCAACCGAGCACAGAAAAAGTACGTGAACACGCTTCTGGCCTTGAGAAAAGGACCAGAAGAGGATCTCAGACAGTACGCCAGCAAGTACTGGGCCACCTACAATGAGATCGGGGACTGCACAGAGGCCTACGCCGTAGAGTCTTTCAGGCTGGGATTGTTATACCGAGATCGGCTCAGAGAGTCTCTCACCATTGATCCCCCAAGCACCATTGCCGACTTGATGAGCAGAGTCGAGAAGTATGCCAAGTTTGAAGACGAGATCCGCCGAGACAAAGATCGGCCAGCAGCTAAGGCACACAGGAACGCGGTAATGGTGCCTGAGGCCAAGAGGCTCAGAATCGAGGTGGCCGAGGTGTCACAAGCACCAAAGGAGCGAAAACCACCTGGGGCTCAGGCGTATAGAGCTATACGAACGGTTTTCAACACCCCGATCTTCCGGATGATCTATCCCTTGAAGAACGAGCCCTTCTGGAAGTGGCCAGCTGGGTCGGGAGAGCTAGTGAAGCGTGACCCGAGCAAAGATTGGTGCAGCTATCACCGCAAAAATGGCCATATGACAGAAAGATGCAAGGCGCTTAAACAATTCCTGGAGGAATTAGTTGAAGCCGGGCACCTTCGACGTTTTGTGGCCGAACAGAGACAACAAGCAGTCCAGCCAGAGCCGATGGAAGTCGAATCCTCCGAGGAAGAGGTGATGGTAACTGGGACCGTGCATGTCATATACGCGGCAACTCCAGTTCCAGATGAAAAGGAAGTATGGCTCCAACGCCGCCGAGACGGGCACGAACATCATGTACAACACCTCGGGCAGAAGAGGAAAGAGCCCTCAACACAGGAGGAAACAGTCATTTTCTTTTCGGAAAAGGACTTGGAAGGGGTAACACATCCCCATAACGATGCATTGGTGATCACGCTGCTCCTTGGCACCCTCAACACGGAGAGAATCCTAGTTGACCAGGGCAGTTCAACAGAAATCCTGTACTATGATGCCTTCAAAAAGCTCAAGCTGGACAAGGCAGATTTGAAGAAGGCCAATATACCGCTCATCGGATTCAGTGCCGAAGCAGTCTGGCCCATAGGATCCATTACTATCCCTGTACGAGCAGGGAAAGTAACCTTGGATGTGGATTTTCTGGTGGTGGATGTACCATCGGCCTACAATGCCATTGTGGGGGGAACTTGGCTCCACAGGCTGGGGGCAATTCCTTCTACCTACCACCAAATGCTGAAGTTTCCGGGGAAAAAGGGGATCGAATGTGTTCGGGGTAATCAGACAACAGCGAGAAGCTGCTATGTCACTTCCATCAAGCATAAACCAAAGGCCGAACACGTGAAATCCGTAGAAGTCCCAGATCGGCCAACGATAGAGGATATCGGGCGTAATCCAGCCGATCGCGTTGTAGAGGAGCTCAAGCAGATACCAGCTCACGAGACGGATCCAGAGCGGTACTTTCTGATCGGGGCAGAGCTATCAGAGCAGGACGAGAAGGTCCTGATCAAAATTCTAAAAGAACACGTAGACGTATTCGCTTGGACACCACAGAAGATGCCTGGGGTGAGCCCGGATGTCGTATGCCATCACTTGAATGTGGATCCTGCCCACAAACCAGTGATGCAGAAAAGGAGAAGACCGGCAGTCCAACATGTGGATGCCGTAGTAGAAGAGGTAGATCGGCTGCTGGAGGCCGAGGCCATCAGAGAGGTGCATTACCCCGAGTGGTTATCTAACACCGTGGTGGTCAAAAAGAAAAATGGTAAGTGGAGGGTTTGCGTGGACTTCACCAGCCTCAACAAAGCTTGTCCCAAAGATAGCTTTCCACTGCCTAAGATAGATCAGCTGGTGGATGCCACAGCTGGGTATCGGTGCATAAGTTTCCTGGATGCATATCGGGGATATCATCAGATAGCCATGCACGAGCCGGACCAAGAGAAGACGTCCTTCATCACTCCACGCGGACTTTTCTGTTACAAGGTGATGCCTTTCGGCTTGAGAAATGCCGGGGCGACATATCAGCGGTTGGCGACTCTCATGTTCAAAGAGCTGCTCGGGAAGGGTATGGAAGTCTACATCGACGATATGGTCGTCAAATCTGAGGAGGCCGAATCCCACATAGATGATCTCGGCAAAACACTCCAGGTATTGAGAAAATACAAACTCAAGCTCAACGCATCGAAATGCGCTTTCCGTGTCAGCTCGGGGAAATTCTTGGGGCATCTGGTTACACGCAGGGGAATAGAGGCTAATCCCGATCAGATCGTCGCCCTGCAAAATTTACAGAGTCCCCGGACCGTGAAGGAAGTTCAAAGGTTAACCGGAATGGTGGCAGCCCTCAACAGGTTCATCAGCCGATCATCCGATCGATGTCGGCCTTTCTTTCAACTGTTGAGAAAACAGTCTAAGTATACATGGGGGGGAAGAGTGTGAAAGAGCTTTCCAAGAGATGAAGAACTACTTGGCGAACCCCCCACTGATCATGACTCCCGACAAGGGAGATGTGCTGACACTTTATCTGGCCGTATCCGAGCATGCGGTCAGCGCGGTCTTGTTGAAGAACAAAGATGGTGAGCAGACACCAGTCTATTATGTGAGCAAGACACTCCTGGATTCGGAGACAAGATATCTCCCCCTGGAGAAGCTGATCTTATCCCTTGTGGTGGCCTCTAGGAAATTGCAGCATTATTTCCTGGCCCACACAATAGAAGTACCAACCAAACATCCCATCAGTACTGTCTTGAGAAGAGCAGAACTGTCGGGAAGGGTGGCAACTTGGTCCGTGGAGCTCGGGGAATACGATATTAGATTCCTCCCAAGGACAGCAGTGAAGGGACAAGTCCTGACAGATTTTATTGCAGAATTCTCCCACGAACCTGTGGAGAACATCGCTTCAATCTCAGAGGAGGATATGCCCGAACAGGGGGAAATAGTTCCCGACCAAACACCGTACTGGAGGTTGTATGTTGACGGATCATCCTGTTCAAGAGGATCTGGAGTCGGCATCGTGATAGAAGAGCTAGATGGGTGTTATTTTGAGCAATCCATCCGATTGAATTTCAGCGCCTCCAACAATGTCGCCGAATATGAGGCATTGATACTCGGACTCAAATGCGCACACAATCTGGGGGCAGAACATGTGGAAGTCTTTTGTGATTCACAACTGGTTCTCAACCAGCTCAGTGGGGAATATGCCACCCGAGACGAGAGAATGACCGCCTATGCAGAGAGGGCCAAAACAGAGTTGTCAAAGTTCAAGAAGACAATGATGACACATATCAGCTCCAGACAGAACGATCACGCAGATGCCTTAGCATGTTTAGCTTCGGCAATACCCAGAGACAAGTTCAGAACCATATACGTGGATTCCACTGAGTACCCGAGCATCGACATCCCAATTACCGAGAAGGCTTTGGAAATCGATCTCGGCCCAAGCTGGATGGATCCCATTATCTCCTACCTCACTGTGGGAACTGTCCCCGAGGACAAAAAAGAAGCCCACAAGCTACGGATCAAGGCAACACGTTTCTGGCTATCGCCAAAGCAGGAACTCTACCGTAAGTCCTACACTGGTCCCTATTTTAAATGCGTACATCCTACTTTAGTTCAGAAATTCTTGTACGAAATTCATGGGAGTCACGCTGGGGGCAGGTCCATAGCCCATCGTGCCATATCTCAGGGATATTGGTGGCCGTATATGCAAGAGGATGCAAAGAAGTACGTCCAGATCTGCAAAAAATGTCAGAAGTTCGCCCCGATCACACATCAACCTGCTGCCGATCTGGCACCACTCACCAGTCCATGGCCCTTTGCCCAATGGGGAATGGATATCGTCGGCCCACTTCCCAAAGCAACTGGGGAGAGAAAATATCTGTTGGTTGCCACAGATTACTTTACCAAGTGGATAAAAGCCGAACCACTGGCTAAGATCACCGAGAAGAATGTCGAGCGATTCGTATGGCAGAACATTATTACCAGATTCGGCATCCCATACGCCATCGTCTCGGACAACGGGACCCAGTTCCAGGACAAGTTCAAGGCTTTCTGCTCGCAGTACCAGATCAGAAACTATTACGCTTCAGTGGCGTATCCCTAATGCAATGGGCAGGCAGAAGCTTCAAACAAGACGATATTGGGGGGAATGAAAAAACGGTTAGAGAAAGCCAAGGGCAAGTGGGTGGAGGAATTGCCACTCGTCTTATGGGCATACAGGACCACTCCTCGCCGATCTACGGGTGTAACCCCATATTCACTTTCTTATGGCACAGAGGCTGTCATTCCTCTTGAAGTTGGCATCCCGACTCTCCGAACTGAAGTGATGGAGCAAGGTGGCAATTATCAAGCATTGGCAGTAGAGCTCGATTTTGCCGAAGAGAAACGAGAAAGAGCCATGATCAGACTCGCTGCCTATCAATCAACTCTGTCTAGAACCTATAACAAGAAAGTCCATCAGAGGGAGTTCAATCTCGCGACCTAGTCCTACGCAAGGTCATGGGCAACACGAAAGATCCAACTGATGGCAAGCTCGGGGCCAACTGGGAGGGTCCATACAGAGTTATAGGCCGACTCGGGAAGGGCGCCTACAAACTGCAGGATCTGGACGATAAGGAAATACCAAGGACTTGGAATGTTTCCAACCTTAAGAAGTTTTATCAATAATTTCTTTATTTCTGTACTTGTGTTTATCATCATCGGTGAATGAAAGTTCCAGTTTCAATAGATATTCAGAAAGACTATTAGTGATATCACCACAAGATCAGAACGTTCAACACTTGAGAAAAGTTTGAACTCCAAAGCATACTTGAGAAAAGTATGTGTTTACACCTAAGTATAGGTTAAACAGCCGAACAGACTTGAGAAAAGTTTGTTCGGCCCAACGCTTGAGAAAAGCTAAAACATCCGAACGTATTTGAGAAAAATATGTGTTTACGCCTAAGTATAGGTTAAACAGCCGAACAGACTTGAGAAAAGTTTGAGAAAATTCAATACTTGAGAAAAGTTCGAATTACTAAACACACTTGAGAAAAGTCAATGTTTTAAGAGAAATGTTCACATTTGCATCAAGACAAGAGTTGCCGACAAAAGATTCGAGTTATATTCACTCATATGTGAATTACAAAAGGAAAAAGCAGAAATGAATACTGAAAAGACTTGCTACCATTACATGGAAAAAACAACAACAAAACAAAAAGAAAAGCATAAGACACCCTTTAGACGATGTCAGCAGTGTCCTCCTGGACTTGGCTCTCTTCTGCAGCAAGGTCCCCTTGGACTCGTCCCTCCTCAGCAACAGGGCCCTCCCCGACACCAGCTACTTCGTAGTCGTCAACAGACAGATCGGTGACGCCGCCTTCAGGAAGCTCGGCTTCGGGGTTAGGCGCCTCTTCCTCGGCAAGGTCAGAAGAGTGGGGAATCTCCTTGAACAGGGGCGAGTCGGCGGAAATGTTGCAAGCCTTGAGTGCCGCCTTCCATCCAACGACCAGGAACTCCTCCTGCATGTCGGGAATCTGATTATTGATGAAGTCTTCGGCAGCTTCATTCATGCCGAGCTGACGGGCCTTATTTCTTTCCTCGGCCATTTCCTCGGTATGCTTGACCTTCAGCGCAGCCAGCTCGGCAGTCATCTCGGCCGTCCTTTTCTTCTCCTCGGCCAGGAGATGGTCGAGGGACTCAGCCTTCTTGGCTATCTCATGAGCCTTCTTCTTGTAGCCATCAGCCTCATCTTGAGCGGTGGAGAACTTCAGCTTGAATTCTCTCACCTCGGCTTCGGCATTATTCAGCTTGGCCGCCCGATCTTGGCTCTGATCAATACAGAGCATGGCCTTCTGGATCGCCTACAGCACCACTAGAAGAGTTAGAACAAACACAGTTAAATATGCAAAGGATACTACCGAAGCGAGAAACTTACAAAGATATTGTGTGCGATCGTTGTCCGAAGCATGACGTGATCTTCAGAGTCGGCATAGGGCTCGATGTCCCTTGGCAGCATCATGGCTTCGGCAAGAGCCGTGGCAGTTCCCAGGTCTTTGACCGAGTCGGCAACCGTGATAGGGGTTACAGCGTCTATCAACATTGGAGGAGCCCAGGTCTCGGCCTTCCTAGAGACCTTTGATTTGCCCTTCCCCTTGGAGGGACCAACCTCGTGTGCCTTCACCAGCCTCCGTCTTTTGGGGACGGCATGGGCAGCTTCGGCACCGGCAGGGGTGGGACTCGGCAGGTTCTCTTCTGGCTTCCTTTTAGCCAGAACGACCCCAGAAGGCCTCTTCGCCTCGACTGGATCGACTTTTTCTTCGTATCGGCAGCTTTCTGCCTCATTAGCTCCTTCAAGCTCGGCACATTTGGGTTCGCAGACATGATCTCGATGTCTATCTCCTCCTCGTCCTCAGCGTTCCAAGTAATCCGAGGTGGGGATTGCGTCCGTTCGGTAGAGGATGAAGATGAGGAGCTGGAAGTTTTGGCCACAGTAGCAACCGTTACTCGGCTGGGTTCCCTGAGACACGGCAGGGGTATACCTTCAGGAACTGCAACCAAGGACGTCTCCGCTACCGCCTCGGCTAAGTACTTCTTCTCTTTGATATAACCCTTATAAGTCGGGTTATACCGCAACAGTACTTCGGCAGACCTCGGTTCGGCCTGTCCTGCAACGCCCTCGTACCGCAGAACTTTCTTCAGATCTTCTGGGTGTGTAGCCTGCAAATTCCGACCGCGGTTTGCGTTGAGAGCTGCACATAAACAGACAGACACAGTTAGAAGCTTTAGATCGGCAAGACTGCAGAAATCACAAACAAAGGGAAAAGGAACTAACGGGGTTGCCCGAAAGTGCGGGGGACTCGTATCCTCTTGCGCTCAGGCTCATCAGGAGAAAACTCCCAATTTCCCAAGACGATCAGGAAGTCGTCATCGTTTCCTCTATTCGAATCAACAAGATGAGTGACTATCTTCTCTCGGCCTCTACGGGATTTGAGATACCATCTATCGTCCTTATTATACACCATGTCGTAGTTATAATTTATGTCCCAGAGATCTAAGTTCGTATTGCACAGTTCGTTCAAACGAACTATGCCCATAATAATACGGTATGTATTTATGGAAATCTGCATAGGGTTCAGCCGATACCAGGACAGAACCCTACGCAGTAAAGGGTGGAGAGGGAACCTAACCCCACCCTCAGTGACGGCCATTAGAGGGATATGGATGGAATCCTCATCCCGAATCTCAGGATGAGTCTCAGGCCTATTTATTTCTATCACTACGTCGTCTGGGATGTTATAATGTCTACGGAACTCTGCTATGCACGCCGGAGAGGCGAAGTGCTTACGGAAGATTCCCATACTTAGAGAATAAGCAGGGAAGAAAAACGAACAAGAAAGACAAAAAGACGAGTTCTACAATGGACGACTTACAGAAGATGGAAGAAGAACAGTAGCAAGAAAAGAAAAATGAAGGAGACGAAGGTTGGTTTTATAGGGTTTTGTGCGGGTGAATCTGATACGTTGCACGTTATAAAACCCCAACCGTCGGATCCATTACTCCTGGACCAATCAATGAAGCGCGTCTGAGATATTGAAGTGACACGTCAAAGCACGCGCAGAAAAGGCGTGTCTCTCACCAAAAGGTAAAACAAACGGTCACTTCGCATTTATGGAAGGACAGAGCACGCCTCAAATGGACCAGATACGGATGAAAGTCCTCTGGATCGATACAAAGTTCATCATGAATACGCTTTATAGCCTCGGCCACTCCGCCAGGTCGGTTTGAAGTAACCGAAGCTAGGGGGCAAGGGGAAATCCAGAACGGACTTGAGAAAAGTTTGTTCGGCTCAACACTTGAGAAAAGTTAGAACATCCGAACAGACTTGAGAAAAGTTTGTTCGGCTCAACACTTGAGAAAAGTTTGAGAAGATTCAACACTTGGGAAAAGTTTGAATTCCAGAACATGCTTGAAAAAAGTATGTGTTTAAGCCTAAGCAGAGGTTAAACAGCCTAACAGATTTGAGAAAAGTCTGAGAATGTTCAACATTTGAGAAAAGTTAGAACATCCGAACAGACTTGAGAAAAGTTTGTTCGGCTCAACACTTGAGAAAAGTTTGAGAAGATTCAACACTTGGGAAAAGTTTGAATTCCAGAACATGCTTGAGAAAAGTATGTGTTCAAGCCTAAGTTTAGGTTAAACAGCCGAACAGACTTGAGAAAAGTTTGAGAAGATTCAACACTTGAGAAAAGTTTGAATTCCAGAACATGCTTGAGAAAAGTATGTGTTCAAGCCTAAGTTTAGGTTAAACAGCCGAACAGACTTGAGAAAAGTTTGAGAAGATTCAACACTTGAGAAAAGTTTGAATTCCAGAACATGCTTGAGAAAAGTATGTGTTCAAGCCTAAGTATAGGTTAAACAGCCGAACAGACTTGAGAAAAGTTTGAGAAGATTCAACACTTGAGAAAAGTTTGAATTCCAGAACATGCTTGAGAAAAGTATGTGTTCAAGCCTAAGTACGGGCTAAACAGCCGAACAGACTTGAGAAAAGTTTGTTCGGCTCAATACTTGAGAAAAGTTCGAGTTTAAATCAGTACTTGAGAAAAGTCTGATATTCAAAAGGGTTGAAGACATTCCATTAGTTGCAACACATCATTCAGAAGAAATTCAAATATGTTTCATTGATTGAAGCAGATTGGGTTACATATGAGTTACAGAAATAAAGGAAACAACAAAAATCCTAAGGCGCAACATCGGCAGCCTATACTATAACTACGTCCTCATCGGCTGGCTGATGCTCGGCATCGGGGACACCAGTATCGGCAGTTTGGCCCGCCTCTCCTTCTCCAGCAGCAGCAGCAGCCTGGCCTTCTTCTTCGGCTTCGGGTTCCCTGTTCTCCAGTTCGGCAACAGTCGGAACCCTGGAGAAGAGGGAAGAATCCTTCGGCACTTGGGTAGCTTCCAAAGCGGCCTTCCAACACAGCCAGACGAGCTCAGTCTAGATCTCGGGCATTTGGTTCTCCAAGAAGTCGGCAGCAGCGTCCAGCATGCCCCTGGCGTAGGAGTTCTCTTGAACGCGCTTCAGCTCGGCCTCATGCTGAGATTTGAGATCGGCCAGCTGATCCTCCAGCCTGGATGACTTCGCCCTTTCAGTCCCGAGCTGGGACTGAGCAGTATTAGCCTTCAGCTCGGCGTCCCGAGCCCTTTGCCTATATGAGGCCATGTCCTCTTGGACTTTCAGAAACCTGGCGTTGGACGCCTTTAGCTCCAACTCGATAGTGCTGTATCGAGTCTCCAAGTCCTGGCAACGGCTCAGGCACATCATGGATTTCTGCGCAGCCTGCAACTGAATCGGGAAATATGAAATAAAAAACAAAGTCATAAGTAAAATAACAGAAAATAGCCGAGACAGAATACTTACGAAGACTTCGTGAGCCATCACAGATCGCAGCAAGGTCGGGAGGTCGGTGCCTTGGTAGGGCTCGACATCCTTAGGCAGCATCAGCATACCCGTGAGGGTTTGCGTGACGTCAAGATCGACCGCCGAGTCGGCGACGGTGATGGGATCGATCCCATTCACCAGCAAAGAAGGGCACCATGGGGCAGCCCCCTCAACAGCCTTGCCCTTCTCAGCCGCCTTGCTCTTCTTCGGCAAGGTCGTTGTAGCGGGATCCTCCTGAGCGGGATCCCTTGGCCTCCGCCTCGGGATGAGGGGAGCGTCATCCTCAACCGAAGCCTCTTCAGATGGAGAGGTCGGCTCCCTCCTTGGCAAGCTCGGCAGGCTCGGGCCGGTGGCAGACTGCTTCTTTTTCTGCCGCATCAGCTCGCGGAGATTGGGAACATTGGGGTCTCGAGCCATCAGATCTAAACTCTGTTCGATCTCCTGGTCGTCTTCTGAATTCCAGTTGCAAGGCGACTGGGCAGAACTATGTTCGGAGCCGGACGAGCTGAATGAGATCGGGGAATTTCCGATAGCAGCTACCGTCACCAGATCCGGCTGCTGAGCTTCGGAAGTCGGCACTACCTTAGGAAGATACCCTGGGAGGTCGGCACCAACGACGTCGGCGTCGGGAATGGATTTTTTGATGTACCCCCTATAGCTTCCGACGTATCTCAGGAGCACTTCGGGGGATCGGGCCCAGCTTCAGCCAAAAGACCCTGTGTATCGGGCGACCTTCTTAACGTCGTCGAGATTTATCGACTGTTTGTTTCGATGCTTATTGGCGTTAGAAGCTGCAAAAAAGAATGGGAAAAATACAGTCAGCATCAAGATATGTTCGGCATCAGAAGGTAAAAGACAGAAACGAAAGACAAGGTCGGGGCATTAACGGATGACTCCAAACCGGATTGGGATGTGGAACTTGGGGCGTTCAGGCTCATCTCGGCCAATCTCCCAGTTGCCAGCGACGATGAGGAAGTCATCGTCATTACCACGGTTGGAGTCCGTCAAGTAGGTGACGATCCGCTCGATATTGGGTTTGTTCTTCAAGTAATAGGCATCAGAGCCTTTCCTGACCATATCGTAACAGAATCGGATCTCCCGAAGTCCTACATCAGTATGGTTCAACCTATTGAGTTCTACTATACTATGGATGATCCTATATGTGTTGATGGAGATCTGCATCGGGTGAAGCCGGTACCCACAAAGCACTTCACGAAGAAGGCGATTGAGTGGAAACCGAACTCCGCCCTCAACAACCGCCATCAGTGGGATGTGGAGGACGTCGGGGTCGTTCCCATCGCGGGCGGTGTGCGGCTCGTTGAGTTCAACGGCAACATCGTGAGGGATGTTGTACCATCGCCGGAATTCTGCCATCTTTTCCGGTGTGTCAACTAAACTCCTAAATATCCCCATCACAGAAAGCAGAAGGGGACGAAAAGATCAAGAAAAAGAGGGAAGACCTAAAGCTCTGTTTGAAAAAGACTTACAAAGACAGACGAATTCTCTCTCTGGTATGACGACAGTGGAAGATTTCAAAAGAAGAGTCAAAGGTGAAGAATGGCGAGTATTTATAGAGAGAGAAGTTGAACGGATCAAACCCTAGGCCTCCCCAATGAGGACGCTCCACGTACGGGGCACGCGCAGGAGACGCGTGGTCTCAAAGCCATAAAGCCTGCTGCACGTCCCACCAGTTTTTTAATGCGACGCCCAGATTCACAAATGACGGTTCAGAAACCGTCCGATCAAGAGTAAGCAAGGACACCATGGGTGCATTACATAGCCTCGACTACTTCGCCAAGTCGGTTCAAAGCAGCCGAAGCTAGGGGGCAATTGACGAGGGTAAAATGTAATTGAGAAAATACATTTAACCCCCCAGGTTAATTTCAGAGTTCGGCCGAGACCGAATAACACATCAGAAGCACGTGCCGATCACGTGAGATAATGGCCGACACGAGAAGTGCCGACCATACCCAAATCAGGATAACAGAACCAAGTATTGAGGGATGCCGATCTAAGAAAGGCGGATCCATGACCTGCGAACTGAGAAAGTCGGTCAGGATTACGGGCAGCTCAAGAAAGGCGACCTGTAACCGTTTTTCCGAGAAGGATGTGACAGAATCAATCAGTTATGGATGTGAAATCCATAGCCAATCAGAGGACACTTCGCCCTAAAAGAGCCCTAACAGAATTGGGGCCCAAGAAAGCCCTAAGAGAATTAGGGCGTGAGATGAAGTCTATAAATAGAGCTCCGGATGAACAAAAAAGGTACGCCTAAATATGGAGAGTTTTGCCTGCTAATAGAGAATATTAGCTTGCATTGTCGTTTTCCTGTGAGATTGTTCCTGACTTAATCATCGGAGTGTCCTCCTGCCACAGAGGCAGAGGATCCTTTTTGACAGGTTATTCTTTTGCAGATCACAGGCCCACATATTGAGAGAAGTACTGTTTCGGCTGGAAAGTGGATTCTTAGCTTTCCGTCCTGATCATCGAATCAACCCCTTACAATTATATTGGTAAAACTAAAACATAGAAACAAAGGAATCACTGAACTTTCATTGATGATTGATAGAGTAGATATGATAGAATGGACATAATAACTATATCATCAGATTTTGAGCTGTCAAACACTCATATTACAATCCATAAAATACCCAAATGCCTGATGTTATGTAGAAAGAGCATTACCAATGGATATGAATATAAACATAAGTCCTAGTAGTAAACTAAATAAGTCCTATTAGACGAGTCTTAATTAAATAACAATCCTGATAAATCCGAAGTAATAGATGTATCCAATAAATACATCATATCTAGTCCTTGTACCCCATCACATGTTATAGTCTAATAGTGATTATTTATCCCCTCAAGATTCAGTGGAAGGGTGTGGACTATATCTCCTTCACGTGTATAGGCTGCTACGTACTCTTCCACAAGTGTGGCCTACAATATAGATAAGATCATGAAAATCTTAGAAATAAGAGATCCCCAAGTCACTGGAAAAATAAATTAAGACAAAACAAGAAAGTGATTAATAAACGAAAGAAGTATGTCAAATCAAAGATTGCAACACAAAATTATAAATGTAAAATCTAAGAGATTATCATAGAACAATGTGGTATATAGCTTGGTTCTATAATAGTACTACGTACAAGAAACGATACCAACATCGTGCACATGACTAGAGATGTTCTTTGCCTATGTCACGTTCCTCTCGGTTGCTTCTAACTCCACAATTGATTTCCTAAGTGCCATTGTTGTGTACCTGAAACTTACACACATAATAATAGATAGCATATCTAAATCAATTACGGTAATTAAATAGTTTTCATTATGAATTTATATATATAGTTGATATTACTTTAATTTATAGCAAGCAATATCAGAAACGTCCACTCTGATGCTCCCCTCCCCGGCCATTCCTCTGTCCTTTTTCACAATGGCGTGGGGTGTATCGCTGGAAAAGAAAAGACAAACTTTAGATACATCCAATTAGGCACAAAGGTTGTCTATATCTTTTAATTATGTATTGGTAATTTGGGGGCTGATTGCTATATATATAGTTTTGATGTTGTATCTCTTGTGTTTATGTGGTCGGAATTCGAAGAAAATTGAGAAAAAAATTACTCCAACACATGAATCGATAAATATAGAGATTTATTTGTTGATGTTCTTCCGATAGTGTCGTTAATTAGTTCCAGCTCCTCACATGGCCACTAGAATCGCTTGTCACAAGCAGGTTCTAAAAATTGAGAATATGTAAACACATGAAATGAAAAGACACAATTTTTTGCTCACATTTAACAAAGAGTGAAAGTTTTTTTTGGCCTTGGTTGTTGTGAAACCAATGCAAGTCAATATGCTTGGGGCACTGAAAGTGTGATAAGGTGTTGTTGGTATCCTGAAACATGAAAATGAAGAAGGAATACATGAATTCAAAAATAAATTATTACATACTTGAAGCATAAAATAAAAAAGAAAATGATAGAAAACATGAAACTCTTTTTTGTTTCAACGCACCGATTATGATATCCCAAAGGTTTATGCTGCGAGCGGAACATTTGTACAGAGTTGATGCATGCCTCCAAATTGAGGGAGTAGTGATCAATTGTAAAACCAACATCGGTGAAGGTGTTTCTTCCACTATACAGAACTAACAAATGCTCTCTAGTTTTAGTGATTCTAGTGCATATGTAGGGTTTTAAATTGCGGTATTGAGATATGTGATGGTACCGGCAATATAGTCATATAATGATTAAAATTGGACAATATTGGCCAGCACATAAGTAAAAAATAGTATCAAAGGTCTAAAATTTCGTTACATAATGGGGGATACACTACATAACGACATACATATGTATATAGATAGATAGAAATATTGTATATGTGATATATGCTGACATGCACGAGTAACCAAGACCCATTTGGTAATAGTTGCCGAGAGTACCTATATAAGGCAGCATGACAACCTCAAGCAGTAGAAGAACTTGAGGATGATGCAGTTGAAAAGAAATGGGAGAACTGGATGTAAATCTAGCTTTCATTGTCAATTTTCTTTATGCGATTGTGTCCTATCTTGTTTATTTTTGAGGTTGTTAAATTGTTTCTCCTGGGATAATATTATTTGTTTTTGTGCAGATTTCTCTCTTTCTTTCTTTCTTTATTTGTTGGTTTTGAATTATTTGTAAATTTTTTATTTCTAATTAAGTTGATGTGCTTTACTATTGCCCTGATAGTTCTCAAAGCTAGATTTTTACGCTGGCTTCTATGGAGAAACTTTTTATATCTGGCCAGTTGCCTAATTTCTTTTATTACATCCAGCATAAAATAAAATTTTAAAATTCAAAATATTTTATCAGTGAATTTTTTTTTTTTTTGGCGGGTGGTATAATTGAGGGATAGTGGAATTTGTTCTTATGATTATTAGATTGTACACATGTATATACAGCTCCTTCATTCTTTAAGGCAGCTTTAGAATTAAACCAACACGCTAACCCACTACTAGTATTAAGAATTTTTAATCAAATGACACGAAAAATATATTAACCTGTCCCCCAAATGTGATTAATTTAATTAGAGGATAATAATCATGTAGTTACAAAAGCAATTTTTTTGGGTGTGGTTGGTCGCATATAAAACAGTACCCTACCAAAGGGGAAAATAATATCGAGTATTTTTGAGGCATGAAACACGTAGTGTCCTAATAAGTTCTTTTTCTTTTTTAATTTCTCTTATTCATTCCACTTAGGCCAACACCATATTGACCGCATAATGTCACTATTAACCTTGGTATGAAGTAATAATTCATACCCATAATGTCACACAATCTAGTAGATCTTCTTCTTGCTCTATATAATTCTCGATCTAGAGAGTTTAAATATTTTTGGAAGACATTTTCACACTCTTGCTTAATTACACTCGCATACTCACATCATGTGACTTGGCCCATAACCCCATCTATTGACATGCATGCATATTGGTCAGGTTAAAACTATAAAGGTACGTACATCAAATAAAAACGAGGCCTGATTTTTGCTTGTTTCATTTTTAACAATGACGAGGGTAAAATGTAATTGAGAAAATACATTTAACCCCCCAGAGTAAGTTTGGAGTTCGGCCGAGACCGGATAACATATCCAGAAGCACGTGCCGATCACGTGAGATAGTGGCCGACACGAGGAGTGCCGACCATACACAAATCAGGATAACAGAACCAAGTATTGAGCGATGCCGACATGAGAAAGACGGATCCATGTCTTGTCGAACAGATAAGGTCGGACCGAACTATGGGCAGCCCGAGAAAGGCAATGAGCAACCGTTTTTCCAAGATAAGACAGAATCCCAGATAAGTTGGGATTCGGTTCAAACAGATATGGATGAGAAATCCACGGCGAATTTAATTAATATGAGAAGTATTAATTGAATGAAACTCTAATGATAGAAGATAACTACTTGACAAAGAGTTATCTCATTAGTGGTCAATCAGAAGGCACTTCACTCCAATTAGAGTCCTAAGAGAATTAGGACTAAAGAGAAAGTCTATAAATAAAGCTCCAGATCAACAAAAAGAGGTACGTTCTAAGTAGTGCATAGTTTCGCTTGCTAATAGAGAATATTTGATACGAATGAGCTTCGTATGTTGACGGATCGTCCAAGAACAGGTTCGGGATTGATAAATAAGATGGAACCGTGACACAAACTTTAGATCTTAGAGCACCTTGGTAAAGACCTCGACACAAGAAGAATCAAAGCAAGCACCTTGGTATTGGGATGACGCCACAACGGTTGTGATTGAGCCGTTGATAAGTCGGGAAGGTCGCCACGGAATTGCTCCCGATAAGACCGAGTTCGTGATGAACTAAAGGAGAAGAAATTCTCACAAGTTAAATTTCAAATCTCAGTTTTTTTTCATCCATGAACAAGCTTACAATTTTAAAGGAAAAACAAGAAACAAACAAACTAGCTAGGGTGGCTGGCCTTCCTTGTAATGATGAGTTGGAGTTTTCCTGCCCAATAGTTGGATGTGGGCGGCAAAAGGGAGTGGTTTGTTTGGGTGGTGGTGGAGTCTTCAAACAAGCAAGTGAAGAGTTGGAATGGTGATTTGGGTGGCTTGGGAGGTGGTGGAACCAAGCTGGCCGGCAAAGCATTTAATGCTTTGTTGGAATGTTTGTTGAGTGGAGATTAAACAAATCTTGCAAGGGGGAAAAATGGCCGGCGGTTGTAGGGTCTTGAAGGCATGTTGGTTAATGTTCTAGAGTTGTTTTTTTGGATTAATTGGGCTGCCCATGCATGGAGGGCTCTTCTTGGTCCGGGCTGCTCAAGGCCGGGCCTCATTGCTCGCGGGTTCTTCCATTCCGGGCTTCCAAGCAAAGGTGGTCACATGGAGGATCTTGGTGGCGCCTTGCTCAGCATAAGAGGTGGCCATGCAGCTCCGCACCAGGTCTTGTAAGGCTCGGGCCTTGGATCTTGTAATTGGGCCCTCCGAAATGTGTAAGTCCTCGGCTCCCTCCTTGGCTCCATTGTCTTGTGCATCATCTTCCTCATGATCCGTGCTCATGCTCGTATCATCTCCTCCCCCTTCAAAAGGATTCGTCCTCGAATCTGGACCTACATCACAAGGGGATAAATCAGACACGTTGAAGGTAGCACTAACTTGGTACTCACCGGGTAAATCAATTTTGTATGCATTGTCATTGATCCTTTTTAACACTTGGAATGGGCCATCTCCTCTTGGCATCAACTTGCTGGCCCGTTTGGAAGGAAATCGGTCTTTCCTCAAATGAACCCAAACCCAATCTCCCGGTTGGAACACAACCTTCCTTCTTCCTTTGTTGGCTCGGGCGGCAGCTTTCTCGTTCTTCTTAGTGATTTGTTGCCGAGCCTCTCCATGGATTTTCCGAACCTGTTTGGCCTTCTTTTCCCCATCTAAGCTTGTAAGATCACTCAAAGGTAAAGGGATTAAATCCAAAGGGGTTAGTGGGTTAAATCCATAAGCAACCTCAAAGGGAGAAAAATTGGTGGATGAGTGAATGGTGCGATTATAGGCGAATTCCACAAAGGGCAAACACTCCTCCCATGATTTCAGATTCTTATTAATAACAACCCTCAAAAGTTGAGATAGGGACCTATTGACCACTTCGGTTTGGCCGTCGGTTTGGGGGTGGCATGAGGTCGAAAATAGTAGCTTTGTTCCCAATTTACCCCACAAGACTCTCCAAAAATGGCTCAAGAATTTCGCATCCCTATCACTCACTATGGTTTTGGGCAAGCCATGCAAACGTACTACTTCCCTAAAGAATAGGTCGGCAATATGGGTGGCATCATCGGTTTTGTGACAAGGGATAAAATGGGCCATCTTTGAGAACCTATCTACCACCACAAAAATGGAGTCCCTTCCTTTTTTGGTTCTAGGTAACCCTACCACAAAATCCATTGACACATCTGTCCAAGGTTCATTAGGCACGGGTAAGGGAGTGTATAATCCATTGGTATTGACCCTAGATTTAGCCTTCTTGTAAGTGATACAATTAGCACAAATTTTCTCTACATGCTTCTTCATGTGAGGCCAAAAGAAATGTTCTCTAAGTATGTCTAGGGTTTTAGTTACTCCGAAATGCCCCATTAACCCGCCCCCGTGAGACTCAAGCACTAACAACTCACGCAAAGAACATTTTGGGATGCATAGTTTGTTCTCCCTAAACAAGTAACCATCATGCTTATAGAACTTATCTAATGCCCCTAATTCGCATGCATCAAATATGGCACCAAATTCATCATCTTTTGAATACATTTCCTTTATATGTTCAAATCCAAGTAATTTAGCATTAAGAGTTGAGATGAGAACATACCTCCGGGACAAGGCATCCGCCACCTTGTTGTCCTTGCCTTGTTTGTATTGCACGACATATGGAAACATTTCAATGAATTCGACCCATCGTGCATGCCTCCGGTTGAGCTTGTCTTGCCCCTTTAAGTGCTTCAACGACTCATGATCCGTGTGGATCACAAATTGCTTAGGCCATAGGTAATGTTGCCATGTCTTCAACGCACGAACCAAAGCATACAACTCCTTGTCATATGTTGAATAATTCAGGGCTGCCCCGTTCAACTTTTCACTGAAGTAAGCAATGGGCTTCTTCTCTTGCATTAAGACGGCACCTATACCTACTCCGGATGCGTCACACTCAATCTCAAATGTTTTAGCAAAGTCAGGCAAATTAAGTAATGGGGCAGAACACAATTTCTCCTTGATTGAATTGAAGGCATTCTCTTGATCATTACCCCATTTAAACCCTACCTCCTTCTTGATCACCTCGGTCAAGGGTGCGGCCAATGTGCTGAAATCTCGCACGAATCTCCTATAGAAACTTGCAAGTCCGAGAAAGCTCCTCACTTCGGTGATGCTTTTGGGTGTTGGCCACTCCCGAATGGCCTTAGTCTTCTCTTTATCAACCTCGATCCCTTGAGCTGAAACAACAAAACCAAGAAAGATAACTCTATCCAAGCAAAAGGTGCATTTCTTAACATTAGCATAGAGTTTTTCTTTTCTCAAAATTTCAAACACACTTTTCAAATGGTTAGTGTGTTCATCTAAGGTTCGACTATAGACAAGGATATCATCAAAATACACTACCACAAACTTTCCTAAGTAGGCTCTTAAAACATGATTCATTAACCTCATGAATGTGCTAGGTGCATTGCTAAGTCCAAAGGGCATGACTAACCATTCATATAAACCATACTTAGTTTTGAAAGCTGTTTTCCACTCATCTCCCTCCTTCATTATAATTTGATGGTAACCACTTTTTAAATCAATCTTTGAAAAATATGTGGAACCATGAAGCTCATCTAACATGTCATCAAGTCTAGGAATGGGATGGCGGTACTTAACTGTTATCTTGTTGATGGCACGACAATCAACGCACATACGCCAAGATCCGTCCTTCTTTGGCACTAGCAAGACCGGGACCGCGCAAGGGTTCATGCTCTTGCGGATGTGGCCCTTCTCCATCAACTCCTCAACCTGCCTTTGTAGTTCTTTGGTCTCCTCGGGGTTGGTTCTATAGGCTGGTCGGTTTGGGATTGGTGAGCCCGGCACAAAGTCGATTGGTGCTCAATGCCTCGGATGGGTGGCAATCCGGCCGGAACTTCCTCGGGAAATACATCATTATACTCCTGCAAAACAGATTGAATAGCAAGAGGGGGTGGAGGAGTGGAATCTGGATTAGCAAGATAGGCCCCTTTGTAGACACATAGGATCATTGGTTGATTGTTCTCACATGCCCTCCTAACTTCTTTTTGTTTGGCATACAAACTTACCCTCTTCTTTTCTTCCCTCTTTTTTTCTTCTCTCAATCTGCCCTTTCCTATTTCACTATTCCCGCCCTCTCTTCCTCTCTTTTCAACTCCTTCTTTTTCTTTCGGCTCACTCTTCTTTTCAACTTCTTCTTTTCTTTCTTTTCTCTCATTCTTTTTTTCACTCCCCTCCTTTACTGATCTAAGGGACTGCTGGATTCTGTTTTGATCCTCTAAGACTTGTTTTGGCGACATTGGAACGAGGGTGACATTTCTGCCATCCTTGGTGAAGGTGTAACGGTTTGTGCTCCCGTGATGCAAAGTACTACGATCATATTGCCAAGGACGCCCCAACAGAATGTGGCTTGCGTGCATGGGCACCACATCACATAGAATCTCATTTTGGTACCTGCCAATGGTAAATGGTACAAGGACTTGCTTGCTCACCCTTACTTTGCCGCTGTCGTTGAGCCATTGCAATTGATAGGGCCTCGGATGTTTCTTAGTGGGCAGCCCCAATTTCTCAACAAGTAAAAGGCTAGCTACATTGACGCAGCTCCCTCCATCTATGATCATGCTGCATACCTTCTCTTTCACAAGGCAACGGGTGTGAAAGATATTTTCCCGCTGCTCCACATATCCTTCCTCGTCCTCCACGGCGTGAGCATTAAGAGCTCTCATGACTACAAGTGCCTCTCCTTTGACAGCATACTCACAATCACTCGTGTCCTCCAAAGGTGGCACCTCCTCATCACTAGCCTCGGATTCATATTCTCCATTACCGAGCGCAACCATCACCCTCTTATTTGGGCAATCCGAAGCCTTGTGCCCAACTCCTAGGCAACGAAAACATTTGAAATCACGAGTTCTTTGAGTTGAGTTGGTGGGAGTTATACCTTTGTTGGTTGAGTTCTCCCGTGGTTTAGGCTGCTCTCCTCGGTTTGCATAAGTAGGCTTCTCCCCGGGCTTGGCAGGTTGCTCCGCGGGTGGTTTTGGCCTAGACGAAGACCCAGCAAAAGAAAAGTCAGGTTTGGCTGTCCTCCCCCTCCGAAGCTGCCTCTCCACCTTGATTGCCATATGCACCACATCCTCAAGCTCAACATAATGCTGCAACTCTACCACATTTGCAATCTCACGGTTGAGCCCGCTTACAAACCGCGCCATGGTGGCCTCCCTTTCCTCCGTGATGTTGGCTCGGATCATTGCCATTTCCATTTCTTTGTAGTATTCTTCCGTGCCCTTAGTCCCTTGCCTAAGCTGCTGCAGCTTGAGATGCATGTCACGGTAGTAATGGTTGGGCACAAATCTCTTCTTCATGGCAGCCTTCATCTCAGCCCATGTCTCAATTGGTGGCTCATAGTTCCTTCTTCTACCTATCAAAAGTTGATCCCACCATACTATAGCATAATCCGTGAATGAAATGGCAGCAAGCTTTACCTTCTTTTCCTCTGAGTAATTGTGGCATTCATACATCATCTCCACCTTCCTTTCCCATTCTAGGTAGGCGTCGGGGTCACTCTTGCCTTGGAATGGCGGAATGTTTAGCTTGATACTGCCCAAGTCTCGGTCTACCCTCTCCCGTGAACCATGGCTATGGCGCCTTCTCCTCTCTCTTGGATTGGCCCTTGATCGATAGCTTTGCTCACTATCTTCACTATTGTCACCATCATACTCCCTCCCGGTTGCATTTGGTGCATTTGAACTCCTCGGATTAGAATTTCTTGTAGGGACTTGCTCATGCCGCTCCCTCCTCATTTCCTCCATTTCGTCCCTTAAATCTTTAAAGGCCGAATCCCACTTTCGTGACATTTGTTGGATTGCCTCCAATAAAAGTTTATTGTTGTTGTTAACTCCGGAATCGTCTCCTTGTGACATCTTAAACCTGAAAAAGAAAACAAGCAAACAAACCCACACCAAGTGTTTAAATTTTCCCAAATCACTCACCAACCAAGTGTTTGCTCTCGGTGCTCTTGGCTTTTTTTTGCACAATGTCCTCACTTCTTGCCTTTTTCCACTCCTTCTTGCTCCTACAAGTTCTGCAAAAACTCAAGCTTAAACAGAAAACAAAACAATGGCTTTCCCAAGACTTGCGCTTTTTTTTTTTTTTCCCTACCTCAACACTTGCTTTGACCCGGGAAAATGGAAGGAAGGTTTAGGAAGAAGGAAATGACCGTTGCTCTTTAAAATAGTAAAGAGACAAACAAGAAACAGAATTAAATGGAAGGAGAAAAAAGTTATCAGATTTGGCACGGTAAAAAAACAAAAGAAAATTGGAGGGAAAAGGTGTTGGAAAGATAGTGGGAGACAAATTAAGAAATGATGTTTTGGTTTTCTTCTTCTCTTTGCTCTTTCTCAATTCCGTCTTCTTTTTTTTTTTTTTTTTGTGACGGAAAGCTTTTCTTTTTTTTTTTTTGTTCTGCTCTCCTTTTTCTTTTTTTTTTTTGAATACCGAAATGAGAAGAAGAAAGATATGAACTATGAAACTAAGATAAGTGAAAAACAAGGATAGATGAACCTGAATTGGATTCCAAAAGCTCTGATACCAAATGATACGAATGAGCTTCGTATGTTGACGGATTGTCCAAGAACAGGTTCGGGATTGATAAATAAGATGGAACCGTGACACAAACTTTAGATCTTAGAGCACCTTGGTAAAGACCTCGACACAAGAAGAATCAAAGCAAGCACCTTGGTATTGGGATGACGCCACAACGGTTGTGATTGAGCCGTTGATAAGTCGGGAAGGTCGCCACGGAATTGCTCCCGATAAGACCGAGTTCGTGATGAACTAAAGGAGAAGAAATTCTCACAAGTTAAATTTCAAATCTCAGTTTTTTTTCATCCATGAACAAGCTTACAATTTTAAAGGAAAAACAAGAAACAAACAAACTAGCTAGGGTGGCTGGCCTTCCTTGTAATGATGAGTTGGAGTTTTCCTACCCAATAGTTGGATGTGGGCGGCAAAAGGGAGTGGTTTGTTTGGGTGGTGGTGGAGTCTTCAAACAAGCAAGTGAAGAGTTGGAATGGTGATTTGGGTGGCTTGGGAGGTGGTGGAACCAAGCTGGCCGGCAAAGCATTTAATGCTTTGTTGGAATGTTTGTTGAGTGGAGATTAAACAAATCTTGCAAGGGGGAAAAATGGCCGGCGGTTGTAGGGTCTTGAAGGCATGTTGGTTAATGTTCTAGAGTTGTTTTTTTGGATTAATTGGGCTGCCCATGCATGGAGGGCTCTTCTTGGTCCGGGCTGCTCAAGGCCGGGCCTCATTGCTCGCGGGTTCTTCCATTCCGGGCTTCCAAGCAAAGGTGGTCACATGGAGGATCTTGGTGGCGCCTTGCTCAGCATAAGAGGTGGCCATGCAGCTCCGCACCACGTCTTGTAAGGCTCGGGCCTTGGGTCTTGTAATTGGGCCCTCCGGAATGTGTAAGTCCTCGGCTCCCTCCTTGGCTCCATTGTCTTGTGCATCATCTTCCTCATGATCCGTGCTCATGCTCGTATCAATATTAGCTTGAGTTATTATTCCTGTGAGCTTTTGGCTTGACTTAATCATCGGAGTGTCTTCCTGCCACAGCGGCAGAGGGCTCTTTGACGGATTATTGTTTTGCAGATCACAGGTTCACCCATATTGAGAGCATTGTTTCGGCTGGATAGTGAGCTCATGGTTTTTCGCCTTGATTGAGAAAATCAACCCTCTTACAATTGGCGCTGTCTGTGGGAAAGCTAGAAACTCATGGCTGAAACACCTAGAAGAGATCAGAGGAGGGAACGCGATGGCAAAGAAAGGTCTAAATCCCCCCCTCCGGTTCCACACAAGTCCAGGGGTCCTAGGAGAGAAGTTCCTAGGGTTCAACCCCCTAAAATGGTAGGGGAGCAACCTGGAGAACAGGTGCTGCCCCCTACCGTTCCATTGCCTGCCAATGCACCGGTAGCTCCCGCGCTACCAGCTTCATTACCATCACTGCCTCTGGAGCAGCGTCCTGATCATCCGCGAGACGCGGAACGGTCAAGAAACAGGGATAGATCCCAAACTCAAACCCGGAACGAGAGAGGGAGAGAATCCAAAACTCATGATGGGTCTCGCCGAGATGAGGAGTATAATAATGCTGATCGGATCCGAAGGAGGGATCAAGAGATAGAAGATATGAGGCGTTACATACGACGCATGGAGAAGGAAAACCGAACTCTCTGCAAGCATAGAACTCCAGCCCGCCACTCGATGTCTGGGCGTGACGAGCGTTCCGAAACTGGGCCGTCTCGGCAGGATAGCCGACACGAACCAAGTCGGAGGCCTCGAGGAGGGGAAAATCAAGTTGGGGCACCGTCGAATCTAGGCGGATTACCTCCAGTGCAGCCACTTCCCGACATGAGGGAATGGTTGAATCAGTGGGCAGGGTCGGCCCCAGATGTCCAGCAGAGGCTCCCATATCAGCCTTTGCTGCCGGTGGCTCCAGTGACCGATATGAGGGCGTGGTTGAATCAACAGTTGGGATTCAACCGCCCGGAGGATGATGAGAATCACAAGGAGCTACAACAGCTGGCAGTGTCACCACTGTCGGTACAGATTGAGACGGAGGACTTACCCAGAAAGTTTGTCCCTCCGAAGTTCACGATTTATAATGGACGAACGGATCCGATGACTCACATCAAAGGATTCGTGAACTCCATGATGATATATGTGGGCCATGACAGCCTTTACTGCAAGGTATTTTCCTTGAGCCTGGGCGAGATAGCCCTGAATTGGTTTCAGGCACTGCCGCCGAGATCAATTACAGGCTGGAGGCAATTGGCAGATCAGTTCCTCAAGAGATTTGTGGCTAACCGAGCACAAAAGAAGTACGTGAACATGCTTTTGGCCTTGAGAAAAGGACCAGAAGAGGGTCTCAGACAGTACGCCAGCAAGTACTGGGCGACCTATAATGAGATCGGGGACTGTACAGAGGCCTATGCCGTAGAATCTTTCAGGCTAGGTTTGTCATAGCGAGATCGGCTGAGGGAGTCTCTCACCATTGATACCCCGAGTACCATTGCCGACCTGATGAGCAGGGTCGAGAAATACGCCAAGTTTGAAGATGAGATCCGCCGAGACAAGGATCGACCAACTGGGAAGGCACATAGGAGTGCGGTTATAGAACCTGTGGCAAAGAGGCCAAGAACTGAGGTGGCCGAGGTAGTGTAGGTAACAAAGGAGCGAAAACCACCTGGACCCCAGGCGTATAGAGCGATACGTACGGTTTTCAACACCCCGATCTTCAAACTGATCTATCCTTTGAAGAATGAGCCCTTCTAGAAGTGGCCGGCAGGATCGGGAGAGCCAGTGAAGCGCAACCCGAACAGAGATTGGTGCAGCTATCACCGCAACAATGGCCATATCACAGAGAAGTGCAAGGCGCTTAAACAATTCCTAGAGGAATTAGTTGAAGCCGGGCACCTTCGACGTTTTGTGGCCGAACATAGGCAACAAACGGTTCAGCCGGAACCGATGAAAACTGAATCCTCTGAGGAAGAGGTGACGATAACCGAAACCGTGCATGTCATACACGCGGCAACCCCGGTTCCTGATAAAAAGGAAATACGGCTCCAACGACGCCGAGACGGGCATGAACATCATGTTCAACACCTCGGGCAGAAGCGGAAAGAACCCGAGACTAAGGTAGAAACGGTCATATCCTTTTCAGATAAGGATTTGGAGGGGGTGTGCTCACACCCCCATAACGATGCATTGGTGATCACGCTGCTACTCGGCACCCTCAACACGGAGATAATCCTAGTTGACCAGGGCAGCTCAACAGAGATCCTGTACTATGATGCTTTTAAGAAGCTCAAGCTCGACAAGGCAGATTTGCAGAAGGTCGATGTACCACTCATCGGGTTCAGTGCCGAAGTAGTTTGGCCCTTAGGATCCGTCACTATCCCTGTACGAGCAGGGAGAGTGACTCTGGATGTCGACTTTCTGGTCGTGGATGTACCTTCGGCATACAATGCCATAGTAGGGAGAATTTGGCTCCACGGGCTGGGGGCAATCTGTTAAGATCCTTCGATGTGAATTTGCAAGGAACTAGTCTCGATTGGGGATGGTTCGGATAATGAAGGATTATGATGAAGTTTTGGGAACCGGGTATTTTGGAATGAATTTGTGAGTAGGCGCAGCGGAAATTATGTTAGGAATGCGGAGGAATTTTAGAGGGGTTTGTGGAAAAGAGTGGAATTTTGATTCAAGATTAATGGTTCTTGAATCGGGGATTTTAGACGTGAAAGATGGAAGATAAAATGAGCAAGTAAATTCGAGAAAACCCTCTCGTTAACTAGAACGAGCAACCTTTCTATATTGAATATACTTGAAAGTTCGAAATCAATCTAACAATTGAAAATGCTAGTTTAAATCCGAAAGTTTACAAGAAATTTAGGGAAAGAAAGAAACTACGAGAGCAAGAAATTACAAGGGAATTTAAACTAAAAATTGGCTTAAAGTTTGATCAATATCAATAATCCAAAAAGCCTCTTTTCGCAAGCTCATTTTTTTCTTGCGGGCTGTTTTTAATGCTCTCACCGCTTACATTTTTCTCTCCACTCTTTCCCTCTTTTTTAGCTAAAGATATTGAAATACCAAAGGCAGCACTTGCTTTTTCAAGCTTGATTTGGTCTTCGTATACCTGACTTGGTACGACTGGTGGGATTAAGAATTTACGGCCGAAGTGAGTGAGCCGATATGTGTTGCGAAATCCATCGTGGATGGCATGACGATCAAATTGCCATGGGCGACCTTGATCGAACTTCCAAAAGCAGAAGGTGGCTGGCTTGCATGGGGGCGACGTCACACACTCGCTCGTCCATGTACTCTCCTATCTGAAACTTGACTCTCACTTGTTTGGCCACCTTGATCGAACTTCCATCGTTGAACCAATTCAACACGTAAGGATGTGGGTGCTTGGTCGTTGATAATCCAAGCGAATGAACTAGCAAGGTGCTAGCTACATCCGCACAACTTCCACTATCAATGATGATTGATATGACCATTTCCTCAGCTATGCCCCTTGTATGGAACAAGTTCTCCCTCTGTTCCAATATCTCATCATCTGCTCGCGCTTGCATACTCAAAGTCCGACGAACAACCAAACTTCGGGGAATCTCTAAAGGGGCATACTCTTCTTCTTCCTCATTCCCTTCCTCAAATTCTATTTCTTCTTCCCTCTCTGGTTCCTCGTCTTCACTTACTACCTCTCCTCCTTCTCGAACCAAGATGATGCGACGGTTTGGACACTCGGCTCTCATGTGTCCTTTACCGCCGCACTTGAAGCACTCAATTGATCGACTTGGGGTTCTTTGGGTTGTGTTTGGGGTTGGTATTGTGGAGGTGTTTTGGGACGTGTATGGCTTGGGGTCGGGTGGTTTGGTGTAGTTTGGTCGGGAGTCAGTTGGTTTAGAGTAGTTCGTTTTAGAGGTGCTTGCTTGCCAAGGCTTTTTGGTATTTGTCACAGAGTGTGGAGTAAAAGGAGGAGTAGTATTGACAAAGTTTCGGGGTTTAGAGCTTACTTGGCGTTCTAGTTTAAGGGCTAGGTGATACATCTCCTCAAGTGTGTTGTAGGTGAGGAAGTCCAATTGTTGAGAGATATCCTTGCGAAGACCACTGAGAAAACGGGCCATGGTTGCTTCACTATTCTCTCGTACATCCAATCGTGTCAACATGGACAGCATCTCATGGTAAAACTCTGTGACACTTCTACTTCCTTGATACAACCGCTGGAGTTTCTGATGTAAGTCTCGGAGGTAGAAGACTGGCACAAACCGTTGCCGCATCTCTTCCACCAGTTCAGTCCAAGTCGTTATTGGAGGTTCTCCATCCAATCTCCGATTGATCAAGACTCTCTCCCACCATTGTATGGCCAACCCTGTAAACTCAACAACAGCCAAACGACACTTCTTTTCTTCCGAGTAAGGGTAGCAGGCAAATATCCTCTCCATCTTACTTTCCCATTCGTAATAGACATCGGGGTCCTCTTTACCCTCAAAAGATGGAATAAACAGTTTAATATTGGAAGTATTATCATACCGTTCCTCGTGTCGAAGTACCCTTCGAGCCCCCCTTAGAGGTTCGTGTCGTGGTGCGTCAAAGAAAGGCGTTTGACGTGGTTGCATGTATGATCGAGGAGGGTTCGGGTTGGACACGACTGGGTGTATTGGTGGTGGCACGAAGGAGTTCGCCTGGTGAAGTGGGATTTTGGGTCCTCGGTTAGACGTGTTATTTCGACATCGGTTTAGGAAAGGTGGTGTTAGTGGCCGGGATGTTTGAGGCATGTTAGGGGGTAGGCAGTTGTGTGATTGGTGTTCCTCCTCATTGTCACTACTATCAGTATGGGCATAGATATCTTCGGTGTTGCTATTGAATGGGGGATTATATAAGGATTGATTTCTTGGGTCGGTGGGTCGGGTGCTTTGTTGGAAGTGGGGAAATGGAGGGGTTCTTTGTAGTAGTGGTGGTTGTAGTGGTGGGGGTGTTTGGGATTGTCGAGTTTCGATGGCCTCGTGTCTAGCCATCATTTTCTCCAAGATGGAGCAAATGTGGCTCATGTTTGGATCGGACGGTGGGGGTAGTACTCCTGACTGTCCTTCGGTAATGGTCGGGTCGTTGGACATGTTGTGTACCTGCACGAAGAAAATAAAGACAAAGGAAAAACTAAAAGGTGTTTGTTAGTTCCCTCCCTCACGTGTTTACACTCTTCTCTCGATTGTTCTCACCAAAATCTCACAAAATTTAAGCCAATTTTAGTTTAATGACTCAAAGAAGGATGGGTACTTTGGTGACTTGCAATGAAAACTCGGCACACAAATGAAGGTATGGAAAATTAAGGTAAATAACAAAAATGAGGTTTTGCACTTACCTTAATTTGGGAGTAGAAAAGATGTGTAATCAATAATGAAAACTTACAAAGACTCAAATGAAGAATGGCGCAAACGGGTTGGTGTTTAGGAAGCCGAAAGAAAAGCTTGACTCGTCCAATTCTAAGTCCACTTCAAGTGTCGATAAGCTTACCTAGCGATCTTGTCCCTTGCTTCTGACTTGTGTCGATCTTTTTTTCTTTTTTTTTTATTATTTTTTTTTACTCTTTTTTTTTTAATCACAAGTGAAGGGATGCTCGGATCGCAAACAAATAACAAAGAGAATAAAATTTGTGTTAGTGGAAAAATTTATACAATGGACGAGATGAAGAAATAATGAATTCGGAAAATTGGAAAAAGGAATTGATTTTGAGAATTTAAGCGTTTACCAACCTTCGAGACAACCGAGCTCTGATACCACGTGTTAAGATCCTTCGATGTGAATTTGCAAGGAACTAGTCTCGATTGGGGATGGTTCGGATAATGAAGGATTATGATGAAGTTTTGGGAACCGGGTATTTTGGAATGAATTTGT
This sequence comes from Arctostaphylos glauca, assembly GCA_019985065.2. Taxonomy (NCBI): domain Eukaryota; kingdom Viridiplantae; phylum Streptophyta; class Magnoliopsida; order Ericales; family Ericaceae; genus Arctostaphylos; species Arctostaphylos glauca. The sequence goes on along the minus strand of JAHSPW020000002.1, from coordinate 15,917,860 downwards.
GAGTAGGCGCAGCGGAAATTATGTTAGGAATGCGGAGGAATTTTAGAGGGGTTCGTGGAAAAGAGTGGAATTTTGATTCAAGATTAATGGTTCTTGAATCGGGGATTTTAGACGTGAAAGATGGAAGATAAAATGAGCAAGTAAATTCGAGAAAACCCTCTCGTTAACTAGAACGAGCAACCTTTCTATATTGAATATACTTGAAAGTTCGAAATCAATCTAACAATTGAAAATGCTAGTTTAAATCCGAAAGTTTACAAGAAATTTAGGGAAAGAAAGAAACTACGAGAGCAAGAAATTACAAGGGAATTTAAACTAAAAATTGGCTTAAAGTTTGATCAATATCAATAATCCAAAAAGCCTCCCCAAAGACAAAATGTCCTCAACTATTTATAGCTGGAAAATCCCCAAATTATTGCCTTTTAATTAGCCGCTTGGACCCGGTCATGCGGTTGGTGGGTGGGCGTGGTTGGCGGAAGAATCCCCAAATTATTGCCTTTTAATTAGCCGCTTGGACCCGGTCATGCGGTTGATGGAACTGCTAGGAAGTTGCTGCTGGGCTGGGCTGTCCTTGGGCCCAAGTGTGGGCTGGGCTGGGCTGGCAAGGAGGCTGACCTTATCTTCTAACTTTGGTTCTTGGATTTGTATACATGAGCTCCATTGGTCCTTGGACTTTGGGTGAGCCTCTTCGTGCCGTAAAGAAGCTCACGGTGGTGGACTTAGCGGTCATTTCGGTATTAATAAGACTTTGAGTACTTTAACAGAACACTTTTATTGGCCGCACATGCGACCTATGGTGACTCGAATTGTTAATGCATGCGTTGATTGCCATCGTGCTAAGTCTACTTCTCACAATCATGGTCAATACATGCCATTGCCTGTTGCTTCGCATCCGTGGTGCGATATTTCTATGGATTTTGTACTAGGATTGCCCAAAACCAGCAATGGGAAAGATGCTATCTTTGTTGTTGTTGATCGATTTTCTAAGATGGCACATTTTATTCCTTGCAAATCCACTGCTGATGCTTCTTATGTAGCTAACCTATTTTTCCGAGAGGTTGTCCGCCTTCATGGCATGCCACGTACAATTGTGAGTGATCGAGACTCAAAATTTTTGAGTCATTTTTGGCGTGTCCTATGGGCCAAGTTGGGAACCAAGCTCCTGTTTTCCACATCCTATCACCCGCAAACTGATGGCCAGACAGAGGTAGTCAATCGAACTCTTGGAAACTTGCTTCGAATCATGGTGCCACAATATTCTAAGAATTGGGATCAATGTCTTCCCTTTGTTGAGTTCGCATATAATCGTGCCATGCATTCTGTCACTTTATATTCTCCATTTGAGCTCGTCTATGGGTTCAACCCAATCACCCCCATAGACTTGCTCCCTTTACCTGTTTCTCATATATCCAGCTTAGATGGGGAAGAACGCGCGGCTAAAGTGAAGGAGCTACATGCTAAAGCCAAGCAAAGGATGGAAAATATGAACACCAAACTCGAGGCAAAGCGCAATACAGGCAAACGAACCAAAACTTTCAAAGTTGGAGATTGGGTTTGGTTGCATCTTCGCAAGGAGCGATTCCCTCACCTTAGGAAGTCTAAATTGAGCCATACAGGGGCTGGACCTTTCCTTATTGTTAATAAGATTAACGATAATGCTTATGTCTTAGACATTCCTAAATCTTTTGCTATATCCTCTACTACGTTCAACATTACTGATTTATCTCCCTACTTTGTAGAAGAGTCAGATAACGAGGACCTCGAGGACGTACAATCTTTGGATTCGAGGTCGAATCCACTCGAAGGGGGAGGGGATGATACGATCGCTCCGATCGCATCGCGTACTCGAAGCCAACACCAAAATCTCGTGGCAATGATGCTCCAACATTTACGACACGAAGAGGCTCACCCAAAGTCCAAGGACCAATGGAGCTCATGTATACAAATCCAAGAACCAAAGTTAGAAGATAAGGTCAGCCTCCTTGCCAGCCCAGCCCAGCCCACACTTGGGCCCAAGGACAGCCCAGCCCAGCAGCAACTTCCTAGCAGTTCCATCAACCGCATGACTGGGTCCAAGCGGCTAATTAAAAGGCAATAATTTGGGGATTCTTCCGCCAACCACGCCCACCCACCAACCGCATGACCGGGTCCAAGCGGCTAATTAAAAGGCAATAATTTGGGGATTTTCCAGCTATAAATAGTTGAGGACATTTTGTCTTTGGGGAGGCTTTTTGGATTATTGATATTGATCAAACTTTAAGTCAATTTTTAGTTTAAATTCCCTTGTAATTTCTTGCTCTCGTAGTTTCTTTCTTTCCCTAAATTTCTTGTAAACTTTCGGATTTAAACTAGCATTTTCAATTGTTAGATTGATTTCGAACTTTCAAGTATATTCAATATAGAAAGGTTGCTCGTTCTAGTTAACGAGAGGGTTTTCTCGAATTTACTTGCTCATTTTATCTTCCATCTTTCACGTCTAAAATCCCCGATTCAAGAACCATTAATCTTGAATCAAAATTCCACTCTTTTCCACGAACCCCTCTAAAATTCCTCCGCATTCCTAACATAATTTCCGCTGCGCCTACTCACAAATTCATTCCAAAATACCCGGTTCCCAAAACTTCATCATAATCCTTCATTATCCGAACCATCCCCAATCGAGACTAGTTCCTTGCAAATTCACATCGAAGGATCTTAACACAATCCCTTCTACCTACCACTAGATGTTGAAGTTTCCGGAAAAAAATGGGATTGAATGTGTTCGGGGTAATCAGACAACAGCGAGAAGCTGCTATGTCACCTCCATAAAACATAAACCAAAGGCCGAACACGTGAAATCCATAGAGGTTCCAGATCGGCCAACGATAGAGGATATCGGGCGTGATCCAGCCGATCGAGTTGTGAAAAAATTCAAGCAGGTACCAGCTCATGAGACGGACCCGGAGCGGTATTTTTTGATCGGGGATGAGTTATCAGAGTAGGACGAGAAGGTCATGATAAAAATTCTTAAGGAGCACATAGACGTATTCGCTTAGACACCACAGGAGATACCTGGGGTGAGCCCAGATATTATATGCCATCACTTGAATGTGGATCCTGCCCACAAACCAGTGATGCAGAAAAGAAGGAGATCGGCAGTTGAACATGTGGATGTTGTGATAAAGGAGGTAGATCGGCTGCTGGAGGCCGATGCCATCAGAGAGGTGCATTATCTCGAGTGGTTATCTAACACCGTGGTGGTCAAGAAAAAGAATGGCAAGTGGAGGGTCTGCGTGGACTTCACTAATCTCAACAAAGCTTGTCCCAAAGTTGCTTCCCACTGCTTAAGATAGATCAGCTGGTGGATGCCACAGCTGGATATCAGCGCATGAGCTTTTTGGATGCATATCGGGGATATCATCAAATAGCCATGCACGCGCCAGACCAAGAGAAGACGTCCTTCATTACTCCACGAGGGCTCTTCTGTTACAAAGTCATGCCTTTCGGCTTGAGAAACGCAGGGGCAATATATCAACGGTTGGCGACTCTCATGTTCAAGGAGCTGCTCGGGAAGAGTATGGAAGTTTACATCGACGATATGGTCGTCAAGTCTGAGGAGGCCGAAACCCACATAGATGATCTCGGCAAAACTTTCCAGGTACTAAGAAAGTACAAGCTCAAGCTCAACGCGTCGAAATGTGCTTTCGGAGTCAGCTCGGGGAAATTCTTGGGGCATCTGGTTACACGCAGGGGAATAGAAGCTAACCTCGATCAGATCATCGCCCAGCAAAATTTACAGAGCCCCCGAACTGTGAAGGAAGTTCAGAGGTTAACCGGAATGGTGGCAGTCCTCAATAGATTCATCAGCCGATCATCTGACCGATGTCGGCCATTCTTTCAGCTGTTGAGAAAATAATCCAAGTATTCCTGGGGGGAAGAATGCGAAAGGGCTTTCTAGGAAATGAAGAACTACCTAGCGAACCCACCACTGATCATGACTTCCAAGAAGGGAGACGTGTTGACACTTTATCTGGTCGTATCCGAGCATGCGGTCAGCGCGGTTCTGTTGAAAAACAAGGATGGCGAGCAGACGCCAATTTACTACGTGAGTAAGACGCTCCTGGATTCGGAGACAAGATATCTCCCCTTGGAGAAGTTGATTCTGTCCCTTGTGGTGGCCTCTAGGAAATTATAGCATTATTTCTTGGCCCACACGATAGAAGTACCAACCAAACACCCCCTCAGCACTGTCTTGAGAAGAGCATAACTGTTGGGAAGGGTGGCAACTTGGTCTGTGGAGCTCGGGGAATATGACATCAGATTCCTCCCACGGACAGCAGTCAAGGGACAAGTCCTGGCAGACTTTATTGCCGAATTCTCCCACAAACCTGTGGAAAACATTGCTTCAATCTCAGAAAGGGACATGCCCGAACAGGGAGAACAAAATGGGATAGCTCCCGACCAACTGCCGTACTGGAGATTGTATGTCGACGGATCATCCTGTTGACGAGGATCTGGAGTCGGCATTGTCATTGAAGAGCCAGATGGATGCTATTTTGAGTAGTCCATCCGATTGAATTTCAGCGCTTCCAACAATGTAGCCGAATATGAGGCATTGATACACGGGCTCAAATGCGCACATAAGCTGGGGGCAGAATATGTGAAAGTCTACTGCGATTCGTAACTGGTCCTCAACCAGCTCAGTGGAGAGTATGCCACCCGAGATGAGAGGATGACTGCCTATGCAGAAAGGGCCAGAGCAGAGTTATCCAAGTTCAAGAAGACAGTGATGACACATATCAGCTCTAGACAGAACGAGCACGCAGATGCCTTGGCATGTTTGGCTTCGGCAATACCCAGAGACAAGCACAGAACCATATGTGTGGATGTCATCAGGTATCCGAGCATCGACATCCCAATTGCTGAGAAGGCTTTGGAAATCGATCTCGGCCCAAGTTGGATGGATCCCATTATCTCTTATCTCACTGGGGGAATTGTCCCCGAGGACAAAAAGGAAGCTCATAAGCTACGGATCAAGGCAACACGCTTCTGGCTCTCGCCTAAGCAAGGACTACATTGGTCCCTATCTGAAGTGCGTACACCCTAATCTGGTACAGAAGTTCTTGTACGAAATTCATGAGGGGACATGTGGGAGTCATGCTGGGGGCAGGTCCATAGCCCATTGCGCCATATCTCAGGGATATTGGTGGCCCTATATGCAGGAGGATGCAAAGAAGTATGTCCAGATTTGCGAGAAGTGCCAGAAATTCGCCCCGATCACACATCAACCTGCTGCCGATCTGGCACCACTCACCAGCCCATGGCCTTTTGCCCAATGGGGTATGGATATCGTCGACCCGCTTCCCAAAGCAACTGGGGAGAGAAAGTATCTGTTGGTCGCCACAGACTATTTTACCAAGTGGATAGAAGCCGAACCACTGGCTAAAATCACCGAGAAGAATGTCGAGCAATTCGTATGGCAGAATATCATCACCAGATTCGGCATCCCATATGCCATCGTATCGGACAACGGGACCCAGTTCCAAGACAAGTTCAAGGCTTTCTGCTCACAATACCAGATTCGAAATTACTACGCCTCAGTGGCATATCCCCAGTGCAATGGGCAGACAGAAGCTTCAAATAAGACGATACTGGGAGGAATCAAGAAACGGTTGGAGAGAGCCAAGGGTAAATGGGTGGAAGAATTGTCACTCGTCCTGTGGGCATACAGGACCACTCCTCGTCGATCTACGGGTGTTACCCCGTATTCACTCGCTTATGGCACCGAGGCTGTCATCCCTCTTGAAGTTGGCATCCCAACTCTCCACACCGAGTTGATGGAGCAAGGTGGCAACGATCCAGCGTTGGCCATAGAACTCGACTTTGCCGAGGAGAAACGGGAACGAGCCATGATCAGACTCGCTGCCTATCAGTCCACTCTCTCTAGAACCTACAACAAGAAAGTCCATCAGAGGGAATTCAATCCCGGCGACCTAGTCCTATGCAAGGTCATGGGAAATACGAAAGATCCAATTGATGGCAAGCTCGGGGCTAACTGGGAGAGTCCATACAGAGTTATAGGCCGGCTCGGGAAGGGCGCCTACAAACTGCAAGACCTGGATGATAAGGAGATACCACAAACTTGGAATGTTTCCAACCTTAAGAAGTTTTATCAGTAATTTTCCTTTTTCAGTACTCATGTTTATTACAGTTTCAATGAATAAAAGTACCAGTTTTAGTTTATGAATAGATGTTCAGCAAGGCTATTAATGTTGTTGCCACATGTACTACCTTCCTGTGGGGCAAAGATAACTCCAGTACATACAAGATTAGAATGTAATTCCAAACTTGAGAAAAGTTTGAAAAAGTTCAACACTTGAGAAAAGTTTGAACTCCAGAACAGACTTGAGAAAAGTCTGAGAAAGTTCAACACTTGAGAAAAGTTTGAACTCCCGAACATACTTGAGAAAAGTATGTGTTTAATCCTACTTACAGGTTAAACAGCCGAGCAGACTTGAGAAAAGTCTGAGAAAGTTCAACACTTGAGAAAAGTATGTGTTTAATCCTACTTACAGGTTAAACAGCCGAACAGACTTGAGAAAAGTCTGAGAAAGTTCAACACTTGAGAAAAGTATGTGTTTAATCCTACTTACAGGTTAAACAGCCGAACAGACTTGAGAAAAGTCTGAGAAAGTTCAACACTTGAGAAAAGTTTGAACTCTAGAATATACTTGAGAAAAGTATGTGTTTAAGCCTAAGTACAGGTTAAACAGCTGAACAGACTTGAGAAAAGTTTGAGAAAGTTCAACACTTGATAAAAGTTTGAACTCCAGAACATACTTGAGAAAAGTGTGTGTTTAAGCCTAAGTACAGGTTAAACAGCCGAACAGACTTGAGAAAAGTCTGAGAAAGTTCAACACTTAGAGAAAGTTTGAACTCCCGAACATACTTGAGAAAAGTATGTGTTTAATCCTAAATTATAGGTTAAACAGCCGAGCAGATTTGAGAAAAGTTTGAGAAGGTTCAACACTTAGAGAAAGTTTGAACTCCAGAACATACTTGAGAAAAGTATGTGTTTAGTCCTACATTACAGGTTAAACATCCGAGCAGATTTCAAAAAAGTCTTAGAAAGGTTCAATACTTACAGAAAGTTTGAATTACCGAACATACTTGTGAGAAGTATGTGTTTATTCCTACATTACAGGTTAAACATCCGAGCATATTTGAGAAAAGTCTGAAATGTTTCAACTCTAAGTAAAAGAGTGAACACCCGAGTATACTTGAGAAAAGTTCATGTTTTAAAAGAAACGATGAAAGTTTGCATGAAGAAATGTTTCAGAGCAATGGTTCCCGACTTCATTCAAGACAAAAATGTAAAGAGACAAGAGTTGCCGACAAGAAGGAATGTATTATCTATTCATTACTATGTGAATTATAAAGGATAAAGTGCAGAATTGAAGACGATAAGTGTGTTACTACTACATACTAAGAACAGTTTAAAAGCAAACATAGAGACATCTTTCAGACGATGTCAACTGGGCCCTCCTGGAGTTGGCCTTCTTCAGCTGTAGCTTCACCGACACCAGTAACATCCTGGTCATCAGCAGTAAGGTCGGTGATGCCACCTTCCGGACCCTCGGTTCGGGCAACTTCAGTCTCTTCATCGCCGAGCTCAGAAGAGTGAGGGATCTCCTTGTACAGGGGGAATCTGAAGGCACATTGCAGTCCTTCAGAGCAGCCTTCCATCCGGTAGCAAGGAACTCCTCCTGCATATCAGGAATCTGATTGTTAAGGAAGTCCTCAGCTGCCTCATCCATGCCGAGCTGGTGAGCCTTGTTTTCAGTCTCGGCGACTTCTTCGGCATGCTTCTTCTTCAGAGCATCCATATCAGCGACTAGGTCGGCTGACCTCTTCTTCTCCTCGGCCAGGAGACGGCTGAACGATTCGGCACGATGAGCAATCTCTATCGCCTTCTTCTTGTAATCGTCGGCCTCGTCCTGTGCCTTGGAGTATTTGGCCTTAAATTCCCGGGCCTCATCTTCTGCCCGATTCAGTTTAGTCTCGCGCTCCTGACTTTGCCCGAGACACAACATAGACTTCTGGATTGTCTGCGCAAAGAACAAGACAGTAAGAGATCTGACAAACAGAAAAGACAAATTCAAGTGTTTGGATACTTACAAAGATATTATGCGCAACCATAGTGCGCAGCAGGGAACGATCGTCTGACTCGGCATAGGGCTCAACGTCCCGGGGCAGCATCAGAGCCTCCCCCAGAGCAGTGGCCACGCCCAAGTCACCCATAGTGTCGGTGACTGTGATGGGGTTGGAGCCAGATACCAGAAGGGCCGGAGCCCACTTGTCCGCCTTCTCAAAGGACTTGGACCTCCCCTTCGACTTGGAAGGACCTACAGCATGCGCCTTCACCAGTCTCCTCTTTTTAGAGCCGACAGAAACCTCGCCTGTCTCGGCAAATACAAATGGAGGCCTTTCCATGGCCTCTCCTTCGTCGGCCTTCCTCTTGGCCACCACCACGCCAGATGGCTTCTTCGCTTCAGTAGGCGTTAACGCCTTTTTTGCATCAGCAGCTGCATTGGCCTTCTGCTTCATCAGTTCCTTGAGATTGGGCATATTTGGGTTTCGCGACATTATCTCGGCGTCTATTTGCTCTTCGTCTTCGGTGTTCCAAGTAATCCGAGGTGGAGAATGCGTCCGATCAGCGGATGAAGATGAAAACGAAGAGCTCGGGGCGTCGGCTATCGCAGCAACCATCACACGATGCGGCTCCCTAAGGTACGGCAGAGGCACGCCTTCGGGGATAGCGGCTAGGGAATCTTCAGCAATCACCTCGACAACGTAAGCTTTGTCTTTGATATAACCCTTGTAGGTCGGGTTATATCGCAGTAGTACCTCGGCGGATCTCGGCTTGGCCAGCCCCTCTACGCCCTTGTAGCGCAACACCTTCTTCAGGTCCTCAGGATTGGTAACGACCAGTTGCCGACCTCGGTTCGCGTTAGCAGCTGCATAGACACAGAAAAGAAACAGTCAGATATCTAAGGTCGGCAAAACCACAGAAATTAGAAACAAAGGGAAAAAGGGACTAACGGGGTTGCCCGAAATTGCGAGGGACTGGGATCCTCGTGTGCTCGGGTTCATCAGGAGAAAACTCTCAATTTCCCGAGACGATCAGGAAATCGTCGTCATTCCCCCTATTCGAGTCGACGAGATGCGTCACTATCTTCTCTCGGCCTCTACGGGATTTAAGATACCATTTTTCGTCTTTATTATAGACCATATCATAGTTGTAATTTATGTCCCAAAGACCTAAGTTCGTATTGCACAGTTCGTTCAATATCTATGTTTGCCGAATACCAAATCAGCCATTGTGTGAAAGTTACATGATACTATTTTCTTTTAGTTTTCTTTTGTGTAAGATAAATCTTCTTATGAGGAATCTTGTTAGGAAAAATGTATCCAGAGAAAAAGTTGTTTTTCAGCTTTAAAGCATTAATACCTTCACGAATGCGGTATTTTCGGTCATACTGACTTAGTATGGCGATCGATTATCTTACTTAACGATGTGTTCTTAGGGTGGCTGTTGGTGAATATGTTGCTCTCAACTTTGACAAATCATCCCTTTTAATATGAGGTCATCATATGATGTGTGTTGACGCCCACTCTATGAATATAGTGTGAGCTTTTTTTTTTTTTTAAATCAGCAACGTAGTGTGAGCTATTACCACTGGCTCCTGCTCCTGATGGGTGTTATATACTTTTATATTGGATGCAAAATCATATATTTTTTAATTCAACTGGTCCAATCATGCGTTTTCCATTACAACTAGCTTTATATATTTTGGCTTATCTGCTGAGAATAATTAAGATTTAAGAAAACTCTTCTTTTTTGGCGAGGGAGTTGGACGAGGTGGTCGTGGTCATGGATCTGCACGTTCTTTGGCTCAAGCTCAGGCTCATGTCTCAGAGTATATAGTTTCTACTTTGGTTGGCTCTGGGGTTTAGTCCGATTCTGATCCTATTGGTGGTTTTTCTTAGGGGGAGATGCAAGCTCTCAGGCACATTATGGTTCGGGCAGATTCTCCATCTATTACTGCTTCTACTTCCATGGTTTTTCCTTCCACTTATTATGTTCACACATGTATCTCAGCTAGTGGCTTTACTGCCTCTTCTAGTATTACTTGGATTATCGACTCTGGTGCAGACAACCATAAGATATGTTGTTCGTCTATTTTTTATTCTCACTGTACTTGTTCTGGTAAGGATAAGGCCAGAATAATAGATGCATCTCTCTCTCCTCTTTCAGGAAAAGACTCCATTTGTTGTCCTACTATTTCTCTTGCTTCAGTTCTACATATTCCCAATTTGCTACTAATATGCTCTTTGTCGGTTGTTTTACTCATTTCGCAAATTATTTTGTGACATTCTTTCCTTCTAATTGTGTTCAAGACTTGGATACGGAGAAGGTAATTGGCAGTGGGTAAAGCACATGATAGTCTCTATTTTTTGGAGTCTGCATCTCAGCTACTTTTGTCATATGGTTAGGCCCTACATGCAGATAGTAGTTTTGATCTCTCTTTACTCCATCAGTGGCACAGGAAATTGGGTCATCCTTTTTTTAGGGCATTTTAGAGAAATTTTTTCCTCGTTTGACTAGGTCTTGTCCTAGGAGTCAGTTTTTTTGTGAAGCTTGTGAAATTGTTAAACATAAACATTCATTTTATGCCCCTATTAATAAAAGAAGTGCTTCTCCTTTTATGGTTATTCATTCTAATGTTTGGGAACCTTATCGTGTTAACTCACTTAAAAGTTTATTGTTGGTTTGTCACATTTATTGATTGTTATTCTCATGTTACTTGGGTGTCTCTACTCAAGTCCAAAAGTGAGGTATTTTCTTGTTTCATGTCGTTTCATCAGATGGTGCGCACACAATTTGAAATCAACATTAAAATTCTTCGCAGTGATAATGGCACCAATATATTGATCGGGCATTTAGGGCCTATCTGGATGATCATGGTATTTTCTTTCAGACGAGTGTTGACACCTCACAACAAAATGGGGGTTGTTGAACGCAAGAATTGTCATATTGCTGAAGTTGCTCGCTCCCTTCTAATCACCATGCATCTTCCCAAATTTTTTTGGGATAATCGATTTTGACGATTGCTTATCTTATTAACCATTTGCCTTCTAGTTTTTTCTACTTCAAAACTCCTATTGTATGTCTCCCTCATGTGTCTAGTTTTCTCTCTTTCTCCGAGAGTCTTTGGCTATGCCTGTTTTGTTCATGTTCCCCAATTCGTGGGTGGCAAGTTAGTTCCTAAAACTCATAAATGTGTCTTTGTTGACTACTCCAGAAGGGCTATAAGTGTTACGATCCTAACGCTCGGAAGTTTTTTGTCTCATGGATGCTTTCTTTTGGGAAACCGCGTCTTTTTACTCTCTTTTCACTCCATCTGTTCAGGAGGAGTCATCATTGGTTTGGGAGGAAGAGATATTTTTACCTTCTCCTAGTGAGGGGGGGAAGGAAATATGTCGCACCATGGACAGAGAGGAACCTATATCTGTGGACAGAGCCGACAAGGACATTAGTGACCAGGTTGGGCGTGAACAACAGCTTGCCAAGCCTGCTATATTGCAGACATATAAGAGAAAGGTAAATCTTCATGTGCAATGCCATCTTGCTGATCGCCAACAACAGCTCCAATTCCAATCCGAGACTCTACTGTTGACTTGTTTGGTAATGAGTCTTCTCCTATTGAACCATCATTTCTTGAGTCAAGTGATCTTGATATTCCTATTGCTCTCTGGAAAGGCGTTAGACAGTGTACCAACATCTCATTTCTCAGTTTGTCTCATATGATTGCTTTTGTCCTTCGTACCATGCCTTTATTTCCTCTCTTTCTTCTATATCTGTTCCACGGAATTGGCGAGTAGGATACCCAAGTGGAAGGAAGCTATGGTAGAGGAGATGATAGCTTTGAAAAAGAATAGTACTTGAGAACTAATATCTCTTCCGGGTGAAAAGAAAGCTTGGTCTCCACCAGACGGGCAGACGAGGAGAATAGCTGAAGCTGGGGTGGCTCACAATCCACCACAGGCTGAGCAAACGGAACAGCATTTGAAGAATCTGTATTCGACATGACTACAGGAACAAATAATGGAGAAGACAAATTCCTCCTTTGACAACCATAATAACCTGTGAAAGCTCCAAAACACGGATCACCAAATTATTACTGCATATAGACAATGTCTAGGATCGGAACAGAACAATTGCCATAGCCAAGGGATGTCAGATCTGCGTAGCGGAAGTCAGGGGCGGCAGTAGGTGGAGGCAGTAGGGGGTACGACGGTCACCGAAGGAGGCTGGTGTAGCGGCGACAGCGTTGAAAGAGAAGTAGCAGCGCAGATCGGGTGGCAGCAGATCTGGCAGTGGCACGGGGAACGGCAGGGCTGTGGCGGTGCGGATTGGCAGCAACAGCGCCGGCTAGTGGCGGCGCTAGTGTTGCTACTGTTTGTTGTTGTTTTTTGTTTTTCTTTTCTATTTTTTTCTTTGTTTTCTTAACACGGCTCTGATACCATGTTAGGAGAAAACTCACACTCTTAAGAGAGGGGCAAGACGTGTATTTATAATAAAATGAAAGAGATAAGGGTTTAACCTAATGGGCTATAATCACTGAGGCCCATTAGGGTTAACCTATACATTTAACCTAATCACAACTAACAAAATCAATTCTAGATTAATTTTGGAAACACTCTTGACCGGTTGCGCATATCCTTGACAAGTGGATTTCTGTACTAGAATACTTTGAACTCAACCCCACCTCGACTGGTTCAGTACTATCTTGACCTGTTGAAATGACAGTTCAATCAGTTGACTTTGATTCTGAATAATTTCTCATAATAGTTTGACCGGTTGAAACTATACTGACCGGTCGAACGATATTTTTAGTGAAATATGCAGATTACGACCTACATATGAGCCAACCCCAATTTTCCATGAACAAACACCACATACAACATGGAACGACACCAAAACAAGATACAAAACGTATTAAACGACCATAAATCTAAGTTCAATAAGAATTCTACCTTGAATACGATGATCACTTCAAACCCTAGCAACGATGCGATTTGTCCGATTCATTTGCGAACACACCAACACCCGGCTCGATCTACGCATTCGACACCTGGTTTGATGTTCCCTTTGTCGTGTTCTTCGAGAATCTAGAAGGAATATCACTCACACTCGTAATACACTTGGGAAGATCTCTAGAGAACTCTAGGGTTTTTTGTATGTTCAATATTTGTCAGGAAAAACCTAATGAGGATTATAACGCTGATTATATAATAAACAATGAGCAAAATACACTTTAACTCAAATGTTGTTCTAATGTCAAAATTGATCCAGAAGTTTTCAAAAATTACAGTTTCGTCATCCAATATATCAATTTTTTTCATCAAATCAAATAATTAAATTTACAAGACCGGGGACAATCCCTACATGTGAGGAGAAGGCGTGGTGGCACTTCAATATTTGATAATGTCAAAAACTTATTTCATGGTTTAAAATTTACAACAACCTCGCCACTTGTGACTTGTCGTTCGTTCTTTTGGGGGATCATCTCTTAATTATGTAGAAGTGGTGTTAGTTTCCATTTTGGTGTTTGTATTGGTTTCTAATTCTTTGGGTTTTTGAGAATTCAGTATTTTTATTGATCACAATTAGTTAAAAATATATAAAATTGCATCTCTCTTTTATTTTTGTCGTGTCTTTATTAGTGTCTATGTATGTACTTCTGAGGTTGTTTTGGATACGTTGGTTCTTGCAAATGGTATCAGAGCCATAAAACTTCGAAAACAATGGAAACTGAAGTCTATTTTTAGTTTGCCCTATCGTTTTAGGCTCAGATGGACAATTTTAAGCACACGGTTGGATAGGTCTTGGTGAGGAGATTTTGGAAGGTTATACACGTCGCTAGAAGTTCAAGGACGTGCATCCAACCGCCCTCACAGTGAGATGCATGTAGACCCACTCCTGCTAGAGTTGAAAGTGTTGGCCACGCGGCAATACCTCTTCCAAGTTGATCTATATTGGGTTGTACAAGCAAGCCGTACAAGTCATCGACTTGGTAGTGGAGCTATTGTCCAGGTCGGCTTCTAAACCGATTCGCTAACGTTTTGTTCTTTTCTTACCATTGGTTACTAGTCATAGTTGTTCATGTTATTATTGTGTGCATATCTATAAAGGGATAGGTTTGGGTGTACTCATGAAACCCCAACCCTTAATTTGAGCTTGGTTAATAAAATTCTCCCTAACAAGTTAAAATAGGTTTGTTAATACCTGGCTATCCTAATAAATCCGGCATCGAGTAACCTTGAGATTTCCTCATTGATTCTTGCAAGTCATTGACTTCAAAAGTGATTGCGAGAATCGAGGAAATCTCAAAGTTACTCGAGCCGGGCAAGGACTCTAGAAGTGATTGTGAGAATCAAGGAGGAAATCTCAAGGTTACTCGATGTCAGTTTATTAGGATAGCCAGGTACGTAGAATGGTTATCATAGGATTGGAACCAATTGAAATAGCTACACTGAAACTACTTTTGCTGGTTCAACCATATTGTGGCTTCTATTTGACAGGTCTAGAGTGATTCCTAGCTACTTTGGTCGTTCTGGATGCAATCGTGGTCTTATAATACCATAAGTTTGCACCAAAGTCACAGTATTGTCCATTTTGGAGCATAGAAATGGTTGTTCCAAGGGTTTTCAGGCAATAGATATTGTATGTGGTGGAGCCTAAGAGGTTCCTATCTCAAAACTTCCGAAGTAAAGATATCGGAGCCTTCGATCAACTCTGAGCAAACAACCACAATGTTTAATGCCAAGTACGAGGTTGAATAGTTTGAGGGAACAACTTTGGCATGTGACCGTGCGAGGTGATGGTTACTAATCCAACAAATTTTGGATATCACCTAGGTTGCACGGACTCAAGTGCAAGTTTTGGATGCGAGTGTATAGTTAGGCGTTGGACACCTAAAACTTAGGAATAGATAATTTGTAGATGTGGATCAAAATTTGGATATGGCTGTGGGGATTCGTCAAATTATTTTTTTAAATGTATTTTCATACGGAACTAATCCCATAATTTTTTACATAACTATTACGAGTTAAAAAAAATACAACTCCAAATTATTCAAAGAAAAACATTATATAGGTCATAGCTTCATCTTGACAACAGAAAGGTAACAGCAAACGAGTGAAATCTCTCTTTCTTCTTTTTTTCCTTCTTAGAAGGATCCATTTATTTTTAGAAAGATCTGATGTGGATTCTACACACACCCGTATTGTGTTGTGTCGACGCGGGTGCTTCCCTGAAAATAGGGGATCCTTGTGACGTAGGATATCACCCTAGAGGATAGACCAAAGGAGATGGTAGACAAGCTCAACCAGCAGGCTTGGGCCAACAATCTGATAGTGTCTTAACGAAAGCAAAAGATCTTTGGAACAAACTCGAGGACAGGGACAGGTTGAGAAGCATTTAGAGCAGCTTTTATCTAAATAAGAAGATTTTTGGATGTCCAAACACCTACATAATAATACTAAAACATAAGTTAATTTACAGAACTTGGATGTTGAAATCAAAGACAAGGATGAGGCTCCACTGTTGTTAAATTTCTTTCTTTGATACCTTGAGCATCTGATTACCATGCTTTTGTATGGAAAAGAACAAGATTTTGTTTAATGATGTATCTAGGATCTTGGTGAATCATTAGTGAAAGACAAGCATGTCCACTGAGATGCTGGATACATAAGATGAAGCTGATACGAACCAAGTCAACCCGTGACAATAACCCGATATCAAATATGATTTCATAAACAAAAGGAATTACCAAATTTGTATGGAACCGCGACCCGTTGCTTAGCGAAGCAAGAACCTTGGTATGATGAAGATGCCACAAACGGGGATGTGAGAACCGTTTGATAAGTCGGATGAACGCCACAAGGAATCCCTTGATAAGTTCGAAAAGTCTCTTCAAGAACTCAAGAAGGACACTAGAAAGTTTATTCAACCCTTAATTCTGTTTATAAATTCGGCCTCATAATCCTTATATAATGAGAAGGCCAAAAGAAATAAGCCCAAAAGAAATCATAAACACACTAGGAAAACCCTAACACGTAGAAAAAACCCTAAAAACGCAACATAACACTTCGGTAGCGCTACACCCTTTTTGGGGGAGCGCTACCAGTCTACTGGACTGATTCTTGCTCCACTTTGATGCACGTGACCAGCCTTTGTTCACCTTCGGCCATAGTGAACCTTTCACCTTGTTGTAGAATTCTTCGAGTAAAATTGTTCAGCGCCTCCTTGAACCTTCTTGCTGTCGCCCTCATTACTGGCCCAATCGGAATGTGCATTGGATCATTGGTAGGATTGCTGGTTGTAGCCTTGATGTCCACATCATTCCCCCCCTCTTGAAAAGGATTTGTCCTCAAATCGTCACCTACATCAAAAGCACTCAAATCAGTAACATTGAAAGTAGCACTAACATTGTACTCACCAGGCAAGTCAAGCTTGTAGGCGTTGTCGTTGATCCGTTCCAACACTTGGAAAGGTCCGTCTCCAAGAGGCAACAATTTAGAACGCCTCTGTGTTGGAAATCGCTCCTTGCGCATGTGCAACCATACCCAAGCTTCGGGCTCAAAAATCAGCTTGTGACGACCCTTGTTAGCTTGCTTGATGTATTGCTCAGTTCGTCCCTCAATGTTGAACCTTGCCTTTTCATGCAGCTGCTTTACAAATTCAGCCTTCTTCTTGCCATCTAAATTCACATGCTCAGACATTGGTAAAGGCGATAAATCCAAAGGAGTTAAAGGATTAAAACCATAAACAATTTCAAATGGTGAAAACTTTGTAGCAGAATGAATGGTACGGTTATAAGCAAACTCAACATGAGGCAAACAATCCTCCCAAGTCTTGATGTTCGTACTAATGATAGCCCTCAACAAGGTAGATAAAGTCCTATTGACTACTTCCGTTTGATCATCAGTTTGAGGGTGACAAGTAGTAGAAAACAAAAGTTTCGTTCCTAGCTTTTCCCATAAGGTCTTCCAAAACTAACTTAAGAACTTAGCATCCCGGTCCGACACTATTGTCCTAGGCAAACCATGCAGTCTAACAATCTCCCGAAAGAACAAGTCTGCAATATAAGAAGCATCATCAGTCTTATGACAAGGGATAAAATGTGCCATCTTAGAAAACCTGTCAACCGCCACAAAAATTGAATCCCTCCCATGCTTACTCCTAGGTAAACCCAAAACAAAGTCCATAGAAATATCAATCCAAGGTGAACTAGGAATAGGTAGGGGCGTATAAAGACCATTTGGTTGAACCCGCGACTTAGCCTGCCTACAAGTGATACACCTACCACAAATTCGTTCAACGTCCCTTTTCATGTGTGGCCAATAGAAATGCTCTTGCAAAATGGCTAAGGTCTTGGCGACCCCAAAATGTCCCATTAACCCTCCACCATGGGACTCTCGCACAAGTAAATCTCTAAAATGCTCTTCTTTTTTTTCCTCTCTGGGTGAACTCTCTTTTTTTACCACAACTCTCGACTTTGCTTCACTCAACTTTCTTTTATCACTCAATTTTTGTACCCTCACTTGGTCTTCATAAACTTGCTTTGGTGTCAATGGGGCAAGGATGATTGTTCGTTGATTGAGCACAAAAGAATACTTGTTGGTGAATCCATCATGTTGCACACGTCGATCGAATTTCCATGGCCTACCAAGCAATAGATAGCCCGCTTGCATTGGCACTACATCACATAGCACTTGATCCTCATACTTCCCAATGCGGAACGGTACCTTAATGTTTAGATCCTTCGATGTGAATTTGCAAGGAACTAGTCTCGATTGGGGATGGTTCGGATAATGAAGGATTATGATGAAGTTTTGGGAACCGGGTATTTTGGAATGAATTTGTGAGTAGGCGCAGCGGAAATTATGTTAAGAATGCGGAGGAATTTAGAGGGGTTCGTGGAAAAGAGTGGAATTTTGATTCAAGATTAATGGTTCTTGAATCGGGGATTTTAGACGTGAAAGATGGAAGATAAAATGAGCAAGTAAATTCGAGAAAACCCTCTCGTTAACTAGAACGAGCAACCTTTCTATATTGAATATACTTGAAAGTTCGAACTCAATCTAACAATTGAAAATGCTAGTTTAAATCCGAAAGTTTACAAGAAATTTAGGGAAAGAAAGAAACTACGAGAGCAAGAAATTACAAGGGAATTTAAACTAAAAATTGGCTTAAAGTTTGATCAATATCAATAATCCAAAAAGCCTCCCCAAAGACAAAATGTCCTCAACTATTTATAGCTGGAAAATCCCCAAATTATTGCCTTTTAATTAGCCGCTTGGACCCGGTCATGCGGTTGGTGGGTGGGCGTGGTTGGCGGAAGAATCCCCAAATTATTGCCTTTTAATTAGCCGCTTGGACCCGGTCATGCGGTTGATGGAGCTGCTGGGAAGTTGCTGCTGGGCTGGGCTGTCCTTGGGCCCAAGTGTGGGCTGGGCTGGGCTGGCAAGGAGGCTGACCTTATCTTCTAACTTTGGTTCTTGGATTTGTATACATGAGCTCCATTGGTCCTTGGACTTTGGGTGAGCCTCTTCGTGGCGTAAATGTTGGAGCATCATTGCCACGAGATTTTGGTGTTGGCTTCGAGTACGCGATGCGATCGGAGCGATCGTATCATCCCCTCCCCCTTCGAGTGGATTCGACCTCGAATCCAAAGATTGTACGTCCTCGAGGTCCTCGTTATCTGACTCTTCTACAAAGTAGGGAGATAAATCAGTAATGTTGAATGTAGTAGAGGATATAGCAAAAGATTTAGGAATGTCTAAGACATAAGCATTATCGTTAATCTTATTAACAATAAGGAAAGGTCCAGCCCCTGTATGGCTCAATTTAGACTTCCTAAGGTGAGGGAATCGCTCCTTGCGAAGATGCAACCAAACTCAATCTCCAACTTTGAAAGTTTTGGTTCGTTTGCCTATATTGCGCTTTGCCTCGAGTTTGGCGTTCATATTTTCCATCCTTTGCTTGGCTTTAGCATGTAGCTCCTTCACTTTAGCCGCGCGTTCTTCCCCATCTAAGCTAGATATATGAGAAACAGGTAAAGGGAGCAAGTCTATGGGGGTGATTGGGTTGAACCCATAGACGAGCTCAAATGGAGAATATAAAGTGACAGAATGCATGGCACGATTATATGCGAACTCAACAAAGGGAAGACATTGATCCCAATTCTTAGAATATTGTCGCACCATGATTCGAAGCAAGTTTCCAAGAGTTCGATTGACTACCTCTGTCTGGCCATCAGTTTGGGGGTGATAGGATGTGGAAAATAGGAGCTTGGTTCCCAACTTGGCCCATAGGACACGCCAAAAATGACTCAAAAATTTTGAGTTTCGATCACTCACAATTGTACGTGGCATGCCATGAAGGCGGACAACCTCTCGGAAAAATAGGTTAGCTACATAAGAAGCATCAGCAGTGGATTTGCAAGGAATAAAATGTGCCATCTTAGAAAATCGATCAACAACAACAAAGATAGCATCTTTCCCATTACTGGTTTTGGGCAATCCTAGTACAAAATCTATAGAAATATCGCACCACGGATGCGAAGCAACAGGCAATGGCATGTATTGACCATGATTGTGAGAAGTAGACTTAGCACGATGGCAATCAACGCATGCATTAACAATTCGAGTCACCATAGGTCGCATGTGCGGCCAATAAAAGTGTTCTGTTAAAGTACTCAAAGTCTTATTAATACCGAAATGACCGCTAAGTCCACCACCATGAGCTTCTTTAATGAGGAGCTCACGCATGCTACATTTGGGAACACATAATCGACCTTTCCAAAACAGGAATCCTTCATGCAAAGAATAATTTTCAAAAGGTCCATTTAAGCATGCAGCATATGCTTCATGAAAATCATCATCATTTTCATACAGTTCAATGATATGCGAAAATCCCAATAATTTAGATTGCAAGGAAGTAATAAGTGCATACCTTCGGGAAAGGGCATCGGCGGCCGTGTTCTCCTTTCCTTTCAGATACTTGATCACATATGGGAATCGCTCAATGAATTCCATCCAAACTGCATGGCGACGATTTAACTTACCTTGTCCTTTGAGGTAGCGAAGGGATAGATGGTCGGTGTGAACAACGAACTCCTTCGGGACGAGGTAGTGCTCCCAAACAGTGAGGGCTCGAACTAGGGCGTACAACTCTCGATCATACGTACAATAATTGAGCTGGGCGTCCTTCAGCTTCTCACTGAAGTAAGCAATCGGTCGGCCTCCTTGTAACAACACCGCTCCAATCCCGACTCCACTTGCATCGCATTGGACCTCGAACGTCTTGTCGAAGTCAGGTAGGGCGAGAACCGGACTGGACACAAGGCACTCCTTAACGGTCTTGAAGGCATTATCTTGCTCGGGTCCCCATATGAACGGAACGTCCTTCTTGGTGAGTGCGTTTAGTGGCGCAGCAATTGTGGAGAAGTTCTGTACGAACCGTCGATAGAAACCGGCCAAACCATGGAATGAGCTAACCTCGCTCACATTTTGCGGAGTTGGCCAATCCGCAATCGCCTTGATCTTGGCTTGATCAACTTTGAGTCCATCAGTACCTACAAGGAAGCCCAGAAAGTGGACTTCGTCCAAACAAAACTCGCACTTCGCGAGTTTAGCATAAAGCTTATGCTCGCGAAGGGTTAGGAATACAAGTCGTAAATGCTCGAAATGTGAGTCATGCGAGGAGCTATATATCAGGATGTCATCGAAATAAACAACCACAAACTTACCAATAAAGGCACGCAACACATGATTCATTAAACGCATAAATGTGCTAGGAGCATTTGTTAATCCGAAAGGCATAACTAACCATTCATACAGACCAAATTTCGTTTTGAAAGCAGTTTTCCATTGGTCTCCTTCATGCATACGAATTTGATGATATCCACTAGCCAAATCAATTTTAGAAAATACTGTAGCATCGCTTAGTTCATCTAGCATATCATCAAGTCTAGGTATGGTGCGAGTATTTGATGGTTACCTTGTTGACGGCTCGGCAATCCATGCACATGCGCCACGAACCATCCTTTTTTGGAACGAGGATCACTGGAACGGCGCACGGGGAAAGGCTCTCTCGAACATAACCTTTGGCGAGAGCGCCTCGACTTGAGCCTCCAACTCCTTGGTTTCCATCGGGTTGCACCGATAAGCAGGGCGATTAGGCATGGGCGCGCTGGGGATCAAATCGATCTTGTGCTCGATCCCTCGAATGGGTGGTAGTCCTTCGGGTAGCTCGTCAGGAAACACGTCCTGAAAATCTGCCATCAGAGACATAAAAGTAGGGGAAAAGGAAATGAGGTTAGTGTGAGATGTTTCCGCGCCCAAGGCACGAAAACGGAGAAAAATAATGGGTTTTTGTGCAATGAGTGCACGCCTCACATCCCGAGATCTTCCCATAAGAATCACTTTCTTCTCTCCTCTCGTTCCCCTCGGAACCTCACTAGCTAGCTCATTTTTTTCTAGCCGTGTGTTACCACTCTTTCCTTCCCTTTTCTCGCCTCTTTTCGCAAGCTCATTTTTTTCTTGCGGGCTGTTTTTAATGCTATCACCGCTTACATTTTTCTCTCCACTCTTTCCCTCTTTTTTAGCTAAAGATATTGAAATACCAAAGGCAGCACTTGCTTTTTCAAGCTTGATTTGGTCTTCGTATACCTGACTTGGTACGAGTGGTGGGATTAAGAATTTACGGCCGAAGTGAGTGAGCCGATATGTGTTGCGGAATCCGTCGTGGATGGCATGACGATCAAATTGCCATGGGCGACCAAGTAGAAGGTGGCTGGCTTGCATGGGGGCGACGTCACACACTCGCTCGTCCATGTACTCTCCTATCTGAAACTTGACTCTCACTTGTTTGGCCACCTTGATCGAACTTCCATCGTTGAACCAATTCAACACGTAAGGATGTGGGTGCTTGGTCGTTGATAATCCAAGCGAATGAACTAGCAAGGTGCTAGCTACATCAGCACAACTTCCACTATCAATGATGATTGATATGACCATTTCCTCAGCTATGCCCCTTGTATGGAACAAGTTCTCCCTCTGTTCCAATATCTCATCATCTGCTCGCGCTTGCATACTCAAAGTCCGGCGAACAACCAAACTTCGGGGAATCTCTAAAGGGGCATACTCTTCTTCTTCCTCATTCCCTTCCTCAAATTCTATTTCTTCTTCCCTCTCTGGTTCCTCGTCTTCACTTACTACCTCTCCTCCTTCTCGAACCAAGATGATGCGACGGTTTGGACACTCGGCTCTCATGTGTCCTTTACCGCCGCACTTGAAGCACTCAATTGATCGACTTGGGGTTCTTTGGGTTGTGTTTGGGGTTGGTATTGTGGAGGTGTTTTGGGACGTGTATGGCTTGGGGTCGGGTGGTTTGGTGTAGTTTGGTCGGGAGTCAGTTGGTTTAGAGTAGTTCGTTTTAGAGGTGCTTGCTTGCCAAGGCTTTTTGGTATTTGTCACAGAGTGTGGAGTAAAAGGAGGAGTAGTATTGACAAAGTTTCGGGGTTTAGAGCTTACTTGGCGTTCTAGTTTAAGGGCTAGGTGATACATCTCCTCAAGTGTGTTGTAGGTGAGGAAGTCCAACTGTTGAGAGATATCCTTGCGAAGACCACTGAGAAAACGGGCCATGGTTGCTTCACTACTCTCTCGTACATCCAATCGTGTCAACATGGACAGCATCTCATGGTAAAACTCTATGACACTTCTACTTCCTTGATACAACCGCTGGAGTTTCTGATGTAAGTCTCGGAGGTAGAAGACTGGCACAAACCGTTGCCGCATCTCCTCCACCAGTTCAGTCCAAGTCGTTATTGGAGGTTCTCCATCCAATCTCCGATTGATCAAGACTCTCTCCCACCATTGTATGGCCAACCCTGTAAACTCAACAACAGCCAAACGACACTTCTTTTCTTCCGAGTAAGGGTAGCAGGCAAATATCCTCTCCATCTTACTTTCCCATTCGTAATAGACATCGGGGTCCTCTTTACCCTCAAAAGATGGAATAAACAGTTTAATATTGGAAGTATTATCATATCGTTCCTCGTGTCGAAGTACCCTTCGAGCCCCCCTTAGAGGTTCGTGTCGTGGTGCGTCAAAGAAAGGCGTTTGACGTGGTTGCATGTATGATCGAGGAGGGTTCGGGTTGGACACGACTGGGTGTATTGGTGGTGGCACGAAGGAGTTCGCCTGGTGAAGTGGGATTTTGGGTCCTCGGTTAGACGTGTTATTTCGACATCGGTTTAGGAAAGGTGGTGTTAGTGGCCGGGATGTTTGAGGCATGTTAGGGGGTAGGCAGTTGTGTGATTGGCGTTCCTCCTCATTGTCACTACTATCAGTATGGGCATAGATATCTTCGGTGTTGCTATTGAATGGGGGATTATATAAGGATTGATTTCTTGGGTCGGTGGGTCGGGTGCTTTGTTGGAAGTGGGGAAATGGAGGGGTTCTTTGTAGTAGTGGTGGTTGTAGTGGTGGGGGTGTTTGGGATTGTCGAGTTTCGATGGCCTCGAGTCTAGCCATCATTTTCTCCAAGATGGAGCAAATGTGGCTCATGTTTGGATCGGACGGTGGGGATAGTACTCCTGACTGTCCTTCGGTAATGGTCGGGTCGTTGGACATGTTGTGTACCTGCACGAAGAAAATAAACACAAAGGAAAAACTAAAAGGTGTTTGTTAGTTCCCTCCCTCACGTGTTTACACTCTTCTCTCGATTGTTCTCACCAAAATCTCACAAAATTTAAGCCAATTTTAGTTTAATGACTCAAAGAAGGATGGGTACTTTGGTGACTTACAATGAAAACTCGGCACACAAATGAAGGTATGGAAAATTAAGGTAAATAACAAAAATGAGGTTTTGCACTTACCTTAATTTGGGAGTAGAAAAGATGTGTAATCAATAATGAAAACTTACAAAGACTCAAATGAAGAATGGCGCAAACGGGTTGGTGTTTAGGAAGCCGAAAGAAAAGCTTGACTTGTCCAATTCTAAGTCCACTTCAAGTGTCGATAAGCTTACCTAGCGATCTTGTCCCTTGCTTCTGACTTGTGTCGATCTTTTTTTTTTTTTACTCTTTTTTTTTTTTAATCACAAGTGAAGGGATGCTCGGATCGCAAACAAATAACAAAGAGAATAAAATTTGTGTTAGTGGAAAAATTTATACAATGGACGAGATGAAGAAATAATGAATTCGGAAAATTGGAAAAAGGAATTGATTTTGAGAATTTAAGCGTTTACCAACCTTCGAGACAACCGAGCTCTGATACCACGTGTTAAGATCCTTCGATGTGAATTTGCAAGGAACTAGTCTCGATTGGGGATGGTTCGGATAATGAAGGATTATGATGAAGTTTTGGGAACCGGGTATTTTGGAATGAATTTGTGAGTAGGCGCAGCGGAAATTATGTTAGGAATGCGGAGGAATTTTAGAGGGGTTCATGGAAAAGAGTGGAATTTTGATTCAAGATTAATGGTTCTTGAATCGGGGATTTTAGACGTGAAAGATGGAAGATAAAATGAGCAAGTAAATTCGAGAAAACCCTCTCGTTAACTAGAACGAGCAACCTTTCTATATTGAATATACTTGAAAGTTCGAACTCAATCTAACAATTGAAAATGCTAGTTTAAATCCGAAAGTTTACAAGAAATTTAGGGAAAGAAAGAAACTACGAGAGCAAGAAATTACAAGGGAATTTAAACTAAAAATTGGCTTAAAGTTTGATCAATATCAATAATCCAAAAAGCCTCCCCAAAGACAAAATGTCCTCAACTATTTATAGCTGGAAAATCCCCAAATTATTGCCTTTTAATTAGCCGCTTGGACCCGGTCTTGCGGTTGGTGGGTGGGCGTGGTTGGCGGAAGAATCCCCAAATTATTGCCTTTTAATTAGCCGCTTGGACCCGGTCATGCGGTTGATGGAGCTGCTGGGAAGTTGCTGCTGGGTTGGGCTGTCCTTGGGCCCAAGTGTGGGCTGGGCTGGGCTGGCAAGGAGGCTGACCTTATCTTCTAACTTTGGTTCTTGGATTTGTATACATGAGCTCCATTGGTCCTTAGACTTTGGGTGAGCCTCTTCGTGGCGTAAATGTTGGAGCATCATTGCCACGAGATTTTGGTGTTGGCTTCGAGTACGCGATGCGATCAGAGCGATCGTATCACTTAACCTGTTTGGTCACCTTTACCTCCCCACTATCATTCAACCATTGCAGCTTGTATGGGCTAGGATGCTTAAGCGTTGTGAGTCCAAGCTGTTCAACCATGGAGGTGCTAGCAACATTGGTGCAACTACCTCCATCGATGATAACGCTGCAAACCTTGTCTTTCACATGGCAACGAGTGTGAAAGATGTTCTCCCGCTGCGCTGCTTCTTCTTCACATGTTTGCAAGCTTAAGGCTCGCCGTGCAACCAATCCAAGCATCACTCCATGCTCTGCACCAAACTCTTCTTCTCCCTCAGAAGCGTCCTCAACTAGAGGCATGTCACCCACATCCTCTTCGTTTTCTGACTCAATCTCGCCATTATCCCGGATTACCATAACTCGCTTGTTTGGGCATTGACTAGCGATGTGCCTTCTTCCTTGACATCTAAAACATTTGATATCACTAGAACGAGTCGTAGTCGTGGATGAAGTATCTTGAGGAGTTGTGTTCGTAGTGGCCGGTTTGTGCTCAAATTTGGCCTTGGAAGTGGATGAATTGTCTTCTTTCCTTGGGAAACCCGGTGTCCAAGGCGTTGAACTAGAACTTGCGTTGTATGGAGCTAGGCGTGGCCTTGTACCCCCTCTCTTGAGTTGCCGCTCAACCTTGATCGCCATGTGTACCAAATCCTCCAACTCCACATAATGATGGAGCTCAATTGGGTTGGCAATCTCCCGGTTTAGCCCATTCAAGAAATCGAGCCATGGTTGCTTCCCGATCCTCCTCAACATTAGCCCTTATCATTGCCATCTCCATCTCCTTGAAATACTCATCAACACTTCGATTGCCTTGCCGAAGACCTTGAAGCTTGAGGAATAGCTCCCAGTAGTAGTGACTTGGTACAAACCGCCGCTTCATCAATCTTTTCATTTCATCCCAAGTTGCAATGGGACGTTCCCCATTCCGTCGCCTAGTAACACAAATTTGATCCCACCACACAATAGCATAATCCGTAAACTCAATGGCAGCAAGCTTTACCTTCTGAGTTTCGGAGTAGTTGTGACAATCGAACACCCACTCAATCTTCTTTTCCCATTCAAGGTATGCTTCGGGATCACTTTTGCCTTGAAATGCTGGAATCTTCATCTTGATACCTCCCAAGTTGTTATTCCCCCGATTCCTCATTCCTCTATCCCGGCCGTACTCCCTGTGACCGTCCATGGTTAGTCTATCAAAATCATCCTCAAACCTATCACCGTCATACTCCTCTTCTACCGCTCCTCTCCTATGCACCCGGTTTCTTCTAGGAACGTTAGGACCAAGTTGTAGACCCTGTCGTTCATTTTGTCCCCTATGCGTTCTATCTTCCACCCGGTCTAACCTCTCATTAATTTGTTCCAGTTCCCCCCTCATTATCCGCCTAAACTCCCCTATGAGTGCTTGCATCTGCAGATTAGACACAATAGGCACTTCCTCCGTTGTATCCGTTCCCTTACCGTTAGACATGACTTAACGCCTGCAAAACAATGTTAGAAAACAAATAGAAAAAAAAAATTCCGAAAAAACAATTTCTTTCGTTCTTGCTGGTTTTAATTTTTTTTTTTGAGTGATTTCTAGAACTAAATCAAGACACATCCTTGTTTTATTCCAACCAGCAATAGGTTCAAGAAATAAGAAAACAAGAATCTCAAGAAATTGTACAAGAACAAGAGCAACTAGAAAACAAGAATCTCAAGAAACTGAAAATAAATTACGCCAAGAAAATTATACGACTCTGAAACTGATGAAAACTAAAAAGATTTCGGGCTGGAACACAAAGGAAAGTGTAGATCTCGTAATAAGCTTTGATTTGAGTGCTTATGGCTTCCGTAACTCTTCCCGGATCAAAAGATATGGTCGTTTGAAGTTGATCGTATCAAATTCATGAATTTCTCTTACTTTCGATCTTCTTCTTCTTTCTTTTTTTTTTGTCAAACAACTACGACAATAAGAAACCAAGATGTAGGAATAAGCAGGAATAGAAGGAATATATAGAACACACGACTAGAAGCACGAATTTAAGATTCTGAAATCTATTGAACAAGACACGGATTGGCACGAAATAATTAAAAACTAGGATAGGCAAACCTGACAACCTTCGCTCTGATACCAACTGATACGAACCAAGTCAACCCGTGACAATAACCCGATATCAAATATGATTTCATAAACGAAAGGAATTACCAAATTTGTATGGAACCGCGACCCGTTGCTTAGCGAAGCAAGAACCTTGGTATGATGAAGACGCCACAAACGGGGATGTGAGAACCGTTTGATAAGTCGGATGAACGCCACAAGAAATCCCTTGATAAATTCGAAAAGTCTCTTCAAGAACTCAAGAAGGACACTAGAAAGTTTATTCAACCCTTAATTCTGTTTACAAATTCGGCCTCATAATCCTTATATAATGAGAAGGCCAAAAGAAATAAGCCCAAAAGAAATCCTAAACACACTAGGAAAACCCTAACACGTAGAAAAAACCCTAAAAACGCAACATAACACTTCGGTAGAGCTACACCCTTTTTGGGGGAGTGCTACCAGTCTACTGGACTGATTCTTGCTCCACTTTGATGCACGTGACCAGTCTTTGTTCACCTTCGGCCATAGTGAACCCTTCACCTTGTTGTAGAATTCTTCGAGTAAAATTGTTCAGCGCCTCCTTGAACCTTCTTGCTCTCGCCCTCATTACTAGCCCAATCGGAATGTGCATTGGATCATTGGTAGGATTGCTGGTTGTAGCCTTGATGTCCACATCAGAAGCCTTGACAACAAGAGACAGAAACGAAACCAGGCAGACAACTGGGAGAGTTCTTGTTCATAATCCTTCATAATCCCCCCAGTGGAACATATGACAATAAAAATATTGCCAAAGGGCATTGGAAGAATGATTATCACAAATTAGTGGCAACTAAAAAAACACAGCCAATGCAATTAATGTTGCATGTGAAGACGTAAATCCAGACATTGCTTTGACGGGTTCCTCATTTGTTTGACATTTTGTCGAGCGGATCTTGGACTCTGGATGTACCTATCACATGGGTCTTAATAGGGACTTGTTGTCTGGTTTCTTAGAGTGACGATGGAGCTGTTCTTACGGACAATGACACTATCTATAAAAACTTGAGAGATAGGGAACATTCTGTTGAAGCTGCATGATGGGATAGTCATGGCTCTTTTTGACATTCGATATGTATCAGAGTGCGAAAGAATCTCTTCTCTCTTGGGACTCTCGATTGAAAAAGGTTGGTATCGAAGGTGGAGTTTTTTGAGTGGTTATGGGGGGTTCTAGTTGGTACGGAGGGCACTAAACGCAACAACTTGTACTCTCTTCAGGGGAGCACAGTGTTATGTGGAGCTTTGACTTTTTGTGGGAGGCTTGACAATGATGATTCTGGCACCACTAGAATTCGGCAGATGTGATTGGACCACGCCAAGGAGAAGGCCTTGTGAACCATTGCGACTCAAGGCTTATTCAAAAGTGCCAAAATAGGAAAGATGGCTTTTTATGAGCATTTTGTTATGGGGAAACAGACCTAGATCAGGTTCAGAATTGCAGCCCATCATACGCAAGGGACATATAAAGTTGCATCTTTGATGGTAAGCATTGATTTGTTACATTTCTTGATGATTACTCAAGTATGCTGGTGGCAGGATGAAAACCAAAGTGAAATGCTGGACAACTTTTTTGACTTGAGGAAGATGGAAATTCAAATTGGCAGGAAGATCAGCCGGCTTATATCAGACAATGTAGGAGAATGTACCTTAGATCTATTATGGATGTTTAGTGGAAAGTGAGTATTGTCAGAAACTTTACCATGCGGAAGACTCTGCTCAAGGGAGGAGGTGGCAAGAAGCATGTATTGTACTTTGTTGGAGAAGGTCAAGTGAGAGCTATTGAATGTCGGATTAAGCAACTATTTTTGGCAAAAGCCGTGACATGTACTTGCCACCTATCAATCGTCTTCCCGTAGCTTCTATTGGCTGGAAAAACAAGTATTGAGATGTGGTCAAGTGTTTATGTTATCGATCATGATTCGTTGCATTAGTTTAGGTGCCCTCCTTATTATCATGTTCAGGATGGTAAGCTTGACCGTAGAGCCAAGAAAGCCAAATTCTTGAGCTTTAATTTTGGTGGAAAAGAGTGCTGGCTTTCGTGCAAGAATTGAAGAGGGATTTGGGGATCGAGATCACTAGAGATGGGATGAAAGACACTATTTTTCTAAGTCAGGAGGCATATTTGAGGTGGAAATACAGCGTTGTGGCATGTAGAAAAGTGTGAATCAGTACTCTATTGGCCCACATTTCAAGCTGTTGCGGTATTTTCTCCCAACTTTGTCAAGGACAGAGTCATTGTGAACTTGCCTGATATCTCTCACGCCATAAGTATGGTTACTCGATATGTGCATAAACTAGGAAAAACACACGGACAAGTGACTAGATGGATTCTGCAGTATATTTGAGAAATTGCAGATCATGGTTTGAAGTTCGAGAGAAGCGATGCTTCTGACAGCCTTGTTGGCTATGCTAATGCAAATTATGTTGGTGATCTGGACAAGTGGCGATCCACTACATGTGTCATAATGGCTGGAGGACTCGTTAGGTGGTGATCTATTGTGCAGTCAACATTTGCACTATCTAGGACAGAGAATGAATATATTGCTTTGACATAAGCAATATGCGTGTGGGGATTCAGCAAGAGCAGTTGACCACCTACTGTTACAGTTGGATTGGAATTCACTTGGCGAAAATTCAGGTGCATCACTCTTATACGAAGCATATAGATGTATTTTCATTTGTTTGCTTTCTATAATGAGGGGACATCTTGCTTCATAACATTGGTATTGTAGATAATTTGGCGGATATCATGACAAAGGTCTGTCACTAGGGTCAAATTTCAACATTGCATGTGCTTTATCCACTTCTCACAATGTTGAGCAGTTTTGGGTGCACGGCAACTTAGAGCAGAATTCTTGCCAAGGTAGAGATTTTTGGAGATTTGCAGTGGCCAACAGCCCTCACGAAACATGTGGGCAAATCTAAGTTGGATTTGGCTCCATTTGGCCTGATAGACAAAGACTCTGTAATTGACTTTGTAGCTTCAAAGTAAAGTCAAGCCTAAACAGGATTTTCATGTCTATATAATCTGGCCTTGTTAGCTCAGTTTTTGTATCAGAGAGAAACACAAGTGAGTTGGGTATACACAGGGTTGGGGGATTTGAGTGAATTGTAATCTCCTACAAAAAAAAAAAAAAGTGAAATTGCTGCCGTGGACGTAGGCTACTGCGAACCATGTAAAATCTTGTGTCTTTGTGTTGTTTGGTGTGTTTTTGTATTGTCCCGGGTACCTAGGTTTCTAAAGTAATGTGGAATTTCTCTACTTGGAAGAACTTGACTTGCTGTTTTGTTAATTAGGATAACACTTAGTGTGAAGTTATAAAACCTATCTAATATGTATCTTACTTGTTATCTGTGACTTTCGTGGTCAAATACCTATAACTTACATGCTTTTAGCCTGATACACCTGTTATGGTTCTCCCTTGTATTAAAGTTTTATCTTTGTAACTTAGATAAGAAAGGTGCCTTTTTCAAGTTAGTGTTTTTTTTTTTTTTGGCTACTTGTATTGCTCATGAAACCTTTTCATTTTTGCAGAATGAGGTGACATGGCATGAAGACCAATGGGACAATCCTGAGAGCAAATTTCTTGCATTTACGTAAGATAAAAAATGTTGTTCTATTAGCGTGATCTTTCTATTGTATGTTGCATGAATCAGTATCCAATTTTTGTATGTGCGTGGAGTAACATGACAGCTTTGTAGTCTTCATCGACGTCCTTAGTTCACTCAAATTAATCATAAAAGCAAATTAACTGGACTGCTGCTGTGCAAATCTCAGGAGACTGCTTTATCTTTAACAAATTATTTTGTTTCCTTATTAGCATGGTCAATACTATCTTTGGACATATACATATTGGTTTTATTGTGCACACATACTCAAGAATCAAGATACTATCTAATATTCTTTTCCTCTTGGTCTTTGGATAGAGCCGATGTCCTTCTACGATGGTCCTAGATTATGAAGCATAGATTTGGATACAGGACACACATACGACACGATAAAGATGGAGGGGATATCTATTTGGCCTTCAATTCACACTTGTATTTTGTTAAAACTGGAATGCCATCACCACCCGAAAAGAGACTTTGGTTTCGAGTGGTTAGTTCTCTACCCTCATTTGGCTCCAGGTTTCGGTGGAGCTTTTGTCTTAACCTCATAATCTCCTTATAGATAGATCTCTAAAACATATGTGATGTTATTTTCTTGTTTGCTTCTATTTGAGACGCTTCCATTGACAAATTTATATGTGAATATTAGATGGTGCCTCCTGTGATATGTTGATGTAAAGCACTATAGCCGAAACATTGATTATGAGGGATGAAAGTCATTCTAGGGCACTTGATAGGGGACTACGTACTCTTGTCTAGAATAAGTTTCTGTTCTCACATGATGGATAAAATTATGTCCGTCAGCCAGTGGCGGCTCCAAGAATATTCTCAACGGCAAAAGCTCAAGTCTACCAATTGTTTAACAATAAATTTATCAAACCGTAAGTAAACAACTGACTTTTCACGGAAGCATTTTAAGTATGGACTTATAAGAACTTCTATAATTGCCTGTGATGAATTTTTGTATTTTGAAATCATTTTGTGATTGTCTCCTTATGAAAACTATTATATAAACCCCTTAAACAATGTGACTTGTTGAATAGTTTATATGCATTGTTGGGCCTATTTTTTGAAGACAATCGGTAAGTTGACATGGTATCAAAGCTTAGGTTGGGAGAGGTCTAGGTTTAAGTCTTTTCATTTTGTATTTGTTCGTCGTTTGCGTTCTGCTCTTCATATTTTTGTTATTTATCTATGAATATTTGCACACGTGCAATAGGAGGTTGCCTGTTAAATAGCTTTATATATTGTTTAGTTCATTTCCTCATAAGCTTTTGGGACAATCGGTAACTTCACATCACCTATCAGGTCAGTGATCTTCCGTGGGATCACACAATTTATTCTTTATCAACTTCCATTTGCTTTAGTTTGTTCTAGTGGTATAGTGGCTTCAATCTTTCCTTGAGCATGTAGTTGTGGAATATTTTCATTGTCACTATTAGTTTTAATCGCGTCAAGCGTAAGGATTTTAGAGGTTTTCTCCATTTATTTTTTGTTCTGAGTAATGTTGTTACTGTTAAACATGCAGGTAGACACAAATCTTAATTCTCCAGATGATTTTGTACTTGAGGGCATCCTTGACATTGGGACAACATACAATGTTGCTCCTTTCTCTTCAATTCTGCTTGAGGCAAAGCCTTGAGATATCGGGTACGGGGTTAGACTCCAATTTCCATCTATTGAGACCATCACTGAGATATCATGTACTCTCCAATCAATTTGCAGATCTGTGCTGACTAAAGTTTGAAATTTTCAACTTGTTATTTGAAAGCCGTATGTGAGCTAATAACACGATTTGAACGACTATTGTGTTTAACGAAGTACCATACTCCATTGCATCTGTGTCTGTTTTAGTACCAAATTTCGTAGTGTAGTAGTCAATGGCAACAAGCCTTTCACCCAATTGATCATGTTTCAAAGCTCTATGATAGATATTTTCATCACAATGGTAATAGTCAAAATATGCTATACTACCCCTCTATATTCTCTGATGTGCACCCAATATACCCCAACAATGCATCTATTGTAAAGTGACCAAAGTTAAGATCTGTACACAAAATTTGAGGGAAAACACAATATGATACTCGTGTAAGGGTCCTTTTAGTGTTCCTTAATTTAGTGATCAACTAACCATTATTAAAGCAACATAAAACATACCATAGGAGTAGATATAGGGCACATTCATGAAACAAAAGATATTCATGGAGGATTGTGAAAAGTGTGAACATTTGAATGGCACTTTGTGTGCGTGTGGTCCTGTGCATGAAAAGGGACAACTCAATGGTAAAGTTGAAAAAATACCATAGTGGGGAGGTCCACCATGCTTCTCCATTAAGTGCCACATCATGGTTGATTGATAGAAAAATATGAATTCATATTCCTTCGATTTGAAGATTGGAGCTCAAAGTAGGCTGCTGTGTATGAGTACTGTGAAATTCCCAAACTATCCCGCTCATCTAAGAGCCCTAATTTGCATCAATCGTCGTGATAATACAGCCCGTTGACTCCCAACGGGCATTAGTGGGGCCACATACTTTTAAGCGCCAACTTTCCCTAGGAAATGCCATGTGATTGCTGATACGAGCTCGGATCATGAGTTGTCGGATCACCAAGACGGAGCTATGGATCCCAAAGATGGAGCTAAGGAGGTGCTGATCCCGGACGGTCCAATTACAAGGTCCAAAGCCCGAGCATTACAAGAAGCCGTGAGGAGCCTAATGGTGACCACCTTTCCCACGCGAGAAGCCATGCAAGAAACCACCAAGATCTTGCATGTAATGAAGGTGGCCATGCATTGTGAAGCACGGAATGAAGGTTGCCGCCCGCATTCAAGTCTTGCCGCCCACAATTAGCTCATTGCTTACATCATGCCGCCCACTCTCTAAAAATAGCCAAGGACCATTTATGCATTGCCGCCCAACAATAAAGTCTTGGCTGTTTTTCCCAAATGGAGGTGCACGGATTATCAACATGACCACCCATCTTGGCCATTCATCAAATGCCGCCCATCTTCAATGGCCGGCCACCTAAATTTAGCTCTAGTTTTTCCTATAAATATTGTAATGTTTGAAGGATATTGTTTTAACTCAGATTATAATCAAAACTTGTGAGATTCTTCTCCTTTAGTTCTTCACGAACTCGAACTTATCGGATTCAATCCGTGGCGTTCATCCCGACTTATCAACGGCTCATCATCACCGTTGTGGCGTCTTCCATATACCACGATCCTTGCTTTGACTCATTCCTTGTATCGCGGTCCTCTATACCAAGATCCTTGTTTGGTCTAAAGTTTGTATCAAGGTCTCCACCCTATCCAACCGAACCTGTTTTTGGTCGATCCTTCAAAAGCGAAGTAAGTTTCGCATCATTTGGTATCAGAGCTTTTGGAATCCAAATCAGGTTTATCTATCCTTGTTTTCAATTATCTTAGTTTCTAAAAATTCCATATCTGTTCCTTCTTTCTTCTCATTTCAATATCAAAAAAAAAAAAAAGAATTTTCGTCCAAAAAAAAAAAAAAGAAAGACGAATTAGAAAGGCAAAAAAAAGAGAAGAAGAAGCCGTTGGAAATTGGAAGCCGTTGGAAATTGTTTTCTTCCTTCAAAGTGTCATTAATTACTTGTTTACCATTCCAAATCTTCTCCCTCCAAATTTCTCCGTGCCAAATCTGTTTTTTTCTCTTCTCCTTCTTCACAATTATTTCTGTTATCCTTTTCTCTTCTCATCACAAGAGAAAACTTCCTTTCCCTTCTACCTTATCTTTCCTTTCATATCTCCGGGTTAAAGCAAGAATTGTGGTGGAAAAAGCGCAAGTCTTTTGGAGGCCATTGTTTTGTTATCTGTTTGAGTTTTGAGTTTTTGCAGGACTTGTGGAGTAAGAAAGAGTGGTAAAAGGCAAAAAGAGAGGTCATTGTGCAAAAAGAGCCAAGAAGCACCGAGAGTTAAACACTTGGGTGGTGAGTGTTTTTTTTTCTGGGAAATTTAAACACTTGGTGTGTGATTTTGTTTTCTTTTCAGGTTCAAACATGTCACAAGGAGACGGAGGCGGCCAAGGAGACAATAACAATAAGCTCTTGATAGAGGCTATACATCAAATGTCCCAAAAGTGGGATTCGGCTTTAAGAGAACTTCGGGAAGAAATGGATGAATTAAAAAAGGATCGGCGGTATCAAGTTCCTCATCCAAGGAGGCCTAGTCCGAGGGGTCCTAAGGAGCCAAATGAGTCCAGGGGGGACTATGATGGAGATGAGAGTGATGAAAGTAGGCGGAGCTACCACTCTAGGGCTGTTCCAAGTGAGAGGAGAAGGCGCCACCGCCATGACTCTCGGGATAGAGTGGACCGAGACTTGGGGAGCATTAAGCTGAACATCCCACCCTTCCAAGGAAAAAGTGATCCCGACGTCTACCTTGAATGGGAGAGAAAGGTTGAAATGATGTATGATTGTCACAACTATTCCGAAGAGAAAAAGGTAAAACTTGCTGCCATTGCCTTCACTGATTATGCTATAGTATGGTGGGATCAATTGTTAATAGGTCGGAGGAGGAACTATGAACCGCCTATTGAGACATGGGCCGAGATGAAGGCTGCCATGAGGAAGAGATTCGTGCCTTCCCACTATTACCGAGATATGCACCTCAAGTTGCAGCAACTTAGGCAAGGTTCCAAGAGTGTGGAAGAGTACTTCAAGGAGATGGAGATGGCCATAACCCGGACCAATATCACCGAGGAGAGGGAGGCCACCATGGCACGGTTTTTGAGCGGGCTAAACCGTGAGATTGCCAATGTTGTAGAGCTGCAACATTATGTAGAACTTGAGGATGTGGTGCACATGGCTATAAAGGTAGAGAGGCAACTTCGGCGGGGAATAATGGCCAAGTCAGAATCTCCTTTTGCTGGTTCAACGTTTAGGCCTAAACCATCCGTGGATCAACCTACCAAGTCCGGGGAAAATCCAAACTATGCCAACCGAGGGGAGCAAACCAAGCCACGGGAAAACAACAAGGATAAAGGTATAGCTCCTACCACTTCATCTCAAAGAACTAGAGACATCAAATGTTTCCGCTGTTTAGGAGTTGGCCACAAGGCTTCGGAGTGCCCAAACAAGAGAGTCATGATCGCGCTGGGAAATGGGGAGTACGAGTCCGAGGCTAGTGAAGAGGAGGTGCCACCACTTGAGGATGATAGTGATTGTGAATATGCCGTTAAAGGGGAAGTACTTGTGATCAGGAGAGCCCTTAGTGCACAAACGGTAGAAGAAGAGGACGGCCATGTTGAGCAGCGTGAGAACATTTTCCACACGCGGTGCCTTGTGAAGGAAAAGGTCTGCAGCATGATCATTGATGGAGGGAGCTGCGTCAACGTTGCTAGTAACTTACTTGTTGAAAAATTGGGGCTGCCAACCATGAAGCATCCGAGGCCTTATAAACTTCAATGGCTGAATGAAACCGGTAAAGTGAAGGTGAATAAACAAGTCCTTGTCTCATTTTCAATTGGCAGGTACAAAGATGAAATCCTTTGTGATGTTGTGCCCATGCACGCAAGCCACATCTTGTTGGGTCGCCCATGGCAATACGACCGTAGTACCTTGCACAACGGGAATACCAACCGGTACACCTTCACCAAAGATGGCCGAAATGTGACTCTAGTTCCAATGTCACCAAAGCAAGTCCTTGAAGATCAAATCAGAATCCAGCAATCACTGGGGGGGGTGAGTGAAAAAAAAGAGAGTAATGAAAAAAAAGAGAGAGTTGAAAAAAAAGAGTGTCAAAAAAAAGAGAGTGAAAAGGGGGACAATGAAAAAAGAAGAGAGGAAAAAAAGATAGTGAGCTTTTATGCAAAAGAAAAAGAAGTGAGGAGAGCTTATGAAACTAATCGGCCGATGATTTTGATTGTTTACAAGGAGGCCAATTTTTCTCACCATGATCTTTCTTCTTCCATCCCTCCAGAAGTTCAATCGGTTTTGCAGGAATTCGAGGATGTCTTGCCCGAGGAGGTGCCCGCCGGCTTACCACCAATTAGAGGCATTGAACACCAAATTGATTTTGTTCCGGGTTCTCCTATTCCAAACCGACCAGCCTATAGAGCCAATCCGGAGGAAACCAAGGAACTTCAAAAACAAGTTGAGGAGCTGTTGGCCAAGGGACATGTCCGAGAGAGCATGAGTCCATGCGCGGTTCCCGTGCTGCTGGTGCCAAAGAAAGATGGAACATGGCACATGTGTGTTGATTGCCGCGCCATCAACAAAATCACGGAAAAGAAGCCCATCGCATACTTCAGTGAGAAATTGAGTGGGGCAGCCTTGAACTACTCGACATACGACAAGGAACTCTATGCATTGGTGCGAGCGTTGGAAACTTGGCAGCATTACCTTTGGCCCAAGCAGTTTGTGATCCACACGGATCATGAATCTTTGAAGCACTTGAGGGGACAAGACAAGCTCAACCGTAGGCATGCCAAATGGGTGGAGTTCATTGAGATGTTTCCGTACGTCATACAATACAAGCAAGGTAAGGAAAACACGGTGGCGGATGCATTGTCTCGAAGGTATGCCTTGATATCTACTCTTAATGCTAAATTACTTGGGTTTGAGCATATCAAAGAATTGTATGAAAAAGATGAGGATTTTAGTGCTATCTTTAATGCTTGCAAGTTGAGTGCATTTGATAAATTTTACAAGCATGAGGGGTTTCTGTTTAGGGAAAACAAGCTTTGCATTCCTAATTGTTCGATGCGTGATTTGCTTGTACTTGAGGCTCATGGGGGCGGGTTAATGGGACACTTTGGGGTAGCTAAGACCTTAGACATGCTTAAGGAGCACATCTTTTGGCCACATATGAGAAAGGATGTAGAAAAGATTTGTTCTAATTGTGTTACTTGCAAGA
Source organism: Arctostaphylos glauca (assembly GCA_019985065.2). NCBI lineage: Eukaryota > Viridiplantae > Streptophyta > Magnoliopsida > Ericales > Ericaceae > Arctostaphylos > Arctostaphylos glauca. Next base: position 15,879,955 of record JAHSPW020000002.1, on the reverse strand, counting down.
GGGCTAAGTCTAGGGTGAATGCTAATGGATTGTATACTCCTTTACCCGTGCCTAATGGACCTTGGACTGATATATCAATGGACTTTGTACTAGGGTTGCCTAAGACTAAGAGAGGTAGAGACTCAATCTTTGTGGTTGTTGATAGATTCTCGAAAATGGCTCATTTCATCCCTTGTCACAAAACTGATGATGCTACCCATATTGCTGACTTATTCTTTAGGGAAATAGTGCGCTTGCATGGATTACCTAATAGTATAGTGAGTGATAGGGACGCAAAATTTCTGAGCCATTTTTGGCGAGTCTTATGGGGAAAACTAGGAACGAACTTGCTATTCTCTACTTCCTGCCACCCACAAACAGATGGGCAAACTGAGGTTGTCAATAGGACATTATCTACTCTCTTAAGGGTTGTGCTTAAAAATAATCTAAAGGCTTGGGAAGATTGTTTACCTTTTGTGGAATTTGCTTACAATCGCACTATTCATTCTTCTACTAATTTTTCGCCCTTTGAGATTGTTTATGGTTTTAATCCTCTAACCCCTTTGGATTTACTTCCTTTGCCTGTAAGTGAACTTTCAAGTTTAGATGGACAGAAAAAGGCAGAAAAGGTGAAGAAGATTCATGAGGAAGCATGGCAACGAATCATGCAAAGGAACGAACAAATCTCTACTCGAGCCAACAAGGGGAGGAAGAAAGTTGTTTTAAAACCAGGGGATTGGGTGTGGGTTCATTTGAGGAAGGACAGATTCCCTTCAAAGAGGGCAAGCAAGCTGATGCCAAGGGGAGATGGCCCCTTTCAAGTGATAAAAAGGATCAACGACAACGCTTACAAGATCAACCTTCCGGGTGAGTATCAAGTGAGTGCTACCTTTAACGTTTCTGATTTATCTCCTTGTGATGTAGGTTCAGATTCGAGGACGAATCTTTTCGAGGAAGGAGGAGATGATACGAGCTCGGATCATGAGTTGTCGGATCACCAAGACGGAGCTATGGATCCCAAAGATGGAGCTAAGGAGGTGCTGATCCCGGACGGTCCAATTACAAGGTCCAAAGCCCGAGCATTACAAGAAGCCGTGAGGAGCCTAATGGTGACCACCTTTCCCACGCGAGAAGCCATGCAAGAAACCACCAAGATCTTGCATGTAATGAAGGTGGCCATGCATTGTGAAGCACGGAATGAAGGTTGCCGCCCGCATTCAAGTCTTGCCGCCCACAATTAGCTCATTGCTTACATCATGCCGCCCACTCTCTAAAAATAGCCAAGGACCATTTATGCATTGCCGCCCAACAATAAAGTCTTGGCTGTTTTTCCCAAATGGAGGTGCACGGATTATCAACATGACCACCCATCTTGGCCATTCATCAAATGCCGCCCATCTTCAATGGCCGGCCACCTAAATTTAGCTCTAGTTTTTCCTATAAATATTGTAATGTTTGAAGGATATTGTTTTAACTCAGATTATAATCAAAACTTGTGAGATTCTTCTCCTTTAGTTCTTCACGAACTCGAACTTATCGGATTCAATCCGTGGCGTTCATCCCGACTTATCAACGGCTCATCATCACCGTTGTGGCGTCTTCCATATACCACGATCCTTGCTTTGACTCATTCCTTGTATCGCGGTCCTCTATACCAAGATCCTTGTTTGGTCTAAAGTTTGTATCAAGGTCTCCACCCTATCCAACCGAACCTGTTTTTGGTCGATCCTTCAAAAGCGAAGTAAGTTTCGCATCATTGCCACAATCCATCCAGGTAAGCAACAAATTGCCAAGTTTAAGTCATGTCACACACACTGTTTTTTGATGGTGGTTGACGAATTTTTTTTTGGTTTGGGGGGGGGGGGGGGGGGGGGGGGGGGAGGGGGGCGGCGCATGTGATTGTTGAGTTTTTAAACAATGTTTAATTGACATTTTTAGAAGGTTAGGCTTCTGTGACTGATTTCAATTTTCGTGTCAGGACCTAATCGACCTTTACTGCTAAGTTTTTATCTGTGACCTAGTCACAATTCTCTTTGTGCTGAGTGTGTAGAACTCTCATGTCATGGAAAGCAGTTAGTGACAAGTTTTGGGAATTGGAAGTCTTGATCATATTACCGGTGCAATGCGTAGTACTTTTACTGATTACTTACAATGGGTACTAGCCAATATCCGTAACATTGCCTTTCATTTGCTGTCCTATCTTTGTGATGGAAAAGAACTTGCATAGGCAGGGGGCAATAATGAAAAAAGCAGGAGAAAAAAATCTGGACGACCAATTTTTTAATTAGAAACTTTCTAATGTAACATTCAATGTCATTCACTCATTACTGTGGAGAATCCTTTGCCTTGAAAATCTGGACAAATATTCTCCGTCCTAAAGTGCTTGTGTCTATAGCGATTGGACAGAAGCGCTCAATTGTGGCACAATTAGTTCACATTCTTTAGAAGCGAATACTTTAGAGTACTCCATTGTTGTTACAGTTGCAGGTACCGCCTCTGCTAGGTGAAGAATCCTGTCCATCCTAAAGTGAGAAAATTTGGCAGTGAATGCATATTGTCTTGTTACACATCTGCCTTTCTCAATTGCAAGAGGAAGACAATAATTGAAACTCAAACCAAACATGTGTTTTTATTGCAAAAAGTATCAAAAGTTCATTTGATTAGTGTTGAAAGCGCAAACTAGGTCTCTCAACTGATTCTTATCTCATTTGGCCCTTGCATATATCTTAAAAGCTGCTTCAGCTCCTCGTATTAAGAAGAAACATTCCATTAAAGAAGGAAAGATACATAAAAACATGTGTGGATGTCTATGCAGCTCCAACAGTCCAATTTGGTAGCTGTATCCTTGTCAGACATGCCAGAGACATGTACAATGTGTCCAATTAGTTATATTTTTTTTAATTAAATTTTTTTAAATGGGTGCACAAAGGATACATTTGGAACATGATTAAAAGTTAGACACGTAGGGACCTGGCATGGGTCAATTTACAAAAGTTTCTAAAGCTTATTTTAGGGGTTAAGTCTAATCCTTGAAAGGAAAAAAACTACAAATAAAAAGATTGAAACATGTCAAACCCTCGCTTGGTTTTTTGTGCGAAGTTCGATTCGACAGTTGCATATATGTATTGATCAAAAAGAATAAAATACTCGCTTTGTTTTTTGTGCGAAGTGTGTGTAGGAAAATGAGGACTTGGTGCTGAAAAATGGTCCCCTAAGACTCGCTTCATTTCATTTTGTTATGTTCTTATGAGAATGAGCTTTCTGTGACGTGGTTGCAGCTCAAAGATGGTAATAGCCAGAAAACGTGGAGGAAAAAATTTGAAATTTGAAATTAATATATTTAATTATTTCTTTCTGAAAATTTTCATGCTGAGTAAATTGAGTTTCTAATAGCAGTTTTTAGCATTTATTTTTTTTCGTAGAGTGCGGGTTTTGAATATTGGCAGTTGTGACATTTAACGTTGATGCATGAGATGCGGATCCATATCTTAATGCACAAGGAATGAGGCTGAGAGCCATTTATTTACTGAGGTGGGTGCTTTCAGGAAAACGATGGGAGTTGTTGTTGAGGGACAACGTCACCGAATCACATGATGATCAACATTTTAAAGTGGACCTTTACCCTTTGGAAGCTGCTAATGCCACGAAAAAGTTAAACTTCAAGTTGACTATTTTAACCCTATTTGGTTCCTAGTCACCATTTCCTACCCTCGTCCTTCTCTTTGTTTGCGAGTGTTTGGCCATTTCATTTTACATTTTGAGTATTTAGGAGTAGATTATAGAATTCCTCGCAAAATAGAATCGGAGAATACATAATTTTAAAATCATCTTTGAATGAATTTTTTAGAATTTTCAAGAGGTCGAGAACGAGATCTACTTCGATTGTTGAGTCGGGCAGATAAACGGGTTCATGAAGATGTATATAAAAAAAATTCTTTTTTCCTTTTTTAAGTGTTGCTAAAGAGGATAAGCAGAGAGGGAGATAGGAAACAGGAGTGCCTACAGGAAAATAAGAAAAACTATCCTTGTTTGCTTCTCCCCCTGTAAGGTAAGACAATAGCAATCGAGTGAGACTATGTCGGGTATAGCTTCTTTCTGTCCTCTAAGTGATCTCGCAGGTCATCCCGTTGCCCTTCTCTGTTTTCTTTGAGAGAAAGCTCTCTCTTTCTATGTTGCCGAAGGGACTATTCCTTATGGTGATCCTGAGCTATTGCATGTGAGGAAGAACGTGCACATTGCGTTTGATGCATCCTTTGGTCATGGTGTTGGTTTCTCACCAATTGAGTCTCATGTGTGGTTGTTTGGTCACTAATTGTGTCGCAGGCGTAATTGGGGATGGAGCTGGCGACGAAGGGCTTGCCCAACCGAAGTAGGGCATGTATACGTGGAGGATCTCGCCAATCATTGTGAAGATGCCAATCTGGTGTTGGGCGGTGCTCCTTACGGAGGTTAATCCCTACGTCATCTCGGTGTCTTGTGGTAGTGTGGGCCCCCAACTATCTTGACCAAAATCCTTCGCTCCAGGGAAGACACGTTCTGGCATTTTGAGTATGATGGCAGTGAGGGACCCTAAATAGATAATAATTTTCAAATTATTGAGAACATACCTCTATTCTTAATTGGATGATTTCACATTGAATGATTTGAATGAGCTTGCCCTTCTCATTCATCTTTGCTTTAGCTTCTCGATACAAGCCCTAGTGTTGGGGTCCAGAGCTGCGACTTCAATAGCTGGGAAGATGTTGCGTGACCCACTCGCGATGTGTTGAGAATCCACCACATCTTTCTCCTTCGCCTGACTGGGACGACTGTTATTCTCTCTTACCACCACCATTGCCACGATATAAGGGTGATCTTAAAGAAGAAAACGGTTGAAAATTGAAAATCAAAGGTATGGTTCTCAAAAGAATATAATCGGAACAAAATTAGACTCCCATTGTGGTTGCGAATTATGTAGCCCTTTAATTCGCATGGCGATTCCTGTCACGGTTCTGGGATAAGACAATGTTTTTATGAGTACTTAGTCTTATAACCACAACCAAAAGTTAGCGCTTCATTGGACAGAATTGGGTCAGGAAGCATTTCAATGCCTAAGTTAGTACTTGAAGAAGCAGAAGGAAAGTACTTAGCTAGGGTTGCAATATTGGGCATAGCTCTTTTTCACCAAGTACTGGACCTTATATACTACTCCTAGCTTGTGCACCAAGCTTGGATTGACCTGTGCGGAGCACGAATTCTGTTATGACCTCACCCTTCAAAATGATGAATGACAACGCATGTTTAACATGCTGGTCTAACTGAATGTCAGGTGGAGAATCCACTTGGATATAAATGGGCTCGGCTCGGCAAAGCAAAGAGACATCCTACTCAGCCCAAACCCACAAAGTATCTCTCGAACTGGGAGGATACAATGTGTCATGGGCCTGGTCTGGGCTCGATCAGGTGTCGTGCTAAAATATGGGCTAATTCGGCCCAATATGTTATTCCGCTATGAGTATGAATTGTGGGCCTAGTCGGAGCTCAGCTCAGCCCAGCATGGGGGATTTGAAATGGGCTCAGCCCAGTCTGCTGAACAATCTCACATTTGGTCTAGGCTCAAACTGTGAAAGATTTCAACTTGATCTTTTTTGGGAGTCATACTGATACGGTCCTCCACATTGTTTTATATTTAAAAAATCCCCAATAACTGCATTTATGGTTCATGCTAATATATCTATTTTAAATTGGCTTATCTTATGGTTCAACGAATTTGGACCCAATATCAAAATACTCCTTGATTATTTCTTTAAGACTTATTATATGCTATGAGAAAAATTTATGCAGCCAAAAGAACCAAACTTGTTACAATTTCTAATACAATTTAGTCTGCACTTTTTAATACAATTCAATCTTCTATGGATTACCTTCTGCAAGTATTTCGTCTCTCCTTTCCATCAAATACCTTATTTATATTGGCATTATGCTTCAAAATGGTGGAACACAATTATAGTCTCCAATATTTGTGTTAATCTGTGTTTGATTTGAATTAACATTTCGTGGTCGAGTTTTTAGTTTTATATAAAACCATTTGTGTGTTTAAGTTAGGCAGACAAGTTTTAAGTCTTAAGTTTTCAGGCTTTTTTCCTCTTAGTTTCAGTTCAGTTCAAGTTTGCTCCCAACAATAATTATAACTACTCTATAGTTCTCATATTCAAACCTATCTAATTATCTATTTACTCCAATCTTTTATATCATCCATTCCGTGTAAAATCTTACCATTGGAATATAATGAATTTTATAAGGATAAATTGTATTGACCTCCTCTAGGTTTCTAACAAATGCAAAGACCTCTTTTGAGGTTTTCATAAATATACTGACTTGCCCTATTTTATAAATTATTTAACAGATTTCTCCCCTTGATTAATTTTTCACAAAACACCATTAATTTTAATAGATAAAAGATTAAAAATACCGCTCTTTATTTTTTTACCTTATTTTTTGTATATATTTAATCTATTTTGTATATATTTAATCTATTTTGTGTTTGTGTGTGTGTGTCCTCGAGAAAAGTCTACACACAAAATAATTTTCAAATTTAAAGCTTGAAATGTTAAAATCAAATTAGACTTGAGTTATATTTTTGTTAAATTTATACAAATAAATATGCATCTTATATTTTAATAAATTATTTTTTCTTACAAAAGTAATATCTATCACTTAATATATCTTGTTATATTTATATTTCTGCATTTATTTTATCTAATGAAAATACATATATATTTGTAGTTTATCTCATTAAAAAAACTACCATGACTTTTAATGTAACAAATTTGTTCTTTAATGTTTCAATTTACTTTTTCTATTCGAGTTTTAAAGGCTAAAACCATACTTTGTCAAAGAGCACAGAAAAATTACCCGTGAATTTATTTTTATCTAATCCTTAAAATTTGTTATCAAACTAGAAAGAATGGTCTTAAAAAAAATTAGTGGTAATTTTAGTCTTTTTTCCCATCCCACCTCTCAAACTCCAAATCCTATGTTCTCCAAACTTAATACTCAATATGTAACGATTTAGCAATAGTGGTCTCAACAAGAATAAAGGAACCAAATCCTACATGTATTATTATACACATCCTACACGTATTATTATACACGAGAGTACGAAAACTTCTCAGTAAAATTTATTTTTAGTTTAATTCTAATGAAAGGAACCAAATCATATTAATAAGGGTGGGTAAAAATAGTTTGAATATTATTTTTTTAAAAAAACATAAGTGCGGAAAACGAAGAGTAACTTAGTAAAAAAAAATCAAAAGTGAATGACGTGGGATTATAAAAATAAACAAAAACCAAACCCTTTTTTTATTTTTTTTAAAAGAAAAAAAAGAGATCTTATATATATATATATATATATATGGGAAAGGCTATATGAACCAACACTTTTTTAGACCAATATTAGACCAACGTTTAAACTCTTCGTTTCCGATTAAATTTTAATGATCTGAACCGTTCAATGTGTTTAAAACATGTTTTTAAGGGTACTCGCGAGAAATCAGCTCAAAATATTATCGAAAAGGGCTTGATCCAAACATTGGTTTATAAAACAGTTCCTGTCAGCATTTTGAACCACTGCTTGGATCAAGTCCTTTCCGATAATATTTTGAGCTGATTTTTCGTGGGTACCCTTAAAAACATGTTTTAAACACATTGAAAGGTTCGGATTATCAAAATTTGATTGGGAATGAAGAGTTTAGGCGTTAGTCTAATACAACGGTGTGGACCCCACACATTTTCGATTCAACGGTTATCATTGATTTCATCCTACGGCTGAAGTTAAAACACATTTTTACAAGAACGCTCATGATTGACTTGATCCGATGGTTGAGATTCATCTTCGTAGACGTGCTAAAAGTGTGCCTTGGGATGTGCATGTTCGTACTTTGCTGGTGTAGATTGATGTCCCCTTTCTCTCTCTATGCCATTTCAAAATTTGAAAATACCTCACTTCTTTTTTTTCTCCTACTTCCCATCTCACTCTCCAGAATTTGATACACCTCTCTCTGGAAAATCTAGAAAATCCAAGGGATCCGTCTTCAAACCATCGCCACGTTCTAGTGAAACTCTGTAAAAATGGAAAGGCACATAGAGAGCTAGGAACAATTAATGGAAATGCAACAATCACTTTTCCTCAATCCCACCCCAAATCCACCTGCGACTTCTTCCATTGCGTCTGATCCACGGTCCAATCCTTCTCCCAAGTCCTTCGTGCCTCCACCGGTTGGTTGACTCGCCACTGCTGGTTACCCAAGCGGACCCCCATAACTTGGGGTGTTCGATCTAGGGCTTAACATGCATTTGGATCAGGCTTTGTTTCCGTCTACGTCGCGGCGGTGTGGTATGTTGAAGGTGTGTGCGTGGTGGTGGTAGAGGAATGAGGTGAAAGAGGTTAGTGCATTCTTGGAGGGATGTAAACAAGGTATTATCCTATAACCTATGTATGAACCCATCTTAATATGTAAACCATATATTACTGTCCTGTCTTACTGTCTGATATTTCTCCTTGGTGAACCCATTGTTTGAATTGATTATATTGTTTCGTTGTTTGAGTTGAGTTGAGTTTATCATCGTTCTCAATCAGTGATTTCATCGTTTCAACAAGTAGTATTATGTTTTTGATAGTTCCACGAAGATGCATTCCACATGTTTGATAAAATGACGGCTTCAAGGAAAGGAACTGATGAGTCCTGAAGCATCACGTTAAGCATCAGTTTGAATTTCTCATATGTATGTATTCTAGAATCACGTTAAGCATCAACTTTAAGCTGTTCTTTATACTTGAGTCAATTTCTTACCCGTGTAATTTCTCATTCGTTCACCAACTTTCTTTTCACTGTTCCAATTGTTTTAGGTATACATGAGCTGTTTGCGTGGTGAATGTTTTTAACGATGCTATGTTTGGGGTTTCTGGCCTTTTTTTACATCTAAGAAATGGAAAAATAACTTTGAATGACAAAGAGAATACACATAGTTCTTGCTTTTTTCTTATAGCTGTCTTATGGTAAATGCCACAATTGGTTTCTCTCCTACAAGAACTTTCTCTTGATTGGTAAACTTTTTCTTGATTGGTAAATTGACAGCTAATACTTCTCATGCAATTCGTACTCTGCTGGTGTAGATCGATGTGTTTTGCCCCCTTTCTCTCTCTATGCCATTTCAAAATTTCAAATAACTCACTTCTTTTTTTTCTCCTGCTTCTCACTTCACTCCCCAGAATTTGATACACCTCTCTTTGGAAAATTCAGAAAATCAAAGGGATCCGTCTTCAAACCATCACCACGTTCCAATGAAACTCTGCAAAAATGGAAAGGCACATACAGAGCTGGGAACAATTGATGGAAAGGCAACAATCACCCTTTATCTTCCTCAACCCCACCCCAAATCCACCTGCGACTTCTTCCACTGCCTCTGATCCACGGTCCAGTCCTTCTCCCGAGTCCTCCGTGCCTCCACCGAATGGTTTACTCACCGCTGCTGGTTACCCGAGCAAACCCCCATAACTTGGGGTGTTCGATCTAGGGCTTAACATGCATTTGGATCAGGTTTTGTCTCCGTCTACGTCGCGACGGTGTGGTATGTTGAAGGTGTGTGCGTGGTGGTGGTGGGGAATGAGGTGAAAGAGGTTACTGCATTCTTGGAAGGATGTAAACAATGTATTATCCTAGAACCTATGTATGAACCCATCTTAATATGTAAACCACATCTTACTGTCACGTCTTACTGTCTGATATTTCTCCTTGGTGAACCCATTGTTTGAATTGATTATATTGTTTCGTTGTTTGAGTTGAGTTGAGTTTATCATCGTTCTCAATCAGTGATTTCATCGTTTCAACAAGTAGTATTATGTTTTTGATAGTTCCACGAAGATGCATTCCACGTGTTTGATAAAATGACGGCTTCAAGGAAAGGAACTGATGAGTCCTGAATCATCACGTTAAGCATCAATTTGAATTTCTCATATGTATGTATTCTAGAATCACGTTAAGCATCAGCTTTCAGCTGTTTTTTATACTTGTCAATTTTTTACCCTTGCAATTTCTCATTCGTTCACCAACTTTCTTTTCACTGTTCCAATTGTTTTAGGTATATATGAGCTGTTTGCGTGGTGAATGTTTTTAACGATGCTATGTTTGGGGTTTCTAGCTTTTTTTTTACATCTAAGAAATGGAAAAATGACTTTGAATGACAAAGAGAATACACATAATTCTTGCTTTTCTCTTATAGCCGTCTTACGGTAAATGCAACAATTAGTTTTTCTCCTACAAGAACTTTCTCTTGATTGGTAAACTTTTTCTTGATTGGTAAATTGACAGCTAATACTTCTCACACAAAGAAAGAAGTAACACTTTAAGCAACTTTGGCATGAGCAATTCGAACAATGTGTTTATTTTGAGTTTAATAGAACAAATAATGCATAGTATAGGAAAGAATAAATGTAACAAAAACACAGATTCATGTGGATAAACGAAAAGATTGATATTCAACTGTATTCCCCTCAATGACATATGGAGATATATCACAAAAATTTGGTAATAATATCAATGGATTGAGGATCAAAAATTCACATTAGGAAGAAAATTGGGCAAGATTCTAATTACGGTCACTAATTTATGTTAATTTATGGATGGAGGATCAAACTAGGCAAGATTCTAATATATCTATGTTAAATTGTGAAAACAATCCACATCTGCAGTCTTCCTAATTAAGCATATAATTAGAAAGAGCATATTTTCTATGGGAATAAATTTGTTATATTTTTAATTAGGAACAGTTTGCTAATACTTTTGAAGATAATTCAACTTCAATTAGGAAGAGAATTTTCATTGTCATTTTGAAAATGTTTTTGAAAACATATTATTTTAAAAATGTTTCGTTTATATTCTTGCTTTGAAAAGAATTTCATGTTACTTAAAAAACCGTATAAGAGAAAATCGGCTTGAAAATTTATGCTTTAAAATTTGTAAAGCCATGCCTATGCAGAAGAAGCAAGAGTCCATGCAGTGCACGGGTAAATCGGCTGGAAAAAGTATTTGTGTATCTAGAGAGTTTATAAATTTACTATTATTTGTAAATTCAGAGATCAAATAAATACATATATTAGAAAGCAAAATCGAATGAAAGGCACGAGGTTATTTGTTTCGCTATTTTTATATTTTAATATTTTTATGTTTTCATTTTTGTCTAGAATTTAATCTCATCTCCCATAGGTAATTTGATTTAGTGTCTTTAAAAAACTTTCATCACCGGTTGAAAGTAACTTATACTCTCTCTCTCTCTCTCTCTCTCTCTCTCTCTCTCTCTCTCTCTCTCTCTCTCTCTCTCTCTCTCTCTCTCTCTCTCTCTCTCTCTCTCACATTCTTGAGGCTCCGTTCAGTTATTGGGAAAGTTGTATGAGAAGTATTATCAGGAAAAGTGAAGTGAAGTAAAGTAAAAGAAAATAAAATTTATTTTTCTGTGTGTGTTCATTTGCCAAAGGAATCCTATAGGAAAATAGGAATTTATTTGTTCATTTGTCAGGAAAAAAAATAATGAAAACTTTTTTTTAATTCAATAGTTAGTTGTGAAGAAAATTAATTTTGAGATCATATATTTTCAAAGTTTCTCTTTTCAAGCACTGTGAAACTCCTTCATAAAAATTAAAATGCTAAAAATTTAAACCAAGAAAAAAAAAGAAATGTATTTTCATTCCACCAAGTTAAACAAATAACAAGATTAACATATATTTTTATTTTATTAACAAAACTAACAAGAGAAATAATATATATTTGATATACTAAATATGTATATCATATATAAATATAATGGAATAAATATACTAGATATACTTAGATATGTACATAATGTATAAAATACATTAGACTACACATATGTATAAAAGAGTAACATATACCCAATTTTTGTCGACTTTTACTTTCTACTCGTTGTATATGAATATATTATATTCATATGTATAACATATGTATTACTGTAGTTCTGGTATATATTCTATTATGTAAAAAAAAAAAAAGGTATCATAAATATGGTGTATCCTAAAACACATATATAGCTATTGTACCATACCATTGTACTTAACTAAATTAAATAATTTTTTTATTTTTATCCAAAAAAATATTTATCAATATTTTTTAGAATATTAGTTCATCTCGACAAAACAAAATTTAAAAATATAAAATTTTGTCTAAAAACTAAAAAAAATTCATTAAATATGAAAAATAAACTAAAACGGATACATATTTTGATTATTTTTTCGCCTTTTATGGATTTTTTTATTTTTGAACATAATTTTTTTTAAATCTCTTGGTAAAATGAACTAATAACCCAAAAAACAATTGATGCAAAACAAAAAAATTCAAATTAGAACAAAAAATAATAATAATTAGTTTAATAATTACTACAGTCTAAATAGAAATCATTAGATTTTCTCGCGACGCATAATCTTGTGAATTTGGCAGGACATGATTTGAGGAAAAGTAAATCCCAGTGGAAAATTTTGAAATCTGGAGCTCACTACTTTCTTGGTAACTGAACACCAAAAAAATTGTATGAAAATTAGTTTTTCCATCATTTCTCATCCTTTTTTGGCAACTAAACGGGGCCTCTGTATTGACGGTAAAGTTAGTGAAAGGTTAAAGATTTGAGAGTTCTGATTAGTTTGATTTCTTTTGTAGGTTATGTTTTTGTTACATAGAAAAGTCTACTCTCTCTGAAACCCACTTGGATTTCTGTGGTAATTCTTTTTGTAAATTTTTTTTTTATGTTTCAGTTGAAATTTTACTTTCTTCGTTATATTGATTAGTTTGGCTTTTTTGCATAAATAACCTATTGGAATTTTGGAAAAATATTGTGGGAATCAACAGATGGTGTCATACAACCTCAATACTTATGACAGAAAACAGCATGATTAGTTATGCAATAGGGCAATTAGATTTTGAAGTTGAAGTTGGTCATTACTCAGTGAGCTTAATTTTCATCAAGAGAGAAGTTGATTGAACTTATTTAGGATGCGGTTAATAGGTTATTTTCTCCTAACCATTTTGTCCTTTAGGAGGATATCTAGGTTACATCTTTAGTAGATCTGTTATATTTCATGTGAGTGGACTAGTTGTCAGGTCTGAGATGGGATATAGCTCCCTAGCCACAATGGTTGCCAATAATCTTGAGTTGGATCCTGGTAATTTAACCTCCTACGGTCCCCACCTATTTTTCATAAATAAAAAAAGGGAAAGTTTTTGGTCCATAAAAGTTTCCATAAAAATTTTCATAATTCAAAATGAATGGTGTAAAGAAAACTTTACGGCTAAACTTTTGAATTCGGGAATATTTTCTTAGAAACTTTTTTGGGACCGTAGCACTCCTAAAAAAAATTAACAAAACGAATCACCCAAATATATAAAAGTGTAAAGAAAACTACATTTTTTGAAGATGGATCTTATCATCTTTAAATTAATATTGCTATTTGTTTGCATGATAGTTAAATTCCGATCCTATCAATGTAACATGCTAACAATTTTGTAGGTACATAAGTAATTAATACGTCAGGAGGTTTGAATTTTATATTTTTCGCATTTCTCATTTAATTGATTCATGGGTTATTCATGCATTTCTTCTTTCCTCTTTTGTGACTTTAATTTTGTTGGTAGTGCCGTAAACACGAGTAATACGCTAGTGTATATATTTCTTAAAATTAACCCTTATTTTTTTGAGTTAATTTTCTTTATATAAAGAATATATATTTCTATACAGACATAATAGATTAAGCATATACAAAAAAGAGGTAAAGAGACTAAAGAGGAATATTTTGGTTATTTATCAATTAAAACTAACGGTATTTGTAGAAATTTAAAGGCAAGAGAAAATATGCTAAATAATTTGTAAAGTATGAAAAATGAGTGCATTTATTAAAATCTCAGAGGAGTTCATTGAATTTGTTAGAAATCTCAGGGGAAATCAGTGCAATTTACCTATTTCAAAAATTCCAACCGTTTTGGCTTCAATTGGTGGAGATCACCAGTTTCAACGCAGTGCCTTTGATATTTTGTCAAGTGGAATAGAGCCAAACGAACAAAATATCAGAACAGAAACAACGCGTGTCGAAGCATGGAGCCGCGTCTCGCGGCCCCGTTCACGTGGCAGACAGAACGAAAACGGAAGAAATGCCTCCCGCTTCGATGCAGAAAGGGAAGTCGAATCGAATAGCAAGAAGCGTATTGACAGGTGCTCACAAATCTCACCGAAAAGATCCTTTCCCGTTCATCAATCTCTCTCTCTCTCTCTCTCTCTCTCTCTCTCTCTCTCTCTCTCTCTTCTCAATATACAGCACACAGATGCATACCCATGTCCATTGATGCTCAGGTTTCATCGCAGCAGGGAGTAAAGATGCTCCACTCAGCTCTCTTCGATTCTTGTATACAGTCTGCAACCTTGGCTTTTGCTGTTTCAAGAGCTACGTCTGCGATTCACTCTTTCCTTGCAGCATATCGTCCTTCCATCACGAGGTAAAGATTCAAGATTCAAGAACTTCGTCTTTAGTTGTACATTCTTCTGAAAAAACAATTGTTTCAACACCTCAAACTGTGAATTTATATTATTTGGAATGGATGATACTCTATTTTTCTAGTACAAATCTGCGCATCAGCATTTTGCAGAATTGTTTTCTCTTGTTTCTGACATCGTTAAGATAGGGAATCTATTCTAAGGCCAAGAAAAAGTGGCTTCTGTTGGGTTTTTGGGACACACGGGACACCACAGAATTGTTACGACTCACGAGACATCAAGAATTACCCTGTTTACCCAAAATAATTTATCTCCAGGACCAAGAGATTGTACTCACTCCGTGGCTTCTCTGTTCTTTGATACTTTCCCTAATAAAATGCTCTTTTGCGATCAATTACATAGATATTCGTCAATATCCATTTTTTTCCTTTATCTGCTCTCTGCCTTAAAAACTAAATAGCCTCAGCTATATATAGATGCTGGAAAGTTGCTGATTACCAAGAAATTCCTTGTTGCTTTATCGGCTCAAATGATAAACTTATGGGCTGCTTCATCGTCAAACTGCACTTTTTTTTCATTCACAGACATCATCTCAGGATGGAAAGAGCAAAACCTAACCCAATAATGCCTGGCCCCCTTGTTGATGGGCGGAGCAACCTGCAAGAACCTAAATTTTTAAAACCTTACTGTATATTATTATTGTAAGTACGTAAAATTGAGAGTTCAAGAAGAAAAGAGACTATAAGAATGACAAGGAATCCATCCTTCAAATTCTTGGTGGCTTGATTGCCCAAGTATTAGCCTAGTAGGTGGTGATATCTTCTGTGAGTTGTAACATACTTGTATTGAAGGGGGAAAAAAATGCCGGAGACTGATTTGTTAAGTGTGGTTTCTGGTTTTAGTTACTGAGACTTCCCGGATGAATGGTAAGACATTTTGATGATCGAATTATAATATTCCAGCAGGTTGATGTCAAGCAAGGAAGGACCAAATGACGACACAGGCCCAAGAGTTATTTATATGGTGAGCAATATTTCTCTAATGTAAAAGTGTTTTGAGAATCAACTTGTGTAGCTAGTACTTATCTTTCACTACAGGAAAACAGGGATCTCCCAACGGTTTTGGAAACAGGGATCTCCCAACGGTTTTTATCCCTGCAGTGTAAATAACCGACGGTGTAGATGGTAAATAGCAACAGTTTAAAAGTATTACTATAAAGAGGTCTTTAGTAATGGCTTTTTAGAAACTGTTATTAGATCATTTGTTTTTAGTTGTGGCCCGTAACAACTGTTGGTAAAAGCCTACAAATTAATTTTCGTCTACCCATATAATTCTAAAAGAAAACCCTTATTTTTCCACGGCTTATCCTTTTCTCTAAACAGGATTTTATTTACAACCGTTAAAAAAATAAAAAAATAAAATTTCTTTGCCACTTTTTAGCGCCTTTATCCTCGTGACAAATAGTGACCTAACCTAGGCGTAGGTTTTCTTCTCCCCGTCAGCCAAACAGCTCCCTAGGCCCCGATTGGATGCAGCCTTATGGGGTGCCTTAGCTAAGGCATGCCTTAGTTAAGGCTGGGCCCACCCATAAGGTGTTGATTGGCAAATTTTTTGTGTATGTATTAATTAGCCCGGGGGCTAATTAAAGCCCCAAGAAAATTCTTATTTACCCTTACCTTCCCCCCCTAAGGCTAACTAAGACAATGTGTTAACTTTAACAAATGACTAAAATATCCACCATTCCCTTATATGTATATGTATATTACGTATATATATTTTGGATATATATATTTCGTTTTAAAAGTGTGTGTTACATATATATATATATATCCGTATCCGATATCCGAACGTTAATCGATAACCATATCCGCTCCGATATCCGTTGGAGATTAAAATTGGTGCACCGTAACCATATCCAATGGATATCGGTTAATCTCCGAACCTAATGGATATCCGTAATTTTTTTTGAATCCGCTCAGATTTCACCCCAACCCGATCCGAATGTGATTTAAAAATAAATAAATTCCTATTCATATTTTACCAACAAATAAAACTCATAAAATAAGGGTTACCACTTACCTGTTAATGCTTAAGAGTTAAAAACTTAGGGCATAAAATAATAGAAATGGTACTCGGGTAGTGGCCAGTGGGCTACGGGGCTTAGCTGCTTATGCCTTACGCTATTGGGCTAACAAAAAATGGTTTGTTAAGATTATGTATATATTATATTATATATTAAGAGTTTTAGTTTTTTTATATCATATATATATCGGTTCGGTTCGGATATCCGTTCGGTTATTTTCGGATATTTAACAATAACCGTATCCAAACCGTATCCGATCGGATATTGACTTGTTTCCTCCATAACCGCATCCATGGAGAAAATTTTGATTACGGTTCGGGAAAAAAAATCGGTTACGGTTCGGATATCCATCGGATCGGAGCAAAATGCCATCCCTAATACATAGTATACATACAGTACACACACACACATACATACATACATACATACTTATAATATGAGTACATGTATATATATATATACTTGTATATATATATATATATATATATATATATATATATACATACACACACACACACATGTACGTACGTACTTATAGTATCAGTATGTATGTACGTATGTATGTGTATATATAAACACACACACACATATATATTTAAACATATGTATATATACACATACTTATACTTATACTGATAAATATGTAATATACATAAGTATATATACTTATATAAAATTATATATACCTTATATATATAGATATACATAAGTATATATTTAAGTATATACTAATATATATATATATATATATATATATATATACTTATATATATTTTATATACACATACTTATGTATGTATATATGTGTATATATA
Organism: Arctostaphylos glauca; assembly: GCA_019985065.2. NCBI lineage: Eukaryota > Viridiplantae > Streptophyta > Magnoliopsida > Ericales > Ericaceae > Arctostaphylos > Arctostaphylos glauca. The sequence goes on along the minus strand of JAHSPW020000002.1, from coordinate 15,862,549 downwards.
AACACACACACACACAGTACACATACATACATACATACTTATACTATGAGTACATGTATACACACACACACACATGTACATACGTACTTATAGTATCAGTATGTATGTACGTGTGTATGTGTATATATAAACACACACATATATATTTAAACATATGTATATATACACATACTCATACTGATAAATATGTAATATACATAAGTATATATACTTATATAAAATTATATATACCTTATATATATAGATATACATAAGTATATATTTAAGTATATACTAATATTTATATATACTTATATATATTTTATATACACATACTTATAGTATAAGTATGTATATATATATGTGTATATATAAACACACACACACACACACACATATTTAAACATATGTATATATATACATACTTATACTGATAAATATATAATATACACAAGTATATATACTTATATATACTTATATAAAATTATATAAGATATACATAAGTATATATTTAAGTATATACTAATATATATACTTATATATATTTTATATATACAGTATATAAGTGTACTTATATATATTAGAAATATATCAATATGTACAATATAAATATACTGATATATATCATTTATAAGTATATATTATACATATACATTAAATACATGATGGGGGCAAAAATGTCTTTTGACAATTTAACACATCTTTCTATTGTCTAACACATCCAAACTAACTCTTTATCCAATCAGTAGATTATTTAACACACCCTCCTTAAAAGTCACATCAATGTGGGTCACTCTGTCTTATTTAATACACTCAATTATTTAACACACCCTCTTTATTTAACACACTAAAAACTAAGGCGGCATCCAATCGGGCCCTAGTGTTTAGTCTTCATTTCCAACACAACACAAAACATTTGACGGATCAGTGAACAAAGGACTACCTCCATTCCACTCCAGTACTCCAAAAAGCGAAAAAGATAGGACTCTTTGCCTTTCAACCATGGCCAGCGGTGCCGCCAGATTTGTTTTCCGATCATCTTCCGTTCGCAACACGACTGTTAGACTCGCCTCTGAAGCCAAAGTTGTTCGATCTCCCTTTCGTGTCTCGAGCAGGAAACCCCTATCTCATCAAACCTTTAGGTAATCAGTATGTATGCACGAATGTGTGTGTGTGTGTGTATATATATATATATATATACACACACGCAAGAATGGGCCACCGGAGGCACCTCCACAGCTATCTCCGCCGCATATTAGATTCCCTGACTCCGCCTCCCTTTTTTACGTGGCCGTAGATCTAGAAGGTTTGGGAACGAATAGTCCAAGTCTGTTGTGAAGTTGCGAAATGGAGTCGATGACGTAGATCTAGAAGGTATATCTCAAACTCCCTTTGTATTGCAATCTACGAATTATGTTATCAACAATAATTCAACAGCCCAATCCAAGACTAGGGAGGAAGGCCCATCTGCTACTGCTAACAAAGGCCGAACCAAAAGACTCACCAAGCAGCCTGCATACTTGAAGGATTATGAGAAGAAATAAACAAAGGTTCTAGAAGGGAGGTGACTCAGCCCTATTCCTCTTCCTTCTTCACCCATGTTTGTTACAAAACTATTAGAATCTTTTGTAGATTTCCTTAGCTGGCATTCTGTTATTTTACAGATTGTATTTCATTTCATGTAAACAAGGAGAACCCTTGGATCATCACTGTAATAGCCGTTGATTTATTTGCGGCTTGAGCTATATATGTAGATCGTGATGAAGGAAATAAGTACAAAAGAAATATTATCCAATTCCCCTTTTCTATATTCTCAGGAGGTTCCCTTGGCCTACTAAACCAAGGAATTAGATCTAACAATTTGGTGCTTTCACTGCCCAAAGCTCTCCTCCCATGGCAGGTCGCCCCACCAATGCCGAAAGGCTTGATGATCTCTCTGGCAAAATTGACGACATCCTTGCTCAAATCGTCAACCTCAATACTCGCCCAGCTTCACCCCCACCACAACCCATTCACACCGCTTTCCCAAAACCTCATATGAAACTCGATGTACCCCGTTTCGACGGCACCGACGCAATGGGATGGATTTTCAAGATCTCCCAATTTTTCGATTTCCAACGCACACAGGAAGAAGAACGCATTACAATCGCGTCCTTTTACATGGACGGCCCAGCCCTGAGTTGGTACCAATGGATGCATCGCAATGGACTCATCACCTCTTGGTTCGGCCTTTTACAAGCTCTGGAAACACGCTTTGCTCCTTCTTACTATGATGACCCCTCTGGTGCCCTATTTAAGCTGTCCCAACGTGGCTCCTTGAATACATACCTCAATGAATTTGAAAGGCTCGCAAACTGAATCGTCGGCCTTCCACCTTCATTTATTCTAAGCTGCTTTATTTCCGGTCTGTCGCCGGAAATTCGTCGCGAGGTCCAAGCCTTACGCCCTGTTAACCTATCCCAGGCCACGGCCCTTGCCAAATTACAGGAGGATAAAATCGATGAGCGTCGTCGCAATTTTAAAGGTAAACCCACCGAGGCTCAGATCAGCTTTCACTCTCTTTCGGGTTGTTCGGGTGCGGCGACAATCCGCCTGGAGGGTCATATTACAGCCCATCAGTTCTCTGTTCTTATCGATGGGGGTAGTATCCACAATTTTATTCAAGAACGCGTTGCTAAGTTCCTCGGCTTGCCATCTACTCCGGTCAATACACTCCAAGTGATGGTGGGTAACGGCAACACCATGGAGTGCACGCGTTTTTGTCCCCGAGGTTCAGGTCACCCTCAACAACACATCTTTTCCTGTGGGTTTTTACGTCCTACCTTTATGTGGTGCTGATGTGGCCTTAGGGGCTCCCTGGCTTAAATCACTTGGGCCAGTCACCATGGATTATGAAGCCTTATCCATCTCCTTTAAATATCAAGGCCAATCCATCACTCTTCAATCCCATAATTCACTCGGCCCAAATATCATATCCGGCCCCCAATTAAAACGATGCGTTCAAACCAATGCAGCCTCCGAGTTTTTTCACATTGAAATGCTTCCTCATATATCCTCACCAACACCCACCTCACCAGATCCTCACCCCATCCCTGCCATAGAAACCCTTCTTCATCAATTTCCCACCATTTTCAACACTCCTTCCTCAGTCCCACCTTCCCGTGCCATTGACCACAGCATACACCTTAATCCTAACTCTTCCCCTGTTAACGTTCGGCCTTATCGATACCCCCACTTCCAGAAGTGTGAACTTGAGCGCCAAATCACCGAAATGATGGAATCCCACATGATCCAACCTAGCCGGAGCCCTTTCTCTTCTCCTATCTTACTGGTTAAAAAGAAGGATGGTACCTGGCGATGTTTTGTTGATTACAGGGCTCTCAATGCCCTAACCATTTGAGACCGTTTTCCTATGCCCACCATCGACGAATTATTAGACGAACTCAGTGGTACTTCTTGGTTCTCCAAGTTGGACCTTCGTCAGGGGTTCCACCAAATCCGAATGCACCCGGATGACATTTCCAAAACGGCTTTCCGCACTCACTTGGGACATTACGAATTTCGTGTCATGCCGTTCGGCCTCTGCAACGCTCCTTCGACATTCCAAGCTGCCATGAATGATTTACTGAAACCATTTCTTCGCAGGTTTGTCACGGTCTTTTTTGATGATATTCTTGTTTATAGTCCTTCTTTAGAGACCCACCTTGAACATTTGGAGCAAGTTTTTCTTAAGATATACTCAGGACAATATTTTCTGAAGCATTCCAAGTGCGTGTTTGCTCAACAACAATTGGAATACTTGGGTCACATTGTCTCTTCTCAGGGTGTCCAACCTGATCCTTCCAAATTACAGGCTATGGTTAATTGGCCAGTACCTAAGACAACCACGGCCTTCCGTGGCTTTCTCGGGTTAACTGGGTTTTATCGCAAATTCATTCGAGGCTACGCTGGCATTGCTTCTTCCCTGACTGCCTTGCTACGCAAGAATGCATTTGTATGGACCACAGAGGCTCAAGAAGCGTTTGACACCCTCAAACGAGCCATGACTGCAGCACCGGTACTAACCTTGCCCGACTTCTCTCAACCCTTCATGCTTGAAACTGATGCATTTGGTATCGCTATGGGTGCAGTCTTAATGCAGCAGAATCACCGAATTGCCTTCTTCAGCAAGCTCTTCTGCCCCCGGCTCCAGCGTTCTTCCACCTATGTTCGCGAGTTACATGCCATTACTTCCGCAGTTAAAAAATGGCGTCAATACCTTTTGGGGCACAAATTCATTATCTTCACCAATCACAGAGGCTTGAAGGAGCTTCTCTCTCAAGTCATTCAAACACCAGAGCAACAAATTTACCTCTCAAAACTTATGGGATATGATTACACCATACAATACAAGTCTGGCAAAACCAATGTGGTGGCGGACGCTCTCTCTCGAGTACCTGAACCGGTTACTGGTACCTGTTTCACTTTGTCCATACCACGTTTTGTCTTTCTAGACAAGTTGCGAAAATCCCTATTAATAAGTGAAGATTACACCTCCTTACTCAGTAAAGTGCAGCAAAACCCATCAGCATTCCCTGCCTACAAGGTACATCAGGGTCTCTTGTTGTTCAAAGACTGAATTTGGCTGGATGCATCTAACCCCTTTCGATCCGTTTTGTTAGAAGAATTTCATAGCTCTCCCATTGGCGGTCATATGGGAATCGCCAAGACCCTTTCCCGTCTCCAAGCCAATTTCTATTGGCCTCAGATGCGCCAAGATGTCAAGGATTTTGTGGCTCAATGTGTTATCTGTCAGCAAATGCGTCATGAGACAAAAAAACCAGCCGACCTCTTACAACCATTACCTATCCCTTCAGCATTTTGGGAGGATCTTTCTTTAGATTTTGTGACTGGTTTACCACCCTCCCACGGCTTCACAGTCATTTTGGTTATTGTGGACCGTTTCTCTAAAGGTGTCCACTTGGGAGCTCTTCCTCCTCACTATACAGCTCACAAAGTTGCTTGCCTTTTCATGGACACTGTCTGTAAATTGCACGGTATCCCTCGCAGTTTAGTCTCCGATAGAGATCCCATTTTCATCAGCAACTTTTGGCGTGATTTATTTAAGCTGTGTGGTACCAAACTGCGTATGAGTACAGCTTATCATCCTGAAACTAACGGCCAAACGGAAGTTTTTAATCGCATTTTGGAGCAATATCTTCGGTCTTTTGTTCACCATAAACCTTCTCAATGGTTTCAGTTTCTAAGCTTGGCTGAATGGAGCTATAACACATCAGTTCACACTGCTACTGGCTTATCTCCTTACCAAGTTATTTATGGTAAAACTCCACCCTCTATTCCACAATATCTTCTGGGCTCTTCACCAATTGAGGCTGTGGATCATATGTTATCTGCAAGACAGCAACTCATCACCAAGTTGCAACAGTCCCTCACCAAGGCTCAAGCTAAGATGAAATTTTTTGCTGACCGCAAACCCGTTTCCTTTAATATAGGAGAATATGTATATGTCAAGCTCCGTCCTTATCGTCAGCAAACTAATGCAGGCAGATCATACACCAAACTTTCCAAGCGCTACTATGGCCCCTACAAGATCCTAGCACAATTTGGTCCAGTAGCTTATAAGTTGGACCTACCATCCTTTTCCAAAATTCATCCCGTGTTTCACTGCTCCTTGCTGAAACCACATCACGGACCCATCCCTTCTCACCATGATCCCTTTCCTCCACTGGCTTTGGACAACAAACCTGTAATAGAGCCTTTATCCATTCTGGATTCAAAACTGGATTCTTCTACTAGCCCTCCTGAGCGGCTTGTTCTGGTACAGTGGGTTGGGTTAGCTCCTGAAGATACCAGCTGGGAGAAATGGGATGATTTATGCCACAATTATCACCTTGAGGACAAGGTGTCTCTCCGGGACAGTGGTATTGTTATCAACAATAATTCAACAGCCCAATCCAAGACTAGGGAGGAAGGCCCATCTGCTACTGCTAACAAAGGCCGAACCAAAAGACTCACCAAGCAGCCTGCATACTTCCAGGATTATGAGAAGAAATAAACAAAGGTTCTAGAAGGGAGGTGACTCAGCCCTATTCCTCTTCCTTCTTCACCCATGTTTGTTACAAAACTATTAGAATCTTTTGTAGATTTCCTTAGCTGGCATTCTGTTATTTTACAGATTGCATTTCATTTCATGTAAACAAGGAGAACCCTTGGATCATCACTGTAATAGCCGTTGATTTATCTGCGGCTTGAGCTATATATGTAGATTGTGATGAAGGAAATAAGTACAAAAGAAATATTATCCAATTACCCTTTTCTATATTCTCAGGAGGTTCCCTTGGCCTACTAAACCAAGGAATTAGATCTAACAAATTATTATTGACCTATCCATTGTAAGTGCACGTGATAGAGGATGGGAATGGGAGGGATGCAAAGTGGATTTTATGCATTGTTTAGTTATTTACAGCTGTATTCTTGTGCTCTGATTGGTTGCTAAGAAACCTCTACAAGGATATCGAACCAGGTGAATGTAAACTCCATCATTTTCAACTCCATTAGTTTGGAGGGTGTTTGATTTCTTGGAAGCCAATACATATACACATCTCCGTGAGCACATGATTACGGGAGTAGAGATACTCATCAATTTTGACACTATTGCCTAGATTAGCTACTACATTGGTCATATCTAGTGGCAGGACTAATGTTACTGATTTCTTTTTTGCAATTTGCATCAGTCTTTAATTATTTTTGCTTCTACTAATGTTGTAGAGGCATTACTAGTACTGACATGGGTGAGCAATTTGTGGGACCTTTAGACTCTAGCGGGGTCAACAAGAAATCATATGAAACAAAAGACTAGAATGATGCAGAATCTAGATTGCAAAGTTTTGAAAAGTCGTTCCCAAACAAAAGAATTGTCTTAGCCCACTTGCTGATTCAAACAACCTAATTATGGCTCAGGTATATACTTTTATCTATTGTTTAATTCAAAATAATTTGCATGAAGCATAAAGAATGGAATGGAAAGAAAAAACAATCTGACATGTGGAATTTCTGTTAACTTTTAAACCATTTGTGCATTTTAATCAAAGACCACACCGCCCCCATCAATCCATTGAGCTCCAGTGAAAGATCATTGTTCTATTGTTTTCAGGTATCATTCCTTTGAAATGCTTGATTATGATTTCAGTTTCATGTCTATGTTTAGCTGTTGATTAGCATGTGATTGAAGCACTTGAAGCTTGAATGTTTGTCTATATTAGTATCTTAAGCTTGAATTTCAGACATTTGAGGGGTTATTTCAAATTGACCCTGCAGATTATATGCTAGCTAGGTATATGCCGAAATGACACGCTTAGGGAGCTTTCTTCTCCAGGGAAGAGTGGAAGCTGCTTTACTTGACTCAGGATGATAGGTTCATGATAAAAACAGTGAAGAAATTAGAAATCAAGGTTAGTTGCCCACCACACATGTAGATCTGTCCTATGATTTTGTTTAGCGATGATCTCAAAATTATCACAATATTTCATTAGTTTTAGTAGTTCTGCAGGGGTCTCTTCTTAATTAAGACTGTGCGAAAGTGGTTCAAAAATTTAACTGATCAGTTGATTTCACAATGCCGGTGGGATAATTTGTGTGTTGAATTGATTTAGTTTAATATATTGCTCTTTGGAAAACACCAGCTAATTTATTTCTTACCACAGGATTACTTTGTCATGTTATGCCCTCTTCCTGCATCCTCAAAGCTTCCTAAGGAGTTATGTGGATCTCAAATAGAAAGAAAGAGGAAATACATTCCAAAAAGGTACCTTGACTTTTCCAGAAAACAAGCTTTTGGAGTTTCCTTCAATTGGTTATAAATAATGTCTCACAGGCCATCTAAAAGCCACCAACTAGAAGTTGCTGTTGGACATATCAGTAATAACTGTCAACGTTGAGATTCCAATGGATCGTTTGGAAAACTGGTCCTCTATTGTTCAACTCTCATAAAAGAAGAGAAGGTATATAAGCATTTGGTAGTTCTAGGCTATTGGGATTAGGAAAATCATTGGAATTTTAATAACTCGATTATTGGATTGTCCAAAAATACACATGGTTTGTCATTTTAGTTTGTGTCAAAAAATACATGTATCCATTGAAGCGTATCATCTCATGAATGCTGCCTCCTTTAGTGAAGGAGGCATTAGAGGTTAACGAGATTGTTCCAAGTGTTGATGGTTACATTTATAAGAATTGTATTGTAAAGTGAAAAAAAAAACTCAATTACATTTTGCAGAACTGTAGCCATGTATATAAAGGGATCCGGGGGCCTACTGTGCAGCCCCGCACAGCAGCCCCCGCTGCGCGCCTATACGACGTAGTTTAGCGTAAAACGACGTCGTTTTGGTATATGCTTTGAGGGGTTTGTTTGGCTAAAATTTTAAGACTTCACGCACTTAAAACAAAGTCATTTTTAGTGGAAAAAAACACATAAAAATGTCACAACAAACTTAACAAATGAAACATAGTTAGTGTCTATTTAGAATGTGTTAATTATTAAATTATTGTTTGATTTTTTTTTGTCTTTCTTTGATTATTTATTTCAATTTTTCAGTTTTGTTTCAATTTTTTTGACTGTGGTAATTATTGAATTATTGTTTGATTTAAAAACGTTCAGTAAAAATAAAAAAATAAGTCAAACAACATATCTTTTTGCTTATTTCTTGTCTTTAGTAAAAACAAATTTAACTTTAGACATAATTTCATACTTTTTAAATTATTTTTGTCTAAACAAACCAATAAATTATAAAAACACGATGGAACATATGAAAAAAAAGAGAGGGTTAAGTTTGTTATGGCTCTATTTGGCCTAACTTATGTTGGAAAATATAAAATTATGTTTAAAAGTTAAAAAAATCTATTAAAAATAAAAAATAAGTCTAAACAAACATCATTAAAATAATTCAAAAATAACAAATAATTTTTTTAAATAAAGATAAAAAATAATTCATTTACGTAAATTAGGCCAAATAGAACCTTTAAACAAACTTAGCCCTCTTTTTTTTCACGTGCTCCATCATTTTTTTTGTAGTTTACTGTTTCGTTTTGACCAAAAAAATTTAAAAAGTATGAAATTATATCAAAAAGTAAAAAAAATTACTAATAACAAAAAATAAGCCTTAACAGACATTGTTTTGATTTATTTTTTTATCTTTTATAAATTTTTTTAATTTTTCAAAATATTTTTATACTTTTTTGAAATCTATTTCGCCATGAATCAATAATCATCAAAAAAAATTGAAACAAAACTGAAAATTTGGAAAAAAAATCAAACAAAGACAAAAAAAAAAATCAAACAATAATTTAATAATTAACACATTCTAAATAGACACTAACTATATTTCATTTGTTAAGTTTGTAGTGAAGTTTTTATGTGTTTTTTTCACTAAAAATGACTTTGTTTTAAGTGGGTGAAGTTTTAAAATTTTAACCAAACAAACCCCTCAAAGTATATACCAAAACGACGTCGTTTTACGCTAAACTACGTACGTCGTATAAGCGCGCAGCGGGAGCTGCTGTGCGGGGCTGCACAGCAGGCCTCCCGGATCCAACTCAATATCTAGCCTTCGCCTTTGATGCTACATCCACTCTTGCTTCCATTTCCTTCCCCTCTTTTGCAACATTTGCCTTTACATCCTGTATGAGATGGAAAGCTCTTTAATGGAATTGAAATCCAAGACGGAATCGATTCTAGGCTCATGCCACGAGCGATAGATAGAACTTGAAGAGCGCCTATCTTGTCACTGGAAGGAAAGAATGAGATTGAGACTAGCTCTTGTGATCTTCTAATATTATCCTCTAAATAAGAAAAAGAAGAGAAGGAAAGAACCCCCTTCTCTCATCCAAGATCCAAGTTAACACCGACAAAGATCTATTGATTCCTCGCAGTCTTTGAATAAGCTTCATTTTGGAACGTCCTTCTCTCAGATCAACACTTTTAGCGTGCACGCGCACACACACACGCGATTAGAAAATAGGATGTCCGTATATTTTAGCAAAATGAGGGATTCCTCGTTAGAAAGGAACTATATATATAGAGAGATCTTTTCTAATGAGGGACCTCTCATTTTGCTAAAATATATGGACATCCTATTTTCTGATCAAATTTTGATGATCCGAACCATTCAATGTGTTTAAAACATATTTTTAAGGGTATCCGCGAGAAATCGGCTCAAAAAATATCAAGAATGACTTGATGTAAGTAGTTTTTAGTAAATACTGACATGAATAGTTTTACGAAAAAATACTGGAATCAAGTCATTTCTGATAATATTTTGAATTAATTTTTTATGGGTACTCTTAAAAATATATTTTAAACATATTGAACGTTTAGAATCATAAAAATGCGATCAGGAAATAACTAGCTATACATGTATAATAGGTATAGTAGGCTTGATACTGGTGACTTCAACTAAAAGTCCTGATTTGAGGAAGATACGACTTATTTAAAATTCATCTTTAAAATAAATAATTCTTAAGAAGAAATTTTTTGTGGGATTCCCCCCGCCACCCCATTCGTCGGAGGCAGTGTATCGAGTCTGTTTCTAATAAATTCTAATAAGATAAAGCAGCATACAAAAAAATATAAGTAGCTAGCTACTTGTACCTAGCTATTGTTTTCGTATTACATCCAGGCGTATCATTACACCTGTTACATATTACGTTTTTTAAAGGTATTACTACAAAATGAATTGCAGAAATAGAAGGCCTAATTAAGTCCGACACTGCTTCTAGCTATAACTGATCAAATCATAGTGGCGTAATTAACTCATAGGCTTGCACGTTCAAGTCAAAGTGATCGTTTCAAACGTGACAAAAATCGAGAGATTTGTTCTTGTCGGTGGAAGAGCTAGGATTCCCCATATGTCACTTTTGGGAAAAAGAATGTCAATGTGTTAGGTAGGGTACCATTATCAAAGAATAATGCTATGGATATAGATCTTATGGACATAAACCGTTAGATGCACATAAAACCCCGGACATAGATATGTCCGGCACGATTAGATGCAGATACCAAACGTATCTGTGTCCGATCTGTGTGAAAAAGTTTGTATACACAAACAATGTGTAACACTTTCTTTTCCATTTGCTTTTCCTTTTTTCTTTTGAGCAAAGTAGTGTCATTTCTTTTGCATTACCCAATATGCTTTTTCTAAGCCATCTTTGTGCTGGCTAAAGTTTCTTTCCGTAAATATTAGTGAATGATGACAACTAATTTTAAATTCAATGAGAATTTTTTAATTTTAACTTTGGGACTATAGCACTTTTGAAAAGGAAAAAGTCTACCTTGCCACGTGCAAATAAAAGAAAATCTTAACTTTTAATTTTAAATTCAAAAAGAATTTTAAATTTTAATTTTTAGATGGTAGACTATAACACTTCCCAAAAGCTATATCGTTTGCTGATCATTTTTTAATACCCACGCGCATGATGATAAAAGCTATGTCGTTTGTTCTCAATGTAAGATAATAATATAAAATGTTTTTTTATTGAAGTACTAGAAGGCAAAACCATTAGAATAGAGAGCTTACAGGTTATTTGGTTTTCTTTCTACGACTTAATTTATCATCATTTTATAAAAAAAAAAAAAATTTAGTATTGTCAGACCTAAATAAGCACGCAAGCAGATTGTTAGTCTAGTGATGGCGAAATGATCTCATGCATTTAGGGCGGTGAAATTTAAGATTTTGGGGGATACCCACACGCAAGAACACTGAAATTTCACTACGCACATCGCATCACATCGCATTAGGATTCGAAATTTTGGGAGTTAAGGTTGTTTTTGGAGGAAGGGGGAGGGTGCTGAATGTAATTTGAGGGAATCGAAGTGTAATTTTTTTTATAATTTTTAAAATTTATACTCTAAGTGTTCTGCTCCTGGTTACATTAAAATAATAGCATTTTGACTTTTTAAATACCATTCAAATACTGTCTAAATATTGTACAATCGTTTGAGTAGTATTCTAGTAGCTAAAATGATACCGTTCTAATGTGCAATACACGTTGATGTGCGATGTGTAATACTTGTGTCCGTGGTTGAAACCCTACCTTCCATGTTCTTATTTTTTTTCTCATTTATGAATTAATATTAACGCCATAACTTGCTAATTAGTTTTCAAGATCCTCAAGGGAAATAAAACAACAAATACCTCTAATAACCTTACAAACAAAGGGAATACATTACAAGAGAGTGTAGAATGTCACGACAAAACCTGTTTTATTGCCGTAGATTAACTTTAGACTTTTCAACAGGATTCGCTGCTCAGCTCATTACTTTAAAACTTTAGCTTATTGATCCCTCCCACCTCGATAATACGAGTCAGACTTTCAAGACACAACACGGCCGATCTCAAGTTGACTCTTGGTTTATGAAACTAGCTAAACATTCCATCATGGAAAGAGCCTTCTCACAATTCGGATCTATGATGTGAAAGATATGATCCACCCCTTCTATCTCTAAAATCTCTGCCTTTCCATTCCACTTACTCTTCACCAATGATTCATAGTACAACCTCCCTCTATCCTCAATATATCCTTCTCAGCAACAGACACAATAACCCTGTCACATGCCAAACCCGAAAGACTCGGGGCTCCATCCGCAACCGGGTTAATAAGCAGGTCGTCGTTACCTTTATCTGACGGGCAAACAAACTGCCACCAACCATCCACCATCGATTTCCTCACCGGGTCGGTTTTCTCCAACCCGATCGGCTCTTCGCCCCAAAAATACGGGTTGATCATGATTATCCCACGGAGCTTCAATTCTCCAAGCGGGTTTGACCCGATCCGGATTGCCAAGTGGTGGGCGATATTCGCCCCAGCACTATCCCCAGCCAAGAACACTCTTGAAAAGTCAATTCTGTCCCTGAGCCAATCCTCAGACCCACCACCAGACATATGTGAAGCAACCCAATTAAGAGCTGCCCATGCATGCTCATAGGCGGCCGGAAGCGGGTGCTCGGGCGCTTTTCGGTAATTTACCGAGACGAGGACGACGTGGGCTTTGGCAACTAGTACGTTGAGAGAGTTGTGGTACTTCGGATCAGCGGTTGATGATATGAAAAAGGCCCCGCCGTGAAAGTAAACCACCAGGGGTAGTTTTGGAACATCGGGTTTAAGACTGGGGCGGTAAAGCCTGGCGGAGACATCGGTTTCCGGTGCAATCACGGTGTCTTTGGATACGACGCCGGTTTGAGGATCATAGGTTGCTGGGGCAATTTCGTTGCCAAAGAGTCTCTCTACGGTTCCGTCTTTGTATACTCTTAGGTAGGGTGGAATATCATGGGCTACTTCTCGTTTGTTTGAATCCATTTGTGTGTGTGTGTGAGTGAGTGTGAGAGAGAGAGAGAGAGAGGAGGTGTGGTCACTGTCCAGTGTGCAAGAGCATGGTTACTTGTTCATGGGTAAGGCAGATATATTAACTTCATTTTCTGGGTGGCCCCATGCATGGTTTGTGTTATTAGGCAAGTTATTGAAATTTGAAAAGCCAATTCAGTGGTCAATAAACATTAATGAGAGGAGGACTATTTCATTCAGCAAATATACACGTATTATTAGGCAAAATTGAAAAGCCATTCACTGGTCAACAAACTTTAATGAGAGAAGAATTGAGTTTAATTCAACAATATCATATAGTAGTATGCATTATTGTATATAAATATATTAAAATTGTTTGATGTAGGTAAAGCCTTAATTATTATTGTAATTATTATCGCATTATTCTAAACACGTGTGTCCTTTGCAGGTACATGTGCATATATATACAAACTCCATGGACGACTTTTTATTATTAATTAAATCATTAGTTATACGTACAAGGTTCAAGTTTCTAGAAACAATGTTAAACACATTCATCTTATACAGAAGAAAATCAATAATTTACATTACATTATACAACAGTGTCACTACATAATAATACTCCAAGATTATCTAATAGTTAATTTACGAAAAGACACTTTGCATGAGAGGGATTTATTAAAAATGAAGCCCGAAATGTATGTGAAATACACCGTATCATAGTTGATGCTTTTATAAAAACTAAAATAATTAATTTAGTACCGACGCAGACGCGACGTGAAACTGTGAAAGGCTATAGGTTTATTTACTTTCAATGTTAAGATCAACATGAAAGCGACACCTAAAGAGAGCCAAGTCCTTTAGCGATTGGAAAAAGTTCCTAAATTCAAAGTAATCATTCGCGGTGAAAAAAGCAAACCTAGCGTTTGGTCCTTGGTTTTGTAGCCGTCTATCAAATGGGATTAAAGCATTGAAAAAACGTTCCTCACCATGCTAGCTACTACTATAGTTCTTTTTGATAACTCATATTTTCGGATCAATTTATGCACGTTCTGACTAATTTTTTACAGATCAATTCTATAGTCCACCAATGGAGTCTTCATTAAAATCAGTACAAAATCATATATAAACTGACTTCATAAAAATTAATAATACTTGAAAAATTTCGAACATATTATGAACAAACAGCTCCTAAGTGTCATGCCTTAATCATTGTTCAATTTTGCTACACGTACAACAAGGGGCACAACAAGAAGCACAACACAGTCCAAAACGACGTCGTTTTGGACTGTGAAAACAAAAAAATTTGAACCCCCACTACTAGAATAATAGATAACAATCACAGTTAAAAACCGTGATCGTTATCTTTTAATCACGTTTTTGGAAGCGTTGTTGATGGAGGTGTGATTAAAAGTCTCGAGATTTAATCACCGTGTCTAACCGTAATGAAAAGTCGATTTACGCGTAATTAAATATTAGTAAAGAGCACGCTTTCAATACAAACTGTGGTTAAAAGTTATAAAAGATCACGCTTTCAATACAAACTGTGGTTAAAAGTCATCAAAGACCACGCGTTTAACCAAAGCTGTGATTAAAAGATATAAAAGACCACGCTTTTTACAAATAACTGTGATCTTTAATTTGTAAAATACCACGCTTTTAATCGAAAACCGTGATCTTTAAGTTGTAAAAGACCACGCTTTTAATCCAAAACCGTGATCTTTAATTTGTAAACAACCACAGTTTTAATTAAAAACCGTGGTTAATTACATCTTAAATACAACACCTATATATATATATATATATATATATATATATATAGATCTCTCCATTTACCAATTAATATTAATTAATTGTATAATACATTAATTAGAATATGAAATTATAAAAAAACAATTAATCAAACAAGAATATTAACAAAATGAGAAAGAAAATATTTCATTAACTCATAAATTTGTCAAAAAATGTTACAATAAAAAAAACCTAAAAAATCTACTATCATGCATGTTTATACATAAAAAGCTAGCAGATCAATTCTAACACCGAACTAAAAAATCAAAAAACTAAACTGATTGTAACACATTTCCTGAATATGTGTCAATAAACTAATCACTCATGTGCGCGCCTAAACATTAATTCCTGAATCGATAGTTGAGCTGGTCGACTTCCAAGAAAAACTGCAAGTCAAGACCAAATCCGTGGCTAAGGAAATTCTTCAACTAGTCCGAGGCAATCCAAGATGCCTTTCCCTTCAAAAGAAGCAAAGTAAGTTAGCCTTTATCAAATATAAATATGAAGTATCAATAGACAGAGCTTCTATCTCCTTCTCTGCTTTTAGAAATACAGCTTTGAACCCTTATTGATATGTTGCAAAACCAAGTGACAATCAAAGGAGTGGTTGACCCACAAGCCGTATGTGAAAAATTAATGAAGAAAACAAAGAGAATAGCCAGAGTGTGTCCCCATTGGCTGCTTCTGAGGGTGAACCTATTAAACTTTTCATGATCATCAGACTCTCTAATCATAGAAAACAAGAACACATACTAATACAGAAAGTAAAAAAGAAAGGGACACAGATCCTTGGCAAACATGTAAGACTGCACTGTTAGAAGACTGCCACATTAGAAAGGAACAAACTAATCACATGGAAATAGCCAACTATTTGAGTAGTATCAATCACTACGTTCAAACGATATAATCATTTTGCAATGATAGACTCAAAACACAGTGGGAGGGTTGTAGTCCACTCAAGGTGTATTTGCCGATATTGGATGGTAGCCACCAGTAGAATGGTATGAATATTGAGTGGTCGGCATCTCCAACACAGACACAGCCTACACAGTTGATTAGATTCTCGAGATTCGTGCTTTAGGTGGAAAAGGGTAATAGAAAGCCTCTTGAATGAACTTTGACTGTTTATCCTAACAAAGTTCTATAAAATAGACATCCTGCAGCCATGCAATGCTGACAAAAATATTCTAGAAAGATCACATCCAAGCTGTTATAAAACGAAGACGGAACTCATTCTAATCCTCAAGTCTCATTGCTTACAACAAATGTCCCTTTATTGGAGAAAGGACTTGTACTAAAGTTATAACCAAAACCTGAACCTATGTAAGATGAACTTCATTTATTTCATAATCTGGGACATGGGAGTTTTCATCATTCTAGCATAATGTCAAAACAAATTCTGTCAAAGTTCTGTATGAGAATAACATCAAATCATGCATACATTGAAAGGAAATAAGAGATATGACAATTTACATTTACGTTTCTATGTTACAACTATATTTATGGCTTTATCATTTCAATTATCAAAGTATGCAATCTTAGTTCAAATTCTAGTTGTCCGAATATAAATAGGACTAAAAAGTTCTATCTAGGGATAAGTTAGAAGTTCTAGACTTATGCATCCTAAGATTCAAAATTCTAGGAGGAGAATTAATAGGTTTAAATTCACTTGTTTTACCTGTAATCCTTGGCTCCCAAGCTATTTTTTTCAAACCTGAGATGAGTTTATTGTCAAGTCTATGATGGAGATGTGTATCTTTCAAGTGTCCAAAGCGTGATGCAAAGCCCGAGCACGATGATGAAAGTGCTCACATTTTGAAGCCCGCGAAGAGCATCAAAAAGTATAAAACAAAGCTGACAACTTATGGTTAGACCGCTTAGGGCAGCATCAGCAACCTCATACACGGGAGTTGGAGGGATACCACGAGGCCCATGGTGGACCATTAACAACTTATGAAGGGCTCCCATCCTCTGGCCTAAATTGGGGTTATTTATTTGCTGCAAGAGTACTCAGCAGTGGAGAGGAGAAAACAGAGAAAATAGAATCCAGCAGAAGCCGAACTCGCAGCAGCAGCAGATGCTGCGCTCGCAGCAGCAGATGCCGCGCTCGCAACAACAGCAGCAGCCACTTGCAGCAGCAGCCGCCATAGCCGCGCTCGAAGTAGCAGCAACAGCTGCACTCGCACCAGCAAGAACACACAGATTACAATAAAAATCCATCATAAATCAACAATTCAACAATTAAAAATCCAATTGAAATGGAACACCATCAGATTAGTCCAAAATTGACTAACTAGGCACACTTAGGGCTACGAAAATTCATCTTTAATTATTAAATGATTCTCTCAGTGAAGTTTCGGTTCAATGATCGTTTGAAGGAATCGAATTTTTTATGAAAATAGGGCTAAAACGGAAAGAATCGAGCAAAATAGGGTAGAACTCAAACTAATTATAAAACTAGGGCAAAACGCGATTGGAAATTGTGTTTTACTTGTAAAACGCGTTTGTGATTCGTGTTTTTGGTCAGATCCAGCCAGCGCGGCATTTGGTGCCAGGGTGGCGTTGGTCCACGTGTAAAACGCGAATCCCATTCGTGTTTTATAAAACACGAATTACATTCGCGTATTGCAGTTGGAGTACCTAATACGCGTCAACCCTGATCGTTTTGGTAGGGTTTCTGTCTTCCGTCCGTCTCAGAGCGACTGAGCCGATCGCGTCGTCTTCTCCGGCGTTTTCTCCGTCGCTTCTCCGTCGCCTTCTCCGTCGCCTTCTCCGTCGCCTTCTCCGTCGTCTTCTCCGTCGATCCGGCGTCTTCTCCGTCGTATTTGGTGCGTTCTTTTTGTACATTGCATCCGTATATTATGTGGCGTATAATATGGCCGTATTGTCCGTATATTGTCCGTATGTTGTCCGTATGTTGTCCGTAATGTGTGTATATATGTGTATAATCCGTATATATGTATATATCTGTATAATCCGTATAGATCTTGGGTTAAATGTGTGTATATATGTATGTATATGGCACCTGTAACATGTGTATATATGTATAATCTGTAATGTGTGTATATATGTGTATATATGTATAATCTGTAATGTGTGTATATATGTGTATAATCCGTATGTATATATGTATATATCCGTATAATCCGTATCGATCTTGGGTTAAATGTGTGTATAAATGTGTATATATGTATGTATAATCTGTATAAATGTGTAAATCTGTATATATGTATATCTGGCATGACCCATTTGTGATTTGGCTTCAATTTTTGTTTATGGCAAATTCTAACGACAGCCCTAAGGGTGCCCGTTAGTGATTTTCACGCGCCTAAAGCTAGAGTACGGTGTAAGAGATATCAAATCCAAGTCAGACTTTGCAGAGCCATATAAACTGTAAACTAGAATGACAATACTGGCCTTCTTTTAATTTTTCCTTGCACAATAATTTAAATCTTTGAGCGAGATTCTCATGATCTTGTCAATAAATTAAAAAGGGAAGGGAATAGCAACCAAAAAAAAAAAAAGGATTGGGGTACATTACCCTGAACTCAAAATTTTTAAAATAAATTTTAAATATATGATACAAAAAAAATTCAGCTAGGATTTCAAAAATAAAAAATAAATGTTAATCTTATTTATAAGAATTCATTTTCTTACATAGAATAAAAAATTCATTAATAAAAATTTATTTTAAAAATTATAAGTTCATGGTTAATTTCAGAATATTTTTTCAAGTCAACCTTAATTTTTTTAGTATTTTTTTTAAAAATAAAATCTGAATAGTACGATCGAAAGGGAAATCGAATGAGAGGTTTCGACTAATTTTTTCTTTCTATAAAGTAAGGCATCGGTTGAATTTGTGAAGTTATTTATCTTTTTTTGGTCAAAACTGCTACTTTGGACAATTTTTTTTTTTTTTGGTATCAAATATAGAATTATGACAAAAAGATATGAAACATTCTATGCTCCAAAACTACGTACTTTTGATACATAACAAAACCTGTTGTGTGATACCCCAATTCCAAAAAAAAACTCCACCCATCTAGATTCATTGTATTTGTTTCTCTTCCCTTCGCACTATTTCCAACATGTCCAATAGAATTGTTAGTTGTTTTAATCGGATTTTTGCTCGAAAAATACTTTGCTTGTCATATATCAAGTAGGGTTTTGCTCATCATTTTTTATTTTGACTTATTTTATTTTTATTTTATCTTATTTAAAAAGCTTTCTTAATTTTATATATAATTGTTTAAAATTATTAAATTATCTCAATGAGAATAATTATAAAAGTAAAAAATGACAAAAAAATATTTTTATAAACATCACTATCTTTTTGATAATTTTTTCAAGTTTGCATAAATCTTGTTGATTAATTATTTGTCTTGAAAAAAAAAATCTAGAAAGTAAGTTGAATAGAAGTCCCAAAAAGTTAATTAAATATAAAAAAGAGCTTTTATATTATTTTTAATGTCTGTTGGGTCGTCCTATATGAAGTTTTTAATTTCAACTCATATTTTTATACTTTTATGATTTCTCTTATCGAGATGAATGAAAAATAAAAAAATTTAAAATATATCAAATAATTTTAATTATCTTTAATAAAAATAATTTAGTCCAACTATTTAATTATCAAATAAGGTTACATGATCCACTGTCCTTCTGCTTCCAATTTTTTTGGTATGAGAATTGACACTGTACATATAGAATTGGGTTTCTCCACATTTTAATTCGTACAGCAAAAATATGTATTAATAGTTCAGATATATTAATTAATATTTAGTAATTTTTTTATTGATAAGATTATTGAACAAATTTATTGCAATTATTTTTTTGAACAATGTGTTATGATTTGGAACAGTTATGGATCCTGGTCCAGTTGATGAGTCAGTGTTGACGCTACAACAACAGCACCGTTCGAGGGGTATATGGGAGTCTGGGGTAGGTAGATTCATTAAATTTAGTAATTCAATTATGTTCGTGATTTATCGTAGATATTTGTCTAATTTGATGTTTGTTGGTGAATAACTTTTATTATAGGGACATGGTGTACTGGACTCAGCTGTTCTCTCATTTCGAAGGTGTGAAGCTAAGCTTCGACGTCGTGGAGAGATTTCACCCCGAGTTCTAGAATTGGTTCAGCGAGCAGGGTTGGTGGGCTTGCATGAGGTCCCATTTCGGTCACTTGATTGTGGCCTAGTTACAGCACTGGTTGAGCGGTGGAGACCAGAGACTCACACCTTCCACCTTAGGTCCGGGGAGGCGACCGTGACCCTCCAAGATGTAGAGCTGATATTAGGATTACCTGTAGATGGAAGAGCAGTGACTGGGAGGACCGACCACGATTGGGATGATGTGTGCCAGAACTTGTTGGGGATTCGGCCTCCTACCGCAATGAGGACGGGGGGGAGGTTGAAGATTCAGTGGTTACGAGAGAATTTTAATGGTCTGGTGGCCAATGATGCGCCTGAAGTGGTCGTAGAACAGCAGGCACGCGGGTATTTGCTCCAACTTCTAGGTGGCACCATATTTGCTGATCACTCATCCACTTTCGTTCATCTATGTTACTTGCCTTTGTTGGAAGATTTCACAGTAGCGGGGACCTATGCCTGGGGGGCCGCTGCCTTAGCTGTACTGTACAACCAACTTTGCCACGGAGCCACGATTGATACGAAGGACGTAGGTGGGTCATTCATTTTGCTACAAATATGGGCATGGGATCGCCTTCCACACTTAGCCCCACGGCGTTTAGGCAGGGTGCATCCACCTCCAGGGAGAGCTTTATTAGCTAGGTTAGTACTCAATATCGCACAATGTTTATGACAATTTAATTCAGTTTAGTATTTCACTTTGTTTAATTAGGTAAAATTGTGTTTGAAATATAAGTGGTTGATGTTGTAGGTGGCGGGACGACTTCAATGCCACAGATTTTGCCATGCACGTTGTTAGTTCTCACCGTTACACGCTGGACATAGGGGTCGACACCGAGGTGATTTGTTTGTGTTCCACGATTTTGTTTTGCGGATTCTTTGTTTTATTTAGGTATTATTTTATTAAATTACGGGGCTAAGTTTCGGTTTTATTTTGCAGTTTATATGGGTTCCATATAGTCCAGAGCTTATCGCTGGCCTCCCACCGTTTTGTCGGGCGAGCGTACGAGTGTGGACAGCCTGTGTCCCCCTCATACGTTTTGCTACTGTTGAGCTTCACCAGCCAGATCGGGTACAGCGACAGTTTGGCTATAGACAAGGTGTTCCTGGTCCGTCTCGTTCACTCACTCATCCACACGGGAAGGATATGCGGGCTGCGACAAAGGACTGGATCCGGGCTAGGGCAAAGGAAATAGCTGTATGGGACGAGAGGATGCGACATGTCTTGCCTGTTGGAGTGCCCGACGATGGAGTGTACCATTTGGACGACCCCTACCGTGTATGGTACGACAGGATCACACGACGCTTCATTAGTAGGAAAGGTGCATGTAGTGGCGGGATGGTAAGACTAATTTGAGTACACCGTTGTATAATATTTTAATTTTCGTATTCTGCATTTATTATATAGTTGGCGCAAAAATTGCTATTTTGCAGCTTCAATGTTTTGAGGAGTTGTTTGGGCCTACGCATCCCCCCCATTCTCAAGAGGTTGGACGTCGAGGCATGGAGCTAATGGCGATCTACCGAAGTCTTGTACGTCGACCACCACCTCCACCTCAAGCAGCTGCACCAGACGACGATGTGGGCGACGAGGCTCCACCTGTACAGGCTGTTCCCGAAGATCCAGTACCCGAAGCTGAGGGCCCCGCTCCCTCCCCACCACCTGCAGCGGGGTTACATGACCCCCCATCATCGACCACAGCGGACGACGTGGGAGCTTCGGACTCAGCCATGCCTCCTCATGCCTCGACGTTCGATAATGTTCTAAGCCCCGTCCCGTTTGACTTGGACTGGGCGATGTTGAGAGGTTTGTCTACTGAAGATGGACCAACCGCTTCACCTGCAGATGTTGCAGCTACCGGTGACTCGCTCGGTATTGTTACACAAGTTGAGGAGGAGGGTAGTGGTTCACCGGCGGCCCCATTTGAGCCCACTCGACCTAAGAGAAAGAGGAGACCTACTATGTGCGGCACTGGTGGTCATCGGGTCCACCGACAATAGTGAAGTTCAATGTATTACTTTGAAGTTTTGTTCAATGTTTTCGTTTGATTCATAAATTGCACAATCAATGTTTACGAGATTTCACCGTTCGTACAGATGGCCAAGTAGAGGAGATTGATGGGGAGTAGACAAATCACGTACAAGGCTTTTTTGACGAACAAGGCTTTCATTCCAGTGAAGACGAACTATTATTCAGGTTGGATTAGTTTTACTGGTTGAAAAAAGAGCCAGCACTAGTCGATGTAGCATAATATTAGACATAGGTTGCACATTAGTTTCTGAAAGTTTACTGATTTTTTTGGCTTTGCTATTTGAATGAAGACTTACATTGTCCTAGTTATGGTGATCTTCCACTGATTTTTGTTGACTTTGCTATTTGAATGATCTACCAAAATTTTATTAGCAAGATTTGAAATCCGGTAAACAAAGTATATTTTCTTTCCCATTCTTCACCACAAACAAAGGTCAACAAAACTAAAATTTCAAATCCGGTAATCTATATAACAATACAAAGGAGAGGGTTCACACACTCATTCTAACCCGGGACCGAGACTTGGCCCACACATTATGTAACCCCAATTTCGTCATGGTAAGGTCAATTTCGTGATTCGGCTAACGGGTGTGGCGATTTAAGTGGGTGCGTGAGTGGGGTTTCTAGAGAGAGAAAACCCCCTAAAAGGGACTGTTTTCGGACTGACTTTGGTGTCATTTTCTGTGAGCTACGTAGGTCTTGAGGACGATCCAATCTATCTAGGTCCAAGATTTAATGTTTTTCTACAACTTTCGTGTTTTAAGAAACTGATTTTGACCACCCGAACATCAAGATCCAAGGGCTCGAAGTTAACAAAAAAATAAGGGAAAAATCTGGAAAACAGTGTAAAGTGGGTGCGTGAGTCACTTTCGTAGCCTGATTTGAACGCGTTCAAGATGTCATCGAGAAAATCCGTATGGTCTATGTTTAAGATAAAATGTTCGTCTCGAATTTTTGTCTTTTACAAAACGTGATTCGAGTAATAAAACATCAAGATCTAAGTCTCCGAAGTTGGCCAAAAATCAGCGACAAAAACTGGGAAATCCGGAAAAAGACAGTTTTCCGAGTGACTTTCGTAGCGCGTTTTCTATGGGTTGTAATGGTCCAAGGGTTGATCCAATCCATCTATTTTGAAGAGTAAGTGAATGACTAAATCTGTAGCTGTATAATGGTAGTTACTAAATCTGTTGAGATTTTTTTCAAATTTGTATTCCAACGTTAGATCCGACAAAAATAAAACATGGCTATTTTAACGAAAGTTAATAATAAAAATAAAACATGGCTATTTTATAAATAAATGACTAATTTCTGAATAATTTTATACACAATCAATGAAAAATTACACATATGGCTGCATTTTATACACAATCAATAAATTACATAGTTTCCAGTTTCTCCAAGCAAGCGAATAACCAGCTGCACTTTAAAGCATCATCTGCCGTTGCCCGATGTTTAGGATCTCCATGTCGCCACCTGATTGGCGAAAATGTTACAGAGTGATGATGTAAGGTCCATCAACCACTCTGCTGAAGCGAAAAATTTATCGATCTACATGCATCTTTAGTCCATGCATGTGGATCGATGTTCATCTTTAGTCCATGCATGTGGATCGGTGTTCATAAAAAACCTCTCGAACTTCTATAACGTACAATTAATGTTGTACGCAAGTACATGAATACTAATAGTGGATTCTTACAAGTGTTCCCAACAATATGAGGATAATTCATACTTCCATCAGACATGGGACACATTCGGAGATCACACCT
The DNA here is from genome assembly GCA_019985065.2 of Arctostaphylos glauca. Taxonomy (NCBI): domain Eukaryota; kingdom Viridiplantae; phylum Streptophyta; class Magnoliopsida; order Ericales; family Ericaceae; genus Arctostaphylos; species Arctostaphylos glauca. The sequence continues at coordinate 15,838,499 of JAHSPW020000002.1, read as the reverse complement.
TCTAAACCCTAAACCGTAAACCCTAAACCTTAAACTCTAGTAAAACGTAAAGAACAAAAATGTGCATTTTTTTGACAACACTATGGCATTGGCTCTATTTATACACATATGAAAAGTGAAAACGCAAATGCAATGTGCATCTTTCCGGTCCAGATACGCTAATATTAACCGCGTTTTTTCTGTCGGGGCGGTACGGCGGTAAGTCCGTGCGAGCAGTTCTGGTCTGGGCTAGCTATGTAGTCAGTAAAACGCGACTACAAAACGCGTTTTGCTTTCGGACATGACACGTGTCCTTCAACGCAGGTATGGTAGTCGAGACACACACGTGGGAAAACGACATCTGTCCTAAAAACGCGTATGCTATTCGCGTATATGACCCAGATACGCGACTACCATACGCGTATTTGGCCTGCTTCATTACGGACATGACACGTGTCTTAAAAACGCGTACGTTATTCGCGTATATGATCCAGATACGCGACTACCATACGCGTATTTGTCCTGCTCTGAAAAAAGGCCAGAATCTTTTGTCCAATCTAGCCAGTGGTTCTGCCCGAATCTTTTCGCATTCACAGGCTATATGGAGAACACTGTTGTCCAAATCTTTATGTTCAATCGGTTCCACTATAAATTCTAACTTTGTGTTGCGAGATTTTTTATCCATGCGCAATATGGAGAACACTTTTGTGTTATCTTCCCATATTTATATCAACCATCCCACATTTGTTACAAGTCTTGCCAACGTGTTATTTATATCAATCTACATGCATGGACTAAAGGAAGTTACGGTTCTCTTCCTCCACCAACACCACCGTCAACATTTGTGCAGCATCCAGAAGAAGAACGTCCATTTCCGCGTAAAATTGATACTCGGAAAACTGATACGTACTGAGTTAATACCTGTGTTTACGCATAAACTAGAGAGCGACGCAGTTCTCTCGATGTAATACATGTATTCACCTTATGGAGGTTTATTTTTGTTGGTTCTGTACAACTATTATGATGAAGGTTATGTGGGCGTATATTTTGGTTTATGGCTTAGTTATATGTTTGTCCTCTTAGTGAAATCAATTCTTTCATTAACGTGTTCTAAACACACCAAAAGTAATTTGTCTAATAGTGGGATCATTAATTATTTAAACCGGTCTCGTGGAAGAAGTTTTAAAAGTTATAAACCAAAATATACCTAAAATATAACTTAAACCGGTTTCGTGAAATCAATTCTTTCATTAATTAATTTGTTCAAAACACACTTACAGATATATATTTTTTTTTTTTTTGGCCAAGATTATTCAAAACACACTTACAGGTATATATTATTTTTTTTTTTGGCCAAGATTATTCAAAAGTTATAACTTAGATTCCCGAGCCTGCAAAATAGACCCCTAAGTTATAATTTGCGTTTTATGTAGGGAGTACGTCCCCCAAAAAAGCTGGGAAGTCAATGACCAAAACCTGGAAAAAGGAATCAAATGCACAGTTCTACCAAAAAACGCGTTTCTAAGTCGCGTTTTACGACCAGACGGAAAACGCGTATTGCAAACGCGTTTTTGAATTCTTATAAATTCGGAAACTATCGTAAAAAGAAGCCTAATTTTTTTGGCAAAAACATGTCTTCAGATGCTTGTCGCCTATTGGTACACACGGGTGGGAAGGTGGTGCAAGAGCGTGACGGTCCTAATTATGATGGAGGTTCAACGATACTTCTCATGGTAAGAAGAGGAATCGGAGTTGACGACTTACGACAAAGAATACGATGTGCCTGTAATGTTGTAGGGGATAATATGAAAATGATCTATCGATATCCAGTATTGAGTTATCCTCACACACATTACACGTACGCATCGTTAGACATCGTCGATGATGGCTCGGTGGACGTAATATTTGACCTAGCGGGAACGATTTCCGGTTACACACCGGAAATATATGTTGAGTCAAAGGCTAGTCGACGACGACGACCTACATTTACAGAAGATGTTGGCCGAGAAATGAGTAGGACAATATCGGGAAACGACTTTATCATTACCACGGAGTCCACGGAAGTCGGTGCGGAAGAAGATGAAAATGTAGAACTATCCTCACCTGGTTATGAGCAAAATTTTATGGGATTAGACGGTAACAAATTTTCCTTGTTGTTTTATGTTATATATAGTTACCAATAACAAATTGTATTTCATATTTTCATTCATTTTTTGGCAGATGAAGAGAATGTGGCGGAATTTAATACAGACGATGAAAATACTTCCGAAGAGGATGTGGATGCAGGGCTAGAGGCTGATGGCGGTGACGATGGAGAGGCTGATGGCGGTGACGATGGAGACTCTGAATTGTACGTGCCACCATCGTACATCTACACGCAGAACACATGGACAAACATCATCGATCCATCCCCAACATTGCCGAACAAGGACGTACTTGGTTGGGACAACAGATCAGAGCTTCATAAGGGAATGATATTCCCATCAAAAGTTGCTGTACAAAGGGCCGTGAAAGCATACAGTATGGATCGAAATCACACGGCGAAGGTGGTAGAGTCCAATACCTCCTCAATTTCTTATGTTTGCAGCAATCGGGAACCCTGTTCATGGCGTCTACGTGCCCACTCGAAGCCGAAGGAGGGAGGAATATGGATTATTTCAAAATATGCTGGACCTCATACGTGTCTCACATCAAATATGACATCTGACCACCCCATGCTAGATGCTTCTTATATTTTGAACTACATACGGGCAGAGGTCCATTCTGACCCAGCAATTAAAATCAAAACCATCATTGCAACCATCAAGGAGAACTGCGGAGGTTTTGAGGCATCATACGTCAAATGTTGGGCAGCCAAACAAAAGGCCATTGCGGAGATCTATGGTGATTGGGATGAATCATATAATAAGCTTGAACAATTCTTCACCGAGGCTGCTCGGGCTAATCCAGGTACCGTCTGGAGGCTAGAAACCGAAAATGGACCAACACGTGGTGGAGGGGGGATTCCATTTGACCGAGTCTTTTGGGCTTTCGGACCATGCATCGAGGCTTTTAAACACTGCCGGCCTGTTCTATGTGCAGATGGCACTTTCATGAGTGGAAAATAAAAACATACACTTTTCATTGCGGTCGCGCAAGACGCATGCAACGCGCTAATTCCTGTCGCATTTGCCATCGTGGATCAAGAGACAACTGACACGTGGGGGTGGTTTCTACGCCAAATAAGGGCCTATGTTACTGACAAGCCTGGTTTGTGCCTAATTACGGACAGACACACTGGTCTCGTGGGGTACTTAAAAACTGATCCGGAATGGAAACCTCCACAAGCATATCATCGGTTCTGCTCTAGACATGTAGGAGCGAACTTTGCCAAAAAATTCGGCAAGAAAACAGGGGACCTGGTGAAGATGACGGCAAATGAACTACAAGTATCCAAGTTCAACGCGGCACTACAACAAATTCGCCCTTTGCACAAAGGAGCTGTTGGCGAGGTTATCGACGAGATGGACGTCGAGAAGTGGAGCTTTGCCCACGATGGTGGAAGGCGATATGGGTCCATGACCACCAATGTTTCTGAGTGCTTCAATGGCGTTATGAAAGATGCGCGACATTTACCAGTACAAGCAGCAGTCACAGTGACCCTCTACAAGTGCATTTCTTACTTTTGTCAGAAGGGCGAAATTTCCACTTCAAATAACTTAATGGGACAAGTGTACACTGAATTTGCGATTAAATTGCTTAAGAGGTGGAGCGACAAGGCAAGACATCACAGGGTCGTTGAATACAGCCGGGTCAATGCAGTGTTTGAGGTAATTACAGCTACAGATCCGACGTCACCTTATAAAGGAAACCGCAGGCATACTGTGAGGCTACGTCAACGTACATGCACGTGTCAAAAATGGGACCAATGGAAGATTCCTTGCTCCCACGCGATTGCTGCGTGCAACAAAATGGCCTTGAACCATCTCAATTATGTAGACCCCATGTGGACTACCGCTAGAGATGTGCAAACATATTGTACACAACATTTCAATCCAATTCGAGACCCTAGCTATTGGCCCCCGTACACTGGAGTCCATATATTCCCACCAACGAAGTGTAGGAGAAAAGGAAGATCAAAGACCCGCCGATTCAGAAATGAAATGGATTGGCAGGAATCGCGGCCATCCGAGATTCAAAATTGCAAATTATGTGGAGGAACAGGTCACAACAGGCGTACTTGTCCTGCTAGAACAATGGGAGCCGGGCCTAGTAGTTAAATTTGTCGCTCTTGTTTATTTCGCCCTCTTCTTTGTTTTTTATTGTATGTTGTCAATTTGGAGTTTTCCAATTTATCATGTTATCCGATAAATTTTCAAAAAAAAATATTTCATCTTCTTTGTTCTTCATTGTATATTTGCCTTTCTTATTTTACAATTTACGATCTAACTTTTATTTTATGGCAACAATATGTCGTTTATCGATCTTATATTACGGTTTCAGTCAACCAAATAAACTTTTATTACACAAAGTCTAAAATTAACATAAAGTCTACAAGTTCAATACATAAAATTAATTTCAGACCTGCACTTAAAAAAACTAAACTAGTCAGACAAATCTGAAACTTCCGGATCAGACCCGTACTGTGGATCCTCCTGAATGGTCCTAATCAAAGCCCTCGGGTTTGAACCGTTTCTCTCCGCAGCTCTAACAGCATCCCTTATCAAGCTTTGTCGCATTACACGTCGATACATAGCTCGAATTTCTACGTGCAGCCTTCGACTAACGTCTCCATACGGTTGATTCTGTCTTGTACATAAAATCATCCCAACAGAACGCGGTTTCGGAACTTTAGTAAAAAAATTCCTACACTTCGCTTCGAGCTTGTTACGCTCGACAAACAAATTTGGCCATTCCAAATAACCCGCCATTTGTCCCTCGTATGATGTCTGATTCCAATCAATCATAAAGTACACATCCTGGACGGCGTCATACTGCACTTTCGGCTCCACAAAAATTCTTTTCCCCCTCCGGTCATAATATGCCAAGCTATAGTCCAAACGCGGAAGGGACCTGTGGTCTTCGCTCGGATGAACACTGTTACTAGGGATCGGACCATTACGCTGCCAACTAATTAGCCTATTCGTTTCAACGCACTCTCTCCGGTAACCACTTAGATGGCTCATACGAAATATTTCTGATGACCTATGTTCAGCTAAGTATGCTGACAAAGGGTCGGCCATCAAATATTTTTTCCTTCAAAACGTGAGATGGAGAAAAAATTCGAAAAAGGGAAGTGCAGTTTGAAACGAATAGGCTAATCTATTTATACAGCACAATAAAACGCGTTTCCAATTTGCGTATTAGGGCAACTTTTTTAAAACGCGTTTCCCATTTCCGTAGTAGGGCATCCTCCAAAACTCGGAGCTGGAACGACCAAACGTAAAACGCGAATGGGATTCGCGTTTTACACGTGGACCAACGCCACCCTGGCACCAAATGCCGCGCTGGCTGGATCTGACCAAAAACACGAATCACAAACGCGTTTTACAAGTAAAACACAATTTCCAATCGCGTTTTGCCCTAGTTTTATAATTAGTTTGAGTTCTACCCTATTTTGCTCGATTCTTTCCGTTTTAGCCCTATTTTCATAAAAAATTCGAAGGAATCCTACCTTGTGGTGGGGAAGCTAAAGCCATAAAGAAATTCCCAAATTCTCTATTTCTTTAATTTCAAAAACAAGATAAATCTTCTAATATAAATACTCTTAATTATTCAAACTAATTCATAATATTTTTCTACACGATAAAATCCACTGATTTCATTACTTACTTCTTAATATTTATCCCCACAAAATTTGGTCTAATATAAGCAACATCTCCTCCCATACCCCATAAAACATGAGAGTCAGAAATTAAACGTCAATACATAGGTACCACAGATTCCATATAGATAAAGATGTAGACAGTCCTACTGTTACTAATTCATACATACACAGATAAATACTTGACTTCAGGATTGATACAGATGTTGCGCACCAACTGAAATCCGCAAATCCCCACGGCTACCCCCGGGCCGCAAACAGAGGATAAACCTATTCACACACACACGAAATTGTCGGATGGCTGAAATTGAGGCCTGAGGCAGTGAGGCCCTGAGAAAACCCTAACGCGAGTGGAGAGAACTAATTTCGTCGACGCGCGGCGGAGGGCAGTCAACCAGCTTCCTTGGAGTGGGGAGAGTGCGCGCGAGTGGCTACCGGCGAATGGCAATGTCGCCTGTCGACGGATCAGGGTGGCAACCGGCAACAGAGTGAGAGAGGGAGAGAGAGTTAGCCGGCGACAGAGAAAGAGATAGAGAGAGATGGCCGGCGTGAGATGATCTCAAACAGAGAGATTGCTGATAGAGACGGTGGGCTAGGGTTTTTTGGTTTTGGGGGGGAAACTAAGGACTAATATTATATTTCTATTTTTTTAATGTTATTTTTTATTTTTATTATAATTTTTTATACTTTTTTATTAGGGTTTTAAATACACTGTGATTAAAAATAGCTATAAGTGTTTAACCACGGTTGTTAACCGGACTGTGATAAAAAAATTTACACTTTTTTATCATAATTTTATACAAACTGTGATTAAAAATGGCTATAAGAATTTAACCACGGTTGTTAAGCGAACTGTGATAAAAAAATTTACACTTTTTTATCACGCTTTTATACAAACTGTGATTAAAAATGGCTATAAGAATTTAACCACGGTTGTTAACCGAACTGTGATAAAAAAATTTACACTTTTTTATCACGCTTTTATACAAACTGTGATTAAAAATGGCTATAAGAATTTAACCACGGTTGTTAACCAAACCGTGATAAAAAAAATGTATACTTTTACAACGCTTACAAATAAAGCGTGGTTAAAATAATTACTTACAATCACAGTTATATTGAAAGCGTAGTTAAAACGTAATAATTAGCACGGTTTCATTAAAAAGTGTGATTAAAAAGTCATCTCTTATTTTTTTATCACGCTTTTACAAAAAGCGTGATCTTTTTAATTTTTTAAGCGTGGTCTTTATCTATTATTCTAGTAGTGCCCTAGTTCTTCTTCGGCTTCTTCTTCCCCAAACCCACCCCCACCCCCTAGTTAGCGAAATCCCTCAGCCCCTCCACCAAATCGCCACCGCCACTACTCTCTCCTGTTTCTCCGCCATTTCTGTCTCCAGATTTATCACCACGGACCTCACTTCACCTTCTTCCCTTTCGCCGGCTTTTTCCTCTTTTTCCGCTTTCTCCACTTTACGTCCTTCACTTTTCTCGAAATTCCTTTCGTGTCCCCGCCCCCTTTCTTCTTCTACAGAAAGACGGAGGAGAAGAACCCTTGTTTTTTCCAAGTCTTCAGAGGAAGCGGAGGTTTCTAAAGCAGAAGAAGACGATTGGCTCAAGAAATTACCTGAGAAGAACAAGCCATTGTACTCTCACAGCCTGCCCTGCGTTGAGGCCTGGTTGAAGAAATTAGAGTTTTCCCAGACCTGGTGGAGTGGAGGTGGCGATTTGGTGGTGGTGGTGGCGATTTGGTTTTGGAGAGGAGGAGAGGAGGGAGGGCGGCGGCGGATCTGGTTTGGAGAAGAAAGACTGAATTAGGGGTTTTTAGATATTTTTTTAAAACGCCCAAAACGACGTCGTTTTGTATTGTTGTGCTTGGTGTTGTATAAGTTTGTTGTACATGTAGCAAAATTGTTATACTTGGGCAAAAAGGAGCAAATTTGAAAATTAGACCCTATGTGAAGCAACAAATTACTTGCTGGAACTCAAGTGCAGAGGTATGTGGAGGGAGTAGGGACACGTACCATCTCTACCTTTAAAAAAAAAATCATTATTTTCGACTGACATAATTTGATTAAATATTTATCAGTATTCCAACATCTTAATTTTTTATATTATATAAATATAATAAAATGAACGGTTCAAATTATAAAAACAAGTATCTCAATATATTTCAGTAAAATAGCACGAGAATTGAACTAAAATTTTATTTTATTAAATTATAAAAATCAAGACAGTCTAATTGTTAATTTTTCTCTTCACACTTTTATACACAGTCGCCTCCAACCTAAATTCGTGTTCTGCTGTAACTAGCTCTCAATTTCTGATACTTCTTATTCCATGACTATCAACACAAGTTTAGCTACATGCACCGAAAACATGCAACAATCACTGAATTACTGTTGTAGTAGGCCAGACTTACGAAACGTCAGGTCATGGCACATATGCGTCTAAATTGGATTCGGTAATCAGCGGACTGAAGGATGATCAAAGATTCTGTCATTTCTCTTACCAAGATGGGTCCTCGGCCAAGTTAGGTCCATCTTTGGGTCAGACCGAAGACTCCACTAAACCCACATATCGTGCAAGTAGCTTGTTTTGGGCGCACGAATAGCGTGTGGGTTGACCCGAACAAAGAGTGATTAGTGTGACCTTGATACGACAGTTTTGTAACAACACTTAGGTTCCAGGTGGCTCAGCACAACCTCGCGGAGTACGACCTGATACTCGGCGTGTCATGCATGACATCAGAAGTTGAAGCGGTTATTTTTTAGGCCTCATGGTGCACTGGACGGTGCTTCGAAACAAGGTGCACGAGATGTTTCGTCTAGGTGGCGTGGTGCACAACGTGGTATCTCGAATGTTGTGTTGTGTGCACCCATAATAGTCCTCTCCATAAGTATATAAGAACCCAATTGGTCCATCGCCATCTAATTGTGGCCGAGACTTACGCTCTCAGTCTTACATCGAACGCTTAGAGGCTCGACTATACGATAAGGATCAACTTCTCTTGGCCATCAAAGAGAAGCTACCCAATTCACAAAAGCTAACAAACTGAAGACGTGTCCGGCTTGGGCGACGACACGGGCGTGATTGATCACCGTCTCTTGAGAGGAGGAGACACAACAAGCCCCAGAGGGTTCCTATACAAAATTTATATTATATATAATTTTATTCTTATAATTACTTATATGTTTTTGGAAATTACTTTTTCTCAATATTTTTTTGAAATTACAAAAATAAATAAATTACATTGTTTTATTTATTTTTGTCATGAAAATTGTCCAAGGCATACGCAGGAATTCCTGACTGAGGCAAAGATCGAGGGTGGATATGATTCTCCTTTCGAGAAATAAAAATAGTCAATTGGGTCTCTGATCCGCCCCAATTGACATTTCTATTTCCAATATCACACTAATTGGGAGAACACACCTGAATACTATAAATCATTCAGATTTTTGCCCGTACGAGCAAAATAGAGTTTTTGAATGTGGTGCTAATATTTTTCTTAATTATAGTTATTAAAGTAAAATCAAAGACGGATTAAGAGGGGGATGCATGAATCTGAATCTTCGGGTGACCATTCTACCACTGATTTACAAAAGGATTCACCACTAGGTATGTTTTAGTAGTAATTACATTTTGGAGTAATACTATGTTATCTTATAAATGAATATGGATACACAAGATTATATGCCTTATAAATATATACTGATATATATTGTAATTTTATAGATTGATTGAAAATATCCGTGATAATTTTTTGGTAGAATTTTTAACAGAATTGATATTACAAAAATTAACAATGTCTTTGTTCATTTATCAAGAAATTGATTTAGAAAAATTATTTTCCATAAAGCTATAGTGAAGTGAAGTAGACCAAAAATAAAAAGTATTTTTCTTTTACGAGTTCATTTGACAAAAAAAATAATGAGAATGTTCAAAATAGATAGTTTAATTATATAAGAAACTAATGCAAAAATAAGATTTCTGCAAAATTTGGTGTTTTTTGCTGGACATGTTTTAAGAAAAAACTAATCTTAGTGGACAAGTTAGAGGCGTATGTCCTACAATTTTTCTGCTAGTTGAACACACAAAAAATAATTAAAAAATTAGATATTCTCGTACTTTTCTTTCCTTTGTTGTTAACTGAACACGGCCTAAGTTGCAAACTTTTTTTAAGCAGGGCAGTTGTTGGGATGAAATCAATATATATTGACTGTTGGCAGTTTACTTAGAGATAAAATCACTCCGAGTTCTGTTGATTTTTAAGCATGAAAGATCGAATTTGATTGGTTTGAGCTAGAAAATTTACCTAACAATCCCAATCAATGTTATGTAGGGACCGAAATCAGTTCGGATAGAATCAGTTCGTCAAAAAATTCGAGATATTTTGGTTGAGTGAAATGACTTAAATTTTGATCACATAAATAAAAGAAATGAGCTTAATTTTGAAACATATAAATTTTTTAGTAGAACCCAAAACTCTAGTATACGGGCCAAAACCACTTACTAAGAGTATCCATATCAGTTTCTCTATGTTTGGGACCAAATTAGGGAGGAATTTCACTTTCTACTTTAAAGAGTTACATTTTCTAATATCTTTTGCATCATACTATCTAAATAGTGGTGAACAGTGACCAGTTCTAATTTTGCATTCATTAAAAAGGGAGGTTACAGTGACCAAAGTTATCAATCTCATACCGGCGAGCATACCGGTTTTATTATTGTTACGGTACATACTGGTACCGGTATATACCGGTGTACCGTTTCGAAATTTATCACTAAAATTAATATACATATTTTAAATAATATTCTTTAACAAAAAATCATAGTAAACATAAAAATAAAGAATCACAATTTAAAAAAAAACACCCAACATTAAAAAAAAAATAGCATCAAATTATGTCTAATTATCCAAAAAAATATTAATTTTTTAAATTTTTTTTGAAATACGGACTGATACGATACGATACCAGCCGGTATGGCCCGGAACAATTGCCGAAACGGTACTCCGGTGGTCTGGTACCATTATGAGAGCGGTACGGGACGTACCCGCTGGTATTGGCTGTACAAGACGAGATTGACAACTTTGATAGTGACTCCTCACTCCTTAAATAAGGAGTCGCTGTAACATTCACAAAATACGAAGGACATCAGGAGAGGCTAATATGAAACGTATCTGGAAGAATTGTTACTCAAAATAGAAAAAAAAAAAAAAGCTGAAGAGAGGCTGATGTGAATGAACTACTATAACACAATATCACTACAAATTAAAAAATAAATAAATAAATAAATAAAAAACAATGGCAAACCCATAGTATGAGGAGGCAAACCCTTATTCCTGTATTTAATTTCATCCATTTCAAACAACGGTTAACAAAACAAATTATTCATGCACATCCGAATATAAATATTTTTGAAACCGTCAAATACACGTAGAATCTTTCATAATAATGTAAACTCTATATGCATCCAATAATTTCAAATACATTTGTATCCAAATGTAAACGAATAATTTGTATTTCTAAACCTTTTTCTTAGAGCAAAGCTATGCAAAAACAGATTCCCAAAACCCACAATCAGCAAGAAAAAGTCCACTTCAAATTTATCCTCATAATTTTTTTTCCTTTTGGTTAATAAGAACAAAAAATAAAAACACTCGAAATCGAATTAAAAAATTAAGAAAATTTGTTCGGTTATAATAAAACACGAACGACTCCAATTTCAAACTGACTAAACCGCAATTTTTTGATCGAAAATAGGTCTGGATTTTTTAGTGATCCTTGCACCTCTAAGTTTATTTAATAAAGTGGTAATTTCGTACGATCCCCCTTAGAAAATTCACCGTGTCCACCAATCAGAATTCAGCGCATGCGTTCACAGTAACGATATCATCGCTCGACAGAGTGGAGTCTCAACGGTCGACTCTCCTCCCCCAATACAAACTGTTTCCTATTTCGAAATCTTCGCTCAAAATTGTACGACAATTCGTCATTCGAGAGAGAGAGAGAGATGGTGGGGGCTAAGGTAGCATACGAAGAGATACGGCGGCAGAGGTTGGAGGAGAACAAGAGAAGGATGGAAGAACTCCATCTCCCTTTGCCCTCTCTATCTCTCAAAAACCAACACTCTCCTAGCCCTTCTCCGGTTTCTCTCTCTCCTTCTCTCTCTTTTTAGAGGAATATATGTATATGTGCATGTGTGTGTGCGCGCGCGCACGCTTGTGTGTATTGGTATTGATGAACTTCACTCTTCCTTTGGTATCGATTAACAGGCGAAGCGGGGGACACATCGAGTCATGCGGAAAGAATTGGTGGCTGTAAGAAGGTCAAATCGCATTTCCAATCAGCCTGCTCCGGTTTACAGAGAAATCGTATGTTTTTTCGATTGCTAACCATCTCCAAGCTTTCAGCACATTTATAATTGGAAAAACAAAGGGAAAAAGATGAGTTCCAATCCTTTCACCAAAATCATATCAAACTAAGAAAGAACTTAATTTTTCATCATCAAATCAAGGAATATACAAAATTTTCCCCTAAAAAACCCAAAATAATACTCTCGCGTTTGAGGGGAAAAGAGGATAAGGATTGGCCATGGTAACTGCCGAACCTTTGATCATCACCGAGCGAAATAAACGATAAATTTTCTTCGATTTGGATTGAGACAAAGAAATCACGAATGGCTTTGATCGTTGACTGCAGGTGACTTATGAGCGCACTGATCTCCCTAGAAGGTATTCGTCTCTGGACCTTCAGTTGATTAGGGTTTAATGACTCTGTTTCCCCCTTTTATTTGGTTAGTTTTGTTTGTCTAACTAAATGTGGGATATATGCAGGATCATAACTGGAATCTCTAAGTGGGACTTGTCAAACAGGGTGTATGCTTCTGATGAAGCTAGGGAATCTGCTATATCAAGAGCAGAAGCATTGGAATCTGGTCTAGAACCCGATTATCCAACTTTTGTGAAGCCTATGACACAATCACATGTGACTGGTGGATTTTGGCTGGTAAAGTTACTTTGGTTCAGAGGACTTGAACTTATGAAATTAGGATTAGTAACAGTTTGTATTACAATTTTCACCAAAATTTGCATAACCTAATTAAAATACTTCATAACTAGTACTAATTATTTTTATGACTAGCCTATACCATTCACGCCATAACAGACTGAAATAATACGCAACAAACATCAAAAAACCATAACCCTGGACATTTTCTAGATGCCGCTAATAAACAATGAATAACAAGTGTTTTTCCCCATGGGGATCTTGTTTCAATGAGAACTTAATGAGTCGATTCACTTGTACGTCTAACTTTTAATGCTATCTAGGGAGTTACTTGACGTGTTGCTTGTAAAATATGAATTATAAGGTTCTTAACTGATTGGAAATATAAATTCACTTTTCTTCTATACGGGCCAATTCATAACTACATCTGAGAAATTACCTAAAGCTAAGTTAGAAAATACATAATATAGAGTGTATCAGAACTTTCTCCTAAATCCAGATCCAACAGAGTTCTGAGGAGTTTGTTGATTTTGTTAAGTAAATAAGGGGCTAGTGAAAGCAATCATTAAGAGTAAGTCAGATTAATTAGATTCATCCAGGATATACTAGAGAAGAAAATGGTCCCTTTTTGTGGGCAATAACACTATACTAGAGAAGCATTTAATTTCTTCTGATGAAAATTTATGCATGTTTGGATCCGTATATAAAGCATATATGATCCTAGAATTGTATTGCAAAGTGTATTAGCAATATACCAAAATACCAATCCTAATACACTTGGTTTGTTGCTTGATAACTACATGTAAATATTGGGGTTGTGAAGCCCAATTCTATCTTCTTTTGTTTTCCTCTATCTTTGACATTTTTTTCTTGTGATTCTTTGTATGTTGGACTTGTCTATATCTTTTGTGTATCTATGTAAAGTCTATAATATGTTGAACAATGGTTGGTTAAAAGTTTTATACTCATCTCAAGTTTTCATCAAACAGGGTAGAGGAATTTCATCCTCCAAAAGGAGAAAACAAGGTTCTGAAGTTGTTCGTGTTCTGTCCACCCTAGATTGAAATCCAAGATTGGGTATTGTTTCCACATCTGTCAGCCCATTTTCCAGTTGATCTAAACAGGGTTGAGCAATTTCATCCTCCAAAAACTGTAGTTGGGTTTGGCTTTACAAGTTTTTTGGGCCAGTCTCAATCTTAGTCCTGAATAGTGAGGCTCCTCTTTGGTTCCTAACAAGAGAAACTTTATGAATTAACTTAACTGAATTGTCTTATTAATTAAGTTTTTCGTGGTTAATGAGATTGGGTTGTTATCTTATATATGTTATATCAAGGCATGACACTATCTGATGCAGACCGGGTTGCGTTAACATGGCTGGACCGGCTGCGTCCTCATAGGCCTAAAAGGGCCTAAGACCTGGACGGGCTTAATTGGTGGAATTGGTCCAACTTCGTTACTTACCCAATTTGGAAGTTTTCGGACGAGCTCGGAATTGGCCCAAACTTGGCCCCTGGACCTGTTGACTATGTAAATAATAGGCATATAATTAGGAGCCTATTTAGGGATTCAGTTAGAGATAAATTAGAGATTAGGATTATGTATCTTAATCTCTATCTCTATCTCTATCTTTATCTCTATCTCTATCTCTATCTCTATCCTCCTAGTTAGTTTAGGATTAGGATTATGTATCCTAATCTGTATCTCTATCTCTATCTCCCTCTCTCTATCTCTATCTCTCCTAGTTAGTTTCGGATTTGGTATTTTCCCAAATTTTTGGGAACTTTCGTTTTTTGGCCCCGAAATTAGGGTTTCCTAGTGTTTTCGGGATTTCCCCTATATAAGGGCATGTAATCGGTTTTTTGGGACAGTTTTTGATTGATATTGAATTACAGAAAACGAGTTTTAAATCATATCTGATCGTTTAAGGAGGGAGTACCTCTGGGTCGATCTATTGTTCGTGTTTCTCTTGCGCGATTGTTTCCGTTTCCATAGGCTGCACTGCATCACTATCCGTGGTATTATCATTTTGTTTGTTGGATTTCTTCTATGGATAGTGTATTCTTTTTTTCGTTTAATTTTGATCCTTCCATATGTTCTGCTCCTAGTTTCCTTTTTGTATTACAGTTCATCAAGAATGGTATTGCTAAAAGGAATTGATAAAAATGGTTTTGTATGGTAATTGCTATGCTTGACTTTTTCAATAATGATTATAGCTTTAATCCTTTTGCCAATGCTGATCATACCACCTTTTCATTTGATTGTGTAGGTACACGAACTACGAAAAGGCTCGTGAAATATCTGAAAATCCTCATGCATCGCTGTTGTTTTACTGGGACGGTCTTAATCGCCAGGTAACCCCCTTCTTTTCATTCTATTGACCCTCAAAACTGGAAAGGGAAGCTCAGCTAAAAAATGGCTTATGTTTCAGGGTTACTAATCTCATGATTGCATTTTCCATGACATGTTCACTTAGAATACAAAATCAAAAGCCCCTTTGGTCTAATCAATGGTGAAAATGTCGCATGTGCAAACACTATGTGTCAGTAGGAACCTTTAATTACGAACCTTAACTACCAAAAACATTTGACTATATGAAAATCCTCATAATGATAAGTATAACAATACGTGACAACGCATACCTCTCCTGATCATATTGAGTCATACTGAAGGAAAGAAAAAACAGTTATTATTTATTGAATGAGAGCAAGGCTATTTAATCCTATCATACTAAAAGAACTACAATACCCTTATGCACCTTGTGTAAACAAATGTATATTGTTGTGACATCTTCATATAAACATTGTTTTTGGATCATTCAGTGTTCTTTGGCTATAGTATACAGGCAATCAGGCCTCGAATTTGACTTGCTTGAATAAATCACTATGCTTTGTGGCCCAAAATTTTCATGCCCTCATAGCAGGCCTTCATTCTTACCTCTCCTGTTTTTCCTATTTTTTTTATTTTTTTTTGAAGGATTACAGGTTAAAACATCTAGAAGTTATTGTTCTTGATCCTCCGTATTCCATACAACATGTATACAAACGCCAATCCATGCTTGAGGATGTGTCTAATCTCAACCTGCCTGAGTGCTATGGTAGAGTGTGTGAATCATGTTGTGCCCCTGATTAAGTGCAAATGTCACTTGAATTATTACACATCCAACCTCATACGGAATATATCACCAAAGGATAATTTACTTATATGCAAACCTGAAATGTATGAGTTTGCCTGTCACTTTCGACATCAAAGATAGACACCACCTTATCTGATGCTGCTGCAAGTAGATGTCCATTAATTGGTTGAAATCTCACATGGGCACTGCCTCCTTGCTACACCAAGCAACAGACAATAAAACTCTCGGATAATGACGTGCAACATCCAACAAAAAGGGGAACGTGGATCACGGAAGAGAAAAAAGTTGTGGGGGGTGGGGGGAGAGAACGAACCTTATAAAGATGAGTGAATGTGAATTTTTTCCATCTTACAAATGGCAATTGCCACAAACTGTTAAACTCCGGAACTTCTATACCTCATTTCATTGTGATCTTAAGCACCTTTAAAATAGCATACACTTGACAACACGAATTGATAAATTGATTTATTTGGGATTTAACAGTGATTTTTAATACATATTAACATTTACTTTCTAATTCTATACTTGTTTCTTGATGAATATATAGGTATTCTTTGATGCATACAAACAGGTTCCAGATTATGTTTCCTTTTTTCTGTTTCCTTAATTTTCAATACCTTTTGAATCATTTCCAAATCATGCAATCAGAAACAAATGATTTCTCTCCATGGCTTCAGCTAAAGTGAGCTTCAGCTTGTCCCAACCCAAATATACAAGAACGTATGCTCGATATGAAACTAATTTTGCTAGAATCAAAATTCTGTGACAGGTTTCAACAAGAAGACCGTCAAAGATTTCCAGAAGTGCATGATTCAAAAAACTACCAGGATCTGCAGCAGGATGCTCGCTGAAAACATAAAAGCAAGCCCAGCAAGTCTGCAAATTTGAATGTTAAAGAAGTCTTCAATTAAGAAAAAGGAAAAAATGGGGAAAAGTTAAGAGGTTTATTATCCAACTTACACTGTAGAGGTGAAGAATAGCACCACCATTCAAGAGTACAGCAGCAGGAGCAACAAGAGAAGAAAGAGTTAGAACCAAAGATAGTTGAAACAAGGATACTGTTATTAAGAGTCATTTAAGTCAACAATTGATCATGAACTTGTAAGTCCTTCAAAGGGATCTCCATTTTCTACTTGTAAACCAGCCTTGCCACCACCTAAAATAGCAATCAAGCTAGGTTCTGAAATTCAGCCAGATCTAACAAGAAGTTCAAATTTTCCAAACGAAACTACTCCTGGCAAAGAACAATGGAAATTTAACCTACCAACAAACTTCATCCACAAAACACAAAAAAAGTCATATCTGAGAAGAGGAAGACAAACATGGAGGAAACATCAAAGCGAGTTCAAAGAGGAGAAGGAAAAGTCATAGTACAATACGAAGTCGAAGTAGTTAAATCTCAACTTGGATATCTAATGATGAGATGTTATTTTGTCAACCTGGATTGCTAAGATAAAAAATTTACAGAGAAACAGACAGCTTTGCTCTTTCAAACAATCAAGGTCCCGTATGAAAGCTGCTTTCAAAAAATGACCATAGTTGTCTCATAACTTCCATCCTTGGAAATACATACAAAACTAACGATTTTTTTTTTTGGTTTTTTTTTTCAGTAGTAGAAAATAGTTGCACAAGATCAACACAAAACC
Organism: Arctostaphylos glauca; assembly: GCA_019985065.2. Classification (NCBI taxonomy): domain Eukaryota; kingdom Viridiplantae; phylum Streptophyta; class Magnoliopsida; order Ericales; family Ericaceae; genus Arctostaphylos; species Arctostaphylos glauca. Next base: position 15,820,931 of record JAHSPW020000002.1, on the reverse strand, counting down.
TAAGAAAATTGCATAATTCTGCAAAAGCTTTCATGACGGAAGGGAAAGTTGCCTCAGATCCAGTTGGTAATATTTATTTCTATTAATTATTGGCAAATATTTGTAATGTTGTTTCTTGTGTGATGTTATGTTTTGTTGAGTAATGATGCAAGCAGAAAATTCAAGCAAGACAGTCAGTACTCTAGTAGTAACTTAGAAGTTTATTTTGCAGCAATTGATGCACCTGGAGGATTTCTCTTCGAATGGTGGTCTGTTTTTTGGGACATCTTCATTGCAAGAACAAATGAGAAACATTCTGAAGCTGCAACAGCTTACATAGAGGTGGCTCTTAATTTATATCTTTTTGCTTTTTCTGGTTAAATACCCATTTGAATATTATGTGACTGAACTTGAATATGCTATTATCTTCCTTCATTTTCCTTTAAATTGGATTCAGACACAACAAATGAAAGCAAGAGAACACCAGCAACAACTACAAATGCAGCAGCAGCCGCAACTCATGCAACAACGTAATTTTCAGTTGCAACGAAGGGACCCTAACCATCCTGCCCTTGGGGGTCCTATCAATGGTATGAACTCTGAAGGAATGATAGGGCAGCCATCAGCCAGTGTACTGGCTATGAAAATGTACGAAGAAAGAATGAAACACCCCCGTTCAATGGATTCGGAGACTTCTCCAGGTCTTATGGATGCAAATAGGATGGCTCTTCTTAAGTCAGCAACCAATCATCAAGGGTAAGGTTTCAGAGCTTTTTGGTCAACCTAATTTTTTTTGTCAATCTTATTCTTGTACTTTTGTCCTCAATTTATACTTTTAACTTCTTTCTAGCTTAGTTTGAGGCCATTTTCTGTTGTTTCCTTAACGCAGTCAGTTAGCACAAGGCAATTCTGGGAGCATGTCTGCAGCTTTGCAGCAAATGCAGGGACGACCTCAAATGACCACTGTAATTATTGGGACCATACTCTTGCATTTGCACCTAGTTAATTTCTTCATTTACAACCATGTCCTGCACCAATCTCAGGCTGTTTCACCTTTTGAAATTAGCAGGAGATCAAACAAGAAGTTAATTTGGGCGCCTCTCAGAAATCTATGCCAATGGATCCTTCGTCAATTTATGGACAAGCAATTTTACAATCAAAATCTGGACTGGGTGGTTCAGGTACATTACAAACTCTTTGGAATGAAAGAATTCTATAAAATAAAGACACTGTTGTTTGTACATAACTTAAAGATCCCGTCGATATGTTTTTCTGTATTAATGGAAATACTGGTTTGTTTGTAAGTTTCTACTTTCATCCTCTCAAATTCCTTGATGAGACTAGTATGCATGTTTTTGCAAAATTTGATAAGTTCTCTTTCAAAATAGCACTCTTCAGTAGGCTACAGTGGCGAACTGACTGGGATGGAAAATGGTCTTAAGTTTAACATGAATGGTTTATTTGGTATTTATTAAGAGTTCATGCCTTAGACATATCCAGTAGCATTAACCACCAGTCTTTTTCTTAGCCTTGAGATCTTACAAGATACAATATGATTGGGAAAATATTGCTCAAAAGTGCTGTCAATCTGTTGACATACCCGGACTATGTGGAAATGGATGGTAGATATGACCTAAGGTAATTGGGGGCAATATTTCTCATTAGATTAGCTAAGTGACTGTGCATTGCGATACCTTTTCCATGAAACAACTTTCAATCAATGGCCGAATTTTTCCGCCTCTGGCACAACATTCCCCATGCACGGAGTGTTGATCTCCTACAACAATGGAGAGCTTTAAATGCAGAATGAAGAACTCATGCCTTGGAGTAGTAGGCAAGCAAGTTAGCAATTTTGTTACGAAATGCCTGAGAATGGCTCGGTGCATTTAAGTACCGTTTAGTAACTGTGTGGAGTTGAGTCCTTTCTCTTTTGATTATTATGGAACTCGAGATTGTTAAAATGAGGTGAGAATATAGGAGTACCGTCATAAGTTGTCGGAGCAACAAGGCTATAAAGAAAAGAAAAAGCAACAAACTGCTTTAACAAGTGCAAAAAGAAGAAAGGGAACTTACTACACAGAGCTAGAGAAGGAAAATGGGAAAAATATCACTTCCCAGAAAGAAGTTTGGAATTTGTTCTCTTTCTATTAGACAATTTGCTAAGATTTCTGGTTCTTAACCGGATCATAAGTAGCATTAGGGATAAAAAGGAGACCAGTAATGGTCCACGAAGGTGAAACCCTAGGTTATTGCAACATTTATAGGTATTTGACTTGGTTATTTGATGAGAAGTACCTTAGAGCACTTGGTTCACTCTCTTCATCTTTTCTTCCGGTGGGTGGTTACTATTTTCCTTTTTATTGTCATTAGTTTTGCAAGCTAGAAACTTTACCAACAGAGAGATTTCGATGTTGACTTCTAGATGGTAAACTTCAGCAAGATCTGGGAAAAAGCATTAGTATTACTGCTTTTTATTGCAAGGATAGAAGTCTGTACCAAAATGAACCTTAAACTATTCTCATGCTGGTCCAGTACGGAGGCCTAAGAAGCTTTAATCACAACTGAATCAATTGACCTAACAATACAGCTGAGTAAAATGTGAAATCTTTTCTTCTGGAGCTAGCTAATACAGAACTCAATCAGAAACCATTTTCACTGTTCTTTTCAGGATTAAATCAAGGTGTTTCTGGTCTTCCATTGAAGGGTTGGCCTCTAACTGTAAGTTAGTCTTACACTTAAATCATTTGTCTCTTTTAATTTTATTTTTTGGAGATTCTTTACTGTTGGACGTTGGCTATTGCTGTGACCTTATTCATGGAATTGACCAGTTACGACCGAGTTTAGGTTTACAAGTGCAAAAGCCAAATCTACAGACCTAAAATCAGTTTCTTTTAACATCACAACAACAGGTCTTAGCACAAGCTCAGACACAAGGAAACCCGGGAAATTCACCTAACTTTGGGCTTCGTGGGTTACCAAGGGCTAGCTTGAATTCTAAAGATGGTCAATCTACAAGGAATGATGGATCAATATGTTCTCCAGCATTGTCAAATCCACCAAAGGTCAGACCCGAAACTAGTCGGACGGTGTAGTTACTATCATCTTTAGTATGCTAGAATCATGAATCATGAATTATTATGCATACACATATAATGACAGTAGCAGCTGGGTTGTCATACTCGTACATGTGAATAATTAAAACTATTTTTGCTGCCTTTTCTATCCTAACAGCTACTGTTGTGTTTGCTTGCATGTGTAACCATAATCTCCATTTGAAGAATGTTGCCTCCTGTTGATTGAAAATTGTATTAGTGGCAAAGAGTGTGATCTTCCTGCTGGTTAAAATTTTGTACTATGTAGTTTGTCCCTAAGTGTTGTAAGACCTTACAGGGTTGGATATGAAGAGTTCATGTACGTAGAGTATTGTCTGATATGTCATTTCAAGAGTCTTCAAAGGAGATAGGGTTAGTATGTTATCAGTTTACGAACCATGGTTCGTTGATTGTAACTTTCATAGTCTATGTCAAATGCATCTTTCTTGGCTATTTGGAATGTGGGGCCGTATATATTTTACTTGAATGTGTGCAGGTTTATAGGTATGGCTACTTTCCTTTATGAACAGCTGGAGAAAGTTTAATCTTGGTATGTTAGTACAAACTAATAATCTTAAGTTAGAGAAATTTTCTCCCGTCTGCCCAGAAAGATTAGGAATCATGGCATTTGTTCACGTGGAATGGTGAAACAAGATTAGTGTAGCCGGCCCCCAATAGTGGGGACAAGGATTACCTGAGTTGAGTAACTTCAGAATAAAAAAGACAGGAAAGATGTTTCTTGTACATCATTAGTATCAATGCTTCCTGTAAATGTAGGGATATCAGCCAACATGGGCCTGTATTACTTGCCAAAAATATGAAGCCAAGCTTATATGAACTTCGATTTATGTCTTTGGTTGAGATAAATATGCATATATCACGTGGTGCTTTTCCTCAACATGTTTGTGGCTGCACAGATTCATGTCTGTAATCTACTCTTTTAAATGCACATCGAAAGGGGTACTCTATTTTTATAATGTTTTTTCCTGTAATTGTGTTTGCATTGATTCATCTGCATTATTACCACATACAGGCTATTATGTGATGATTAGGGATGTATAAACTGGTCTTGGTTTTGAAGTCTGTAGATGCGTTTCTTTGATTCTTTAGTTGGTATTCTACAGATGAAGATGGCCCAGATGCAGCAGTCATCCTCTCAACAGCAGCAGGATCAGTTGCAGCAGCAGCAACTGCAACAGGTTGTACTCACGCTGACTGAGTAACATCCCCAGAGAGTACTTCTTGGTTTTAACTGATTAAATTTTGATGGCTGTTTATCATGAGATAGAATAACCGGAAAAGGAAGCAACATTCTTCTTCTGGACCTGCCAACAGTACAGGAACAGGAAATACAGTGGGCCCTTCTCCAAACTCTCCAGCATCTACTCACACCCCTGGTGATGGATTAACATCTGCAAGTAGTTTGCAGCATGTCAACAGTGTGCCAAAAAGCTTGATGATGTATGGTGCAGATGGAACAGGAGGTATTACGTCATCTACAAATCAGCTGGTATGCCTTTTTAACTTTTCACATGCAAATTAATGATTTTTTACTGTCAATATGCCAGAGTGCTGGAGGACTTTGCCTTGTCTATTGTTGCTTGTTTGCTTATTTATTTTCAAATTGATGAATACAAGTTTCTTTTGCTGAGCAGTAAATAAATAAAAACACTGATGTTTTGCAATAATTTCGACCTGTTGATTTATTCGATTGTTTTGCACTCAATATGTGCAGTTTTGACCTAGGCAGGAAAGATTTACCTCTCTCATTGAGTTGTTATAGGATAACATGTTCAAATTTGTACTGATGAAGTTTATGAGTGAGATGAAGCAAAACATTGCAATGGCTCCTGATATGTTGATCATTTGTGCAGGACGACATAGAACATTTTGGAGATGTTGGTTCTTTGGATGATAATGTGGAATCATTTTTGTCGAATGATGGCGATGGAAGAGATCTGTATGGAACCTTAAAACAGACTCTTACTGAGCACAAAACAGAATCTTCTAAGGGTAATAAAATATGTAGATTGTGCATGCTATGTTTGTCCTAGTTGGTTGGGTATTTCTAAGAAATGTTAACTTCTTCATTTCAGGTTTTTCCTTCGGTGAAGTTAGTAGTATAAGGACAAGAAATAAAGTTACCTGCTGTCACTTTTCTTCAGATGGGAAGTTGCTAGCTAGTGCTGGACACGACAAGAAGGTAGGTCTGCAATAGAGTAAATTACCACGTCTGAAAGCCATGTTTGCCAGCCTTGAATACTATGGCTTATTCTACAATATGACTCATGCTTAATATTGACATTAATGACCGGTATTGCTAATATATCCTTTTGCGTCTGTTAGTTCCAATCACAACATTTTAGTGAAGGGTTTATAACGACACTTCTGTTCTGATCATGATTTAACTTATCATGCATTAGTTTGGCACATCTTAAGCAAAATGGGTTGTTTTGCATTTCTCAATTTATTTTTTGTTTCGGGTTAAGGTTTATACTTTTCTGAACTTTTGTCAAAATTAGTTCTTTTTTTTTCTTCTTACTTTTTTTTTTTTAATTTTTCCCGTTGGACGAATTACAAAAGTAAGAAATTTGACCGAAAAAGATATATTAGGACAGTCCAAACTCAGTTATTGGAGTATAGATACGAGTTACTGATCAGGAGGGCATCACGCGTGATTTATTTAGGCTATTCTCTGGAACATGGATACCCTGCAAACAGAAAGCACTCCGGAAGATCACCAATATTTAATTACAGACATTCGTTTCAGACCAAATTCAACTCAGCTGGCAACAGCGTCATTTGACAAGTCTGTGCGATTGTGGGATGCTGCTAATGTAATTGTCTTTTCGCCCTCTTTTCTTATTACTTCAAATAAAATTTGATGTGGTAACCATCTCCATAATCGTTGGATTTACAGGCTGGGCTCTGCATTTCATATATAATAATTACCTGAATATGAACTCCATGAAATCTGTATTTATGCTTATTGGGCTTATTCTTGCAGCCGGGTTACTGTTTGCATGCATATACGGGGCACCCTTCGCATGTCATGTCCCTAGATTTTCATCCAAAGAAGAACGATCTTTTCTGTTTTTGTGACAGTACCAGTCAAATTCGCATCCAGTTGGTGATGGTGAGGTAAAAATATCCGCTTTCATCTTCGTTGGCTGCTGTTTTTTAAGTTTTGTTGCTAGCGAAATGACTGCTAGAAAAGTCCTGATTCGTACATGCTAAAGAAGGTTAAAGCTACATCTAATGAGTCGAAGAGTGTTTAAAATATCTGGCAATTTGGGAAAGTACATTTTGTACTCCTTGAAGCCACAAAATAAGAATATTTGAGTCTCTGACATTGAGAGCAGTCCCTTTTAAATGCATACTTTATATTTTAATTGTTGAGAGGGATTAGTTCCTCCTTCCACTTGAATTCTTCTATCTTTCACTTGAATAAACCCCAGTCTCTTTCTGCAGTACACCGTGTGCTACATGGCTAACTTATATCTTTCACTTGAATAAACCCAAGTCATGAATTCTTAGTCATGAATTCTTCTATCTATATTACGAAGTTCAAATCTTAGCAATCATTAGTCATGAATTCTTCTATCTTTCACTTGACAAATTTATATGTGAATATCAGATGGTGCCTCCTATGTGTTAGATAAGATTGTGTCCAAGAAAGTAGGAAGTTGGTTTTGTTTAGAATAGAAATTATTAGTTATTTGTTTTCTGTTCCTAATAGCACGTGTTGTGCTTCACCAACTAATAGCAAAAAAGTAGGAGGTGCCCCACTTCATGGGATAGTGGGTTGTAGTTCATGGGATCATGGGTTCATGGGATCATGGGATCATGGGATCATGGGTTCATGGGATCATGGGATCATGGGATCATGGGTTGTAGGTTTGTTTTAGCATGTGTTTTTTGTTTCCTATAAATTAGAAGTAAGGCAATGGAAAAGCCGTGAGATTACAGCACCAAAATTTGTTATCTTATTCTTTCTCTGTCAGATTGTTTTCTTTATCTCCAACAATTGGTATCAGAGCGGTTATTGTATGCCCAAATATCCCCGGTTCAACACCATGTCCATTGTCACCGGAGGAGAAGGTTCTCGAGTCGGCGGCGGCGAGCGGGATACACTTCGATATGTGTATCCGCAGCTTACCACGTCGAATTACACTTGCTGGAAGATTCGAGTCAAGGCAATGATGGAGGACCAGGAGGTCTGGGAGGCGATCGAGCCGGCGGCCGGGGAGGCCGTCAATGTCAAGAAGGATAAGAAGGCGAAATCGCATCTAATCCAGTGCCTGCCAGAAGATCTTCTTATGCAGGTGGCGAACAAGAACACGGCGAAGGAGATTTGGGACTGCCTCATGACGAGGTTCGTCGGCGCCGATCGCGTTAGAGATGCGCGGTTACAAACGTTGAAGAGTGAATTCGACGGTATGCGCATGAAGGAGGATGACTCGGTTGATCAATACGCCGGGAGACTGTCGGCCATGGCTGTCCGGTATAGTAGTCTCGGCGGTTTACTCAACGATGCCGCGCTCGTGAAGAAATTGTTCGATTCAGTCCCTGAGCGCTTCATCACTGTTATCGCTGGAATCGAACAATTCTACGACCTCTCCACTCTTGTATTTGAGGAGGCAGTGGGCCGACTCAAGGCATTCGAAGAGCGAACGCGACGCCCCACAGCGGGCACGACCGGAGATGGACAACTTCTCTACACTCAGGCGGAGTGGGAGGCACGGCAGAAGAAGATGGGTGGCGAAAGCTCCGGCAAGGGAAAGATACCGGAGGCAAGTTCCCGCGGAAGAGGCCGTGGCACAGGCCGAGGGCGCGGCGGGCGCTCCGGTGGGCGTGGGAACTCAACGGGGAAGGAAGTGACAGGTGGTGGCTCACGGGATTACAGCAATATTCAGTGTTTTAATTGCCGTAATTTCGGCCATTTCGCCAACCAGTGCAAGGAGCCGAGGAAGGTAGAAGAGGCACACCATGCCCGCACGGATATGATGGAGCAAGCACTTTTGCTCGCGGTGTCGGAGGAGCTGACGCCGCTCGAGCAGGTGGAAGAGAAGCAGCCGGAGATCTTGTTACTGGTGGAGGACAATGTTTTTCCCGAATTGTACCTAACGGGAAAAGACATAACCACCGGGAGCACATGGTATCTTGATAACGGGGCTAGCAACCACATGTCCGGCGACCGGGAGAATTTCCAGGAGCTGGATGAAGCAATCACCGGTAAGGTGAGATTCGGTGACGGGTCTACTGTGCAGATTATGGGAAAGGGCTCAATTTTGTTTGAGTGTAAGAATGGAGATCAGTGGGCTCTCAAAGATGCCTACTATATTCCAAGGCTGTGTAGCAATCTCATAAGCCTTGGACAAATGACTGAGGTCGGCTACCGTGTGGTGCTGGACGGAGGCAAGCTGGAGGTGTTGGAGAAATCGACGGGGCAGTTGCTCATGAAGGTGCCTCGGTCTTCAAACAGGCTGTACCATATTGAGTTGACAAGGGCGATTCCGGTTTGCTTGCTCACAAAGATGGAGGATCCGGCATGGCTATGGCATGGTCGTCTCGGTCATGTCAACTTCAAGGCTTTGAAATTTCTCGTTGACAAGAACATGGTGGCAGGAGTGCCATTAATCACGCATCCGAACCAATTATGCCACGGATGCTTGGTGGGAAAACAAACGCGGGGAGCATTCCCGCAAAAGACGCCGCACCGGGCAAAGGAGTGTCTAGAGCTGGTTCATGTCGACCTTTGTGGGCCAATTACCCCATCGACAAGTGGAGGTAATAAGTACTTTATGTTATTCGTTGATGATTATTCGAGATGGATACATGTGTGTTTTTTGAAGAATAAGGACGAAGCATGTGCGGAATTTGTGAAGTTCAAGGCCTTAGTTGAAAATTGTCGTGGACAACGTATCAAAACGCTGCGGTCCGATCGCGGCGGGGAGTTCCTAAATAAAGCATTTACTGGAGTGTGCGAGGAAGCAGGTATACGGCGACAACTCACAGCGCCCTACACGCCACAGCAAAACGGTGTTGTCGAGCGCAAAAACAGGACCGTGGTTGGGATGGCACGATCCATGTTGAAAAGCATGAAGGTTCCGGGCGAGCTCTGGGGAGAAGCAGTTAGGCATGCGGTTTATCTTTTGAACCGTTTGCCAACGAAGGCAATGGGGGAGAGAACTCCATTTGAAGCTTGGACAGGGAAGAAGCCACACTTGGGACACCTGCGAGTATTCGGTTGTTTGGCTCATGCGAAGGTGACAACTCCACACCTGAAGAAGCTTGACGACCGGAGTCAGCAGTTGGTGTATCTCGGCGTGGAGGATGGGTGCAAGGCACATCGTCTGCTCGATCCTCGCCGGGGTAAAGTAATTGTAAGTCGTGATGTGAAATTTGAAGAAAATGTACCATGGCAGTGGGATGATGGCGCAGATGTGTGGGGATCAGCGGAGTTCCATGAAGAAGGAGGAGTTGGAGCTGTGTGGAGTACCGGAGCGGAGGCAGAGGCCGCAGGAAGCGGACCGGAAGCAGTAGCAACCGAATCCATGAGTCCGGCACAACAGCAGCAGATACCGACTCCAGGTTCACCCGAACATGGTTCAACCGAAGCCATGAGTCCAGCTCAACTACCACTGACTCCAGCTTCGGTTGAGCATGGCTTGGGGGGTGCTCCGGTAGCGCACTGGTCACCAAACGATCACCTCGACGCAACCATCGATCCAGCTCAACCACAGAGATACCGCAGCCTCGTTGATATCTACAACACAACAGTGCCAATTGAACCAAAGGATCTCGAGGAGCTGCTCCTGACTTCGGCAGAGGAACCGTCAAGTTTCGTGGAGGCCGAACAGGAGGTGTGCTGGCGCAAGGCGATGTTGGAGGAGATGGACTCCATCATCAAGAACAATACATGGGAATTGGTTGATGCACCGGCTGGACATCGCCCAATTGGTCTCAAGTGGGTTTTCAAGGTGAAGCGAGATGAACGTGGTGCAATTGTCAAACACAAGGCTCGCTTAGTTGCAAAGGGGTATGTTCAGAAGCAGGGCATCGATTTTGAGGAAGTGTTTGCGCCTGTGGCTCGTCTTGAATCCGTGCGACTCTTGATTGCAATGGCGGCTCACGAGGGGTGGGCTATGCATCACATGGATGTTAAATCTGCTTTTCTCAACGGTGAACTGAATGAGGAGGTCTATGTAGCGCAGCCTCCTGGTTTTGTTGTTGCCGGGCAGGAGCACAAGGTACTGCGGCTCCGGAAGGCTTTGTATGGACTACGACAGGCTCCAAGGGCGTGGAACGCCAAACTGGATGCGAGTTTGGTAACCTTGGGTTTTAGGCGGAGTACGGCGGAACATGGCATATACACGCGGGGCTCTGGGACAGGATTGTTGCTTGTAGGTGTCTACGTTGACGACCTTGTTATCACAGGAGCAGATAAGGGTGCCATCGACACGTTCAAGCAGGAGATGAAGAATTTGTTCTGTATGAGTGATCTGGGGCTCTTGTCATATTATCTCGGCATTGAAGTGTTTCAGGGGTTGGACGGTATCGGTATCAAGCAAGCGGCGTATGCAGAAAAGTTACTGGACCGAAGTGGCATGAAAGAGTGCAATCCGTGCCATGTCCCCATGGAGGCGCGTCTCAAGTTGTCCAAGTCCAGTACAACTCCGCTCGTTGATGCCACCGAGTACCGGAGTATTGTTGGTTGCCTTCGGTATTTGGTGCATACTCGCCCCGACTTGGCGTACTCTGTTGGCTATGTGAGCAGATTTATGCAGGAACCGCATGAGGAGCATTTTGCAGCGGTGAAGCACATCCTCCGTTACATCGCAGGGACACGTTCGCTTGGATGTTTTTATGGGAGAAAGAAGAAGGAAAGTCAGGCTACTCTAACTGGGTTCAGTGATAGTGACATGGCCGGTGATCCAGAAGACCGTAAGAGCACAACGGGGGTGTTGTTTTGCTTCGGTCTTGCCCCTATCACATGGCAGAGTCAAAAGCAGAAAGTGGTGGCTCTTTCATCTTGTGAGGCAGAGTATATTGCAGCTACAACTGCAGCATGTCAAGGTGTGTGGTTGTCTCGGCTACTCAGTGATCTCATCAACAAGGAGCCCAAGGCTGTCACGCTCAACATTGACAACAAGTCCGCAATTGCTCTTTGCAAAAACCCGGTGTTCCACGATAGGAGCAAACATATCGAGACCAGATACCATTTCATACGGGAGTGCATTGAGGATGGCAAGATAGCAGTGGAGTACATGGATACTAATAATCAGCTAGCGGACATTCTGACCAAGGCGATCGAGTCAAGTTTCTGGAGCTTCGTGACAAGATTGGCATGGTCGAGATCAAGTGAAGACACAAGCTTAGGGGGTGATTGTTAGATAAGATTGTGTCCAAGAAAGTAGGAAGTTGGTTTTGTTTAGAATAGAAATTATTAGTTATTTGTTTTCTGTTCCTAATAGCACGTGTTGTGCTTCACCAACTAATAGCAAAAAAGTAGGAGGTGCCCCACTTCATGGGATAGTGGGTTGTAGTTCATGGGATCATGGGTTCATGGGATCATGGGATCATGGGATCATGGGTTCATGGGATCATGGGATCATGGGATCATGGGTTGTAGGTTTGTTTTAGCATGTGTTTTTTGTTTCCTATAAATTAGAAGTAAGGCAATGGAAAAGCCGTGAGATTACAGCACCAAAATTTGTTATCTTATTCTTTCTCTGTCAGATTGTTTTCTTTATCTCCAACACTATGATATGTTGATGTAAAGCACTATAGCCGAAACATTGATTATGAGGGATGAAAGTCATTCTAGGGCACTTGATAGGGGACTGCGTACTCTTGTCTAGAATAAGTTTTTGTTCTCACGTGATGGATAAAATTATGTCCGTCAGCCAATGGCGGCTCCAAGAATATTCTCAACGGCAAAAGCTCAAGTCTACCAATTGTTATATAATAAATTTATCAAACTGTAAGTAAACTAAAACTTGAGTATATTCACACTAACTTTTAACGGAAGCATTATAAGTATGGACTTATAAGAACTTCTATAATTGTCCGTGATGAATTTTTGTATTTTGAAACATTTTGTAATTGTCTCCTTATGAAAACTATCATATAAATCCCTTAAAGTATGTGACTTGTTGAATAGTTGATATGCATTGTTGGGTCTATTTTTTGACAACTTAAGTTTTTGGGACAATTGGTAAGTTGACATGGTATCAAAGCTTAGGTTGGGAGAGGTCTAGGTTTAAGTCTTTCCATTTTGTATTTTTTCGTCGTTTGTGTTCTGCTCTTCATATTTTTGTTATTTATCTATGAATATTTGCACACGTGCAATAGGAGGTTGCCTGTTAAATAGCTTTATATATTGTTTAGTTCATTTCCTTATAAGCTTTTGGGACAATCGGTAACTTCACATCACCTATCAGGTCAGTGATCTTCTGTGGGATCACACAATTTATTCTTTATCAACTTCCATTTGCTTTTGTTTGTTCTACTGGTATACTGGCTTCAATCTTTCATTGAGCATGTAGTTGTGGAATATTTTCATTGTCACTATTAGTTTTATTCGCATCAGGTGTATGGATTCTAGAGCTTTTCTCCATTTATTTTTTGTTCTGAGTAATGTTGTTACTGTTAAACATGCAAGTAGACACAAATCTTAATTCTCCAGATGATTTTGTACCTGAGGGCATCCCTGACATTGGGACAACATACAATGTTGCTCCGTTCTCTTCAATTCTGCTTGAGGCAAAGCCTTGAGATATCGGGAACCGGGTACCGAGTTAGACTTCAATTTCCACTCTCCAATCAATTTGCACATCTGTGCTGACTAAAGTTTGAAATTTTCAACTTGTTATTTGAAAGCCGCGTGTGAGCTAATAACACGATTTGAACGACTATTGTGTTTAACGAAGTACCCTACTCCATTGCATGTGTGTCTATTTTAGTATTCCAAATTCCGTAGTGTAGTAGTCAATGGCAACAAACTTTTCACCCAATTGATCATATTTCAAAGCTCTATGATAGATATTTTCATCACAATGGTAATAGTCAAAATATGCTACACTATCCCTCTATATTCTGTGACGTGCACCCTACATACCCCAACAATGCATCTATTGTAGAGTGACCAAAGTTAAGATCTGTATAAAATATTTGAGGGAAAACACGGTATGATACTCGTGTAAGGGTCCTTTTAGTGTTCCTTAATTTAGTGATCAACTAACCATTATTAAAGCAACATAAAACATACCGTAGGAGTAGATATAGGGCGCATTCATGAAACAAAAGATATTCATGGAGGATTGTGAAAAGTGTGAACATTTGAATGGCACTTTGTGTGCGTGTGGTCGTGTGCATAAAAAGGGATAACTCAATGGTAAAGTTGAAAAAATACCATAGTGGGGAGGTCCACCGTCCTTCTCCATTAAGTGCCACATCATGGTTGATTGACAGAAAAATATGGACTGATATTCCTTCGATTTGAAGATTGGAGCTCAAAATAGGCTATTGTGTATGAGTACTGTGAAATTCCCAAACTGTCCCACTCATCTAAGAACCCTAATTTGCATCAACCGTTGTGCTAATACAGCCCGTTGACTCCCAAGGGGCATTAGTGGGGCCACATACTTTTAAGCGCCAACTTTCCCTAGGAAATGCCATGTGATTGCCACAATCCATCCAGGTAAGCAACATATTGCCAGGTTTAAGTCATGTCACAACACACTGTTTTTCGATGGTGGTTGACGATTTTTTTTTTGTGGGGGGTGGGGGTATGTGATTGTTGTGTTTTTAAACAATACGGGTGTTTAATTGACATTTTTAGAAGGTTAAGATTCTGTGATTGATTTCAATTTTTGTGTCGGGTTATTTTGAAATTTTCGCTTCCTGGTTTATGAGTTACTTCTAGCTGCATTAACATTACTACACATTCTTCATACATCTACAACGGATACTTGTTGAAAAGCCTGATAAAATGGGCGTTACCTAATTGACCTTTACTGCTAAGTTTTTTTATCTGTGACCTAGTCACAATTCTCTTTGTGCTGAGTGTGTAGAACTCTCATGTCATGGAAAGCAATTAGTCACAGGTTTTGGGGATTGGAAGTCTTGATCATATTACCAGTGCAATGCGTATTGCTTTTACTGATTACTTACAATGGGTCCTAGCCAATATCCGTAACATTGTCTTTCATTTGCTGCCCTGTCTTTGTGATGGAAAAGAACTTGCATAGGCAGGGGGCAATAACAAAAAATGCAGGAGAAAAAAATCTGGACGACCAATTTTTTAATTAGAAACCTTCTAATGTAACATTCGATGTCATTCACTTACTACTGTGGAGAATCCTTTGCCTTCAAAATCTGGACAAATATTCTCCGTCCTAAAGTGATTGTGTATGTAGCAATTGGACAGAAGCGCTCAATTGTGGCACAATTAGTTCACATTCTTTAGAAGCGAATACTTTAGAGTACTCCATTATTGTTACAGATGCAAGTACCGCCTCTGCTAGGTTAAGAATACTTTCCATCCTCAAGTTAGAAAATTTGGCAGTGAATGCATACTGTCTTGTTACATATCTGCCTTTCTCAGTTGCAAGAGGAAAACAATAACTGGAACTCGAACCAAACACGTGTTTTTACTGGAAAAAGTATAAAAAGTTCATTTGATTAGTGTTGAAAGCGCAAACTAGGTCTCCTAGCTGATTCTTATTTCATTTGGCCCTTTCATATATCCTAAAAGCTGATTCAGCTCCTCGTATTAAGAAAAAACATTCCATTAAGGAAGGAAAGATACATAAAAACATGTGTGGATGTCTATGCAGCTCCAACAGTCCAATCTGGTAGCTGTATCCTTGTCAGACATGCCAGAGACATGTACAGTGTGTCCAATTAGTTATATTTTTTTTAATTAAATTTTTTTAAATGGGTGCACAAAGGATACATTTGGAGCATGATTGAAAGTTAGACACGTAGGGACCTGGCATGGGTCAATTTATAAAAGTTTCTAAAGCTTATTTTAGGGGTTAAGTCTAATCCTTGAAAGGAAAAAAACTACAAATAAAAAGATTGAAACATGTCAAACCCTCGGTTACATTGTGATATCTGAATAGGAAAACGCAAAAATCGCAAACTACATACTTGTTTTGGTTGTTTTTGTATTCAATAATGATGTGAAAAATTATTTAAGATACTCCAATAATATTGATATGTTTATTTATGCCGTATCTGTTTCCCTATTTTTTAGAGTTGTCATGCTCCGTGTTTATGTTCATAATTGTGTTCGTGTCTTGCTTAGCCTGGCAATATTGCTCTCTTTGGATGACATTATATTCCCTTTTTGATAGTTTCATGCCGTAAGGATTATATGGAGGTGTATGAGTTTACTCCTTAGTAGCTTATTTGCTGGTAGTCATGTGTAGCAACATTCAAAATTCACTAATCCTGCAATAATATTCCAGGTCTTGCAAATTTCCTTTAGGTGGAGATTAATTTGCTTTAGATATCCTGTTTTGATGCTTTATGTCTAGTTATATCCGTGGAGGTTACTTGTTATTTCTTGCCTTTTTCCACTCTTTTGGAGCCATCCAAAAATTATGTGGAAGCTTAACAAGTCAATTGCGAGAGATTTGTTACCCACACAACCTGTGGACTTTGTGATTGAGCCATGGTGGGGAGTATGTCTCGTCAACTTCACATTGGAAGAGTTCAAGGTATGCTCTATGTTCCTCCTCATGATTTTGAACTAGAAGTATGAAATACTCAGTTTGTGCCCTCAAATATGTACTTGTTTAAATAGCATATGCCCCAAAACAAGCTTTATGTGATTAATTTGAGAGTTGTTTTGCTTTTCTCCCTCCATCTTTAGAAACTCTCCAAAGAAGAAATGGCAACATTTGATGAAGTTTGTAAGGAGGAAGCAAATTCATTCATCCTTTTTTATCTTGAAATTGTGAAGGGTCTTTTCCGAAGAGGTTTAATATACTTTGATGTCCCTGTTTATCCTGAAGACCGTTTTAAAGGTAATTACTCTGATATTCAAATTTTTGTATTACAGTTGGGTACCCTTTTTCTTATTCAGTCTACCCTCATTTTAAGGTGTAATTATGTTTACCCTTTTTTTTTTTACATGGATTAGTTTTTCTCTGTTTTGTCTTGGAGTTAGAGCATCTCTACTGAGAGAAGCTTCCTGCAATTAAGTCATGGCTAAAGGGAGATGAAGGCCATTAACTTGGCAGACGGTCATAATGGTTCAAGGCATCTTTAGTTGTAGACGAAGCAGGGGGAATAAGCATTGGATTCACAGCCATAGTTGGAATGCAGAAAAACAGATGCCCAATAGCAATTGACAAGCCAAGTCCAAAGTGAAAAACAGTGACAGATAACCACCAACAGAACCACCAATAGAAAATACCAACACAGCCACTAAGAGAGAAAACCAACAGAAACAACGACCAGCAAAAAAACACAACCAGAAAAACACCAAACGAAACTTGGGCAGAAGGTTGGCAGTTGGATAGAGCAGCGCCGGAGGTCGGCTGGACAACCAGCGGTTGAGCAGGAGCCATGGTTGGACAGGGCGGCGCTGAAGGTGGCTGGACGGCCAGCAGTTGGGCAGTAGTTGTGATTGGAGAGGGGGCTGCGCTGGAGGTTGGTGTGTCTTGGAGGCAGGGTGCCGGCAACGGTCTAGGATAGCCAGAAAAATAGGGGACTGGCAGTGGTGGCTAGGGTTTTGGGCGGTGAGAGTGGTGTATGATACCTAAGGTTTGTCTTCCCATTTTACTACCATGTTAGATTTAATAATCCAGAATGTTATGATTTAATAACATTTTCATACCAAAGGAATTCTCCATTACTGCATTAAAATATCTGTAGGACACACCCTATCAACAGTAACTGGGTTTTTAGACACCTGAACAGAAACAAACTAACTGCATGATTGATACAAAATCACAACTCCTCCCTCCTGAAACAAAAAACAAATATTTGTACAGCTACAGATCTACGTGTATAAATCACGTTGATTGGTAAGAGGTTGTTGGGGTAAACAAGAAACTAAAACCTAATTTCCAAAAGTGTGTGTATGATATTTCAGGTGTTAGGCTTAAAGGGAATAATCCTAGTACACTTTTTGTTGGAATATGGAATATTCTTGAAATATAGAATACTCTCTAGAATTATTCTCTAGAATTATCCTTGTTGGAATAAGCAAACTAAATAATTGTAAATGGAGATACCAAATCCCGAACCTAGGCACTCATGCTTCAGCGATGATAAAAAGTGATGGAAATGTGGAAGCTGGGTTTAGCCACAATGTGTAGGTTTAACAATACAAAAATACATAAATACGAAGAACTCAATTCTAGTTAGTGGTTTTGTTGCTGGTCAGTACTGTTTTATCTTGTACACTCTGTGCCTCCTTAGTCTCTTAAAGCTAGATAGATGTACTATTGAAGGTAGTAGAACGTATTTGTTATAGTCTTTGAGTTATGATCAAGGACCTCTTTTACTTGTACAAGAGGACCGATATCCCCTCGTTAGATCAATGCAAAGCCAAGTTTCTGGAGTCTGGACCCTTCTATGAGAATTGTGGACATATATTTACCCTAAACGAAACAATTGGGAGCACTCTAATGATTACCATTGTTCCATTCCTCGTTATTATGTATTTTAATTTTATCTGGGCTTCTATTAATTGTTCACCGGTGCGCACATAAGTAGGAGTGATCGTGCCTTTCTTGTACTCATCTCAGATGATGTGACAGTCGATCTCAATATGCTTCATCCTTTTGTGGAACACAAGATTAGTAGTAATATGGATGGCAGACTGATTATCACACTATAGTTGGGTCGGTCCATCCATTACTGCTTGTAATTCAGAGAGGATCTGTTGAATTCACATAATCTCAGAAGTGGCTAGGCCATGGCCCTATACTCTGCTTCTGCACTTGAATGGGCCACCATTGCTTGCTTCTTGCTTTTCGAACTGATCAGATTACCCCCAATGGTGATTGAAATTCCAGATGTGGATCGCCTGGGCATCCTGCCCAATCTGCATCGGTGTAACCTTCAATTTGGGTGTGTCCCTGATTATGCTACCAAATACCTTTCCCTGGATTACTTTGTAGACATTGGAGGATACGTAGAACTGCAAGCCAGTGAGGAACCTGTGGGGTCTGAGCAAACTGACTAACAACACTGACAGGGTAAGCAATGTATGGCCTAGTCATTGTAGTCAGATAATTCAACTTTCCAACCAGCCGCCTATACTGATCGGGGTCAATGAATAAATCGCCAATATCTGGCAGTAACTTGGCCCTTGTGTCCATCGGTGAATCTGCCCCCTTTGCCTGGAACAGCTTTGCATCAGACAAAATATCCAATACATATTTGCGCTGAGAGATAACGATACCCTTCTTTCCTTGCAACACCTCGATGCCAAGGAAATACTTCAACTGCCAAAGGTCATTGGTTTGAAAATGCTGATTAAGAAACTGCTTGAGATCAGTAATACCCTGTGCATCGTCACATGTGATGACAATATCATCCACATATACAATCAACATGATGCATCCAGAGGGTAGATGACGATAGAAGACCGAGTGATCATTTGCAGACTGTAGCAGCCCAAAACTAGTTACCACCTGACTGAACCGACCAAACGAGGCCCTTGGAGACTGTTTTAACCCATAAGCGGTGAAGCCTACAAACACGGCGTTCCCCTCCCTGAGCAATAAATCCGGGTGATTGCTCAAGATAGACCTCCTTAGTGAGATCACCGTGAAGAAAAGCATTTTTCACATCACGCTGGTATAATGGCCAAGAATGAGTATCCGTCAAAGACAGAAGAAGACGAAAGGAGACCATTTTGGCCACGAGGGAGAAGATCTCAAAGTAGTTGACACCATATGTTTGGGCATATCATTTAGCCACAAGGCGGGCCTTAAGCCGAGCAATAGAACCATCAGGATGCACTTTGACAGCATAAACCCATTTGCAGCCGATAGCTTTCTTAGCAGGGGGAGAGAGCAACAAGATCCCAAGTATGATTATTCTCCAAGGCCTGCATTTCCTTCTCCATAGCAGCACGCCAGCCGGCATGGGCCAAAGCCTCACCAAGGGTATGAGGCGTGGGCGCAGACTTCAAGCCTACAATCTAGGAGTGAATAGGAGCCGCCAAACCATGGTAGGAGGAAACATATAAAGGGTGATTACGGCGAAAGCGGTAGGGGCGGCTGGGTGGCGCAGGACGAGCCTCAAAGGGTGAGGTCGGATCAAGTGATAAAGAGACTGGCTCAGCAGGAGCTGGCAGGGGGTGTGCCGAGACGGGGAGCGGCGCCGGGGGAGCAGGGGGAAGGGGGAGAGAGACAAGGAAGTCATCTGGTGGAGAAGGAGACGCAGAGACACCGGGGAGAGGATAGAAGGACTTAGTCTGGATAAACGCCACATCCCGAGAGGTAAGATACCGACGGAGCTGGGGGGAGAAACACCGATACCCTTTCTGTGTTTTGGAGTACCCAAGGAAGACACATTTGAGGGAGCAGAGATCTAATTTGGATAAACTAGGGCGAGTATCTCGAACATAACAAACACACACCCAAATAGGCGAAGAGGGAAACTATAAGGAGGGAGGGTAGGGAAGAGGACAGACTGGGGGTAACACCACAAAGGATAGATGAAGGTAAGCGATTTGTGAGATAACAAGCGGTGAGAACGGCATCACCCCAGAATCGTTTGGGAACACCCGTGCGAAGGAGAAGAGCACGAGCAGTGTCTAGGATATGACGGTTCTTGCGTTCGGCAACCCCGTTTTGTTGCGGGGTGTCGGGACATGATGTCTGGTGAACAACGCCGTGGTGTGA
The DNA here is from genome assembly GCA_019985065.2 of Arctostaphylos glauca. Classification (NCBI taxonomy): domain Eukaryota; kingdom Viridiplantae; phylum Streptophyta; class Magnoliopsida; order Ericales; family Ericaceae; genus Arctostaphylos; species Arctostaphylos glauca. Next base: position 15,800,980 of record JAHSPW020000002.1, on the reverse strand, counting down.
CAAATGTTCCTGAAACCAATGGGGTACATATTCCCTTCCATTATCACTACGGAGGACACGGATAGTGTGACTGAGTGTACTAGTCATACTCAGCATCAGACATATGGACCATGTGGCCCTTGGAAGAAGCAGGCGCAGTGGCAACATGAGCCATAGAGGAGGGCTTAGTGCCCAACTGGGGGCATTGCGGACGGATGTGGCCAACAACTCCACAATGATGACAGGTATGAGTCTCCGGAGATCTAGTAAGACCACTAGTCCACCACGGTCCCGACGGCCTCCACGGGCCCCACCCGAGGAAGAAAAACATACAGCCCTATCAGTAGAGTCAGGGGGCAAAGCTCGAGCATCAGAGTGACTTGCCGAGCGACTCACACGACAAAAGGCCTCTAGGAGAGATTGAATATCGGCCTCGGCAAGTATCTGTGGCAGAGCAGCCTCACAGTCACCACCACCAAGACTGACTAAATAGAGAACCACCATAATCTGATCTCGCTGATGAAGAACCACTGTGGGATCTGAAGTAAGTGGCAGCAAGCGGTCAAACTCATCAGCAAGAGTTTTGAACCCAACATAGTGCTCCTGAAGAGTTTTTTCCTCACGCGTGAGTTGGAAGAAATCCTTCATCACATCAAATAGGCGGGACAGATCATGTAGTGGAATATGTATCGGCCAAGGACTGCCAAATCTCCTGCACAGTATCGGCATTGGAGACTTGTATCTCAACAGACTCGTCCATAGAGTTTAGAATTTGAGTAAACAATCGGGCATCATCTCTAAGCCAGGAACGATAAGTAGGAGCAGTTTTGGGAGGAGGGCTGTTTATCATATGGGAACCCAGATCCATGCCCTAAAGAGCCTTCAGAACCTTCTTCTGCTATAAGACATAAGTGGAGGGGCCAATGAGCTTGGTTTCCATCAGGTGGGCGGGCGGGCAGACGAGGAGAATAGCTGAGGCCGGGGTGGCTCGCAATCCACCATAGGCTGAGCAGACGGAACAACATTCGAAGAATCTGTAGTCGACATGACTACGGGAACAAATAATGGAGGAGAAGACAAATTCCTCCTTTGACAACCATAACAACCTGTGAAAGCTCCAAATCACGAATCACCAAATCATTACTCCATATAAACAATGTCTAGAATCGGAACAGAACAACTGCCATAGCCAAGGGATGTTAGATCTGAAGCATAGCAGCAGAAGTCAGGGGCAGCAATAGGTGGAGGCAATAGTATAGGGGCAGCAAGGGGGTACGACGGTCCCCGGAGGAGGCTGGTGCGGCGGCGACGACGCCGGAAGAGAATTAGCAGTGCAGATCGGGTGGCAGCAGATCTGGCGGCGGCGCAGATTAGGCGGCAGCGCGCGGAACGAAGCTGGAAGAAACCAGCAGCCCAAATCTAGCGGCGGCGGATCTGGCGGCACAGCCGATCGGGTGGTGGCGCGCGGAACGGTAGGGTTGCGCGGATTGGCAGTAGCGGCGCCAGCGAGTGGCGGCGCTAAGGTTGCTACTGTTTGTTGTTGTTTTTTGTTTTTTCTTCTCTTTTTTTTCTTTGTTTTCTTAACATGACTCTAATTCCATGTTAAGAGAAAACCCACATTCTTTGGAGAGGGGCGGGACGTTTATTTATAATAAAATGAACGAGATAAAGGTTTAACCTAATGGGCTCTAATCACTAGGCCCATTAGGGTTAACCTATACATTTAACCTAATCACAACTAACAAAATCAATTCTGGATTAATTTTGGAAACACTCTTGACTGGTAGATTTCTACTTTGAACTCAACCCCACCTCGACTGGTTCAGTACTATGTTAACCTGTTGAAATGACAGTTCAATCGGTTTACTTTGATTCTGAATAATTTCTCAGAATCGTTTGACCGGTTGAAACCATACTGACCGGTCGAGCGATATTTTTAGTGAAATATGCAGATTACGACCTACATATGAGCCAACCCCAATTTTCCATGAACAAACACCACATACAACATAGAACAACACCAAAATAAGATACAAAACGTATTAAACAACCATAAATCTAAGTTCAATAAGAATCGTACCTTGAATACGATGATCACTTCAAACCCTAGCACGATGTGATCTATCCGATTCATTTGCAAACACACCAACACCCAGCTCGATCTACACATTCGACAACTGGTTTGATGTTCCCTTGTCGCGTTCTCCGAGAATCTAGAAGGAATATCACTCACACTCGGTAATACACACGGGAAGATCTCTAGAGAACTCTAGGGTTTTTTGTATGTTCAATATTTGTCAGGAAAAACCTAATCATGATTATAATGCTGATTATATAATAAATAATGAGCAAAATACACTTTAACTCCAATGTTGTTCTAATGTCAAAATTGATCCACAAGTGTTCAAAAATTACAGTTTCGTCTTCCAATATATCAATTTTTTTCATCAAATCAAATAATTAAATTTACAAGACCGGGGACAGTCCCTACATATGAGGAGAAGGCGTGGTGGCACTTCAATATTTGATAATGTGAAAAACTTATTTCATGGTTTAAAATTTACAACAATCTTGCCACTTGTGACTCGTTCGTTATTTTGGTGGATCATTTCTTAATTATGTAGAAGTGGTGTTAGTTTCCATTTTGGTGTTTGTATTGGTTTCTAATTCTTTAGGTGTTTGAGGATTCAGTATTTTTATTGATCACAATTAGTTAAAAATATATAAAATTGCATCTCTCTTTTATTTTTGTCGTGTCTTTATCAGTGTTTGTGTACGTGCTTCTGAGGTTGTTTTGGATACGTTGGTTCTTGCAAATGATATCAAAGCCATAAAACTTCGAAAACAGTGGAAATTGAAGTCTATTTTTAGTTTACCCTAACGTTTTAGGCTCAGATGGACAATTGTAAGCACACAGTTGGATAGGTCTTGGTGAGGCGATTTTGGAAGGTTATACACGTCGCTAGAAGTTCAAGGACGTGCATCCAACCGCCCTCACAGTGAGATGCATGTAGACCCACTCTCCTGCTAGAGTTGCAAGTGTTGGCCACGCAGCAATACCTCTTCCAAGTCAATCTAAACCGATTTGTACAAGCAAGCCGTGCAAGTCATGGACTTGCTAGTGGAGCTATTGTCCAGGTAGCTTCTAAACAGATTCGCTAACGTTTTGTTCTTTTCTTACCATTGGTTGCTAGTCATATTTGTTCATGTCATTATTGTGTGCATATCTATAAGGGGTAGGTTTGGGTGTACTCGTGAAACCCCGACCTGTAATTTGAGCTTAGTTAATAAAATTGGAGACCTAACAAGTTAAAATAGGTTTTTTTAATACCTAGCCATTTTGGAGGCAATCATGGTCTTATAATACCATAAGTTTGCACCAAAGTCACAGTATTGTCCATTTTGGAGCATAGAAATGGTTGTTCCAAGGGTTTTCAGGCAATAGATTTTGTATGTGGTGGAGCCTAAGAGGTTCCTATCCCAAAACTGCCGAAGTAAAGATATCGGAGCCTTCAATCAACTCCGAGCAAACAACCACAGTGTTTAATGACAAGTACGAGGTTGAATAGTTTGAGGGAACAACTTGGCATGTGACAGTGCGAGGTGATGGTTACTGATCCGACAAATTTTGGATTTCACCTAGGTTGCACGGACTTGAGTGCAAGTTTTGGATGCGGGTGTATATTTAGGCGTTGGACACCTAAAACTTAGGAATAGAGAATTTGTAGATGTGGATCAAAATTTGGATATGGGTGTGGGGATTCGTCAAATATTATTTTCTTAAATGTATTTTCATACGAAACTAATCCCATAATTTTTTATATAACTTTTACGAGTTAAAAAAATATACATCAAACTCTAAACTATTAAAAAAAAAAACATTATATAGGCCATAGCTTCATCTTGACAACAGAAAGGTAATAGCAAACGAGTGAACTCTCTCTTTCTTCTTCTTCTTTTTCTTCTTAGAAGGATCCATTTATTTTTAAAAAGATCTGATGTGGATTCTACACACCCGTATTGTGATGTGTCGACGGGGGTGCTTCCCTGAAAATAGGGGATCCTTGTGACACAGGATATCACCCTAGAGGATAGACCAGAGGAGATGGTAGAGAAAGACCGGCACAAGCTCAACCAGCAGGCTTGGTCCAACAATTTGATAGTGCCTTAACGAAGATAAAAATACTTAGATTTGAAAGAGATGAAAGCAAAAGATCTTTGGAAGAAACTCGAGGACAGGTACAAGTTGAGAACATTGAGAGTAGCCTTTATCTAAATAAGAAGATTTTTGGATATCCAAACACCTACATAATAATACTAAAACATAAGTTAATTTACAGAACTTGGATGTTGAAATCCAAGACTAGGATGAGGCTCCACTATTGTTAAATTCCTTGTTTGCTACCTTGAGCATCTGATTACCATGCTTTTGTATGGAAAAGAACAAGATTTTGTTTAATGATGTATCTAGGATCTTGGTGAATCATTAGTGAAAGACAAGCATGTCCACTGAGATACTGGATACATAAGATGAAGTCTTGACAACAAGAGACAGAAACGAAACCAGGCAGACAACTGGGAGGGTTCTTGTTCATAATCCCCTTGGTGGTTCATATGACAACAGAGATATTGCCGAAGGGCACTAGAAGAATGATTATCACAAATTAGTGGCAACTAAAAAAACACAGCCAATGCAACTAATGTTGCATGTGAAGATGTAGATCCAGACATTGCCTTGACGGGTTCCTCATTTATTTGACATTCTGTCGAGCGGATCTTGGACTCTGGGTGTACCTATCACATGGGTCCTAATAGGGACTTGTTGTCTGGTTTCTTAGAGATTGACGGTGGAGCTGTTCTTATGGACAATGACACTGTCTACAAAACTCGAGAGATAGGGAACATTCTGTTGAAGCTGCATGATGGGATAGTCATGGCTCTTTTTGACGTTCGATATGTATCAAAGTGCGAAAGAATCTCTTCTCGCTTGGGACTCTCGATTCAAAAACCTGGTTATCGAAGGTGGAGTTTTCAGTGGTTATGGGGGCTTCTAGTTGTTACGAAGGGCACTAAACGCAACAACTTGCACTCTCTTCAGGGGAGCACAGTGTTATGTGGAGCTTTGACTTTTTGTGAGAGGCTTGACAATGATGATTTTGGCACCACCAGAATTCGGCAAATGTGATTGGGCCATGCCGAGGAGAAGGCCTTGTGAACCATTGCAAAGCAAGGCTTATTCAAAAGTGCCAGAATAGGAAACGTGGCTTTTTATGAGCATTTTGTTATTGGGAAACAGACCTAGATCAGGTTCAGAATTGCAGCCCATCATACGCAAAGGACTCTTGACTACATGCATATTGAGTTTTGGGGACCTATAAAGTTGCATCTTTGGTGGTAAGCATTGATTTGTTACATTTCTTGATGATTACTCAAGTATGCTGGTGGCAAGATGAAAACCAAAGTGAAATGTTGGACATCTTTTTTGACTTGAGGAAGATGGAAATTCAGATCGGCAGGAAGATCAGTCGGCTTATATCAGACAATGTAGGAGAATGTACCTTAGATCTATTATGGATGTTTAGTGGAAAGTGAGTATTGTCAGAAACTTTACCATACGGGAGACTCTACTCAAGGAGGAGGTGGCAAGAAGTATGTATCGTACTTTGTTGGAGAAGGTCAAGTGTGTGCTATTGAATGTCGGATTAAGCAACTATTTTTTGGCAGAAGCCGTGACATGTACTTGCCACCTATCAATCGTCTTCCCGTAGCTTCTATTGGCTAGAAAAACAAGTATTGAGATGTGGTCAAGTGTTTATGTTATTGATCATGACTCGTTGCGTTAGTTTTAGGTGCCCTCCTTATTATCATGTTCAGGATGGTAAGCTTGACCGTAGAGCCAAGAAAGCCAAATTCTTGAGCTTTAATTCTGGTGGAAAAGAGTGTTGGCTTTCGTGCAAGAATTGAAGAGGGATTTGGGGATCGAGATCACTGGAGATGGGGTGAAAGACACTATTTTTCTAAGTCAGAAGGCATATTTGAGGTGGAAATAGAGCGTTGTGGCATGTAGAAAAGTGTGAATCAGTACTCTATTGGCCCACATTTCAAGCTTATGCTGTATTTTCTCCCAACTTTTTCAAGGACAGAGTCATTGTGAACTTGCCTGATATCTCTCACGCCGTAAGTATGGTTACTCGATGTGTGCATAAACTAGGAAAAACACACGAACAAGTGACTTAGATGGATTCTGCAGTATATTTGAGAAATTGCAGATCATGGTTTGAAGTTCGAGAGAAGCGATGCTTCTGACAGCCTTGTTGGCTATGCTAATGCAAATTATGTTGGTGATCTGGGCAAGTGGCGATCAACTACTTGTGTCATGATGGCTGGAGGACTAGTTAGGTGGTGATCTATTGTGCAGTCAACATTTGCACTATCTAAGACAAAGAATGAATGTATTGCTTTGACATAAGCAATATGCGTGTGGGGATTCAGCAAGAGCAGCTGACCACCTACTGGTACAGTCGGACCGGAATTCACTTGGCGAAAATTCAGGTGCATCACTCTTGTACGAAGCATATAGATGTCCATTTTCATTTGTTTGCTTTCTAAAATGAGGAGACATCTTGCTTCATAACATTGGTACTGCAGATAATTCGGATAATTCAGCAGAGATCATGACAAAGGTTTGTCACTAGGGTCAAATTTCAACATTGCATGTGCTTTATCCACTTCTCACAATGTTGAGCACTTTTGGGTGGACGGCACCTTAGAGTAGAATTCTTGCCAAGGTAGAGATTTTTAGAGATTTGCAGTGGCCAACAGCCCTCACAAGACATGTGGGCAGATCTAAGTTGGATTTGGCTCCATTTGGCTTGATAGACAAAGACTCTATAATTGAATTTGTAGCTTCAAAGTAAAGTCAAGCCTAAACAGGATTTCCATGTCTATATAATCTGGCCTTGTTAGCTCAGTTTTTGTATCAGAGAGAAACACAAGTGAGTTGGGTATACACAGGGAAATAATAATTTGTTCTTGCCTGTTTTGATTGTTATGGAAATAGAGCAAGGTAAAGGACGTGTTGGTGAAATATGAGGTTTTGAACTTCTTCTATGACCTTTCTCAGTGTGCCCTTTTTTGGTTTCCTTTTCCTCCCCTTTTGTAACTGGCATTGTTGATTTCCAACAGGGAGCAGTCATATGGAGATCCTATTGAAGAGTAAGGCAGTTGTTTTAACCCATGGGAACGTTGTTTCATTTGAGTTTATTTTCCAAGTTGAGGATTGAAGATCTTAACGAGAGTAAGTCCATTGTCCAGGTTATTGTATGCAGTATTTATAATTTCAAGTGAGAATTCAACTGTAGCTGAGTTGGATGCCAACTTATAGGCTGATCTTTCTCAGCTGAAGGCCGCTGCATCATTTGCTTGTCGTTTAGGTAATCTATACACGTAACAACTAACAGATTTCTTGTCCCATTTGTGGTCCATATTAACCAGTGTCTCCTGTCTTACTAGGTTGGCCAAGACTAGCTAAAGGCGCTGAAGTTTGTGTTCGTTTTGCTACTTCCAATAATATGTCCAGACGGGCCCTCAGTCATCAGGACAGAATGACTTGAATACTTTGTGGATCAATTCTTTTTAACCTAGCCGTTTACAACCAATGGGTATAGAGGGAAAGGTAGAGAAGTGAGAAGAAGAGAGGGGAAGAATTGGGGACACAATCCCAAATCATTATTAGCAAATTAGATCATCAAGTCTTTGAAAGCCAATTACGTAAAGCCCGTTTATAGGAAACCAAGTAAAGAACTACCAACAAAGAATGCTAATAGAACTCAAATTCCTAAATAAATTTGATTTATAAATAAATTATTTACATCAAATTTCCTGTTTTGTCCTCATTCACTTTGTCTTTACTTTGTGTTCAGTCACAGCATCAATATATAATTGTTGTTTATTGTGTAGGTTTTGTTTGGCGTACTCTTGTTGGTTTATGTTCCCCGTTTGAATCTATATACAGGGTACTCCCCAATATGCAGAGACTCTGTTGATGACACTGGATGCGTTGAACTCCCTAGAGGAGAGCAAGTTTGTCCCGAGAGGCATGTCAACATATTGTCCAGTATGTATTTGTTGATCTAAATGTCTTCAAATTGAATATTCTCTTTATTATTAGATGCCTTGACCGTTTGATGGGAGTATCACTTAATGCCAAGATAAGAACAATTTGAACTACCCACTCGCTTGCATTTTATGTGGATGGTTGACAATGTGCATAGTTTATTAACTCAACCTTTTGTAGCTTTTGAATGAAGGGTGATATAGGGAGGGATGACAAGTATTTCAACGGTCAAACTTTGACATGTTAATCGGATTACCAAGATTTGAAGTAAATGTAAAATAGGATGCAGGAACTACGTATCAGCTATACTATTGGAAGTACGCCTAACGATCAGGAAACTGCGATTGCTTGATCATCTCCAAATTTTTTGATTCTCCAATCTTAGTTTAGTTTCATATTGCTGTCAGTTGCTCGAACTAAATTTTTTTTTTTTTTTTTTTGTGTCCGTAAGATGGCAAAAGTGTTTAGGATTGTTAATTACATCCTAATACACACAATATATACGGAGTTAAGTACAAAAGGAAAAGCCTAAGCTACCCTCATGCCACAATACTAAACATAACACATATCTATATATCTCTCTCTCAAGCTGCCCAGATTGTTACAAAATAGCTCCAAGCGTGGCTTGCACAGTGGCTTGGTGAAAATATGGGCTAGTTGAGCGCATGTAGACACAAAAAGAGTAGAAATCACATCATTATCCACCTTTTCTCGAACAAGATGACAATCCACCTCAATATGTTTGGTCCTTTCATGAGAAACTGGATTGGATGCAACATGATTGGCAGCTTGGTTATCATAGTACATATTCATGGTCAACTCAAAAATAGACAAGGTCTCCTGAACAATGTTAGGAACAAAGACAGATGAAACATAAGCAGCAAAGGCACATAACGATGGAGATATGTGATCATGGGAAACATGGTGCGCAATGGGATGGAAAGTACAAGTACGAGTACCTTTGCGAACAGATCATATGACCGGGACTACAGGTACTCTTTCTGAGTATTCTCCTCTTAGTAGGACTGGACAGGTTACAGTGGCCAACGCCTCTTCTCTTGACATTCGAGGTTGTGGCATTGCAACTCCCACTTCCTCGTTGACCCTGCAACATGTGTTACATACCCCTGGCTCCCCTTTTAATCTGCTTTCTATTAGTCGTGTTACTAAAGATTTAAACTGCTCCGTAACCTTTTTTCCTGATCATTGTGTTTTTCAGGATCTGGTGACGAAGCGGGCTATCAGTAAAGGGAGTGTTATAGGGGGCTTGTATGTGCTTGATCAACCGGTTGCCTGTGCTGGGCTCACCTCCTCTGCCTATGATGCTCACTATCGTTTGGGTCATCCCTCTTTAGCTAGTTTACAGTTTTTATGTCCTGAATTTAATTATATTTCTCATTTATCTTGTGAGTCTTGCCATTTAGCCGAACACCATCGTGTGTCTTATCCTATTCGTAATAATAATAGAAGTTTTATTTCTTTTGCTCTTGTGCATACTGATGTGTGGGGTCATGCTCCATTCCTACGCCCTTAGGCTACAGATATTTTGTGACTTTTGTGGATGACTACTCTCGTTTTACTTACATTTACCTTTTGAGAGCTCGCTCTGAAGTCTTCTCTGTTTGGAGTTCTTTCTTCTCTGAGATTCGTACCCAGTTTGGTCATACTATTCGTGTTCTCCGTAGTGATAATGGTAGAGAATATGTATCACAGTAGTTCCAGGCACATTTGTTCCACCATGGCATTGTTCACCAGACATCTTGTCCCGACACCCCCCAGCAAAATGGGGTTGCCGAGCGCAAGAATCGTCATTTTGGGTGTGTGGGTTATGTTCGCCTATTTGGGTGTGTGGGTTATGTTTGCGATACTCTCCCCAGTTTGTCCAAATTAGATCCCCATTCTCTCAAATGTGTCTTCCTTGGGTACTCCAAAACTCAGAAAGGGTACCGATGTTTCTCCCCCCAATTGCGTCGGTATATCACCTCTCGTGATGTGGCCTTTGTCGAGACTGAGTCATTCTATCCTCTCACTAGTGTCTCGGAGTCCCCTCCACCTGATGACTTTCTTGTCTCTCTTCCACTTCTCCCGACTCCTCTGGAACCACCTCCGGCCCCGGCACATACCTCCCCCTTGGCTTCCCCTACTGAGCCAGTCCCTTTGCCGCCTGATTCGGTCTCACCCTCTGTGGCTCCCCCTGCCCCCTCCAGCCGCCCCTACCGCTCCTGCCGTGATCACCCTTTATATGTTACCTCCTACCATGGTTTGACAACTCCTATTCGCTCCTTGATTGTTAGCTTGGATTCTGTGCCCCAGCCACGTACTCTTGGTGAGGCTTTGGCTCATGCGGGCTGGCGTGTTGCTATGGAGGAGGAAATGCAGGCCTTGGAGGCCAATCATACTTGGGATCTTGTTTCTCTTCCCCCTACCAAGAAAGCTATTGGTTGCAAATGGGTTTACGCCGTCAAAGTTCATCCCGATGGCTATATTGCTCGCCTTAAAGCTCGCCTTGTGGCCAAGGGTTATGCCCAAACCTATGGTGTCGATTACTTTGAAACCTTCTCCCCAGTGGCCAAAATGGCCTCCCTCCGCCCCCTTCTCATTTTGGCGGTTATTCATTCGTGGCCCTTATACCAGTTGGATGTGAAGAATGCTTTCCTTCACGGTGATCTCACTGAGGAGGTATATATTGAGCAACCACCCGGGTTTGTTGCTCAGGGAGGGGAACGTCGTGTTTGTCGGCTCCGCTCTCTTTATGGGTTAAAACAGTTTCCAAGGGCTTGGTTTGGTCGGTTCAGTCACGTGGTTACTAGTTTTGGGCTGATACAGTCTGCGAAGGATTATTCGGTCTTCTATCGCCACCATTCTTCTGGATGTATCATGCTGATTGTATATGTGGATGATATTGTCATTACCGGTGATGATGCACAAGGGATTATTGATCTCAAGCAATTTCTCAATCAGCATTTTCAAACCAAAGACCTTGGGCAGCTGAAATATTTTCTTGGCATCGAGGTGTTGCGCGGAAAGAAGGGTATTGTTATTTCCCAGCGCAAATATGTCTTGGATATTCTGTCTGATGCAGGGCTGTTCCAGGCAAAGGGGGTCACTTCCCCTATGGACCCAGGAGCCAAGCTACTACCCGATACTGGTGAGTTATTCCCTGATCCCGACCAGTATAGGTGGTTGGTTGGGAAGTTGAATCATCTAACTACGATGACTAGGCCAGACATTGCTTACTCTGTCAGTGTTGTTAGTCAGTTTGCTCAGAATCTGCGGGTTCCTCACTGGCACGCAGTTCTACATATCCTCCGGTATTTACAAAATAATCCAGGGAAAGGTATTCGGTATCATAATTAGGGCCACACCCGGATAGAGGGATACACCGATGCCGATTGGCCTGGATGACCAACTGATAGACGATCCACCTCTGGATTTTCAGTCACTATTGGGGGTAACCTGGTCAGTTGGAAAATCAAGAAGCAAGCAGTGGTGGCTCGTTCAAGTGCCGAAGCAGAGTATAGGGCCATGGCTTTAGCCACTTCCGAGATTATGTGGATTTGGCAGATCCTCTCCGAATTACGGGCAGCAGTGGACGGACCGACCCAACTATGGTGTGATAATCAGTCTGCCATACATATCACCACCAATCCTGTGTTCCACGAACGCACGAAACATATTGAGATCGATTGTCATTTCATCCACGATGAATACAAGAAGGGCACGATCACTCCTAGCCATGTGCGCATCGGTGAACAATTGGCAGATATCTTCACTAAGCCACTAGTTGGAAATCGGGTTTGATATATATGTAACAAACTGTGCATGATTGATGTATATGCACCAGTTTGAGGGAGGGTGTTAGTTGTTATGTGTATAGATTAGGTTATGTATAAGTTAACCCTAATGGGCCTCGGTGATTAGAGCCCATTAGGTTAACCCTAACCTCGTCTATTTTATTATAAATAAACGGCTCGCCCTCTCTAAAGAGTGTGGGTTTTCATCTTTACAGAGTGCAAAAGTATACATTTCGCAATTGTTTTACCATACAATTACATATATGAAAACCACATGCAACACGAGTACTCCGCAACCGTCGACCAATGCAACCTATGCTATAACCTACTTTTTCTTCCAAATCCCACTTGCTCATACCCCCATAATCCCATACACCCCCCAAGTATCTAACACACATAATATAAGTTATTAAAATTCTACCAATTCAGACTAAGATATCAGTCTGTTACCTGACAACATTAAGTTGCCCTGCTAAAAACAGAAATTTCTCTATGAAATCAGCTTGTGAGGCCATTGGAAGTGGTATTCCTTGGTCTGTTTCACAAAAGGGCATAGACCTATGGTTTCGTGGAGTTCTTTTTAGTACAAAGGGAAAAAGACTAAGGTACCCTCGTGACCTAATGCTAAACATAACACTTACCTATATCTACCAGTGTCTATGGTTCTTCCAAAAGTCTTTGTGCACCTTTGCCTTTCATTATTCCTAGCCAATGTGTATTGAAGTGTAGAATCTATTTGTATATTTGGAATCTTCTTTGTAGCATCAGGAATATATTTATTTTCTTTTTGAATTGCTTTACCTAAATTGATATTCTGATCCCTTGTTTCTTCTGAAGAAATTACTTTTGGATAGATGAATCAACTTCTGCGTTTGGGAGCTAAAAGGCCTCTGACAGAGAATGGAGTTTGGAAACTGGACACATGGGATCAAACTGAAACACTGAACAACAAGTCAGTCCTTTTTTCATTTATTCTTTCTTGTACAGGACTTTTCATTGTGGCCAAGTTGATGTGATATTTTTGTTGACTCTTTAGGTTCCAGCAATGTTGGGCTCAGGAATCTAATATGCCTAAACCATGGCTTTTAAGAGCATTGCATCGTAGCCTTGGGGGAAGGTGCAGATACTGATTCATTCCAAGACTTGTTTCCATTGCATATATATGCTGCATTTTAATAATCTCCCGTGGCATATGTTATTGTCTACGGAGAATGAGTTACAATGTTGGTAAAAAAGCAAGAGAACACCAGCAACAACTACAAATGCAGTAGCAGCTGCAACTCATGCAACAACGTAATGTTCAGTTGCAACGAAGGGACCCTAACCATCCTGCCCTTGGGGGTCCTATCAATGGTATGAACTCTGAAGGAATGATAGGGCAGCCATCAGTACGGCTATGAAAATGTACGAAGAAAGATTGAAACACCCTCGTTCAATGGATTCGGAGACTTCTCCAGGTCTTATGGATGCAAATAGGATGGCTCTTCTTAAGTCAGCAACCAATCATCAAGGGTAAGGTTTCAGAGCTTTTTGGTCAACCTAATTTTTTTTGTCAATCTTATTCTTGTACTTTTGTCCTCAATTTATACTTTTAACTTCTTTCTAGCTTAGTTTGAGGCCATTTTCTGTTGTTTCCTTAACGCAGTCAGTTAGCACAAGGCAATTCTGGGAGCATGTCTGCAGCTTTGCAGCAAATGCAGGGACGACCTGAAATGACCACTGTAATTACTGGGACCATACTCTTGCATTTGCACCTAGTTAATTTCTTCATTTACAACCATGTCCTGCACCAATCTCAGGCTGTTTCACCTTTTGAAATTAGCAGGAGATCAAACAAGAAGTTAATTTGAGCGCCTCTCAGAAATCTTTGCCAATGGATCCTTCGTCAATTTATGGACAAGCAATTTTACAATCAAAATCTGGACTGGGTGGTTCAGGTACATTACAAACTCTTTGGAATGAAAGAATTCTATAAAATAAAGACACTATTGTTTGTACATAACTTAAAGATCCCGTCGATATGTTTTTCTGTATTAATGGAAATACTGGTTTGTTTGTAAGTTTCTACTTTCATCCTCTCAAATTCCTTAATGAGACTGGTATGCATGTTTTTGCAAAATTTGATAAGTTCTCTTTCAAAATAGCACTCTTCAGCAGGCTACAGTGGCGAACTGACTGGGATGGAAAATGGTCTTAAGTTTAACATGCATGGTTTATTTGGTATTTATTAAGAGTTCATGCCTTAGACATATCCAGTAGCATTAACCACCAGTCTTTTTCTTAGCCTTGAGATCTTACAAGATACAATATGATTGGGAAAATATTGCTCAAAAGTGCTGTCAATCTGTTGACATACCCGGACTATGTGGAAATGGATGGTAGATATGACCTAAGGTAATTGGGGGCAATATTTCTCATTAGATTAGCTAAGTGACTGTGCATTGCGATACCTTTTCCATGAAACAACTTTCAATCAATGGCCGAATTTTTCCGCCTCTGGCACAACATTCCCCATGCACGGAGTGTTGATCTCCTACAACAATGGAGAGCTTTAAATGCAGAATGAAGAACTCATGCCTTGGAGTAGTAGGCAGGCAAGTTAGCAATTTTGTTACGAAATGCCTGAGAATGGCTCGGTGCATTTAAGTACCGTTTAGTAACTGTGTGGAGTTGAGTCCTTTCTCTTTTGATTATTATGGAACTCGAGATTGTTAAAATGAGGTGAGAATATAGGAGTACCGTCATAAGTTGTCGGAGCAACAAGGCTATAAAGAAAAGAAAAAGCAACAAATTGCTTTAACAAGTGCAAAAAGAAGAAAGGGAACTTACTACACAGAGCTAGAGAAGGAAAATGGAAAAAATATCACTTCCCAGAAAGAAGTTTGGAATTTGTTCTCTTTCTATTAGACAATTTGCTAAGATTTCTGGTTCTTAACCGGATCATAAACAGCATTAGGGATAAAAAGGAGACCAGTAATGGTCCACGAAGGTGAAACCCTAGGTTATTGCAACATTTATAGGTATTTGACTTGGTTATTGTACGTAGAGTATTGTCTGATATGTCATTTCAAGAGTCTTCAAAGGAGATAGGGTTAGTATGTTATCAGTTTACGAACCATGATTCGTTGATTGTAACTTTCATAGTTTATGTCAAATGCATCTTTCTTGGCTATTTGGAATGTGGGGCCGTATATATTTTACTTGAATGTGTGCAGGTTTATAGGTATGGCTACTTTCCTTTATGAACAGCTGGAGAAAGTTTAATCTTGGTATGTTAGTACAAACTAATAATCTTAAGTTAGAGAAATTTTCTCCCGTCTGCCCAGAAAGATTAGGAATCATGGCATTTGTTCACGTGGAATGGTGAAACAAGATTAGTGTAGCCGGCCCCCAATAGTGGGGACAAGGATTACCTGAGTTGAGTAACTTCAGAATAAAAAAGACAGGAAAGATGTTTCTTGTACATCATTAGTATCAATGCTTCCTGTAAATGTAGGGATATCAGCCAACATGGGCCTATATTACTTGCCAAAAATATGAAGCCAAGCTTATATGAACTTCGATTTATGTCTTTGGTTGAGATAAATATGCATATATCACGTGGTGCTTTTCCTCTACATGTTTGTGGCTGCACAGATTCATGTCTGTAATCTACTCTTTTAAATGCACATCGAAAGGGGTACTCTATTTTTATAATGTTTTTTCCTGTAATTGTGTTTGCATTGATTCATCTGCATTATTACCACATACAGGCTATTATGTGATGATTAGGGATGTATAAACTGGTCTTGGTTTTGAAGTCTGTAGATGCGTTTCTTTGATTCTTTAGTTGGTATTCTACAGATGAAGATGGCCCAGATGCAGCAGTCATCCTCTCAACAGCAGCAGGATCAGTTGCAGCAGCAGCAACTGCAACAGGTTGTACTCACGCTGACTGAGTAACATCCCCAGAGAGTACTTCTTGGTTTTAACTGATTAAATTTTGATGGCTGTTTATCATGAGATAGAATAACCGGAAAAGGAAGCAACATTCTTCTTCTGGACCTGCCAACAGTACAGGAACAGGAAATACAGTGGGCCCTTCTCCAAACTCTCCAGCATCTACTCACACCCCTGGTGATGGATTAACATCTGCAAGTAGTTTGCAGCATGTCAACAGTGTGCCAAAAAGCTTGATGATGTATGGTGCAGATGGAACAGGAGGTATTACGTCATCTACAAATCAGCTGGTATGCCTTTTTAACTTTTCACATGCAAATTAATGATTTTTTTACTGTCAATATGCCAGAGTGCTGGAGGACTTTGCCTTGTCTATTGTTGCTTGTTTGCTTATTTATTTTCAAATTGATGAATACAAGTTTCTTTTGCTGAGCAGTAAATAAATAAAAACACTGATGTTTTGCAATAATTTCGACCTGTTGATTTATTCGATTGTTTTGCACTCAATATGTGCAGTTTTGACCTAGGCAGGAAAGATTTACCTCTCTCATTGAGTTTTCAAATTTGTACTGATGAAGTTTATGAGTGAGATGAAGCAAAACATTGCAATGGCTCCTGATATGTTGATCATTTGTGCAGGACGACATAGAACATTTTGGAGATGTTGGTTCTTTGGATGATAATGTGGAATCATTTTTGTCGAATGATGGCGATGGAAGAGATCTGTATGGAACCTTAAAACAGACTCTTACTGAGCACAAAACAGAATCTTCTAAGGGTAATAAAATATGTAGATTGTGCATGCTATGTTTGTCCTAGTTGGTTGGGTATTTCTAAGAAATGTTAACTTCTTCATTTCAGGTTTTTCCTTCGGTGAAGTTAGTAGTATAAGGACAAGAAATAAAGTTACCTGCTGTCACTTTTCTTCAGATGGGAAGTTGCTAGCTAGTGCTGGACACGACAAGAAGGTAGGTCTGCAATAGAGTAAATTACCACGTCTGAAAGCCATGTTTGCCAGCCTTGAATACTATGGCTTATTCTACAATATGACTCGTGCTTAATATTGACATTAATGACCGGTATTGCTAATATATCCTTTTGCGTCTGTTAGTTCCAATCACAACATTGTAGTGAAGGGTTTATAACGACACTTCTGTTCTGATCATGATTTAACTTATCATGCATTAGTTTGGCACATCTTAAGCAAAATGGATTGTTTTGCGTTTTCTCAATTTATTTTTTGTTTCGGGTTAAGGTTTATACTTTTCTGAACTTTTGTCAAAATTAGTTCTTTTTATTTCTTCTTACTTTTTTTTTTAATTTTTCCCGTTGGACGAATTACAAAAGTAAGAAATTTGACCGAAAAAGATATATTAGGACAGTCCAAACTCAGTTATTGGAGTATAGATACGAGTTACTGATCAGGAGGGCATCACGCATGATTTATTTAGGCTATTCTCTGGAACATGGATACCCTGCAAACAGAAAGCACTCCGGAAGATCACCAATATTTAATTACAGACATTCGTTTCAGACCAAATTCAACTCAGCTGGCAACAGCGTCATTTGACAAGTCTGTGCGATTGTGGGATGCTGCTAATGTAATTGTCTTTTCGCCCTCTTTTCTTATTACTTCAAATAAAATTTGATGTGGTAACCATCTCCATAATCGTTGGATTTACAGGCTGGGCTCTGCATTTCATATATAATAATTACCTGAATATGAACTCCATGAAATCTGTATTTATGCTTATTGGGCTTATTCTTGCAGCCGGGTTACTGTTTGCATGCATATACGAGGCACCCTTCGCATGTCATGTCCCTAGATTTTCATCCAAAGAAGAATGATCTTTTCTGTTTTTGTGACAGTACCAGTCAAATTCGCATCCAGTTGGTGATGGTGAGGTAAAAATATCCGCTTTCATCTTCGTTGGCTGCTGTGTTTTAAATTTTGTTTCTAGCGAAATGACTGCTAGAAAAGTCCTGATTCGTACATGCTAAAGAAGGTTAAAGCTACATCTAATGAGTCGAAGAGTGTTTAAAATATCTGGCAATTTGGGAAAGTACATTTTGTACTCCTTGAAGCCACAAAATAAGAATATTTGAGTCTCTGACATTGAGAGCAATCCCTTTTAAATGCATACTTTATATTTTAATTGTTGAGAGGGATTAGTTCCTCCTTCCACTTGAATTCTTCTATCTTTCACTTGAATAAACCCCAGTCTCTTTCTGCAGTACACCGTGTGCTACATGGCTAACTTATATCTTTCACTTGAATAAACCCAAGTCATGAATTCTTAGTCATGAATTCTTCTATCTATATTACGAAGTTCAAATCTTAGCAATCATTAGTCATGAATTCTTCTATCTTTCACTTGACAAATTTATATGTGAATATCAGATGGTGCCTCCTATGATATGTTGATGTAAAGCACTATAGCCGAAACATTGATTATGAGGGATGAAAGTCATTGTAGGGCACTTGATAGGGGACTGCGTACTCTTGTCTAGAATAAGTTTTTGTTCTCACGTGATGGATAAAATTATGTCCGTCAGCCAATGGCGGCTCCAAGAATATTCTCAGCGGCAAAAGCTCAAGTCTACCAATTGTTATATAATAAATTTATCAAACTGTAAGTAAACTAAAACTTGAGTATATTCACACTAACTTTTAACGGAAGCATTATAAGTATGGACTTATAAGAACTTCTATAATTGTCCGTGATGAATTTTTGTATTTTGAAATCATTTTGTAATTGTCTCCTTATGAAAACTATCATATAAATCCCTTAAAGTATGTGACTTGTTGAATAGTTGATATGCATTGTTGGGTCTATTTTTTGACAACTTAAGTTTTTGGGACAATTGGTAAGTTGACATGGTATCAAAGCTTAAGTTGGGAGAGGTCTAGGTTTAAGTCTTTCCATTTTGTATTTTTTCGTCGTTTGTGTTCTGCTCTTCATATTTTTGTTATTTATCTATGAATATTTGCACACGTGCAATAGGAGGTTGCCTGTTAAATAAAAAAGGGCGTACCCAGTGCACGAAGCTCCCGCATATACGGGGTCTGGGGAAGGGTCGATGTACGCAGCCTTACCCCTGCAAGCAGAGAGGCTGTTTCCGAGACTCGAACCTGCGACCTTCAGGCCACAATGGGGCAGCTTTACCGTTACGCCAGGTCCGCCCTTCATTGTTTAGTTCATTTCCTTATAAGCTTTTGGGACAATCGGTAACTTCACATCACCTATCAGGTCAGTGATCTTCTGTGGGATCACACAATTTATTCTTTATCAACTTCCATTTGCTTTTGTTTGTTCTACTGGTATACTCGCTTCAATCTTTCGTTGAGCATGTAGTTGTGGAATATTTTCATTGTCACTATTAGTGTTATTTGCATCAGGCGTATGGATTCTAGAGGTTTTCTCCATTTATTTTTTGTTCTGAGTAATGTTGTTACTGTTAAACATGCAAGTAGACACAAATCTTAATTCTCCAGATGATTTTGTACCTGAGGTCATCCCTGACATTGGGACAACATACAATGTTGCTCCGTTCTCTTCAATTCTGCTCGAGGCAAAGCCTTGAGATATCGGGAACCGGGTACCGAGTTAGACTTCAATTTCCACTCTCCAATCAATTTGCACATCTGTGCTGACTAAAGTTTGAAATTTTCAACTTGTTATTTGAAAGCCGCGTGTGAGCTAATAACACGATTTGAACGACTATTGTGTTTAACGAAGTACCCTACTCCATTGCATGTGTGTCTATTTTAGTATTCCAAATTCCGTAGTGTAGTAGTCAATGGCAACAAACTTTTCACCCAATTGATCATATTTCAAAGCTCTATGATAGATATTTTCATCACAATGGTAATAGTCAAAATATGCTACACTATCCCTCTATATTCTGTGACGTGCACCCTACATACCCCAACAATGCATCTATTGTAAAGTGACCAAAGTTAAGATCTGTATAAAATATTTGAGGGAAAACACGGTATGATACTCGTGTAAGGGTCCTTTTAGTGTTCCTTAATTTAGTGATCAACTAACCATTATTAAAGCAACATAAAACATACCGTAGGAGTAGATATAGGGCGCATTCATGAAACAAAAGATATTCATGGAGGATTGTGAAAAGTGTGAACATTTGAATGGCACTTTGTGTGCGTGTGGTCGTGTGCATAAAAAGGGATAACTCAATGGTAAAGTTGAAAAAATACCATAGTGGGGAGGTCCACCGTCCTTCTCCATTAAGTGCCACATCATGGTTGATTGACAGAAAAATATGGACTGATATTCCTTCGATTTGAAGATTGGAGCTCAAAATAGGCTGCTGTGTATGAGTACTGTGAAATTCCCAAACTGTCCCACTCATCTAAGAACCCTAATTTGCATCAACCGTTGTGCTAATACAGCCCGTTGACTCCCAAGGGGCATTAGTGGGGCCACATACTTTTAAGCGCCAACTTTCCCTAGGAAATGCCATGTGATTGCCACAATCCATCCAGGTAAGCAACATATTGCCAGGTTTAAGTCATGTCACACACACTGTTTTTCGATGGTGGTTGACGATTTTTTTTTTGTGGGGTGGGGGGTATGTGATTGTTGAGTTTTTAAACAATACGGGTGTTTAATTGACATTTTTAGAAGGTTAAGATTCTGTGATTGATTTCAATTTTTGTGTCGGGTTATTTTGAAATTTTCGCTTCTTGGTTTATGAGTTACTTCTAGCTGCATTAACATTACTACACATTCTTCATACATCTACAACGGATACTTGTTGAAAAGCCTGATAAAATGGGCGTTACCTAATCGACCTTTACTGCTAAGTTTTTTTATCTGTGACCTAGTCACAATTCTCTTTGTGCTGAGTGTGTAGAACTCTCATGTCATGGAAAGCAATTAGTCACAGGTTTTGGGGATTGGAAGTCTTGATCATATTACCAGTGCAATGCGTATTGCTTTTACTGATTACTTACAATGGGTCCTAGCCAATATCCGTAACATTGTCTTTCATTTGCTGCCCTGTCTTTGTGATGGAAAAGAACTTGCATAGGCAGGGGGCAATAACAAAAAATGCAGGAGAAAAAAATCTGGACGACCAATTTTTTAATTAGAAACCTTCTAATGTAACATTCGATGTCATTCACTTACTACTGTGGAGAATCCTTTGCCTTCAAAATCTGGACAAATATTCTCCGTCCTAAAGTGATTGTGTATGTAGCAATTGGACAGAAGCGCTCAATTGTGGCACAATTAGTTCACATTCTTTAGAAGCGAATACTTTAGAGTACTCCATTATTGTTACAGATGCAAGTACCGCCTCTGCTAGGTGAAGAATACTTTCCATCCTCAAGTTAGAAAATTTGGCAGTGAATGCATACTGTCTTGTTACATATCTGCCTTTCTCAATTGCAAGAGGAAAACAATAACTGGAACTCGAACCAAACACGTGTTTTTACTGGGAAAAGTATAAAAAGTTCATTTGATTACTGTTGAAAGCGCAAACTAGGTCTCCTAGCTGATTCTTATTTCATTTGGCCCTTTCATATATCCTAAAAGCTGATTCAGCTCCTCGTATTAAGAAGAAACATTCCATTAAGGAAGGAAAGATACATAAAAACATGTGTGGATGTCTATGCAGCTCCAACAGTCCAATCTGGTAGCTGTATCCTTGTCAGACATGCCAGAGACATGTACAGTGTGTCCAATTAGTTATATTTTTTTTAAATTAAATTTTTTTAAATGGGTGCACAAAGGATACATTTGGAGCATGATTGAAAGTTAGACACGTAGGGACCTGGCATGGGTCAATTTATAAAAGTTTCTAAAGCTTATTTTAGGGGTTAAGTCTAATCCTTGAAAGGAAAAAAACTACAAATAAAAAGATTGAAACATGTCAAACCCTCGGTTACATTGTGATACCTGAATAGGAAAACGCAAAAATCGCAAACTACATACTTGTTTTGGTTGTTTTTGTATTCAATAATGATGTGAAAAATTATTTAAGATACTCCAATAATATTGAATGTTTATTTATGCCGTATCTGTTTCCCTATTTTTTAGAGTTGTCATGCTCCGTGTTTATGTTCATAATTGTGTTCGTGTCTTGCTTAGCCTGGCAATATTGCTCTCTTTGGATGACATTATATTCCCTTTTTGATAGTTTCATGCCGTAAGGATTATATGGAGGTGTATGAGTTTACTCCTTAGTAGCTTATTTGCTGGTAGTCATGTGTAGCAACATTCAAAATTCACTAATCCTGCAATAATATTCCAGGTCTTGCAAATTTCCTTTAGGTGGAGATTAATTTGCTTTAGATATCCTGTTTTGATGCTTTATGTCTAGTTATATCCGTGGAGGTTACTTGTTATTTCTTGCCTTTTTCCACTCTTTTGGAGCCATCCAAAAATTATGTGGAAGCTTAACAAGTCAATTGCGAGAGATTTGTTACCTACACAACCTGTGGACTTTGTGATTGAGCCATGGTGGGGAGTATGTCTCGTCAACTTCACATTGGAAGAGTTCAAGGTATGCTCTATGTTCCTCCTCATGATTTTGAACTAGAAGTATGAAATACTCAGTTTGTGCCCTCAAATATGTACTTGTTTAAATAGCATATGCCCCAAAACAAGCTTTATGTGATTAATTTGAGAGTTGTTTTGCTTTTCTCCCTCCATCTTTAGAAACTCTCCAAAGAAGAAATGGCAACATTTGATGAAGTTTGTAAGGAGGAAGCAAATTCATTCATCCTTTTTTGCAGCCCTAGTCATAGTAAGATATACCAAGAAACCAACCAATTCTTGATTCTCAGTAGGATCAACAAGGAAAACACCATCGGAAGCAAAAAACTTGGCATGCAATTCGATAGGAGTGTCGACATCCTTGTCATCCGTGAGATTGGCACAATGGAGAACATCAATAGCATATTTGGTTTGGTATAAGAGATCTTTTGGATTCATCTAAAACTCTCAAAATAGATGTGATTTCGCTTCACTAATGGCAGCAAAATTAGAACCCATGATAATCATGTCATCTACATGCAACAAGAGAAGAACTAGCCTCGTAGAAGATGGACAAATAAAAAGAGTAGATGGTCGGCAGTGAAGGTTTGTGAGATCGTGAGTGGCCTCGCAGATCATAAGGTCGTGAATGATGGCCAATGGTGAACAAGATCACTAATCCAAAATCCTCTTTATTTCAGGCAATTCCACCATTTCTTCTTTTGTCACAAGTTTTACGAAATTATTAGTAACATGGACATTTATATCTTCCCCTGGTTCGTAAACTTTTTTTTTTGGTTCAAGCGAGAGAAGTACAAGATCACGGATGCAAAGGAGACATGTTGCAGATGTAGACATAATGAAAACCTAAACCGAATGCGGCTCTGATACCATGATATATGAAAGAAGATAAGATATTCTATTATGTTCAATAAATAATATTGTGCAAGGCTAAAAATGATTTATATAGGCTAACCCTATTAATCCTAATGAGATAAAAAGACTACATTACGCTTAAAAGATAAATAAGCAATCAATAATGCTAATGGTAGTCGTTTCATAGTCTCTATATTGATATTTGTCCAATATGTATACAAGCACTTTTAAAATAAGATTAAGTTTTTTCAGAATATCAGATTCTGATTACTATGTATGATGAATTCGGGTACTTATGTGAGATGTTAATATTTAAAGGCTATAGGAAATTGATGCAGTGGAAAGTTCAATTTGGGAGCTGTATGGATCAACATGAGACTCCTCCCTTTTTTACTATTCGCACAAAGTTTAGGTTAGTCTCTTGTTTATCCCCTCGTTAGATCAATGCAAAGCCAAGTTTCTGGAGTCTGGACCCTTCTATGAGAACTGTGGACATATATTTACCCTAAACGAAACAACTGGGAGCACTCTAATGATTACCATTGTTCCATTCCTCGTTATTATGTATTTTAATTTTATCTGGGATTCTATTAATTGTTCACCGGTGCGCACATAAGTAGGAGTCATCGTGCCTTTCTTGTACTCATCTCAGATGATGTAACAGTCGATCTCAATATGCTTCATCCTTTTGTGGAACACAAGATTAGTAGTAATATGGATGGCAGACTGATTATCACACCATAGTTGGGTCGGTCCATCCATTACTGCTTGTAATTCAGAGAGGATCTGTTGAATTCACATAATCTCAGAAGTGGCTAGGCCATGGCCCTATACTCTGCTTCTGCACTTGAACGGGCCACCACTGCTTGCTTCTTGCTTTTCGAACTGAGCAAATTACCCCCAATGGTGATTGAAAATCCAGATGTGGATCGCCTGGGCATCCTGCCCAATCTGCATCGGTGTAACCTTCAATTTGGGTGTGTCCCTGATTATGCTACCAAATACCTTTCCCTGGATTACTTTGTAGACATTGGAGGATACGTGGAACTGCAAGCCAGTGAGGAACCTGTGGGGTCTGAGCAAACTGACTAACAACACTGACAGGGTAAGCAATGTATGGCCTAGTCATTATAGTCAGATAATTCAACTTTCCAACCAGCCGCCTATACTGATCGGGGTCAATGAATAAATCGCCAATATCTGGCAGTAACTTGGCCCCTGTGTCCATCGGTGAATCTATCCCCTTTGCCTGGAACAGCTTTGCATCAGACAAAATATCCAATACATATTTGCGCTGAGAGATAACGATACCCTTCTTTCCTTGCAACACCTCGATGCCAAGGAAATACTTCAACTGCCAAAGGTCATTGGTTTGAAAATGCTGATTAAGAAACTGCTTGAGATCAGTAATACCCTGTGCATCGTCACATGTGATGACAATATCATCCACATATACAATCAACATGATGCATCCAGAGGGTAGATGACGATAGAAGACCGAGTGATCATTTGCAGACTGTAGCAGCCCAAAACTAGTTACCACCTGACTGAACCGACCAAACGAGGCCCTTGGAGACTGTTTTAACCCATAAGCGGTGAAGCCTACAAACACGGCGTTCCCCTCCCTGAGCAATAAATCCGGGTGATTGCTCAAGATAGACCTCCTTAGTGAGATCACCGTGAAGAAAAGCATTTTTCACATCCCGCTGGTATAATGGCCAAGAATGAGTATCCGTCAAAGACAGAAGAAGATGAAAGGAGACCATTTTGGCCACGAGGGAGAAGATCTCAAAGTAGTTGACACCATATGTTTGGGCATATCATTTAGCCACAAGGCGGGCCTTAAGCCGAGCAATAGAACCATCAGGATGCACTTTGACAGCATAAACCCATTTGCAGCCGATAGCTTTCTTAGCAGGGGGAGAGAGCAACAAGATCCCAAGTATGATTATTCTCCAAGGCCTGCATTTCCTTCTCCATAGCAGCACGCCAGCCGGCATGGGCCAAAGCCTCACCAAGGGTATGAGGCGTGGGCGCAGACTTCAAGCCTACAATCTAGGAGTGAATAGGAGCCGCCAAACCATGGTAGGAGAAAACATATAAAGGGTGATTACGGCGAAAGCGGTAAGGGCGGCTGGGTGGCGCAGGACGAGCCTCAAAGGGTGAGGTCGGATCAAGTGATAAAGAGACTGGCTCAGCAGGAGCTGGCAGGGGGTGTGCCGAGACGGGGAGCGGCGCCGGGGGAGCAGGGGGAAGGGGGAGAGAGAGACAAGGAAGTCATCTGGTGGAGAAGGAGACGCAGAGACACCGGGGAGAGGATAGAAGGACTTAGTCTGGATAAACGCCACATCCCGAGAGGTAAGATACCGACGGAGCTGGGGGGAGAAACACCGATACCCTTTCTGTGTTTTGGAGTACCCAAGGAAGACACATTTGAGGGAGCAGAGATCTAATTTGGATAAACTAGGGCGAGTATCTCGAACATAACAAACACACACCCAAATAGGCGAAGAGGGAAACTATAAGGAGGGAGGGTAGGGAAGAGGACAAACTGGGGGTAACACCACAAAGGACAGATGAAGGTAAGCGATTTGTGAGATAACAAGCGGTGAGAATGGCATCACCCCAGAATCGTTTGGGAACACCCGTGCGAACGAGAAGAGCACGAGCAGTGTCTAGGATATGACGGTTCTTGCGTTCGGCAACCCCGTTTTGTTGCGGGGTGTCGGGACATGATGTCTGGTGAACAACGCCGTGGTGTGACAAATGTTCCTGAAACCAATGGGGTACATATTCCCTTCCATTATCACTACGGAGGACACGGATAGTGTGACTGAGTGTACTAGTCATACTCAGCATCAGACATATGGACCATGTGGCCCTTGGAAGAAGCAGGCGCAGTGGCAACATGAGCCATAGAGGAGGGCTTAGTGCCCAACTGGGGGCATTGCGGACGGATGTGGCCAACAACTCCACAATGATGACAGGTATGAGTCTCCGGAGATCTAGTAAGACCACTAGTCCACCACGGTCCCGACGGCCTCCACGGGCCCCACCCGAGGAAGAAAAACATACAGCCCTATCAGTAGAGTCAGGGGGCAAAGCTCGAGCATCAGAGTGACTTGCCGAGCGACTCACACGACAAAAGGCCTCTAGGAGAGATTGAATATCGGCCTCGGCAAGTATCTGTGGCAGAGCAGCCTCACAGTCACCACCACCAAGACTGACTAAATAGAGAACCACCATAATCTGATCTCGCTGATGAAGAACCACTGTGGGATCTGAAGTAAGTGGCAGCAAGCGGTCAAACTCATCAGCAAGAGTTTTGAACCCAACATAGTGCTCCTGAAGAGTTTTTTCCTCACGCGTGAGTTGGAAGAAATCCTTCATCACATCAAATAGGCGGGACAGATCATTAGTAGTCGAATATGTATCGGCCAAGGACTGCCAAATCTCCTGCACAGTATCGGCATTGGAGACTTGTATCTCAACAGACTCGTCCATAGAGTTTAGAATTTGAGTAAACAATCGGGCATCATCTCTAAGCTAGGAACGGTAAGTAGGAGCAGTTTTGGGAGGAAGGCTGTTTATCAGATGGGAACCCAGATCCATGCCCTAAAGAGCCTTCAGAACCTTCTTTTGCTATAAGACATAAGTGGAGGGGCCAATGAGCTTGGTTTCCATCAGGCGGGCAGACGAGGAGAATAGCTGAGGCCGGGGTGGCTCGCAATCCACCATAGGCTGAGCAGACGGAACAGCATTCGAAGAATCTGTAGTCGACATGACTACGGGAACAAATAATGGAGGAGAAGACAAATTCCTCCTTTGACAACCATAACAACCTGTGAAAGCTCCAAATCACAAATCACCAAATCATTACTGCATATAAACAATGTCTAGAATCAGAACAGAACAACTGCCATAGCCAAGGGATGTCAGATCTGAAGCATAGCAGCAGAAGTCAGGGGCAGCAATAGGTGGAGGCAATAGTATAGGGGCAGCAAGGGGGTACGACGGTCCCCGGAGGAGGCTGGTGCTGCAGCGACGACGACGCCGGAAGAGAATTAGCAGTGCAGATCGGGTGGCAGCAGATCTGGCGGCGGCGCAGATTAGGCGGCAGCGCGCGGAACGAAGCTGGAAGAAACCAGCAGCCCAAATCTAGCGGCGGCGGATCTGGCGGCACAGCGGATCAGGTGGTGGCGCGCGGAACGGCAGGGCTGCGCGGATTGGCAGAAGCGGCGCCAGCGAGTGGCGGCGCTAAGGTTGCTACTGTTTGTTGTTGTTTTTTGTTTTTTCTTCTTTTTTTTTTCTTTGTTTTCTTAACATGACTCTAATACCATGTTAAGAGAAAACCCACATTCTTTGGAGAGGGGCGGGACGTTTATTTATAATAAAATGAACGAGATAATGGTTTAACCTAATGAGCTCTAATCACTAGGCCCATTAGGGTTAACCTATACATTTAACCTAATCACAACTAACAAAATCAATTCTGGATTAATTTTGGAAACACTCTTGACCGGTAGATTTCTACTTTGAACTCAACCCCACCTCGACTGGTTCAGTACTATGTTAACCTGTTGAAATGACAGTTCAATCGGTTTACTTTGATTCTGAATAATTTCTCAGAATCGTTTGACCGGTTGAAACCATACTGACCGGTCGAGCGATATTTTTAGTGAAATATGCAGATTACGACCTACATATGAGCCAACCCCAATTTTCCATGAACAAACACCACATACAACATAGAACAACACCAAAATAAGATACAAAACGTATTAAACAACCATAAATCTAAGTTCAATAAGAATCGTACCTTGAATACGATGATCACTTCAAACCCTAGCACGATGCGATCTATCCGATTCATTTGCAAACACACCAACACCCAGCTCGATCTACACATTCGACAGCTGGTTTGATGTTCCCTTGTCGCATTCTCCGAGAATCTAGAAGGAATATCACTCACACTCGGTAATACACACGGGAAGATCTCTAGAGAACTCTAGGGTTTTTTGTATGTTCAATATTTGTCAGGAAAAACCTAATCATGATTATAATGCTGATTATATAATAAATAATGAGCAAAATACACTTTAACTCCAATGTTGTTCTAATGTCAAAATTGATCCACAAGTTTTCAAAAATTACAGTTTTGTCCTCCAATATATCAATTTTTTTCATCAAATCAAATAATTAAATTTACAAGACCGGGGACAGTCCCTACATATGAGGAGAAGGCGTGGTGGCACTTCAATATTTGATAATGTGAAAAACTTATTTCATGGTTTAAAATTTACAACAATCTTGCCACTTGTGACTCGTTCGTTATTTTGGTGGATCATTTCTTAATTATGTAGAAGTGGTGTTAGTTTCCATTTTGGTGTTTATATTGGTTTCTAATTCTTTGGGTGTTTGAGGATTCAGTATTTTCATTGATCACAGTTAGTTAAAAATATATAAAATTGCATCTCTCTTTTATTTTTGTCGTGTCTTTATCAGTGTTTGTGTACGTGCTTCTGAGGTTGTTTTGGATACGTTGGTTCTTGCAAATGATATCAAAGCCATAAAACTTCGAAAACAGTGGAAATTGAAGTCTATTTTTAGTTTACCCTAACGTTTTAGGCTCAAATGGACAATTGTAAGCACACAGTTGGATAGGTCTTGGTGAGGCGATTTTGGAAGGTTATACACGTCGCTAGAAGTTCAAGGACGTGCATCCAACCGCCCTCACAGTGAGATGGATGTAGACCCTCTCTCCTGCTAGAGTTGCAAGTGTTGGCCACGCAGCAATACCTCTTCCAAGTCAATCTAAGCTGATTTGTACAAGCAAGCCGTGCAAGTCATGGACTTGCTAGTGGAGCTATTGTCCAGGTAGCTTCTAAACCGATTCGCTAACGTTTTGTTCTTTTCTTAGCATTGTTACTAGTCATATTTGTTCATGTCATTATTGTGTGCATATCTATAAGGGGTAGGTTTGGGTGTACTCATGAAACCCCGACCTGTAATTTGAGCTTAGTTAATAAAATTGGAGACCTAACAAGTTAAAATAGGTTTTTTTAATACCTGGCCATTTTGGAGGCAATCGTGGTCTTATAATACCATAAGTTTGCACCAAAGTCACAGTATTGTCCATTTTGGAGCATAGAAATGGTTGTTCCAAGGGTTTTCAGGCAATAGATTTTGTATGTGGTGGAGCCTAAGAGGTTCCTATCCCAAAACTGCCGAAGTAAAGATATCGGAGCCTTCGATCAACTCCGAGCAAACAACTACAGTGTTTAATGACAAGTACGAGGTTGAATAGTTTGAGGGAACAACTTGGCATGTGACAGTGCGAGGTGATGGTTACTGATCCGACAAATTTTGGATTTCACCTAGGTTGCACGGACTCGAGTACAAGTTTTGGATGCGGGTGTATATTTAGGCGTTGGACACCTAAAACTTAGGAATAGAGAATTTGTAGATGTGGATCAAAATTTGGATATGGGTGTGGGGATTCGTCAGATATTATTTTTTTTAATGTATTTTCATACGAAACTAATCCCATAATTTTTTACATAACTTTTACGAGTTAAAAAAATATACATCAAACTCTAAACTATTAAAAAAAAACATTATATAGGCCATAGCTTCATCTTTACAACAGAAAGGTAACAGCAAACGAGTGAACTCTCTCTTTCTTCTTCTTCTTTTTCTTCTTAGAAGGATCCATTTATTTTTAAAAAGATCTGATGTGGATTCTACACACCCGTATTGTGATGTGTCGACGGGGGTGCTTCCCTGAAAATAGGGGATCCTTGTGACATAGGATATCACCCTAGAGGATAGACCAGAGGAGATGATAGAGAAAGACCGGGACAAGCTCAACCAGCAGGCTTGGTCCAACAATCTGATAGTGCCTTAACGAAGATAAAAATACTTAGATTTGAAAGAGACGAAAGCAAAAGATCTTTGGAAGAAACTCGAGGACAGGTACAAGTTGAGAACATTGAGAGTAGCCTTTATCTAAATAAGAAGATTTTTGGATATCCAAACACCTACATAATAATACTAAAACATAAGTTAATTTACAGAACTTGGATGTTGAAATCCAAGACTAGGATGAGGCTCCACTATTGTTAAATTCCTTGTTTGATACCTTGAGCATCTGATTACCATGCTTTTGTATGGAAAAGAACAAGATTTTGTTTAATGATGTATCTAGGATCTTGGTGAATCATTAGTGAAAGACAAGCATGTCCACTGAGATACTGGATACATAAGATGAAGTCTTGACAACAAGAGACAGAAACGAAACCAGGCAGACAACTGGGAGGGTTCTTGTTCATAATCCCCTTGGTGGTTCATATGACAACAGACCGAAGGGCACTAGAAGAATGATTATCACAAATTATTGGCAACTAATAAAACACAGCCAATGCAACTAATGTTGCATGTGAAGATGTAGATCCAGACATTGCCTTGACGGGTTCCTCATTTGTTTGACATTCGGCGCTCTTGGACTCTGGGTGTACCTATCACATGGGTCCTAATAGGGACTTGTTGTCTGGTTTCTTAGAGAGTGAGGGTGGAGCTGTTCTTATGGACAATGACACTGTCTACAAAACTCGAGAGATAGGGAACATTCTGTTGAAGCTGCATGATGGGATAGTCATGGCTCTTTTTGACGTTCGATATGTATCAAAGTGCGAAAGAATCTCTTCTCGCTTGGGACTCTCGATTCAAAAACCTGGTTATCGAAGGTGGAGTTTTCAGTGGTTATGGGGGCTTCTAGTTGTTACGAAGGGCACTAAACGCAACAACTTGTACTCTCTTCAGGGGAGCACAATGTTATGTGGAGCTTTGACTTTTTGTGAGAGGCTTGACAATGATGATTTTGGCACCACCAGAATTCGGCAAATGTGATTGGGCCATGCCGAGGAGAAGGCCTTGTGAACCATTGCAAAGCAAGGCTTATTCAAAAGTGCCAAAATAGGAAACGTGGCTTTTTATGAGCATTTTGTTATTGGGAAACAGACCTAGATGAGGTTTGGAATTGCAGCCCATCATACGCAAAGGACTCTTGACTACATGCATATTGAGTTTTGGGGACCTATAAAGTTGCATCTTTGGTGGTAAGCATTGATTTGTTACATTTCTTGATGATTACTCAAGTATGCTGGTGGCAGGATGAAAACCAAAGTGAAATGTTGGACATCTTTTTTGACTTGAGGAAGATGGAAATTCAGATCGGCAGGAAGATCAGTCGGCTTATATCAGACAATGTAGGAGAATGTACCTTGATCTATTATGGATGTTTAGTGGAAAGTGAGTATTGTCAGAAACTTTACCATACGGGAGACTCTACTCAAGGAGGAGGTGGCAAGAAGCATGTATCGTACTTTGTTGGAGAAGGTCAAGTGTGTGCTATTGAATGTCGGATTAAGCAACTATTTTTTGGCAGAAGCCGTGACATGTACTTGCCACCTATCAATCGTCTTCCCGTAGCTTCTATTGGCTAGAAAAACAAGTATTGAGATGTGGTCAAGTGTTTATGTTATTGATCATGACTCGTTGCGTTAGTTTTAGGTGCCCTCCTTATTATCATGTTCAGGATGGTAAGCTTGACCGTAGAGCCAAGAAAGCCAAATTCTTGAGCTTTAATTCTGGTGGAAAAGAGTGTTGGCTTTCGTGCAAGAATTGAAGAGGGATTTGGGGATCGAGATCACTAGAGATGGGGTAGACACTATTTTTCAAGCTTATGCTGTATTTTCTCCCAACTTTGTCAAGGACAGAGTCATTGTGAACTTGCCTGATATCTCTCACGCCGTAAGTATGGTTACTCGATGTGTGCATAAACTAGGAAAAACACACGGACAAGTGACTAGATGGATTCTGCAGTATATTTGAGAGAAGCGATGCTTCTGACAGCCTTGTTGGCTATGCTAATGCAAATTATGTTGGTGATCTGGACAAGTGGCGATCAACTACTTGTGTCATGATGGCTGGAGGACTAGTTAGGTGGTGATCTATTGTGCAGTCAACATTTGCACTATCTAGGACAAAGAATGAATGTATTGCTTTGACATAAGCAATATGCGTGTGGGGATTCAGCAAGAGCAGCTGACCACCTACTGGTACAGTCGGACCGGAATTCACTTGGCGAAAATTCAGGTGCATCACTCTTGTACGAAGCATATAGATGTCCATTTTCATTTGTTTGCTTTCTAAAATGAGGAGACATCTTGCTTCATAACATTGGTACTGCCGATAATTCGGATAATTCGGCGGATATCATGACAAAGGTTTGTCACTAGGGTCAAATTTTAACATTGCATGTGCATTATCCACTTCTCACAATGTTGAGCACTTTTGGGTGCACGGCACCTTAGAGCAGAATTCTTGCCAAGGTAGAGATTTTTGGAGATTTGCAATGGCCAACAGCCCTCACAAGACATGTGGGCAGATCTAAGTTGGATTTGGCTCCATTTGGCTTGATAGACAAAGACTCTATAATTGAATTTGTAGCTTCAAAGTAAAGTCAAGCCTAAACAGGATTTCCATGTCTATATAATCTGGCCTTGTTAGCTCAGTTTTTGTATCAGAGAGACACAAGTGAGTTGGGTATACACAGGGAAATGATAATTTGTTCTTGCCTGTTTTGATTGTTATGGAAATAGAGCAAGGTAAAGGACGTGTTGGTGAAATATGAGGTTTTGAACTTCTTCTATGACCTTTCTCAGTGTGCCCTTTTTTGGTTTCCTTTTCCTCCCCTTTTGTAATTGGCATTGTTGATTTCCAACAGGGAGCAGTCATATGGAGATCCTATTGAAGAGTAAGGCAGTTGTTTTAACCCATGGGTACGTTGTTTCATTTGAGTTTATTTTCCATGTTGAGGATTGAAGATCTTAACGAGAGTAAGTCCATTGTTCAGGTTATTGTATGCAGTATTTGTAATTTCAAGTGAGAATTCAACTGTAGCTGAGTTGGTTGCCAACTTATAGGCTGATCTTTCTCAGCTGAAGGCCGCTGCATCATTTGCTTGTCGTTTAGGTAATCTATACACGTAACAACTAACAGATTTCTTATCCCATTTGTGGTCCATAACAGTGTCTCCTGTCTTACTAGGTTGGCCAAGACTGGCTAAAGGCGCTGAAGTTTGTGTTCGTTTTGCTACTTCCAATAATATGTCCAGACGGGCCCTCAGTCATCAGGACAGAATGACTTGAATACTTTGTGGATCAATTCTTTTTAACCTTAGCTGTTTACAACCAATGGGTATAGAGGGAAAGGTAGAGAAGTGAGAAGAAGAGAGGGGAAGAATTGGGGACACAATCCCAAATCATTATTAGCAAATTAGATCATCAAGTCTTTGAAAGCCAATTACGTAAAGCCCGTTTATAGGAAACCAAGTAAAGAACTACCAACAAAGAATGCTAATAGAACTCAAATTCCTAAATAAATTTGATTTATAAATAAATTATTTACATCAAATTTCCTGTTTTGTCCTCATTCACTTTGTCTTTACTTTGTGTTCAGTCACAGCATAAATATGTAATTGCTGTTTATTGTGTAGGTTTTGTTTGGCGTACTCTTGTTGGTTTATGTTCCCCGTTTGAATCTATATACAGGGTACTCCCCAATATGCAGAGACTCCGTTGATGACACTGGATGCGTTGAACTTCCTAGAGGAGAGCAAGTTTGTCCCGAGAGGCATGTCAACATATTGTCCAGTATGTGTTTGTTGATCTAAATGTCTTCAAATTGAATATTCTCTTTATTATTAGATGCCTTGACCGTTTGATGGGAGTATCACTTAATGCCAAGATAAGAACAATTTGAACTACCCACTCGCTTGCATTTTATGTGGATGGTTGACAATGTGCATAGTTTATTAACTCAACCTTTTGTAGCTTTTGAATGAAGGGTGATATAGGGAGGGATGACAAGTATTTCAACGGTCAAACTTTGACATGTTAATCGGATTACCAAGATTTGAAGTAAATGTAAAATAGGATGCAGGAACTACGTATCAGCTATACTATTGGAAGTACGCCTAAACGATCAGGAATCTGCGATTGCTTGATCATCTCCAAATTTTTTGATTCTCCAATCTTAGTTTAGTTTCATATTGCTGTCAGTTGCTCGAACTAAAATTTTTTTTTTTTTTTTTTTGTGTCGGTAAGATGGCAAAAGTGTTTAGGATTGTTAATTACATCCTAATACACACAATATATACGGAGTTAAGTACAAAAGGAAAAGCCTAAGCTACCCTCATGCCACAATACTAAACATAACACATATCTATATATCTCTCTCTCAAGCTGCCCAGATTGTTACAAAATAGCTCCAAGCGTGGCTTGCACAGTGGCTTGGTGAAAATATGGGCTAGTTGAGCGCATGTAGACACAAAAAGAGTAGAAATCACATCATTATCCACCTTTTCTCGAACAAGATGACAATCCACCTCAATATGCTTGGTCCTTTCATGAGAAACTGGATTGGATGCAACATGATTGGCAGCTTGGTTATCATAGTACATATTCATGGTCAACTCAAAAATAGACAAGGTCTCCTGAACAATGTTAGGAACAAAGACAGATGAAACATAAGCAGCAAAGGCACAGAACGATGGAGATATGTGATCATGGGAAACATGGTGCGCAATGGGATGGAAAGTACAAGTACGAGTACCTTTGCGAACAGATCATATGACCGGGACTACAGGTACTCTTTCTGAGTATTCTCCTCTTAGTAGGACTGGACAGGTTACAGTGGCCAACGCCTCTTCTCTTGACATTCGAGGTTGTGGCATTGCAACTCCCACTTCCTCGTTGACCCTGCAACATGTGTTACATACCCCTGGCTCCCCTTTTAATCTGCTTTCTATTAGTCGTGTTACTAAAGATTTAAACTGCTCCGTAACCTTTTTTCCTGATCATTGTGTTTTTCAGGATCTGGTGACGAAGCGGGCTATCAGTAAAGGGAGTGTTATAGGGGGCTTGTATGTGCTTGATCAACCGGTTGCCTGTGCTGGGCTCACCTCCTCTGCCTATGATGCTCACTATCGTTTGGGTCATCCCTCTTTAGCTAGTTTACAGTTTTTATGTCCTGAATTTAATTATATTTCTCATTTATCTTGTGAGTCTTGCCATTTAGCCGAACACCATCGTGTGTCTTATCCTATTCGTAATAATGATAGAAGTTCTATTTCTTTTGCTCTTGTGCATACTGATGTGTGGGGGCCATGCTCCATTCCTACGCCCTTAGGCTACAGATATTTTGTGACTTTTGTGGATGACTACTCTCGTTTTACTTACATTTACCTTTTGAGAGCTCGCTCTGAAGTCTTCTCTGTTTGGAGTTCTTTCTTTTCTGAGATTCGTACCCAGTTTGGTATTCGTGTTCTCCGTAGTGATAATGGTAGAGAATATGTATCACAGTGGTTCCAGGCACATTTGTTCCACCATGGCATTTTTCACCAGACATCTTGTCCCGACACCCCCCAACAAAATGGGGTTGCCGAGCGCAAGAATCGTCATCTTCTCGACACTGCTCGTGCTCTCTTTTTCCGCACGGGTGTCCCCAAACGCTTCTGGGGTGATGCTGTTCTCACTGTCTGCTATCTCACTAATCACTTACCTTCCTCTGTCCTTTGTGGTGTCACCCCCCAGTCTGTCCTTCTCCCTACCATTCCTCCCTATAGTCTTCCTCTTCGCCTATTTGGGTGTGTGTGTTATGTTCGCAATACTCTCCCCAGTTTGTCCAAATTCGATCCCCATTCTCTCAAATGTGTCTTCCAGGGTACTCCAAAACCCAGAAAGGGTACCGATGTTTCTCCCCCCAATTGCGTCGGTATATCACCTCTCGTGGTGTGGCCTTTGTCGAGACTGAGTCATTCTATCCTCTCACTAGTGTCTCGGAGTCCCCTCCACCTGATGACTTTCTTGTCTCTCTTCCACTTCTCCCGACTCCTCTGGCACCACCTCCGGCCCCGGCACATACTCCCCCTTGGCTTCCCCTACTGAGCCAGTCCCTTTGCCGCCTGATTCGGTCTCACCCTCTGTGGCTCCCTCTGCCCCCTCCAGCCGCCCCTACCGCTCCTGCCGTGATCACCCTTTATATGTTACCTCCTACCATGGTTTGACAACTCCTATTCGCTCCTTGATTGTTAGCTTGGATTCTGTGCCCCAGCCACGTACTCTTGGTCAGGCTTTGGCTCATGTGGGCTGGCGTGTTGCTATGGAGGAGGAAATGCAGGCCTTGGAGGCCAATCATACTTGGGATCTTGTTTCTCTTCTCCCTACCAAGAAAGCTATTGGTTGCAAATGGGTTTACGCCGTCAAAGTTCATCCCGATGGCTATATTGCTTGCCTTAAAGCTCGCCTTGTGGCCAAGGGTTATGCCCAAACCTATGGTGTCGATTACTTTGAGACCTTCTCCCCAGTAGCCAAAATGGCCTCCCTCCGCCCCCTTCTCTTTTTGGCGGTTATTCATTCGTGGCCCTTATACCAGCTGGATGTGAAGAATGCTTTCCTTCATGGTGATCTCACTGAGGAGGTATATATTGAGCAACCACCCGGGTTTGTTGCTCAGGGAGGGAAACGCCGTGTTTGTCGGCTTCGCCGCTCTCTTTATGGGTTAAAACAGTCTCCAAGGGCCTGGTTTGGTCGGTTCAGTCACGTGGTTACTAGTTTTGGGCTGATACAGTCTGCGAAGGATTATTCGGTCTTCTATCGCCACCATTCTTCTGGATGTATCATGCTGATTGTATATGTGGATGATATTGTCATTACCGGTGATGATGCACAAGGGATTATTGATCTCAAGCAATTTCTCAATCAGCATTTTCAAACCAAAGACCTTGGGCAGCTGAAATATTTTCTTGGCATCGAGGTGTTGCGCGGAAAGAAGGATATTGTTATTTCCCAGCGCAAATATGTCTTGGATATTCTGTCTGATGCAGGGCTGTTCCAGGCAAAGGGGGTCACTTCCCCTATGGACCCAGGAGCCAAGCTACTACCCGATACTGGTGAGTTATTCCCTGATCCCGACCAGTATAGGTGGTTGGTTGGGAAGTTGAATCATCTAACTAAGATGACTAGGGCAGACATTGCTTACTCTGTCAGTGTTGTTAGTCAGTTTGCTCAGAATCTGCGGGTTCCTCACTGGCACGCAGTTCTACATATCCTCCGGTATTTACAAAATAATCCAGGGAAAGGTATTCGGTATCATAATCAGGGCCACACCCGGATAGAGGGATACACCGATGCCGATTGGCCTGGATGCCCAACTGGTAGACGATCCACCTCTGGATTTTTAGTCACTATTGGGGGTAACCTGGTCAGTTGGAAAAGCAAGAAGCAAGCAGTGGTGGCTCGTTCAAGTGCCGAAGCTGAGTATAGGGCCATGGCTTTAGCCACTTCCGAGATTATGTGGATTCGGCAGATCCTCTCCGAATTACGGGCAGCAGTGGACGGACCTAACCAACTATGGTGTGATAATCAGTCTGCCATACATATCACCACCAATCCTGTGTTCCACGAACGCACGAAACATATTGAGATCGATTGTCATTTCATCCACGATGAATACAAGAAGGGCACGATCACTCCTAGCCATGTGCGCGCCGGTGAACAATTGGCAGATATCTTCACTAAGCCACTAGTTGGAAATCGGGTTTGATATATATGTAACAAACTGGGCATGATTGATGTATATGCACCAGTTTGAGGGAGGGTGTTAGTTGTTATGTGTATAGATTAGGTTATGTATAAGTTAACTCTAATGGGCCTCGGTGATTAGAGCCCATTAGGTTAACCCTAACCTCGTCTATTTTATTATAAATAAACGGCTCGCCGTCTCTAAAGCGTGTGGGTTTTCATCTTTACAGAGTGCAAAAGTATACATTTCGCAATTGTTTTACCATACAATTACATATATGAAAACCACATGCAACACAAGTACTCCGCAACCGTCGACCAATGCAACCTATGCTATAACCTACTTTTTCTTCAAAATCCCACTTGCTCATACCCCCATAATCCCATACACCCCCCAAGTATCTAACACACATAATATAAGTTATTAAAATTCTACCAATTCAGACTAAGATATCAGTCTGTTACCTGACAACATTAAGTTGCCCTGCTAAAAACAGAAATTTCTCTATGAAATCAGCTTGTGAGGCCATTGGAAGTGGTATTCCTTGGTCTGTTTCACAAAAGGGCATAACCTATGGTTTCGTGGAGTTCTGTTTAGTACAAAGGGAAAAAGACTAAGGTACCCTCGTGACCTAATGCTAAACATAACACTTACCTATATCTACCAGTGTCTATGGTTCTTCCAAAAGTCTTTGTGCACCTTTGCCTTTCATTATTCCTAGCCAATGTGTATTGATTGAAGTGTAGAATCTATTTGTATATTTGGAATCTTCTTTGTAGCATCAGGAATATATTTATTTTCTTTTTGAATTGCTTTACCTAAATTGATATTCTGATCCCTTGTTTCTTCTGAAGAAATTACTTTTGGATAGATGAATCAACTTATGCGTCTGGGAGCTAAAAGGCCTCTGACAGAGAATGGAGTTTGGAAACTGGACACATGGGATCAGACTGAAACACTGAACAACAAGTCAGTCCTTTTTTCATTTATTCTTTCTTGTACAGGACTTTTCATTGTGGCCAAGTTGATGTGATATTTTTGTTGACTCTTTAGGTTCCAGCAATGTTGGGCTCAGGAATCTAATATGCCTAAACCATGGCTTTTAAGAGAATTGCATCGTAGCCTTGGGGGAAGGTGCAGATACTAATTCATTCCAAGACTTGTTTCCATTGCATATATATGCTGCATTTTAATAATCTCCCGTGGCATATGTTATTGTCTACGGAGAATGAGTTACAATGTTGGTAAATATGCAAAATTCTTATTAATTTTCCTTTCTCTGTTACGTAGGTTTTGGTGGGCAGGTTTTTGGAAGGTGATGAGCTATTCTACAACTGTTCCATTAGGACATTGCTTTTAAAGTTAAAAGGGTTGCATCTGATTTAGTAGCAAAGTATTTTCATGCATGTGGTTTTTTTGGAAATTCTTGCAGCTTCAGCTTCTTGATTGCAATATTCAATGCTTGGACTCGTTGTTCTTTCTTGTTTTGGGGCTTAAGGCACTTGGCAATGCAGAATTGCATTTGCCAAACACAGTTTTCCGGTTAAACTTTTGTTTGGGGTGGCTTTTCAATTCTATCCTTTTCCTTTATTTCACTATCTTACCATCATGGAAAAAGAATAAAGGTAAGCCGAGAGGTGGTTTAGATTTGAGCCGTCATTAGAGTATATGATCAAATATAAAATAAGGTCTGAAAACCACTATAATCAGTAAGCTTGTTACCCTTTTTGAAATCAACTTCTGTATTGATAAGTCTTTCTGCAACAATTGTATAAAATCCATCTATATACCACATATATAGGTCTTTAGTTCTGGCCCTGTATTAATAAAAAGGACTTGCTACGACATTAACACTTCCAAATACACATGCACATTCAACACAAACATGTGGCTAGTTATGTACGTTGCATGAGTGCACAGCAATTTTACATTTTTGATTGAGTTCTTCTATGTTAAATTATTACCCAGGTTGCACGTGTAAAGAGAAAATTATATTAAGTGAGATTGGCTACTATTTGAGTATTGTCCCTCCCTGCTTTTTGATGAGTTGTAAACGTCGTGTGTGCAGTTTCTTCACCCCATTGTTGGTCTCTTTTGAGTACTAGCTACAACCTGAGCCTAAAAGCAGTCCGCAGCAGAGATACATTTTGCCCAAGAAAGGTAGACCAAGTGTCAGACCAAGATCGTGTTATGACAATTAACAAACATTGAGGTAGATATAGAATAAATGAGACTAAACTGTGAAACAGCAGAGAGAATGTGAAAGAGAATTAAAGAAAATAAGGAGATAGAAAACAACTTGTGAGCACATATTGTCAATGGATCTCTTTTAAATAGCTTAGCTCTTAAAAAGATTATTTAATATATAGAAATAGAATTGCAAAAAAATGCGAAACAAAAAACCAAGACAAGTTGAAACATGGAAAATTTTGATGCCTGAATTATTTCATTTGTACTAGCTTTTATCCCACACGATATAGCTTTCTTGCTGTTGTCAACCTCGAAAGATGACATAAAGAATGTTCCTGGTGTTCGCTTTTCGTCTCTTTTTCTTCCCATGCAAAAGGAGAACTCAAAAGCACACATGAAGGGCTTTCATCATGTCAGATATCTATGGTTTACTATAACTGGTGGCGATCATGGAACTAGGTTTAAGGTTTTGTGGTTGTGCCCATGGGTTTTGAGAGGGAAAGGGAGTTAGAGAGAAGGTGAAGCAGCCAGAACACTCCATGGTGGCTGTCGCCGGTCCTGCTACCACTAGGTTTCTCGTTTTGGAAGGAGGTAGTCTTGTCCGTTTTCATGGCCAAAACACTCAATGGAGGCAATCCGTTAGATGCAAGTTCCCATTTCCTGGCCCATCTAGAATTTTGGTGGGTTTTTAGCTATTTGGCCAAAAGTTCCTTATGGTTCCCAAAATTCCCGCATAGCTGTAAAACTTGGCTTAATTAGTGAATAATGTTTTCTGTTATCACCAAATTAGTGCTTTTAATTTTTCTGAATTTGCATGGGTATGCTGAATATTGGCATCTGGATTTTTACTTATTCAAGTTTCTTGTCTTAATATGCGATTCTATGAATTTAAGTTAGTCCTAGAGAAGTGCAGGTTTTCCGTTTCATGGCAAATGGAGAAATTGATAGTTTTCAGTCAATTGACTGAAAAATCCTTATGTTCCCCAAATTTTACTCATCCTAGCTGAAGTAATAAGGACTGTTCTCTGTTTTCACGTAATGTTTTATGATTCCAATGAGGAATTATGGTCTTTCCTGGATATGCGAAATGTTTGGCTGATTATTCAACTGATTTTACTTGTTCAAGAATTTGAAGTTCTGGTTGAATCTACTGCTCATTAACTTTTAGAAGTATTATTGGGCCTTCCCCATTCTCCCTCTGGTTGGAGGATTAATTACTTTCTATTTAGAGATTAGGATTGGTTGATAATTCTAATTGTGGTACTTATGTGATATATCAGCCCTTTTACGAGTTGTGAATTGTGAACGTCTGCCTTAGACTCAAGTTCTAGTCTCCTTAACTACCTATGCAGCTTGAATAGTTTTAACTACATGATAGGGAAATCATGGTTGGGGATTGGGATGGTCTAATCTATATCTTCTGCATACAATTTGCCACGAGAGGAAAGATGAACTATCTTTCAGAAAGTCTATTCTTGTTTAAACCTAGTTCCTAAAAAATGTGTTGCCGTAAGTTGTTAATTTACTTCTTAAGTTCATATCTCTGCTTTCTTTTTCCTTTTTTCTGACTTTTCTGTAATTTTTTAGTTGCGTTTGATTACTACATGCTGGGAATTAAACAAAAAGTGAAAAAGAGACAAATGCTACTAGTGTAGAAAAATCCTTAGGGAAAAGTTTTGGACTAGAAATGGGAAGGTAACTTCTGAGGATTGAGAACTTCTAATAGAACTGTCCTCCCTTTGCAATTTGGCATTGAGAGGTATATGTGGATAAAATTGGCCAAGTGACTTAAAAGCACCACAGCAGAACAGTTGTGTAAGACTTGGAAGACTTGTTATATGGAGCCAAATTAGGGACATTGGGTTGGGTGTTAGATTGCTTAATATAGTTGTTATGCCCAGTTCCTAACATCTTAAGCTTTTGGGACTCTTGATGACATAACAGCCCCCACCCTCCAAATGCGAGTCCAGGGAAATTTCTCACCTCCAATTCCTGCTAGAGTTCTAAAGACTCTTGACTGATAACTTGATCACTGGGTGCTGACATTTGTTTTTTTTCCCTCCCAAATCAAGAGAAAGTTTTTCGATTACTGAATCTGTTGAGATTAAGTTCACAAAAAAATAGTAATCTGTCAAATATGCCCTTGTTGTGCGCACTCTTATATCTCTTCTCAGGAGGGAACAGACCTATCTGCGATGCAAATATTATGGCACATAATGTGCCCCCACCCTCCCAAAGGGTAGAGCACACCCTATTTTGATGCACTATTAGATTGTGAAGATAAAATCTGTAAGAAAATCGGGCTTACCTAGGTTACCTTAATTTCAGGATAGATGGGCTTACTTCATACCTAATCTAAATTACCAGGGTTGACTCAACTGGGGAAGCACCAAATTACCATTGTTTCCACGCAATAAAGGAGCTGACCATTTTTGAAAGTTTTTTGTGGGGTCCTGTACCTTCTTCTTTGTCTGGTTTGCTTATGTTGTAGTTTTTATTGTTACAGTAGATATACATAGTTCATCACAAGTCTAAATCTGCCCCTTGCTATGCCCAATCTAGTCGTTCATTGAACTATAATTCCCCACATAACTCTTAATAAATGGACGGCAAAGAAGAGTC
This sequence comes from Arctostaphylos glauca, assembly GCA_019985065.2. Taxonomy (NCBI): domain Eukaryota; kingdom Viridiplantae; phylum Streptophyta; class Magnoliopsida; order Ericales; family Ericaceae; genus Arctostaphylos; species Arctostaphylos glauca. Next base: position 15,758,312 of record JAHSPW020000002.1, on the reverse strand, counting down.
TGCAAACTAATGTCTGCCCTCTTCTTTGTACGACCAAACTTCAATAATTTCGATGCTTTTTCTTTGATGGATGTAGAGTAACCCATTAAATGAATAACCTCAACTCATGTAGATGACATTATTGCTTTTTTGCTGAAAGTAGCTTACTAACAATGGGGTTTTTCTTGGGCCGAAGTCTCCGATAATGTGTTTTTTCTTGTTGTTTTCATGAGGGCATGTATTTTTGCTCATCACTTGTTATAGGTTCAACATGTTAAAAACATGTTCATAAGTGTATAATTCGGCATTGCCAAAATGGTTGGATATCCTTTATATAATAACTCTTACTTCTGTTGTTCTATGCTCATCTTGCAGTCTATGCAACGTGGGGATCCAGCTTATATTGGCTATGTTTATGCGTTCTCAATTTTCATTGGAGTGGTATGTGTTGAATCTTCTTATTTTTTTCTTAAAGATTGTTTGTCTTACTGTAGAATACTGTTCGTGGGAGGGTGGTGTTTTGTATTGTTGGATTTGGGCTTTGAGTGGCTATATAGCGGAAAAAAGATACTGATTTAGAAAGGAAAATTGAAGAAGGGGGGAAAGTAAGGATAAGGATAGAGAAACGGGTGGGAAGATGGGTGCCGGTGGTTATAACCACCACGGGTGTCATTCTGTTTAGCCAAGGAAGAAGAAAACAGAAGAAAGAAAAGATAAAATGGGGAGAAAGAAAATGAGTTAAAACACAGTAGGATCGGGCCCAAGACGTTGGAATTTCCATTTGTTTGCCATTGCAGCAACTTCAGTTAGCTATTTGATAGAGGTTGATGTCGGCGGTCCAATTGACAATTTTTTGACAACTTTAGGTGTTTAATTGATATTTGGATAAGTTTAGGTGGTTATGAGACATTTTGTTGATAGTTAGGAGGACTTGGAAATTTTCCCTATTGTAGATTATTTGCTATTAGTTTTATGCATGTGTCTTGACATGGGAATGCATTGATTTTCTATCTTTTTGTCCCCCAAAGAAAGTCCCACTCCGTCCTGTGGAATGCGCTGATCACAACTATAACAAAATTGCTTTGCTAGTCATGGCAGTTGGCCTGGTTGAACTTCTGTATCAGGATCTCCTTGGGCTTTCTGTCTTACCAAGGTTGTAGTTTAGGTCTTCAACAATGTATGAAAAGTTTTAATGATTATCATAAAATGAAGGAAACTGAATAATAAATAGCTAGCGCTTAGCACATTGTATTTGGGTCATACTATATTAGTGTACTTTTTTTCTTTTGCCACAACATAACTGTACACTCATAAACTGTCATTTTTTTTACGGTTGACAATATGGGTTTCAATTTAGTTTTCAAGACTTCCAGGACGTTATGACTATCTCCTTCCCACTTTTGGAGGTTGTGCCTATTTAGAATGTCTTTATTTATTTGTTGGTGTTTTAGGGCATGATTGAAGGTATGGCTTTTGAATCTTAGTTGCAGCTTGAAGACAACTAACGTTATAGTAGTTCTATACTCTTTTTTTTTTTTTTTGTGCGCATAATTAGAAGTTCTTAATTATGTGTACGGAATCTTCCTTTTGAGTACTTGTTTTAAAGTTGTAAACTGAGCCGTACCATTCCATTAATTCATTGATTGTAAAGCACTTACTATTGGTGATTCTTATAACTTGGTTCAGGTACTTGGGGTGTTATGTCAAGCTCAATTCTTTCAGAATGTCATGCGTGTTGGTTATCGGTTACGATCAACTCTGGTAATATCTTAGTTTTTGCTAATATTTTGTTGAATAGTTCTGGCGTTAGTTTCTCTTTCCGAATTGAAGTGGCTATACGATTTGAGTTTGGGTGTTATTGAGTTCTTGTATAAAATCGCTTTGATTTCTCAGTGTCATAACTTTTGGCAACAACATCAACAAGTGTGTAATTGCCATGACCATACTGTTAGTTTCTAATATGTTAGGCAGAGAGTCATTTATACTGTTTTTATAGCGTGTTCACAGTATTTTTGTAATCTTGTATTGCTCTTATGTGAATAGATGTTGAGGTTAAGGCCTAAGGGACTCATTATTGATACCTAAACATGCTTTCTCTAATCTCTCTTGCCTCTTCTCCTCTAACCCCAAGGCTTATATTCTGTAATTTATAAGTGTATTAGGACGTGATCTAGATTGTGAACCTTCTAGACAAGGATTTGAAGGTGATGTCAACCTAAAAAAACTAGCTGGCCATGGTCGACTAGGTACTGGGATTCTACCACTAAATACCAGTGTTAAAACCTTGTTCCACAAGAAAATTTGGACTTTCGACTTCATACATGAGACATAAGTGACACACATATGCTACACTCCAAGCCAATGGAGATTGAGCATCCCTGCTTTCTCATTAAAGAAGGGCCCTGCTAAGTCCTTGGTCATTTGATCTTTGATCAAATGACTTTTAGTGTAAATGGACTTACTTCTCTGTTCTGCATGGTATCATGGTATTAGAGCAGGTATTAGTGTAGGCTTTTTTTACACCAGCTGCCTCCTGCCAATCATTTCGTTCCCTCAATTTGCATCGTCTTCACATCTGTTTGATCATCAGATCTAGATCTATATCTGTCTCAGATCTGCTTTCTGAAGCGAAACCCAGCAGTGCAGACCCTTGTCGGCCTCTCCTCCTCAATTTTCATACCTCTACCTGTACCCCAGCATCTTTGTCGACCCTCCTCTGAGCTCTGGCAACAGCTAAAATCGTATGATTCACCAATTTGGTTTGGTTGGTACTTTCAACCCCTGATTCGCAGCACCCAAAAGTTACGCTACCCGTAGACCCCCTCATGTCCTCCGGCAATTGTCTTGCACACTCATAGTTTGCTGCCTACGACTTCCCAAACGCTGACATCACTCAATTGAGATCAAAACCCTCATATCTGCTTTGTTTGTTTTTGTGTTGAACCCTGACTTGTGATACTCGGCATCTCTTTATTTGGTCGGACCTCTGTTTGACATCGCTATACTTCTGTTTGACCTCGCTAAAGCTCTGCGCAACGTCAACGACCCTCCAAAAGCAGTTTCTTATCATCAATGCCCTTTGATACCTCTGTTTCAAATCTGATTTTTTGGTAAGAAGTTATAATTTTTATATTTCCATTTAGGCTACCATGTTGGACTAAAATATGCAAGCTATCAGTATCATAGGTAAGCCCAAACCTCGGGTTGCTATGGATGACAAAATTTCTTGCCAAAAAGGATATTGGAAGAATGCATGCCCTAAGCTCTTGTAGCTGAAGGAGTGGAATTCTTTCACTTTTACTACTCAGTCATCCGCATACACCACCATATCAGCATTCTCGCCTTCTCACAGCTTTTGCAGCTCCTACCTTTGGTTGTGTTCAACCTTCTACTGTGTTTGAGCAGTATTAGCAGTTTGTGGCTGCCACTCACTGGATCACCCACAAGCTTCTGCGATGCCAACTACTCAGTCAAGTTTGCATGGTTCTTATACCCACATGTATCTTACCAGCTGCATGGTTTTTAAATTTTGGTTCTTCATATGAATCCTGATTTGTCAGTACTTTATAATTGTTTTCCCTTGACTCCCTATTAGTATTGGGACAGCGAATGCCTCCCCCATGAATGTTGTTTCTTTTGGTTCTATTCTTCGTAGGGAATCCATGTTATTCTGTCCCGAAAGTCGGCTATGATTCTCAATTATCTCTAGGCCTTCTTTTGGTTAGTTAGTTGTCTGATTTCAGCTTTTCTTGTTCTTTTGCTTGTGTTGTTCAAATCAAGCGTTCAAGAAGCTGATTGGTAAAGGGCGTAGAGTTGGTGGTCTCTATATTGTGCAGAGTTTGCACATTCCTACAGTCATCTTCCGCTGCTATGTCGTCTTTTTCTTTACATCAGAAGTCTTCTCCTTTTGTCTCTAGCATTGTAGATTAGGTCATTTGTCTGATAAGCGTTTGAAAATTTCAATCAACTCAGGTCTTTTGAGTGAAATTTCTAATTGTGGTGGTAGTAAAGTTGCAAAAATATCTATTTTTTTTAATAAAAGTACTTCTATTTTTATTTCTCCCTTTCATTGATTCATACAAATATGTGGGGTCTTTCTCTATTTGCAACAACAGGTGGGATTTATTATTATGTGTCTTTTATAGATGATTATAGTAGGTTCTCGTGGGTTTGTTTAACGATGCACAGATCAAATGTTTTCAATATTAATCGTGATTTTCAGTCCACAGTTCAAATTCAGTTTTGTACCTCTATCAAATTCCTTAGTTTTGATTTGGGGTATTTTCCCTTTGAGTTTACGCAATCCTTAGCTACTCAATGGAGTATTCACGAAACTTCTTGTTCTGGTGCTCCCGCCCAACACGATCATGCTGAACGAAAGCATCGTCATCTCTTTGGCGCTGATAAGTCACTTCTTTCCTCGTTTATTCCTTCTAAATCAAGTTGTGCTCACTTCAACTTATCTTTTGAATCAGATGTCTACTGCCCTTATCTAGCACGCTTTAGTATGAGTGTCGCTAGGGTCATGCTTATAACTATTCCCTTACTCGTATGTTGAGTTTTGCTTTGCTTTGTCCCCCTCCCAATGAGGGATCGTACTATGCTTAGTGCTTGTTGTATAGTTTGCGACTTCTTGGTGTACGGTATCTATTGAAGCATCAAATACAAAATCAATTGACAATGAGTGAAAAGTCCGTCCAGACTCGTATACTAGTTTTAAAGGTGATAATTAACCAATATGGGACAAACTCTAACACTCCGCTGCAAGTGGGCCCCTAACCCACACATGGAGAGGTAAATAAAATAGCATATAGATCATAATGAAACAAGGTGAACCTAAGGCACAAATAAAGGGGACAATATGTTAAGAGAGCCGTGTCCAAAAACTTCTGAAGGCCTAGCTCTGTTACTATGTTAAACCATCCAATTAAAAACTAATTGGCAATGAGTGTAGAACCCGTCCAGGCTCATCTATTAAGCCTGGAGGAGGTAATTAACCAATGTGAGAGAAGCTCTAAGTGTTTCAATCAAAATGGCTATCTTTGTGATCTAGTGACTGAAAAATTATAATAGTGTCTGGACATGTTACCTTCCTTGAGAGTCTACTGTATTGGTCCCTTTCTCTCCAAACTGTGCCCATCGCCAAGAAGGATTTTCTTTACATTGATCCATTCCCTCAATGTGCTAGTAGTGGAATATCTCTACTCTTGAAGTGCCTTATATTTCTCATGCTCCCCTGCTACCTCTAGTTCGACTCTCCTTCCTCATCCCTTGGTCTACTGTTGTCGCCATGTAGCTTCTCTACAATCTCCTCCCAGCTTTTCTACCTCTAAAACTATTTCTGACAACCTTGATCCGCTTGCAAGTTGATATCCTACTCGTGACCGTCGCCCACTGGTAAGACTTGGCTTTTTGATACTAGCTTGCCCTCTTCTTATCGTTCATTTTTATCCCATATCCCAACTTTCTTTTAACCCAGATCCTACAAAGAAGCTTGTAATGATCCTAATTGGCTGAACGACATGAATGATGATTTCATTGCTCTTGCTAAAACTCATACTTGGGAGTTGATTCTTCTGCCAAATGGGAAAAATCTTATTGATTGCAAATGGGTTTACAAAGTGAAGACCCATTCTGATAGTTCTTTGGAGTGGTACGAATCCGGCTTAGTTGCTGAGGGATTCTATTTGGAATATTGTATTGATTATAGGGAGACTGTTGCCTCCATTGCAAAGATTACCACCGATGACACTTTAATTTCTTTGGCAGTTGTGTAATAATTGGCTATTTTGGATGTTCAAACTTCATTCCTTAATGGCTGTATGGAGAACTTTATTGCGCACTCCTCCGGACTTTTCTTATGCTTTTGGACTTGTTTGTCGTCTATGTCGTTCTCTCTATGGCCTTAATATTCTCCTCATGCCTGGTATGAGGAATTTCAAGAAGTGGTTCTCTTGATTGGTTTTCAGCTTACTACCCATGACTCCGCTATGCTTGTTTGCTGCACATCTTATTTTTTGGTTCTCCTCTTGGTTTATGTGGATGATATGATTATTATTGTCCGATACTGCTTCTATTAATAAGATTAAGCTTCATCTCTCTCATGAGTATGAAATGAAAAATTTCGGACATCTTCATCATTTTTTTTGGTATTGAGGTAGCGTCCTATCCTAAAGCTCATCTCTTGTTTCAATTTGTACTCTTATCGAGTTACATGCTAACGCCTTTGCATCCGATGATGTTCCACTTGATGATCCTACAGAATAACGTGTGCTAGTTGGGTACTCAGTTTATCTTACTGTGACTTAACCTGACATTGCTTATACTGTCACATTGTTAGTCAATTTATTCTACACATTGGGCTGCCTCATTACGTATCTTATGATATGTTTTTGGTACTATTCTTCAATGTTTATTTCCTTCTTCTACTTCAAGTGTGACTCTTCAAGCTTATGTTGATGCTGGTTAAGCAAGAGATATCTTTGACCAGAAATTCTTTTGTTAATTTAGTAATTTTTTGGGTGATTCTCTCACTTCCTTAAAAAGTAAGAAGCAGCCAATTGTTACATGCTCTACTCTACTATCGAAGCATAATATCAGCCTATACCCATGCTACCTCTAAAATAGTTTAGCTAGGATGGCTTTTGTTTGATATGGGTATCAACATCATTTGAAATATTGGCGATGCTTAATACTATAGGTAAGTACCGAGTCCCATTATGGCCGATATTGCAGTGTGAATGAAAAATCGCAAATGTAACAGTGTTATATAACAATATTGGCCGTTACGTAACGGTGGTGACGAACCGTTACGGTCATTATAGAACAAAAAATTTGCACAAAGTTAGCTACTTGCAAGTTTGCCTCTTCAAAAACAAGGGGAAATGGGTCAAAAAGAACATTATTTCACCTTGGATCCACTTTATTGGTTGGACTTCAGTAATATTGGTTTTGGTGACTCGTCTTATTGTCGTGAATCCAGCGATAGCCACCACTACCCTTGTCCACCTCGGTAATCTATATCCTACGATTATGAATTAAGTGATAGCCACAACTACCTTATCTACCTCACTATCCTCCATCCCATGGACTTAATCCTATGTATTCGTACTCGCAGCCAGTCCACCAAGGAGAGCAACAAAGACGGATGGTAATACGCCATTGTCTAGTTATGTATTCTAAGAATCCTATCGGATGGGATTAATATAGGACCAGTTGCAATCAATCTCAATCTGATTTCCAGAAGCTCTACGACACTCATTTTGGTGATGACTTTTATGTCATGCATATTTCAATTAGTAGCTAGTATGTTGTCATATGACACACTTTAGGCCAAATTAATTTGCAAAGTTTGTAATATGTAATTTAATGTCTGTATCCTGTATGTTTAACACAACATTTTTGGGTTGTTAGAAACTGGCATCTATGAGTTTGGAACTTTCAATTGTCTTTCTTATGACTTACACTATTAAATCAAATCATAAATTATAACGTCCTTGAAATTATAAAAGTATAAATCTTTATGATTTAGCATTGTAGAATATCATATGCGGGCCTTATAATGCTTTGTGTATACAAAGCTATACAAAATAAGATTAATTTCACAAAAAAATATTTCCAAAATTGCTTAAAACTTAACACAAAAAATTGAAATATATAGCATCATGTATAGAAAATAAAGACGAAATAGCCAAACACCATCTTTAAACCCCCCACAAATGTGATTCTGAAAAAAAACATAAGTATCGTTCATTTTTCACATTTTGTGAGAAATTTTTATAAAGTCACATTTTCAATTATTGCTACCGTTATGCTATGACTGACATATCCCGAAACGGCTTCATTGCGACCGTTACCGTTATGGTGACTCATAACGATATTTCCAGCTATGGTTGTCACGCTTCCTTCTTCCATGTCTTTTTTTGTAATAATAAATGCTATTCAAATTGCTCACAACTCCGTTTTTGATGTGCTATATTTGTAAGGAACAGATTACTCAATTTCACTCAGATGATCAGCTGGATAATGTCTTCTCTTGGCTAGGCCATTCTTTTGAGTGGTTTTTCTTTTCAAGCCGGGCATGTTTGGTCTATATGATCCAGCTTGACGAGTAGTGAAAAGAACTACAGACACAAAAACTGTAAAAAATCAAGGCCGGAGAGTGAGATATAGAAATGGTACAAGATGAAGGTACATAACATAGAGTTTTTTGTCGCACAAATTATGCATCAACAAGATGAATAAAAATAGCGTTATGGATATAGAAGACCAACAAAATCACAAAGTATTAAGTCAAGTCTTTAAGAACTAAGCATCCATGGCAATTTCGACCAAGTGCCAACTTCTTTAAATAGCATTATAACCTCCTAATGTTTCCCGAACGTGTTCAATTAGAAACGTATACTAAAAACCGGAAACGTATTTGGGCTAATCTGGAGTCCAGTAGATGAGTCAGTGCTTCTTAGGTGTGAGGGTGTTATTATTATAATTATACAGGAAGTTATTTTCTGGCTAAAAATTTAGTCGAAGCATTGCTGCCACATCAGTCAGTTTAGGACAACTTTCTGTCCACATAGCAGTATCTGCATATGATTGTGAGGGTATCTTTGTAATGTCGTATCGCACCTGACATAGACACATTGTGAACCTGGAGACGGAACTCATTACCAAGCGCTAGACCTATTTTCTTGATTCTCTCTCTACCTCTTCTCTTCTCTTCTCTCCTCTGTTCTTCTTTGCTTTTCTTTTTCTCACCTGTTTCTGATTCTTTTATTCTACGATCTAAGTATGTACAAGTTTTTCAATTTTGTTCTTCTTGGCAGTCATAAAAGTTTAATGCCTAAATAGTTGGGTTAGTTCAGGTTTTAACTGTATTGCCAAATTAGAAAAGTAAATGTGTTGAATGTTGTCTGGTTGTATTAACAAGTTTTCCGATGTTCTGTTAGGCTAGCTATTCTGCTAACTTTCTTTTTGTTATTCATTTTTAATTTTTAATGGATTCAATGGAGGTACGCTTGAAACTCTGACTGTTTGTAGATTGCTGCTGTATTCCGCAAGGCTTTAAGGTTAACCCATGAGAGTCACAAAGAGTTTGCAACTGGTAAAATAACCAACTTGATGACAACTGATGTTGAGACACTGTAGGCAAGTTTTTAACACTATGACCATGAACATCATATCTAATGTGCTTTACAAATGATGCAATTATCTCTTTTGCTGGATCTTAGCGATGCTATTTGTGAGATACCATTATCTATACATTTTACCTGTAGCATGAAAGCTAAAATGGTTTGTAGATTTGAACACCTAATTGAACTGGATATCAGCACGCGTCTCCTTGGATGTGTATTTTTCTCTGTGCATAACTGAAGCACTAGCAGTTATGTCATAGGTAAACTTATATTGTGCAGACCTGAGTAGGACCTTTGACATTAGTTCTAAATAATTGGTATTATTTGTATTTTCTCGTTTCTTAATTTGAAATAATACGAAACAGAATCTGTCATGATTGAAGTTTCTTCTTCTTCTAAAAAACTTGACATAAAATAAAATGGTTGTAAGATTCTTGCTTTTGAGCTAGTGTTCATTCAATTTCTTAAATTACAGAAGTTTAAGAAATCAAAGTTATCTTCCATGCTTTTCTCCCTTTCTCTCCTGCTGCCATCCCTCGAACCCCCGATGTGAGATTTAGCTAGCCATACTTGAGGCTATTGGTTCAATTCAATGTTCAAAAAATTGGACTAATCAGCCGATTAATCGGCGATTAGTAGGTAGTCAGCTTCCCACCGATGCGATTATTCCCAAATCCGCAGAGAAATCGGTCGGTAACTTAGGCGGGGACTAGGAGCCGATTAATCGGCTAATCGCTGACTAATTGGGCCGGCCGATTAGTTGGCCGATGAGAAAAGTAAAATGGCCTAAAGAAAATGATATAGTTTAGCCGTTTAGGTAGGATTATTACAAGAGCACTATAGTTTCATTGACTTTCGGCGACTACAGCGATCTCGATCATGTATGCACCCCCTACAACGAACACGTGCACAAGGATAGATTGTTGACGTTGGTGATGAAGAAGTTGAGCCCGGTTCGAGATTTACATGGGAGGTGGTTGGAGAAATTCTGGGAGCTGATATAGTCATTCAACCTAGAAGTGTTAGAAATGTTAGAATAGTTTATGTTTTAAGTAAACGTGTTTAGTCTCACATCGCCTATGTTAGGCTTGTGGCTTTGTTTCCAGTGATATAAATAAAGTGATTATGTGTATGGGTGAATTAACACCTGATACACTTTTATCTTTCTCTCTCTCTCTCTCTTTCCATCTCGCTAACATGGTATCAAAGTGGGTTAGATCAAACTCTAATCTGTTACCCTAACCCTAACCACTATTGCATCCCTCTAACCCTAATTAGCCACTACAAACCCTAACCATCAGCCATCAACCCAGATCAGCCACCACCCGCGCCGCTCCGCCTCTGCCGCGCCGCTCCGCCTCTGCCGCTCCGCCTCTGTCGCTCCGCTATTCCACCGCTGCTCCTCCGCGCGCGCCGTCTGCTGTTCTGTTTGTTGTTCCTGTTCCTGTTTGCTGCACCTCGAAATTTTTATTAGCGTGGTATGGCTCGTGTTAGTCCTCGCAAGTTCTTGTCGGAGTGATTTCTTGGTAATCCGATACTTCGATTCTTTCCTGATGTGTGGTATACGCATGGCTGGTTACTGTTTGGTTGCTGTGGTAAGCTACATCTGCATCGTTGGGTACTACATGAAGTAGATTTTGAGTCGGAAGATAACACGGAAGAGGAGGAAGATGAAGATTTTGACTTTGAGTCCGATGAGGATCAAGTTTGGAGGGACATAGAGAGAAAGAGGAGGAGATTATTATTGTTTGAGATTTTATGTGTAATGTGTGACTTATTTTCTTCAATTAGTTTGGAACTTTGGTCGGCTTATCAAACTGAGTGCGTACCATAGCATAAAAAAGATTTAAAACAAGAAAAGGATTCTCATTTGGACTTAAGTAAATAAACCCAAGTGACGCGAGAATAACACTTAATAAAAGTGACAAACCACCGATAACCTTTTAGAGATGGAATAAGGGAAGGATCCCAAATATCAGAATGGATAACCTCAAACGGACAATCACTCATTTTATTAATAGGTGCATAGAAAGAATGTTTATGTAACATAGAAATAGCTGAATTTATATCTGCTTGCACTATGATGCAGGAGCATAAAGATCCCGGCTGAACCGAAGAGCCTCTAATCATGCATTTAATTTCTGGTCAAAGCATCCTATAATCAGTCATTAATACGGCACACATATGCATGTAGTTAGTTGCATAAACACATTGTTTCTAGGTTCATATTAATTATTGTTCATGCATGTAGTCCAAGGGTTGTCTAGTTATTTGAAGAGTCATGTTGGAAATTGTCTAGCATTAAATATTAGTTTTGAAGAGTCATCTTATGTAATGCCTATTTATAGTTGATCTAATGGAAATGAAAAAGAGGAGTTGGAGTTTATAAAAATATATGCAAGAGTTTCTTGCTTGGAGTGAGTGATTCCTCCTATAATCAAGCGAGTGGCTTGGTCGCGTCGAGTGGCTTCCGCGATTAGTAGCGTCGAGTGGCATTCGCTACCCCCGGTCGAGTGGCATCCCGGGACTATTGATGAGCGCACTATATTGCATAATAACGTGGCTCAACATACTCATTTTGGCAATTATGCGTAGGCAAATGTATTTATTTAGTTAATATTGCACGCGTAGTTGTCTTTCTACCCTTTCAGGTTTGCGAGCGCTAAATGAATGCCCAAAAGGTTCTACCATGACTTAAGGCCTCGGAACCATTGGCGATATTGACAGAGGACCAATTGAAGGCTCGGGAGGAGTGAAAGTGAGTCCGGATCAAAGAGACGAGGAAGAACCAAAAATTGGAGTCTGAAGGCCTCTCTATCGATAGAGGTTTATCCCTATCGATAAACCCTAGCAAAGAACCAGGAAAAAAGAGCCTCTATCGATAGAGGATCACTCCTATCGATAGAAGGCTAAATCAAAGAAGACCAGAAGACTTCCCTATCGATAGAGGATCACTCCTATCGATAGAGGGCTGAATCAAAGAAGACCAGAGGACTTCTCTATCGATAGAGAGATCCTCCTATCGATAGAAGGCTCAATCAACTAAAACCAGAGGACTTCTCTATCGATAGAGAGATCCCCCTATCGATAGAGAACCAATTACGTCTAATTCTGTGGGGCCGCCTTTTACTCGAATTTTGGGCCAAATCACTGAATAAGAAGCTTCTTAAATTGCCATTGTGGAGGGTAGAATGGTATTTTCACCTAGGTTTTGTAGGATATTTTATTTTTAGGTTGTATTCTTTGGCTAAAGGGGTCTCTCACATAACACAACACATTTACACTTAGCCTTATATCAGATTTCAGAGTTTTTGAGAGCTTTCTTGCCTCTTTTGCCTTAGGATATTTTGTTCTTCATGCATTGTTCTTCAAGTTTTGAGTAAGTTTTTAATCCTTTAGTATTCTTCCCTTCTTGAATCCTTGTATTCTCTTGGAAACACTCAAGTGTTAGTAAGTTTTACTTATTTTTCTTCCATTAGTATTGTTCTTCTTACCTTAAAATCTGATTCTATTAGAGTTTTGTTTGGATCCTTCTTATTGTCCTTAGATAAGTTTGTTTTTATTATGTTTTCTATCATTTCTATCATGTTCATGTAAAATATGAGTAGCTAAATTAGTGTGGGTTAAGTCTAAATGTGAGGTTGATTTCAAAACCATGTTGGTCTAAATCTTCTCCATATGTATTAATGCCATTGATGGATCTTTCTAAGTTTTTCACATTGAAACAAAAATGAAGTTTTAAGTTCTTGCTTAGTTATAGCCATCCCTAGAGTTGGTATATCTAATAATTGAATCGATGTCCTTCATCTTTTAATCCTATTTTCTTGAACTTGAAAGAATCCATCAAACCATTTTGGGAATTAAAATCCTGATTTTCATCGAAAAATTTTCCGATCTAAAACCCGGGACCGGGGGCTAGATTGAGTTATAAAGAGAAGAGATAGACCAACGGAAATTTTGAATAGACCGAACTTTAGGACTTAATCCCACTCCTTAATCTAGTTTAATCCCCCACTTAGTTAATATCATTGTTAACCACACCAAACAAATTTGAGGTTGACGTCCGAAACGTCGAAAAACCAATTTGCGAATTCTTTAAATCCAACGTTCTTTTTCCCTGTGGATCGATACTCCGGACTTTCCAATATACTCGTTTTTACATACTTTTGAGGGAAGTCCCATTTTATGAAATTAAACCACTGACCCGAGGCCGGCACCTTAACGACACACACTTTGCCGGTTCGGTCATGTTTTTGGTGCCGTTGCCGGGGAATTCTTGAATAGTGGTTTTTAAAGAATCGTAGATTTTGCAAAGTGCAAGTCTCTTTGGCAGAAACCTTTAACCTACCCATATTGGTAAACCTAAGGTGTAACACAAGCCAAAGGGACGTGTAATTTGCAGATTTTCTTTTCTTTTCTTTTAACTCATACTTGATTGATTAGGAGACTGTCTTTGGTGTATGAGTGTTTACACTCGTGACGCGACACATCGGCTAATTCGCCAAGACAATCTTCCTTTCAATCCAATGGCCGAACATCATGAGGCCAATGACGCACCTATGGGACGCACCATGCGGGATTACTTGCACCCCACTCACACCACCACCACCTCATGCATCCGCTTTCCTACCGATACTCCCGAAGGGCAACAATTCCATGTTAAGCCTAACAAGGGTGCTACATACACATTACTTTTGCACATCGTTTTTATACATCACTCAAAACTACGTCGTTTTATGTTGAGGAAGACCCAAATATATTTTGAGCGATATGGGTCAAAAACAACTATGGGTTTTTCTCAACACAAAACGACGTAGTTTTAAGTGATGTGCAAAAATGATGTGCAAAAGTGATGTGTGTGTATCATTTTTGTAAGCCTAACATGCTTGGCATGTTACCTACCTTCTATGGGATGGAATCGGAGAACTGTTATGTGCATATCAAAGAGTTTGAGGAGGTGGTAAACACTTTCACCAACGTGACCGCCCACCTTGAGACGGCACGTCTGAAACTCTTTCCCTTTTCTCTCAAGGATAAAGCCAAGCGATGGTTTCTCTCCTTGAGAGCTCATTCGGTGACAAGTTGGGTGGAAATGCAGGTCGAATTCCACAAGAAATGGTTCCCACTTCACCGTACCACCACCTTAAAAAAGAAAATTCAAAATTTCGAAGAAATCCCCAACGAATCTTTCTGTTCATGTTGGGAGAGATATAAAGAGCGTCTCCTCGCTGTTCCTTATCACGGGTATGAGGATTGGTAGATTGTGGCTTTTTTCTATGAAGCCATATCAGTCCGCAATCGCCAGTTCATCAACCTAATGACTAGTGGGGAATTTCTGAACCAAGGAGCCTCCGCAGCTCTAGCTTATCTAGATGAGCTAGCGGAGAATAACCAATCATGGGATTATTCAGATCCCAATGATCGCTCTTACAAACCCCCCACTCAACACGGAACCATGGGCAAATACGTGCCTAGGGACGAGGATGACATCAGTAAACGCCTCGACCACCTCTCTAGGAACTAGAGAAATTGGAAATCAATAGGGTGAATGAGGTCTCTTCTATTTCTAAGCCCGGGGAGGCTTGTGCCATTTGTGACACCACGGACCACACCACCAACATCTGTCCAACTATACCTGCTTTCAAAGAGGTACTTCATGGTCCGGACCAAGCTGAAGTCCATGCCCTTCACCAAGGGCAAAAGCCTACCAACGTGCCCTTCAACAACAACACCTACCATCCGGGATTGAGAAATCATCCCGATTTCAGTTGGAGGAACAATGAGGCGGGTGCACAACCCCAAGGTGCACAACCCCAAGGACCCCCGGGATTTCAAGGACAATACCCGGCCCATCAAAATGCACAAGGGCCGGCACCACCGCGGTATCCACCAAATGCCTACAATCCTCCGGGTCCCTCCACGGGTCCCAACTCTTACCAACCGCCTAACCGGCGAAGCTTGGAGGATACCTTGCAAATGTTCATGCAAGGGCAAGCAAATGTCAATGAACAGAACACGCAAGCCTTGGGGACATCCGCTCCCAACTCACCAAGTTGACCACCACATTGGGGACCATGCAATTTCCAGCCCAACCACAGGCAAACCCCCAAGGTCAACATTTTGTACAAGGAGATTCTCCTTCGGGGTCAAAGGTGGAACAAGCAAAGGCCATCACCACATTGAGAAGTGAGAAAGAGGTCGATAAGACTATTCTCCCAAAAACAATCCCCACTCCTCCTCCGGTGCCTATTCCACAACCCCAAGATGATGAACCGGTGAGTGTTTTGCCTCCATCTCCCCCAATTTCCACATCCACATCTGTTCCTGTGGGAGAGCCCATGGTCTCAACTTGCCCAATGCCGGCCCCATTCCCACAAAGATTGAGGCCTCTACCCAAGTTGACGAACTCTAACGAAATATTTTAGCTTTTCAAGCAAGTTAAAATCAATATCCCGTTACTTGATGCGATCAAGCAAATACCTTCTTATGCCAAATTTTTGAAAGACTTGTGCACAATCAAGCGCAAGCACAACGTGCAAAAGAAGGTGTTCTTGACTCAACAAGTGAGTTCGATCATTCAAAACCCCATTGCACCCAAGTACAAGTACCCCGGTTGTCCTACAATTTCTGTGAGAGTTGGGGGGAAGATAGTGGAGAAAGCCCTACTTGACTTGGGGGCTAGTGTAAATTTGTTGCCATACTCGGTGTATGAGCAACTTGGGTTGGGGGACATGAAACCAACCTCGGTGACCCTCCAATTAGCCGACCGTAGTGTTCGGGTACCGAGGGGATTGGTGGAAGATGTGCTTGTCCAAGTGGACAACTTTGTGTACGCGGTGGACTTCATAGTCCTTGATACTTGTCCCACGTCAAATCTTCAAGCCCAAACGCCCATCATACTTGGAAGGCCCTTCTTGGCCACATCCAACGCGGTGATCCATTGTCGAAATGGACTACTTAAAATGACGTTTGGGAACATGACCCTTGAGCTCAATATTTTTAACATTGGGAGCCAAATGGGGGATGATGATGACATCCGTGATGTGAGCGTTATTGACACACTTGTTCAAGGGCACGTCGATTGTCATCACTTTACCGACCCCCTTTACCGACCCCCTAGAGGCTATGCTTACTGTAGAAGAGACTGAGTTTTTAGATTCTCCCGAGGTTGAGTACATTTACTCCCTCCTGAATGAAGAAGAGGTGTTGGGTACTGAAAAGTGGGTGCCCACCTTTGAATCTAAAAACTCAACGGCGTTTGAACCCGACAGCTCGGGCTCTACCATCTTCTGTTAAACCACCCAAGCCCGAGCTCAAAAGTTTACCATCTACCTTGAAGTATGCTTTCTTGGGAAATTCTGAAACTTTCCCGGTTGTAATCTCATCCAGTCTAGACAATCCCCAAGAAGCTGCTTTACTGAAAATTCTGAGGGCCCACAAATCTGTTTTAGGGTGGACCATTGCTGATATTCATGGGATCAGCCCGCTATTGTGTACTCACCACATCTATCTCGAGGATGATATTAAGCCATCTCGCCAACCTCAACGGCGTTTGAACCCGATCATGCGAGATGTGGTGAGAGATGAAGTTCTAAAGTTACTAGATGTGGGTATCATATACCCGATTGCTGACAGTAAATGGGTCAGCCCCATCCAGGTTGTTCCAAAAAAGTCGGGCGTCACTGTTGTGCCCAATGAGAGTGGGGAGTTGATTCCCACTCGAGTGGTCACTGGTTGGCGCGTTTGCATTGACTATAGAAAACTCAACGCCGGCACCCGGAAAGACCACTTCCCTCTTCCCTTCATTGATCAAATGTTAGAGAGGGTAGCTGGCCATGCTTTCTACTGTTTCCTAGACGGGTATTCAGGTTATAATCAGATAGAGGTCTCTCTGGAAGACCAAGAAAAGACAACTTTTACATGTCCATTCGGCACCTTCGCATATCGTCGCATGCCCTTCGGGCTTTGCAATGCCCCTGGCACCTTCTCTCGGTGTATGACGGGCATTTTTAGCGACATGATTGAGAAAATTGTAGAGGTGTTCGTGGATGATTTTTCTGTGTTCGGGGACTCCTTTGAGTCTTGCTTGGAGAATCTTGAGAGGGTTCTAGTTCGATGTGAGGCGAAAAATCTGGTTCTAAATTGGGAGAAGTGCCATTTCATGGTCACTCACGGTATTGTCCTCGGTCACATCATTTCTTCGAAGGGGATTGAGGTGGATCAATAAAAAATAGAGCTCATCTCTAAGTTACCTACCCCTAAGTGTGTCAAGGATATCCGTTCTTTCCTTGGACACGCTGGATTCTATAGGCGTTTCATTCAAAACTTCAGCGCCATTTCTCCTCCAATCATGCAATCCCCTAACTGGAGCTTACTATTTGAGCTCATGTGCGACGCTAGTGACTATGCCATTAGGGCGGTCTTAGGTCAAAGGGATGGGAAGGTGCCTCATGTCATTGCTTATGCAAGCAAGACCCTGAATGATGCCCAATTGAACTACACGACCACTGAAAAGGAGTTGTTGGCGGTGGTATTTGCTCTTGATAAATTCCGGTCCTATCTCATAGGATCACCCATTGTGATTTACACCGACCATGCCGCCCTCAAATACCTCATGACCAAGCCTGATGCTAAAGCTTGGCTAATTAGGTGGGTATTAATCCTACAAGAGTTTGACTTGACCATCAAAGATAAAAAGGGGGTTGAGAATGTCGTGGCGGACCATTTGTCTCGCCTCGAGTTTGAGGAGCATACCTCTAACATACCCATTCCCGACTCCTTTCCCGATGAGCAACTCTTGGCCATTTCAAGTTGCCCGTGGTATGCTGATATTGCCAATTACTTGGCCACGGGGCAACTCCCATCACATTGGACTCCTCAAGATAGGAGAAAATTTCTGGCTGAGGTGAGGAGATTCGTCTTCGATGATCCCTATCTCTTTAAATTTTGCCCGGACCAGATTGTCCGGCGGTGTGTGCCCGATGATGAACAAAAGTCAATCTTGACCTTTTGCCACACCGAGGCATGTGGCGGGCATTTTTCCTCAAAGAAGACAGCTGCTAAAATTTTGCAGTGTGGCTTCTATTGGCCTCACATCTTCAAGGATGCCTTTGAATTCTGCAAGGCTTGCCCACGCTGTCAAGAGTTGGGTGCTTTATCACGGCGTAACATGATGCCCCTCCAACCTATCTTAATCATTGAAGTTTTCGATTGTTGGGGCATCGATTTCATGGGTCCTTTTCCCAATTCTTTTGGGAATCTCTACATTCTGTTAGCCGTGGATTACGTGTCCAAGTGGGTGGAAGCCATTCCAATCCGAACCAATGACCACTCTGTTGTGGTCCAATTCCTTAAGGAGAATATCTTCTCCCGGTTTGGGATGCCTAAAGCCCTTATTAGTGATCAGGGCACACACTTCTGCAATCGCCCTATGGAAGCCTTAGTCAAGAAATATGGGGTAAACCACAAAGTGTCCACTGCCTACCACCCACAGACCAATGGCCAAGCTGAATTGGCCAACTGTGAAATCAAGCACATCTTAGAGAAAACGGTGAACCCGAATCGCAAAGATTGGTCTCTACGACTCATCGATGCTTTGTGGGCTTACCGTACTGCCTACAAAACTGTGTTGGGCATGTCTCCCTACCGCTTGGTATATGGCAAAGCTTGCCACTTACGGTGGAAATGGAGCACAAGACTTTTTGGGCTATCAAACAATTGAATTATCGGATGCCCGAAGCCGGTGCCCACCGCAAGCTCCAATTGGATGAGCTTGAAGAAATACGCCGGGATGCTTATGACAATGCCCACATCTACAAGTGTAAGGTTAAGGCCTTTCACGACAAGAACATTGTCCGGAAAACATTCACCCCGGGCCAAAAGGTCTTATTGTATAATTCGAGGTTGCATTTATTTCCGGGTAAATTGCGATCCCGGTGGGGAGGTCCCTACATTGTGAAAACCGTCTCCACTCATGGAGCGGTTGAACTTGAGAACCCCAAGAATGGAACAACTTTTAAGGTGAATGGTCACCGGTTAAAGCCTTACATTGAGAAATTTGATCCTGACGAATCCGTTGAGGAATTGAGAGACCCGGTCTATGACGGGTCCGATGTCGACCATGTGGACCCCAATCCTTTGGGTCCGTGAGCTTTATTTGAAGTCTAGGAGACTATAAATCCATGGAGTATGTGATACCTCCAGTGTTTGCCGTGCTCGAACGGCATCAGATGGTCTGGTGTAGCCACCTTGTCAAGCTACGTATGTAGTACCTTGAGGTTGGGTCTGACGGCAGGCGCGTGGACAATGAGAAATCTGTCTGAACCCTTTCGGCTTTAGTGTCAAGTTCCGTGGAGATTGCTTCAAAGCGGAATGAAGGGGTAAGGAATTTGGGGGCACCCCCTCCAAGGGGAGTGGTAGCCTATTAGATGATGGCGCTACTTCTCAAGATATTGTTGAACCCCACGCATACTCTCCTTCCAACAATAGGGAAACACAGCCTTCGACAAGGAAGAAAAGTAGTACTCGTGTCCTTCGCGTGAAGAAGTTGGTGGATTTATTGCTTACTTTCATTTATTGTCATTTTTGGACTAACCCGCTAATGAAATTTTATGTCCCATGAAGTCATGTTTGCTCTTATTAGGTAGTTGGTGGTTCAGTCTTTGCAAGGTGTACACGCTACCACATCAGCGTTGGTAGTTTGGGTCTAAGTACGGGGTGATTGCGGCATTCAAGAGCCCAAAGTCATGGGTGTAGCTATGTGCTACGGTTGTTAGTTCAACAAAGCTCCGGCGATGATCCTATGTGACTAGCTATGGTCCACAAGTTGGAGCCGAAAGAGTACACCTTGGAAGCCCTTCCAATGACAAACAGTGCACGTGACGAGAAATCCTCAAACTTGGTCGAGGTATATGGTGGTTGACATTCCACCTCGCAGGTATGATCGTCCCTCTTTTATGCTTAATGGTGCGTTGTCTTCTTGCATTGAGGACAATGCAATTTTCAAGTTGGGGGGAAGGAAGGGTTAGTTCCAATTTTAGTGTTAATTGAGTCATTTTAGTCCCATTTTTTTTTTGAAATTGTTGTTCCATTTCCCATGGAAGTAGAGTGGAAACCTATGCTTGATAATTTGGATATGTACAAGAGGCATGCATGCGATGTATTTGTCATTGAGCAACAAAGTCAATTCACACACATAAACATGAACTATTTAGAACACTTTGAGCTAAGTGTGTAATTGGGTGATTTGATCATGTTAGAATAGTTCATGTTATGTTTAGTCCCACATCGCCTATCCTATTCATGTAACATAGTACTCAGTAATATAAATAACAATGACATGTGTTGGGGTTAGTTAACACCCTATACACTTTCTCTTATCTCTGATAACATGGTATCAGAGCGGGTCCGTATTCCACCCTAGATAATCTAAACCCTAAACCTAAACCCTAACCCTAAACCTAAACCCTAAACCCTAACCCTAAACTTACTAGGGCAGCCGTCCAGCCTCAGCCGCCAGATTCAGCCGCCAGCCTCCAACCTCAGCCTCCAGCCACCACATCACCATTAGCCGCCACCATTCTGATGTTCTGATTAGCGCACCACACTGTTGCTGTTGTTTGAAAAGTCTTTGTTGCTTCACCTGATGATGCTGTTGTTCCGCCTGATCTGCTGCTTCTAGTTGTTCCGCCTAATGCTGTTGGCCGCTGCTCCTGTTGGCCGCTGCTCCTGTTGTCTGCCTCTCAGCCGCCTCTCCTTCTCCTGTTGTTTCGCCTTCTGCTGTTTGCTGTCTGCCAAGCCCCGCCTTCTGGAGCCCGTGTACTTGGTGGAGATCCAAGCGCCTTCTGATCTCCCTTTCGTCTGTTGTTGGTGATCTGTCAGAATCGCCTGATCTCATCCCACTGATTTTGCTGGTCCTTGACCAACCTCTTAGTCTTATGCTCCCTCATTGTTGTCGGTTGTTGAATCAAGAAGTTTTGCGTATAACCACACTGTTGGGGAGTGTGTCAATTTTAGATCAACGTGGGCATGAACATGCTGTTGTGGGCCTAATCCGGTAATCCTCGCAAGTTCTTGTCGGAGTGGTTTCATGGTAATCCGGTACTTCGATTCTTGGCTTTCTGCTCGTGTTGATGCTTCAGCTATTGATTGGTATTCTCCCAGAGTTGTTGGTCGATGTTTGGAACTAGTTGAGGTCATTGGTTCATTTGTTGATGCTCCACGGTGTTGCTTGTGTCCTTCCGCTGTTGCTTCAGTGCTCATCAGGTTCTGTTTATGGTGTTATTTGCTTTGTTGGTTCAAGTTTGCTGGATGGTGTTAAACTTTTGTTGGGTGCTATTTCTTTTCTGCGTTTCTGCTCGGCGCTCAGTTGGTTAGTTATTTGTAGTTGTGGTTGGTTTCTTCTGCTGGAGGTCGTGGTTGGTTGGTTATTGGTTGTGTTGATTCCATACGGTGAATAGTAACGAAGTTGATCAGTCTGTTGGTTGTTTGGTTGATAGTGGATTCCGAGTTGGTGTTTGAGTTTGTTTATGATGAAGACTGCTTCAGTTATTTCTAATGGTTTTGGTGGCCGTGGTTCTAAATCCTGTGGTCGTAGTGGTTCTCGTTATGGTCGCATGTCAGGGGGAGGTAGTTCTTGTCGTGGTAACTCTAGTCGTGGTGGTTTTTATTATGGTACTCGACAGTGTACCCATTGTGGGGGTACAAACCATACAGTGGAGTATTGTTATGATCTTCATGGTTTTCCTCAGGCTCATCAGGTTACTATTTCTGAGGATGCTAGACAAGTTACTCATCCTTCTGCCAACAGTAGGGTGACTATTTCTGCAGAGGAGTACCAACGCCTCGTGTCACTTCAGTCAGGTTCTGCCACTGCTACGCTATCTCAGAGGGGTCCTTCTGTTACTTGTGTTGCATCTTCTCTTTCTTCCACTCCTTGGGTTATTGATTCAGGTGCATCAGATCATATGACTGGTAGTTCCCACATTTTTTCTGATCATAAGTCTATCGGTAAACCACCCCATGTTACTCTAGCTGATGGTTCTACTACTGCTGTTATTGGTTTGGGTTCTGTTCCACTTACCCCCTCTCTTACTTTGGACTCTGTATTGCATGTTCCTCGTTTTCCATTAAATCTTCTGTCAGTTAGTAAACTTACAAAGTCTTTGAATTGTTCTGTTACTTTTTCCCCTCATGGTTGTGTGTTTCAGGATCTCAAGACGGGGAGGAAGATTGGTGGCGGTGTTGAGCGTGGTGGCCTG
Source organism: Arctostaphylos glauca (assembly GCA_019985065.2). Taxonomy (NCBI): domain Eukaryota; kingdom Viridiplantae; phylum Streptophyta; class Magnoliopsida; order Ericales; family Ericaceae; genus Arctostaphylos; species Arctostaphylos glauca. The sequence goes on along the minus strand of JAHSPW020000002.1, from coordinate 15,735,943 downwards.
TATTACTTTACCGATGGTGTTCACCCTAGCTCTATTGCTCTCCAGTCATCAGTTTCACCATATCAACATCATTGTCGTCTTGGTCATCCATCCCTTCAAAACCTTAAAAGGCTAGTTCCTTCATGTAGTCATGTTAACACTTTGCCCTGTGAAGTTTGTGAGTTTAGTAAACATCATAGAGTATCATTTTATCCCAGGGTTGAACGTCGTGTGTCACATCCTTTTTAGTTAGTTCATTCAGACATTTGGGGGCCTATTCATGTGTCCAATGTTTTTGGTTTTCAGTATTATGTTATCTTTGTTGATGACTTCTCTCGTACTACATATCTTTATCTTATGAAAGAGAGATCTGAGTTGAAAACTATTTTTAAATCATTTTACATGGAAATAAAGACTTAGTTTAATACTTGCATTCGTATGTTTCGGTCTGACAATGCACGCGAATTTTTTCATAGTACTTTATCTCAGTTTTTTGATGATCATGGGATTATTCATCAGTCATCCTGCGCTCGGACTCCACAGCAAAATGGGGTTGCCGAACGCAAGATTCGACACTTATCAGAAGTTATGCGTGCCATGTTATTTCAAATGAAAGTTCCTAAGTCTTACTGGAGTGACGCAGTTCTTACAGCATGCTATTTGATCAATCGTATGCCTTCTACTGTTCTTGGGGGTCAAATACCCTATACAGTCCTATTTCCCGGTCGGCCTCTCCACTCATTACCCCCTCGGGTTTTTGGGTGTACATGTTATGTTCATGCTCTTGATCCCGACCAGAGTAAATTGGACCCACGGTCCATTAAGTGCATTTTTCTTGGTTACTCTCGGACTCAGAAAGGGTATAAGTGTTATTCTCCATCTTTACGACGTCATTTTGTGTGTGCTGATGTCACATTTAATGAGTCACTCCCGTTTTATTCAGAGCTTGTTACTGTCAATGATCGGCTTGCATTTGAGTCAGTATTTTCTGTAGCTGTCCCATCAGGTACTGGTCCTCCACCAACACCTCCTCCACCAAAACCTTTACAGGTATATGTTCGTCGTCCTAAAACTCCAATATTGCCATCTCAGCCTGAGCCCCCAGTGTCATCTCAGCTCGCACCATCTCCGTCTGTACCATCTGAGCAAACAACCCCACCTTCCACCCAACCTTCACCCACCGCTCCGTCTTCTCCTCCGTTGCGGGATCCTGACGACCTTGATCTTCCTATTGCTCTACGTAAAGGTACTCGCACTTGCACTTCTCATCCCATTTCTCACTATGTGTCGTATGATCACCTGTCTCCTTCCCTTCGTGCCTTTACTTCATCAGTTTCTTCTATATATGTTCCTAACACTGTACAGGAGGTCTTTTCTTTGTCTGAGTGGCGGACAGCAATGGAGACTGAGATGAATGCTCTCCATGACAATGGCACTTGGGAGTTGGTTCCTCTTCCGTCCGGAAAGTCTACTGTTGGTTGTCGATGGGTCTTTACTGTCAAGTATAATTCGGATGGCACTGTTGAGCGATACAAGGCCCGTCTTGTGGCCAAAGGCTATACACAGACTTATGGGGTTGATTATGCCGAGACCTTTTCTCCAGTTGCCAAGATAAACTCTGTTCGAGTTCTTATTTCTTTGGCAGCCAATCTTGATTGGCCTTTGTTTCAATTGGATGTCAAAAACGCTTTTCTTCACGGTGATCTCCTCGAAGAGGTATACATGGAGCAACCTCCTGGATTTGTTGCTCAGGGGGAGCGTTCTCAGGTTTGTCGTCTTCGCAAAGCTCTATATGGCCTGAAACAATCACCTCGAGCTTGGTTTGGAAGGTTCAGTGATGCTGTGCTACAGTTTGGTATGCATCGATCTAATTCGGATCACTCTGTATTCTTTAGACATTCAGAGCAAGGGAAAATAGTGTTGATTGTGTATGTGGATGACATTATTATTACTGGAGATGATCAGAAAGGAATTGATAAGTTGAAACAGTTCTTACACAGTCAGTTTCACACTAAAGACTTGGGTAAGCTGCGATATTTCTTGGGTATTGAGGTAGCGAGATCCAAGGATGGGATTAGTTTATCCCAAAGAAAGTATGCGTTGGATATTCTAGAGGAGACTGGTTTATTGGGAGCAAAGCCTGTGGAGACTCCAATGGATCCTAATTTCAAACTTTGTGTTGATCAGGGGGAGATATTTCTTCATCCAGACCGGTATCGCCGCTTGGTTGGTAAGTTGAATTATCTTACCAATACACGTCCTGATATCTCATTTGCTGTTAGTATGGTGAGTCAGTTTATGTCAGCTCCCCGTCTTCCACATTGGGAAGCTTGCCTTCGTATCGTTAAGTACCTGAAGGCTCATCCTGGACGTGGTTTGTTTTACAAATCTAATGGTCATTTGTGTGTTGAGGCCTTTACTGATGCTGATTGGGCAGGATCACCATCTGATAGACGATCAACAACTGGTTACTGTACTTTTGTTGGTGGCAATCTAGTTACATGGAAGAGTAAGAAACAAACAGTTGTAGCAAGATCCAGTGCAGAAGCAGAGTATCGAGCCATGGCACACACAACTTGTGAGATCGTTTGGTTGCGAGCTTTACTTGAGGAGTTAGGTTGTGGAGTGCAGCTACCCATTCCTTTGTATTGTGATAATCAGGCAGCGATACATATTGCTTCGAATCCGGTATTTCATGAGAGGACGAAACATATTGAAGTAGATTGTCACATTGTTCGCGAGAAAATAGATGGTGGTATTTTATCTACTCCATTCGTGTCTACAGGAGCTCAGTTGGCTGATATTTTCACCAAACCATTGTTTAAACCACGTTTAGAGTTTCTATGTAACAAGCTGAGATTTTGTGATATTTATTTTCCAGCTTGAGGGGGAGTGTTAGAATAGTTCATGTTATGTTTAGTCCCACATCGCCTATCCTATTCATGTAACGTAGTACTCAGTAATATAAATAACAATGACATGTGTTGGGGTTAGTTAACACCCTATACACTTTCTCTTATCTCTGATAACAATATAGAGTGGAGATTTAATTTGAAAAGCATCCCGCACTCAATCTTCATATGAAATCCATGTCATGCTCATTTTCATGCTTAACATCTTGCATGCATCAATTTGGAATCCATTATGTACGGAGAAAATGAAATTAGGCTATCTTTGCATGATTGAACCACACAAGTGTCCCATAATCCAAATTTTGAACCAAGTCCGAGTCATCCAATTTTCACGAAACAATTAGGAAACCGGATGTTAGGAGGTGTTTTGAGAATGTTTGAATGGGTGATGGAAAGAAGAGGGGTCAAAAAGATGAAGAATTTGGGGCAGAAGCAAAGTTCAGACAGAACCAACCTCTATCGATAGAGGAAGGTTCCTATCGATAGAGGATCAGTACAAAAACCAGACAGATTCAACCTCTATCGATAGAGGAATGTGCCTATCGATAGAGCAATTTTTTCAGCATTCTCTATCGATAGAGGATGATTCCTATCGATAGAGACAAGGCCAAAAAAACCGGACAGAATGTTTCTCTATCGATAGAGAAAGTCTCCTATCGATAGGAGCAAGCAAAAATTTTCATCAGAAGACTTCTCTATCGATAGAGACCACTTCTCTATCGATAGAGAACCCAGAATTCGGAAAAACCCTTTAAAAACACCCGAACCTTTTCATTTCTTTCACCCAAATTTCACACCTCCTCACCAAGAATCGCGATTTTCTCCCCCATTTGCTCCGAAACGCCCCCAAATCTCGCACCTTTCCCGAATCATCCCGAAATCCTACCCAATTTATACCCAAAACCCCTCACCCACCTTCCTCCATCCGAAATTTCGTGCCCTAACCCTCCCAATCCGAAATTACAATCCCAAACTCCGAAATCAAGCACAAATGGCTCGTTCTAAGATCCCCAATGTGAGTGAAGAGGAAGAATTTCAAGAAGAAAGGAGTGATGAAACCCAAAGGAGGGAGGAAATCCGAAGGGGTAAGCATAAGGCGGCCGAAGGTTCGGGGAAAAAGAAAAAATCAAAGGAGGATCCTAAAGCATCGGCCAAACGAGAGTGGGAAAATTCAATGGCAAACCGCAAGGCCACGTGCGAGAGAATGGTTCATCGGGAAGATATTGGGGAAGAAGAGGCGGTACTCGTAATTGATACACGGGGGTTGAAGAAATGGTTCGATCCGGTCAAGGGGTATATTCAACCCATTGTGAAGACATTCTTCACAAATATGCGACTCCCCGAGGGGGAAATCACCCAAATCACGTCGACCGTGCGGGGTAAGCGAATTCTGATCACTCCAATGGTAATTACATTTTACTTGGGATGTCCTGCATTCGATGAGAGTATTTGCACCTTCCCACGAGAGGAAGAGGTGTATGACCCCCGCTTCTATGCGGATGAGATGTTCACTGACCCGAATGAGTTCCATGGCCAATTCCCCGTTGGGAGGCTTAAGGAGGAGTATAGGCTCCTAAACAAGATCTTGCATTACAACCTCTACCCCCGAGGGGTGGAGAACATTCTTGGGGCAAAGGAGGTCCAATTGGTTTACTCCTTCTTACACGATGACGTGATAGATGTTGGGAGGTACATATTCAGACAGGTGGTGGACTTCAGGACCAACACGATGCGTAGGGCGAACTTCCCATACCCGGCAATGATCACCCAATTGTGCCTCAACATGGGAGTGGAGGAGAGATCAAATGATGCATGGACTGAGGGTTTGGGACCCATTTCTGGTGTCACTACAAGTAAGAGCAAGGCCCACTCTCGAGACCCAACTGCTGTCAGACCTCCACCCCAGTTAGAACCCATGTTCCTTCAGCTTCTCGGGTCAGTGCAAGAACTTCTGGCCCCTCTGTGGCAAGGCCTGAAGAAGACTCCTTCAAGAAAAAGATGTGGAAGATGATGAAAAAGATCTTCTGTCGTCAGTCTGAGATCATGAAAACACAGAAGAAGATACTGAGACGACATAAATTCACCATGGATTATGTGGCTGCACAGACGGGGCGCCCATACATTTCTAAAGAGGAGGAGAGCGAGACAGAAGAGGAGGTGAGCAATGACAGTGGAGAAGACTCGGGAGAAGAGGACATCGTGGAAGAAAGTTTTTAGAAGAAGAAGGGGGATGGAGACAGAAAAATCAAGTCATCGAGTCTAGGATTGTGTGTTTCTTTTTCTTTTTATTGTAGTCGTCATGGTATGGTGCACCGGGTGCACATTCGTATTGTCACGACACCGGCATAGGGTAGATGACCTAAGCCACATATTAGCCGGTGTCATTTCTTGTACTTCAATTTGATATAAAAAACCATGAATATTATAAGCTTTTGAAGTTCTAATCGATTCTAATTACAATTTGGATTCTATCTTGATGCATGTTTGAGTAGTTACATGTTTCTAGCACTTGCATTCCTATATCACATTGCTATGTTCCATCAACGCATACCAGAATACTTTCATTGTGATTGCGCTTATTCCTTGAATACATAACCACATCTTCGGTGTGTATATTCGCGCAAGTTAGGGATGCAAGGTTTAAGTCATGAAGTGCACAATTTGTTTTGAGGGCAAACTGAGAGATTTGGAATCAAGGCTCGCTTTGGTTAACATTGCTTAATAGATTTCTAAGCTCACTTGTTCCTTATAGTTCATGAATGGTTGTGCGTGTTTACATTGCTCATCCTTGCTAAATGCGCCGAGTACACATGGAAACTACGAAAATCAAGCATGGTTGATAATTAGACTTGCATGGGAAAAATAAACTGTCTTTTCAGTTGTTAGTATGATGCGTTGCTAGGGACTAGCAACCTTCAAGTTGGGGGGTGTGATGAGCGCACTATATTGCATAATAACGTGGCTCAACATACTCATTTTGGCAATTACGCGTAGGCAAATGTATTTATTTAGTTAATATTGCACGCATAGTTGTCTTTCTACCCTTTCAGGTTTGCGAGCGCTAAATGAATGCCCAAAAGGTTAGACCATGACTTAAGGCCTCGGAACCATTGGCGATATTGACGGAGGACCAATTGAAGGCTCGGGAGGAGTGAAAGTGAGTCCGGATCAAAGAGACGAGGAAGAACCAAAAATTGGAGTCTGAAGGCCTCTCTATCGATAGAGGTTTATCCCTATCGATAGAGCCCTAGCAAAGAACCAGGAAAAAAGAGCCTCTATCGATAGAGGATCACTCCTATCGATAGAAGGCTAAATCAAAGAAGACCAGAAGACTTCCCTATCGATAGACGATCACTCCTATCGATAGAGGGCTGAATCAAAGAAGACCAGAAGACTTCCCTATCGATAGAAGATCACTCCTATCGATAGAGGGCTGAATCAAAGAAGACCAGAGGACTTCTCTATCGATAGAGAGATCCTCCTATCGATAGAAGGCTCAATCAACTAAAACCAGAGGACTTCTCTATCGATAGAGAGATCCCCCTATCGATAGAGAACCAATTACGTCTGATTCTGTGGGGCCGCCTTTTACTCGAATTTTGGGTCAAATCACTGAATAAGAAGCTTCTTAAATTGCCATTGTGGAGGGTAGAATGGTATTTTCACCTAGGTTTTGTAGGATATTTTATTTTTAGGTTGTATTCTTTGGCTAAAGGGGTCTCTCACATAACACAACACATTTACACTTAGCCTTATATCAGATTTCAGAGTTTTTCAGAGCTTTCTTGCCTCTTTTGCCTTAGGATATTTTGTTCTTCATGCATTGTTCTTCAAGTTTTGAGTAAGTTTTTAATCCTTTAGTGTTCTTCCCTTCTTGAATCCTTGTATTCTCTTGGAAACACTCAAGTGTTAGTAAGTTTTACTTATTTTTCTTCCATTAGTATTGTTCTTCTTACCTTAAAATCTGATTCTATTAGAGTTTTGTTTGGATCCTTCTTATTGTCCTTAGATAAGTTTGTTTTTATTATGTTTTCTATCATTTCTATCATGTTCATGTTAAAATATGAGTAGCTAAATTAGTGTGGGTTAAGTCTAAATGTGAGGTTGATTTCAAAACCATGTTGGTCTAAATCTTCTCCATATGTATTAAGCCATTGATGGATCTTTCTAAGTTTTTCACATTGAAACAAAAATGAAGTGTTAAGTTCTTGCTTAGTTATAGCCATCCCTAGAGTTGGTATATCTAATACTTGAATCGATGTCCTTCATCTTTTAATCCTATTTTTCTTGAACTTGAAAGAATCCATCAAACCATTTTGTGAATTAAAATCCTGATTTTCATCGAAGAATTTTCCGATCTAAAACCCGGGACCGGGGGCTAGATTGAGTTATAAAGAGAAGAGATAGACCAACGGAAATTTTGAATAGACCGAACTTTAGGACTTAACCCCACTCCTTAATCTAGTTTAATCCTCCACTTAGTTAATATCATTGTTAACCACACCAAACAAATTTGAGGTTGACGTCCGAAACGTCGAAAAACCAATTTGCGAATTCTTTAAATCCAACGTTCTTTTTCCCTGTGGATCGATACTCCGGACTTTCCAATATACTCGTTTTTACATACTTTTGAGGGAAGTCCCGTTTTATGAAATTAAACCACTGACCCGAGGCCGGCACCTTAACGACACACACTTTGCCGGTTCGGTCAACTATCCCTACCCTCGCAGGTCTACGGCCTGCATCAAATTGGTATCAGAGCGGGTATTCCTGCTGTGGTTGTCAAGTTGCTTTCTAGCCGCTTCATATTCCATCTCTTTTCTTTCAATCAATCCTACAAATTCCCTCAGATTCACCATGCCTCCTCGACGTCAAAGGAACAACGAAGGTGCTGATGTTCGTGCTGAACTAAACGAGTTGAGACAGTCTAATCAAGCTCTTCAACAAATAATGACTGAACTCCTCCAACGGATTCCAGATCCTACAACTCGTAGCCCAAGAAGTGGACGGGAAAACTTTGATAATGAAGGGAGTGATGCTCAGTCAACTACTTCCAGCTCCGTTTCAGAACCAGAAGGAGTTTCCGAAGTGGTGGAATGTGAACCAGATTTTGATGCTAAAAGTCTTGTAATTCAGCGGTTTCCGGATTCACCAAAGGATAGAGCTGAAAAGATATTCGATGACGAGGAATGTTCCAAAACTGCAGCAATGGTAGCCGAGATTGATTGGTCTAAGCCTCCTACCTATGATGAGGACCCCAAAGACAAGGACATTGCATTGGGAGAGCTGACCTCTTTGTTGCCTGTTCATGACACCGAACAAAGTCCAACTTTTCGAGGTGTTTCAAATATGTGCAAGTCAAATGATTCAAGCTGGATAGAGGAATCCGTTTATGAACAGCGCACCAAACTTTTTGAGACTTATGGCATTATTCAGGGGTTTGAGTGCCTCTTCATTATGGATTCTGGAAGTCAAGGTAACTATGTTTCTCAACAATTGGTCTCATTCTCCAATCTACCAACAGAATATCTTGCTCGACCCTATCATGTCAGTTGGGTGAATCAAGGATCAAGAATACCGGTAACTAAGCGCTGTTTAGTAGAGTTTTCAATTGGGAGTCAATATTGGGATAAGATTTGGTGTAATGTCTTGCCAATGGACTCGTATGATGTTTTGTTGGGCCGTCCTTGGCAGTAGGACAGAGACGTTATCTATCGAGGTAGGGAGAATATCTATGAATTGAAGATGAACGGAAAATCCATTAAGTTGTTCCCAAAAGTGGAAAAAATGAAGAGGGAAAAAGTAATTTCCATTACAAATGAAGTTATTCGCCCAAGAAAAGGAAGAAGAGTCCTCAACTGTGTTGTGGCAAGGGAGCAACAAAATTCAAGGATGAAGTTTTTTTTGAAGAAAGGGAGAATGATGCAGGAGCATAAAGATCCCGGCTGAACCGAAGAGCCTCTAATCATGAATTTAATTTCTGGTCAAAGCATCCTATAATCAGTCATTAATATGGCACACATATGCATGTAGTTAGTTGCATAAACACATTGTTTCTAGGTTCATATTAATTATTGTTCAGGCATGTAGTCCAAGGGTTGTCTAGTTATTTGAAGAGTCATGTTGGAAATTGTCTAGCATTAAATATTAGTTTTGAAGAGTCATCTTATGTAATGCCTATTTATAGTTGATCTAATGGAAATGAAAAAGAGGAGTTGGAGTTTATAAAAATATATGCAAGAGTTTCTTGCTTGGAGTGAGTGATTCCTCCTATAATCAAGCGAGTGGCTTGGTCGCGTCGAGTGGCTTCCGCGATTAGTAGCGTCGAGTGGCATCCGCTACCCCTGGTCGAGTGGCATCCCGGGACTATCCCTACCCTCGCAGGTCTACGGCCTGCATCACACTAGATCACATGACATGAGTGAATAAGATGGACGAGGGGCAGAGTTCAAGAAATAGAGGCCACCATGTGCTTTACCACTGCCAATCACCTTTCCCATAGCCAGTTCCTGAAAAACACAATGAGTAGGAAAAAAAGTCATGGAACAATTTGCAAAATGAATAAGACTACTAACAGACAAAAAATTAGTGGAAAAGTTTGGAATATGTGAAATTGAAGAGAGAAGCAAAGAGGGAGAATAGTGAACGGAATCTTTTCCTGAAATAGCAAAGAATGACCCTCTATTCTGACCTTATCCTTATTAGAACAGGTAGAGTAAGAATCAAATACAGTGAAACAACTTGTCATATGATCGGAACCACTGGAATCTATAATCCAATGAACAACAGAAGAGGCAGTAAATGCACGTGCTGGGATACCTGTATGAGCAAAATAGGATGAAGTGGAGGTGGTTGTGGAAGCGGAAGTTATAGCAGATGAAGAATCAGCCTGAGCCATAAAGCGTCGGAGAGCGTATATTTCTTTTTGAGAAAAATCACCAACATGAACAGAACGTCCGGAACCATAACCACGACTACCAACTTCGCCCTCGCGCCCACGAGAAGAGCGACCGTGTAACTTCCAACAAAAATTCATGGTATGGCCAGTGTTATGGCAATAATCGCACCGGATGGACTCATGATTAATTGGCCCACTGGTTTGTCTGGTACTAACCATACTGCGATGGAGAAGCGGGATACCCAACAACAAACTGTAGAAAAATAGCTTCCGAAAACAGCAGATCGCACAACTAAAAAAATAGTAGAAATAGTGCAAAAACGCATGGAAACAGTGCAGAAACGCGTAGAAACTGAGAAAAAACATGCAGAAACTGAGTAGTAACGAGCAGAAACGCGCAGAAATTGAGCAACAGTGCGCAACCCATAAACAGTACCCGTGCGATGAACAGTGCGCGTGAACAGTACCCGTGCAATGAATAGTGCTGTTTGGAAAAAACTGGGTTTGCTGGAAAAACACCGGAACAGCCGGACTGGGCGGGTGCCGCGGGCAAAAGCTGGGAGGCTAAGTTGTGATGGGAGGCAGCGATATGGTAGAGCGACAATGCTTCAACCACAAAGGAAATAAACGAACACAACCATGGTGATCGGTAAATTCCCGCGATGATGGTGGTGGGTGACGGCTTAGGTTTTTTTGTTCTGCTCTGATACTATGTTAGATTTAATAAAACCAGAATACTTTTCCACTCATCAAGCGTACTATTTATACGAGTAAAACGAGGCCTAATTTAACTAGATCTCTAACTAATTCTACTTCTATTTTACGTAGGGAAATAAATCTTAATTCTAATCTAATTACAGTTCTGCACACAAACTTTTAACAGTCTGGTTTATTGATGGATCTTTCTTTTGTTTCTGCAGAACACATGCCTGTTTCTTCACATTTTGTGGTCAGCTCCTTTTGTATTGTCATTGCACTGGTTCTGCTTTATAAGCAGCTGGGTGTTGCTTCACTTGTTGGGGCACTAATGCTGGTCCTTGTGTTCCCTGTGCAGGTATATATGTCTCTTTCACTCTTTGCCATCACCCCTCTACTTTTTAAGTTTTTAAAATCTCCCTTGGCAGAGATGTGCATCATATCTTCTTTTACTCGTCTTTTATGCTTTTGAGCACCTTGTAACATCTCACTCTAAAGTGTGAACCCATATTTTTTTTGCAACTGACGTGATTGTTGCTCGATTTATTTTAGAAAGATTAGAGGCCTATGGAGATGTTCTGGAGTCACTCAAACTTTTCAAAAATTCAAAAACTAGGGCAAAAAATTGGAACTTAACTTTTAGAAAGATGGCAAGTATGAATAAGGGAGCTGACGTATTGTGGGATGAATAAAGTTGTTTCTCTCTAGAATATAATATAATTGGCATTAGTCGCTCTTAAAACCGCTTTTTTTATCAAATTAGAGGGAGCGCCTGTGTTTTTAGTAAATAATGCCTGCCATTGATCACAATAAAAGTAGAGCAAAAGAGACGTGTTGGAGTGACTGCCTTAAGAGAAAGAGTTTTGTAGAGATAACATATGACAGATAGCAGACAAAACCCTTTAGCAATGGAAGATTGGAGTATGTCGAAATAATACCTTAATCTAACTCGATACAAACATGGGACTACGGAAAGTTCTCAGCTTGCATGGAATTCCAATAAGATAACAGCACTTGTATGTTAAGTTAGTCCTTTTTGTGATAAGTGTGCAATTTCTTGTCCAGAAAAACAGGTTATTAAAGTGAGGACTGATACACGTTTATCTTTATCCTTATTTCATACAAATAGTTTAAGAAATGTTGGCAGTCTCCTGTCTCAGTTTAGTTTTGTATCTTGGGGGTAACAAGTCTTGTGCGTCCCTTTGATCGTGCATTCATTACCTTTGACTTTCTAGGGTGCATGCATTGAACAATTGTCTTCTTTGTTTTAAATTTAATTCTCTTCTCGAATTCTTTTGGTGAAGTAGTCAATAATGCAGGTTGCTAAGACGTGTGATTTTGAATTGATTCTCCCTAATACAAGAATGATTTTCATAGCTTGAAGATATTTTTATCTCATTTTTCATTTCATGGCTGTATCTATCGTTACCATGATTTAATATAAGAATGCTTCTTGTAGCTTCAGTCTTTAATTGATTTTCATCCCATGGAATTATCTAATGTTATCATGAATATAGCTGTCTCTTGATAAGTTAACTTAGAGTGGGTGAATAAGTTGAACATATATTATTCACCATCTTTAGACAGATGTTGGTTTTCATTGAAGGCAACATTCATTACATAGAGTTCTCTCAATTTTATCTCACAACTCACTGGTACACACAGACCCTAACTTGATAATTCACAATGGTGTTGGTACACGATTGCCAGAATTCAAGTTCTCAAAGCACATTTGCTACACAGACCCAAAGTCAATCACTGAACCCTTCGAATTTTTGGGTGCACGTGTTATGTTCATGCTCTGGATCCTGACCGGAGCAAACTTGACTCTCGCTCCATTAGGTGCATTTTTCTTGGTTATTCTCGGACTCAGAAAGGGTATAAGTGTTATTCTCCATCTTTACGTCGTCATTTTGTGTGTGCTGATGTCACATTTAATGAGTCACTCCCGTTTTATTCAGAGTCTGTTACTGCCAATGATCGGCTTGCATTTGAGTCAGTGTTTCCTATAGCTGTCCCGTCAGGTACTGGTCCTCCACCAACACCTCCTCCACCAAAACCTTTACAGGTATATGTTCGTCGTCCTAAAACTCCAATATTGCCATCTCTGCCTGAGCCACCAGTGTCATCTCAGCTAGCACCATCTCCGTCTGTACCATCTGAGCACACAACCCCACCTTCACCTACCGCTCCGTCTTCTCCTCCGTTGCGGGATCCTGACGACCTTGATCTTGCTATTGCTCTACGTAAAACTCGCACTTGCACTTCTCATCCCATTTCTCATTATGTGTCGTATGATCACCTGTCTCCTTCCCTTCGTGCCTTTACTTCATCAGTTTCTTCTATATATGTTCCTAACACTGTACAGGAGGCCCTTTCTTTGTCTGAGTGGCGGACAGCAATGGAGACTGAGATGACTGCTCTCCATGACAATGGCACTTGGGAGTTGGTTCCTCTTCTGTCAGGAAAGTCTACTGTTGGTTGTCAATGGGTCTTTACTGTCAAGTATAATCCGGATGGCACTGTTGAGCGCTATAAGGCCCGTCTTGTGGCCAAAGGCTATACACAGACATATGGGGTTGATTATGCAGAGACCTTTTCCCCAGTTGCCAAGATAAATTCTGTCCGGATTCTTATTTCTCTTGCTGCTAATCTGGGTTGGCCCTTATTTCAATTGGATGTCAAGAATGTCTTCTTACATGGTGATCTGCTCGAGGAGGTCTATATGGAGCAACCTCCTGGGTTTATTGCTCAGGGGGAGCGTTCTAGAGTTTGTCGTCTTCGCAAAGCTTTATATGGTCTGAAGCAATCTCCTCGAGCTTGGTTTGGTCGGTTTAGTGATGCTGTGCTGCAATTTGGTTTGCGTCGATCCCATTCAGATCACTCTGTCTTCTCTCTTCAGTCAAAGCGTGGGAAAATAGTGTTAATTGTGTATGTAGATGACATCATTATTACTGGAGATGATCAGAAAGGTATTGATGAGTTGAAGCAGTTCTTACAGCGTCAGTTTCATACTAAAGATTTGGGTAAGCTACGGTATTTTTTGGGTATTGAGGTAGCAAGATCCAAGGACGGAATCAGTTTGTCCCAACGGAAGTATGCATTGGATATTCTTGAGGAGACAGGTTTATTGGGAGCAAAACCTGTGGAGACCCCAATGGATCCTAATGTGAAACTTTATGTTGATCAGGGGGAGATATTTTCTCATCCAGACCGGTATCGTCGCTTAGTTGGTAAGTTAAATTACCTTACCAATACACGTCCTGATATTTCTTTTGCTGTGAGTATGGTGAGTCAGTTTATGTCAGCTCCTCGGGTTCCACACTGGGAAGCTTGTCTTCGTATTGTGAAATATCTTAAGGCTCATCCTGGACGTGGTCTGTTTTATCGATCTAATGGTCATTTGCGTGCGGAAGCTTTTACCGACGCAGATTGAGCAGGATCACTATCTGATAGGCGGTCCACTACTGGGTACTGTACTTTTGTTGGAGGCAATTTGGTCACATGGAAAAGCAAGAAACAAACATTGGTCACAAGATCCAGCACAGAAGCGGAGTATCGAGCCATGGCACACACATCTTGTGAGATTGTATGGTTAAGAGCCTTCCTCACGGAGTTAGGTTTTGATGTGGAGTTGCCTATTCCTATGTTTTGTGATAATCAAGCGGCTATACATATTGCTTCAAATCCGGTATTCCATGAGAGAACGAAACACATTGAGGTAGATTGTCACATTGTTCGTGAGAAGATAGATGGTGGTGTGTTATCCACTCCATTTGTGTCTACAAGAGCTCAGTTGGCTGATATTTTCACCAAGCCGTTGTTTAAACCCCGTTTAGAGTTTATATGTAACAAGCTGGGATTTTGTTATATTTATTCTCCAGCTTGAGGGGGAGTGTTAGAATAGCTTTCTAGCTTTATTGTTATTAGTCCCACATCGGGTATCTACATATTGTATCCACCACTCTCGTTATATAAATAAAGTGTTGAGTGTTAGGGTCAGTTACCACCCTATACACTTTCTCTCATCTCTGTTAACAACAGCAATATGTACAATTTTTATTGTTATTATCTCCTTATATCTTAAAAAAGTCTGCAATTGAAAAATCTATGGTATAATAAATAGTGGGTTATTCTTGGTAATCCTTAAAAAATTTCAATTTTTTTTTTCATTGGGCCGAAGAGCGATATGTTGTGTTAACTCATTAATGTTTTTTAGAAAGACTATGCCCGTGATATTGGAAGCTGATATGTAAGGTACAATTGACACAGAGATGAATGCAAGCTCCACTGGACCACTATTTTAGTATCTCTAGGATCCAGTGTAGTGTTGCATACATGTGAACGTATATGTACTTCTGGAAAGCAGGTAGGGTAAGGTAAGGTTCATGTATGTGGCTTTACCTTTGGTATGGCTTGTATATGGAAGTTTTGTAAAACCATATCACACATACACAAGCTTATACCCTGCTTTAGATTTGGAATTAGACAACTTTGCCTATAGGTAATCGGGTCACCCAGATTCCTAGTCCTTTTGTTGATGGAACGACATATCTTACATGACTTTTTGTTGTAGTTTCTTATCAAATCAGCATGGTTAAGGAAACAAGTGTGCAACTTGTGAGGTCTATAGAGAAAATAAATTGAATGAATGGTTAGGATCCTGGCAAGTATTTTGACGGCTTTAAAAGAAAACAATGATCCTTACTTGACACTCTTGAGGGAAACATTGGAGGCCTTGTGAAATTATCAAATGATGTTGGGAGAGTTGTGCGAAAAAATAGGAAAGTGATTTGTTTTTATTATTGGCTTAAACTTTGTGCCTTTTCAAACATCACCTTACTTTCGGACGGACTGGAATAACTTCTGCATTCTTGTCTCTTATTTGCAGTGCAACAGCTTCATACTAAACAGCCTTCCAGTTATCGTGGTTGTGATTTCATTCGGGGTGTTCACTCGCGGTTGTGATTTCATTCGGGGTGTTCACTTTGCTTGGAGGAGATCTGACACCTGCAAGGGCGTTTACGTCACTTTCTTTGTTTGCTGTGCTACGCTTTCCACTATTCATGCTTCCCGACATTATAACTCAGGTTGTGTCTTCTCCTTATGTTTGTTGTTTCAAGAGCTACGTCTGCGATTCGCTCTTTCCTTGCAGCATATCGCACTACAAGAAAAAACACCAATGGTGACACCCTCTAGGACATCATGTCACTAAATGTAATCAACGGTGACAAGGACTTCTACATCTGTCACCGAAAGTGTTGGGGTTTTGGCGCCTAATGGAAGTGATTTACGGCGACAACAATTTTGTTTTGGTGGCACGTTTTGTGTCACCAAATATTAAAAATGTGGGTGACAAGTCTATAGGTGTCACCAAAGAGTTCAAATTTTGGTGTTGGAGGGGAAAAAAAAATGGCGGACATCCAATTTTTTTGAGAATGTCATTAAAAGATATTGGAGGTGTTACTAAAAAATTTGTAAAGTAAAACTACATCGTTCAAGGGACACATACTTGTCACAAAAAGTTCCTAATCCTAATACTCCCAACACTGAAACTGTAATTAAACCAAGGCTTATGTTGCCCTAAGGTGTTTGATACTCGATAGAAACCCTTATTTTCCCACGGCCTATCCCTTCTCTAAACAGCGATGTCGCCTCCTCCTCCTCCTTTTACTGCGATCAACTCTCTTCCTGCTTGAGCTGTTGCGATCGACTTTCATCTCCTCTACCATGCCACTCCAGGAAATATACAAGCCAATTTTTTCATGAAAGAGGAGTGGGAATCAAAGGTAATCCATCAGCTGCGAATCTGATTCTCGCTCTCCTTCGATCGATCTATCAATCGATCGATCAATTAATTAAAGCACGCATCAGTCAATCAAAACGATTGATTAAGGTCCATACCATATGAACTCTCTAATCAGTTTCTTGTCATGTCGTCTTTTAAGGGTTGGGTTCCGATTAAGTGCCAAATGGATTTCTATTTCGCTTATTACTATGAATTTTATCTGTTCTGGGCTTTCATTTGCTACTGCCATTTTGTATTTCGTACTAGATTGGATTCTGTGATAGTTCTAGGAGATAGACGTAGAACAGTCATGAGACCGCCACAAGTTCTTCGTGAAGGCACAAAGAAAACTGTCTTTGTGAACTTTATGGGTCTCTGCAAGACGTATGCCCAATATCTTTTGGATTTCTTACTGTAATATTAATCTTCTATTCTAGTTTTGGGCTTATAGATGTTCAATCATGTCCAAAGTCCTCAAATTTGATATTTGTTCGCTAATTTGTGATTTTCTTTAAATTCGTATTGTATACGATGTAAAATCTCATTGCGTCAAGGATTTCATCTTGTTAGTTGTCGTTTTTTTTCTCAGAAAATGATTTAATCACAACCAAAAGTGGTGGTACTCCAAGATCATCAGGCATGAGTCAAGGGTCACAGAGAGCAGCTGCTGTAGCTGCTTTGTCGCAGGTTCTTACTGCTGAAAAGAAGCGCTCACCAGAATCCTCTCCTGCTCGATCCACCAGAAGTCCACCATCTGAAGCTAGTCCTCAAGGTATTGGAACCATAATGATAATTCGTTAATTCCTTATTCTCCCTCCAACCCATTTGTTTGTCCCCTGTAGGAGATCCAATAGCTCAAATTCAAACGAAAGGCATTTATTTCCAACATTGCCCCTTTTCTCTTCACTTCTAAACTTATTCCTAATCCGTTGTGAGGGGTAGCTGTGGAAAATGACAACTGAGAAATTTTATGTTTTGACTTTTCAAAGTGGTATTGCATTTTTGAACAACATAAAAGGGAAAGATGGACGAACAAAATGGGACTGAGGGAGTATCTCAGTAGCCATGTCCTACTTTTGTTACATCTCCTTGTATATTGTGTGTGTGGTGTTATTCCTTTAATTTTCCCCTCCATGGTTTTCTCTTTCTGCCTTGAGTGAATATGTCCACCAACTCTCAACTTTAACATGAGGTGACAAATTGAAAATTTTAAGGGCATTTACCTTTGGTTTGTTCATGTTCTGATTTCTAGGAAAGAACGCATTTGAAGCAGCATGTAAATTAGCATACCTTAATGAGAATGAAGTTATCCTCTGCATTCTTAAGTAATGCTGTATTCTAATTTCGGTATTTACATGGGAATAACAGCTTGCACAGCTATGCTCTTTTTTGGCATTTACATTTGGTCTTATGGTATTGGAAATGTGGATTATTTTGACATATTTGAAGTGCTGCTTGCAGCTGGAGCAAAGAGTGAAAATGCACTTCCTGAAGTGGAGAATTCTAAAGAAGATTCCGAAGTCAAGGACACAGTGGCAGATGAAACTGTAGTGGAGAGCAACGGGGATGATTCAGTATTGAAGCAAGAGGCCGAACAGGATGAAAATGGTAGCGAAACTAATCAAAGTACATTTGGTTATGAACAGCTGAAAAGCTCATTCCGAAAATCCAGTTACCGGAATAGATTACAAACGAAGAGAGGTTGGTTGATATCTATGGTCTAACTATGCATCCGTTTCTTATTACTGCTTCCCTTTTAATAGAATTTTCTTTGTTTGAATTTTCAGGCTTATTTGTCTGATGAAGAATTCCAGGCTGTTTTCGGGATGGCGAAAGAATCATTTTATAAATTACTGAAATGGAAGCAAGACATGCACAAGAAGAAATTTGATCTCTTCTAGAAATTCGATTTCACCAAAAGTGAGTTATGTCTGGATTTCTTTTTACAACTTCACTTTGAATGCATTGTTTGCCATCGCCTCTTTCTTCTGGGCAACGTGGTTGGATTTGCCCTCTATCAACCATTTTGAGTACGTCCATGCCATATGAGGATTTTACGTTTTTTTAGTGTCCGTATTGATTATATTGTGATTCCCGCATGAAGAGTGATGTTTTTTTATCCACCCTCTTTTTAACTGCTGCTGCATTTGTTCAGATCGTAGTTCTAGCAAACAGCAAGCTGCTGTCTGTGTTATTAACACTCCTTTGTAATCTGTATTGGAATGTAATTTTTTGTTTGGATTGTGGTTGGATGATAGATTCATTTTAAGGATTTATCAAAGGAAAATAAAAGACCTTTCTCATGTTTATCTCATCTTCTCCACGATAAGTCACCGGAAACCCATGATCTGTGAGGTTTTACATTTTTCTATGTTGTGATGAAAACTGCTGTGGGAACTTTGTGGTGGAAGGCAGGCCTTGTTTTTATACATTTATACATTTTCTTAAGCCTGCTCTGATGCTTTTGTCGTTGTTGGGCATATAACCATTTAACCTGAAATGATAACACATTCTTTTTTTCTAGAAGGTTTGTTATGTTCCTCTTTTTCATAGTTAGAATGAGAAAGTAATGATGTTTTCCTTGCAGCCTATGATGTTTAAGTTTTTGCCTACATTGTCCGATTCTAATATCAATGAAGAGGAATCTAAAACTATTCTGAGGCCCACACGTTCTTTTTTTATAGGAAGTTTGTTATGTTCACCTTTTTCATAGTTAGAATGAGAAAGTAATGATTTTCTCCTTGCTGAGGCCTACGAACTGCAAAATAGCGTCCGAATTTTCCCTTTACTGTACGTATCTCTCGCCCTAATACTTATATATTGCGATGATATTCAAAGAATTTTGGTAATAATCTGCCTAAGAGACGATTATTTGTTGCATTGACTGTGTGTGAAAATGGAACAGAAGGGTTGCTTAATAGCCCGTTCTCCATCAGGTTGTGTATAGTTTTGGGGAGGATTTCTATTGGCTCGGACGTACTTGATCAAATGCCCTTGTTAGGATTACTTCATCTTGGTAATATTAATATTTTCTTTGAGTGTGGCTGTGTTGTTTACATAATTTCAAAATTACCAAATACTAATCTTTTATTGTTATTTGTAGTTTTTCCGTAGAAGAGTGGAGAAATTATACTGCTTTATGAATGTAAGGGCACATGGCCATAGAAATGCCGATGGAAGTTCTTGGTAAGAAGTTTTATGTAAACGAATATGGTGTTGCTCTCAAGTCATCGTCATCTAAACGGTCTAGTGCTCCACTCGCATGAAAAGTTCAAGTTCTAAAACAATCAAGTTGAGACGCTCAAGGATGTGTGCCAAAGACAAGAGAATCAACTTGAGACCTTGAAAGACTTGTGCCAGATGCAAGAAGAAAAGATACGTACATATGATGAAAAGTTTGAACATTTCGAGGCCATGATGTGTGCTTGTATGCAAGCAGGTCGCGTTGGGGCTACCACTTCTCTGTAAGTAACTTCCATAAGCTCCAAATAGCTAAACAATTATACTTGCAATGTGATACCTGATTTTTATTTGCACTTGTTAAAGTAAAAGAACTTTGATTTTCAATTTGAGTTGTGACAAGAAAAACCTGAAAGAGCAGTCTTGTTTACTTTAGATTGTTATTACTTTCTACAATTGGTCAAGATGAATCATAAAATCACTTTATTTCTATTAATTTTGAGTTGTGTTAATTTTGACAGGTTAAATAATTACATTTTTTTTCATGATTTTGTACAGGTAATATGAGATGGAGTTACTTTTGCCAGTTTATCAAGATGAAGTTAAAGACTTTTTGGTGGTTATTTGAAACACTTGTTTTTAGTTCTTTTTGTCATTGGAAAAATGCAATATGTATGGATATTTCATACTTTCGATAATACTATTAAGTTTGAAGTTTTTATTGTTGGAGGATAAATGTTTTAAAGTTGGATGGTGAATGTTGATTGTTAGATATTTGGTTTGAATGATATTTTGCTTTTTTGTGATACAAATATTGAAAATTTTATAAAAAGATGAAAAATGATATTTTGGGTGGTACAATTATGTTGATTGTGGTGTCACTGAAGTTCTTTTTTTGTGACAAAAAATATTTGTCATCCTTGTTCATTCATTAGAAAATATTATCGGTGACACATATTTGGTTGTCATGGTATATAATTTTAGTGACAACTCTTGTCATAGAAAATCTCTTTTCGGTGACACCACATTGTAGTCACGTTTCATTCAGTGACATCACTTGTCACAAAAACTCTCTCTTCGGTGACATCGTATTCATGTCACTGTTGAAATTTACATTTAGTGACATCCTTTGTCACAGAAAATCTATCTTCGGTGACATCATATTCCTGTCACTGTTGATATCATTCCGCGACAACTACACAATTTTGTCACCCTTGACTTTTAGTGTCACGAATACAGTGACACCTGTTCTTGTGTCGCGAAGGTGTCACCAATGATAATAGGTGACAAAAATTAGACCTTTGGTGACATTTTCTCATGTCACCAAACATGTTTTTTCTTGTAGTGTCGTCCTTCCATCACGAGGTAAAGATTCAAGATTCAAGAACTTCGTCTTTAGTTGTACATTCTTCTAAAAAAACAAATGTTTCAACACCTCAAACTGTGAATTTATATTATTTGGAATGGATGATACTCCATTTTTCTAGTACAAATCTGCGCATCAACATTTTGCAGAATTGTTTTCTCTTGTTTCTGACATCGTTAAGATAGGGAATCTATTCTAAGGCCAAGAAAAAGTGGCTTCTGTTGGGTTTTTGGGACACACGGGACACCACAGAATTGTTACGACTCACGAGACATCAAGAATTACCCTGTTTACCCAAAATAATTTATCTCCAGGACCAAGAGATTGTACTCACTCCGTGGCTTCTCTGTTCTTTGATACTTTCCCTAATAAAATGCTCTTTTGCGATCAATTACATAGATATTCGTCAATATCCATTTTTTTCCTTTATCTGCTCTCTGCCTTAAAAACTAAATAGCCTCAGCTATATATAGATGCTGGAAAGTTGCTGATTACGAAGAAATTCCGTGTTGCTTTATCGGCTCAAATGATAAACTTATGGGCTGCTCCATCGTCAAACCGCACTTTTTTTTCATTCTCAGACATCATCTGTTACGAACCACTGGGTAGAACTCACCCCCAAAAGCTAGCTCAAGAGGGGAGGGTGCCCAGGGGCTTATAAACCCACTACCAGGGGCTTTTCCCTCCGATGTGGGACTGCATTGGGCCCTAACATAATGTTACGAACCACTAGGTAGAACTCACCCCCAAAAGCTAGCTCAAGAGGGGAGGGTGCCCAGGGGCTTATAAAACCCACTACTAGGGGCTCTTCCCTCCGATGTGGGACTGCATTGGGCCCTAACATAGCCCACCCCTTCTGAGCCGACGCCCACGGCGGCAGGTGCAAGTTTGGCACCACCGATTTCCTGTGGCGGCTGGAAGGGTGTGGGTTGGCTCTGATACCAATGTTACGAACCGCTGGGTAGAACTCACCCCCAAAAACTAGCTCAAGAGGGGAGGGTGCCCAGGGGCTTATAAACCCACTACCAGGGGCTCTTCCCTCCGATGTGGGACTGCATTGGGCCCTAACATCATCTCAGGATGGAAAAAGCAAAACCTAACCCAATAATGCCTGGCCCCCTTGTTGATGGGCGGATCAACCTGCAAGAACCTGAATTTTTAAAACCTTACTGTATATTATTATTGTAAGTACGTAACATTGAGAGTTCAAGAAGAAAAGAGACTATAAGAATGACAAGGAATCCATCCTTCAAATTCTTGGTGGCTTGATTGCCCAAGTATTAGCCTAGTAGGTGGTGATATCTTCTGTGAGTTGTAACATACTTGTATTGAAGGGGGATAAAAATGCCGGAGACTGATTTGTTTAGTGTGGTTTCTGGTTTTAGTTACTGAGACTTCCCGGATGAATGGTAAGACATTTTGATGATCGAATTATAATATTCCAGCAAGTTCATGTCAAGCAAGGAAGAACCAAATGACGACACAAGCCCAAGAGTTATTTATATGGTGAGCAATATTTCTCTAATGTAAAAGTGTTTTGAGAATCAACTTGTGTAGCTAGTACTTATCTTTCACTACAGGAAAACAGGGATCTCCCAACGGTTTTGAAAACAGGGATCTCCCAACGGTTTTATCCCTGCAGTGTAAATAACCGACGGTGTAGATGGTAAATAGCAACAGTTTAAAAGTATACTATAAAGAGGTCTTTAGTAATGGCTTTTTAGAAATTGTTATTAGATCATTTGTTTTTAGCTGTGGCCCGTAACAACTGTTGGTAAAAAGCCTACAAATTAATTTTCGTCTACCCATATAATTCTAAAAGAAAACCCTTATTTTTCCACGGCTTATCCTTTTCTCTAAACAGGATTTTATTTACAACCGTGATAAAAAAATAAAATTTCTTTTGCCACTTTTTAGCGCCTTTATCCTCGTGACAAATAGTGACCTAACCTAGGCATAGGTTTTCTTCTCCCCGTCAGCCAAACAGCTCCCTAGTGTTTAGTCTTCATTTCCAACGCAACACAAAACATTTGACGGATCAGTGAACAAAGGACTACCTCCATTCCACTCCAGTACTCCAAAAAGTGAAAACGATAGGACTCTTTGCCTTTCAACCATGGCCAGCGGTGCCGCCAGATTTGTTTTCCGATCATCTTCCGTTCGCAACGCGACTGTTAGACTCGCCTCTGAAGCCAAAGTTGTTCGCTCTCCCTTTCGTGTCTCGAGCGGGAAACCCCTATCTCATCAAATCTTTAGGTAATCAGTATGTATGCACGAATGTGTGTGTGTGTGTATATATATATATATATATATATATACACACACGCAAGAATGGGCCACCGGAGGCACCTCCACAGCTATCTCCGCTGCATATTAGATTCCCTGACTCCGCCTCCCTTTTTTACGTGGCCGTAGATCTAGAAGGTTTGGGAACGAATAGTCCAAGTCTGTTGTGAAGTTGCGAAATGGAGTCGATGACGTAGATCTAGAAGGTATATTTCAAACTCCCTTTGTATTGCAATCTACGAATTATTATTGACCTATCCATTGTAAGTGCATGTGATAGAGGATGGGAATGGGAGGGATGCAAAGTGGATTTTATGCATTTTTTAGTTATTTACAGCTGTATTCTTGTGCTCTGATTGGTTGCTAAGAAACCTCTACAAGGATATCGAACCAGATGAATGTAACCTCCATCATTTTCAACTCCATTAGTTTGGAGGGTGTTTGATTTCTTGGAAGCCAATACATATACACGTCTCCGTGAGCACATGATTACGGGAGTAGAGATACTCATCAATTTTGACACTATTGCCTAGATTAGCTACTACATTGGTCATATCTAGTGGCAGGACTAATGTTACTGATTTCTTTTTTGCAATTTGCATCAGTCTTTAATTATTTTTGCTTCTACTAATGTTGTAGAGGCATTACTAGTACTGACATGGGTGAGCAATTTGTGGGACCTTTAGACTCTAGCGAGGTCAACAAGAAATCATATGAAACAAAAGACTAGAATGATGCAGAATCTAGATTGCAAAGTTTTGAAAAGTCGTTCCCAAACAAAAGAATTTGTCTTAGCCCACTTGCTGATTCAAGCAACCTAATTATGGCTCAGGTATATACTTTTATCTATTGTTTAATTCAAAATAATTTGCATGAAGCATAAAGAATGGAATGGAAAGAAAAAACAATCTGACATGTGGAATTTCTGTTAACTTTTAAACCATTTGTGCATTTTAATCAAAGACCACACCGCCCCCATCAATCCATTGAGTTACAGTGGAAAGATCATTGTTCTATTGTTTTCAGGTATCATTCCTTTGAAATGCTTGATTATGATTTCAGTTTCATGTCTATGTTTAGCTGTTGATTAGCATGTGATTGAAGCACTTGAAGCTTGAATGTTTGTCTATATTAGTATCTTAAGCTTGAATTTCATACATTTGAGGGGTTATTTCAAATTGACCCTGCAGATTATATGCTAGCTAGGTATATGCCGAAATGACACGCTTAGGGAGCTTTCTTCTCCAGGGAAGAGTGGAAGCTGCTTTACTTGACTCAGGATGATAGGTTCATGATAAAAACAGTGAAGAAATTAGAAATCAAGGTTAGTTGCCCACCACACATGTAGATCTGTCCTATGATTTTGTTTAGCGATGATCTCAAAATTATCACAATATTTCATTAGTTTTAGTAGTTCTGCAGGGGTCTCTTCTTAATTAAGACTATGCGAAAGTGGTTCAAAAATTTAACTGATCAGTTGATTTCACAATGCCGGTGGGATAATTTGTGTGTTGAATTGATTTAGTTTAATATTTTGCTCTTTGGAAAACACCAGCTAATTTATTTCTTACCACATGATTACTTTGTCATGTTATGCCCTCTTCCTGCATCCTCAAAGCTTCCTAAGGAGTTATGTGGATCTCAAATAGAAAGAAAGAGAAAATACATTCCAAAAAGGTACTTGACTTTTCCAGAAAACAAGCTTTTGGAGTTTCCTTCAATTGGTTATAAATAATATGTCTCACAGGCCATCTAAAAGCCACCAACTAGAAGTTGCTGTTGGACATATCAGTAATAACTGTCAACGTTGAGATTCCAATGGATCGTTTGGAAAACTGGTCCTCTATTGTTCAACTCTCATAAAAGAAGAGAAGGTATATAAGCATTTGGTAGTTCTAGGCTATTGGGATTAGGAAAATCATTGGAATTTTAATAACTCGATTATTGGATTGTCCAAAAATACACATGGTTTGTCATTTTAGTTTGTGTCAAAAAATACATGTATCAATTGAAGCGTATCATCTCATGAATGCTGCCTCCTTTAGTGAAGGAGGCATTAGAGGTTAACGAGATTGTTCCAAGTGTTGATGGTTACATTTATAAGAATTGTATTGTAAAGTGAAAAAAAAAACTCAATTACATTTTGCAGAACTGTAGCCATGTATATAAAGGGATCCGGGGGGCCTGCTGTGCAGCCCCGCACAGCAGCCCCTGCTGCGCGCCTATACGACGTAGTTTAGCGTAAAACGACGTCGTTTTGGTATATGCTTTGAGGGGTTTGTTTGGCTAAAATTTTAAGACTTCACGCACTCAAAACAAAGTCATTTTTAGTGGAAAAAAACACATAAAAATGTCACAACAAACTTAACAAATGAAACATAGTTAGTGTCTATTTAGAATGTGTTAATTATTAAATTATTGTTTGATTTTTTTTGTCTTTCTTTGATTATTTATTTCAAATTTTCAGTTTTGTTTCAATTTTTTTGACTGTGGTAATTATTGAATTATTGTTTGATTTAAAAACGTTTAGTAAAAACAAAAAAATAAGTCAAACAACATATCTTTTTACTTATTTCTTGTCTTTAGTAAAAAAAAATTTAACTTTAGACATAATTTCATACTTTTTAAATTATTTTTGTGGAAACAAACCAATAAATTATAAAAACACGATGGAACATATGAAAAAAAAAAGAGGGTTAAGTTTGTTATGGCAAAGCCTAACTTATGTTGAAAAATATGAAATTATGTTTAAAAGTTAAAAAAATCTATTAAAAATAAAAAAATAAGTCTAAACAAACGTCATTAAAATAATTCAAAAATAACAAATAGTTTTTTTAAATAAAGATAAAAAATAATTCATTTACGTAAGTTAGGCCAAATAGAACCTTTAAACAAACTTAACCCTCTTTTTTTTCACGTGCTCCATCATTTTTTTTGTAGTTTACTGGTTCGTTTTGACCAAAAAAATTTAGAAAGTATGAAATTATATCAAAAAGTAAAAAAAATTACTAATAACAAAAATAAGCCTTAACAGACATTGTTTTGATTTATTTTTTTGTCTTTTATAAATTTTTTTAATTTTTCAAAATATTTTTATACTTTTTTGAAATCTATTTCGCCATGAATCAATAATCATCAAAAAAAATTGAAACAAAACTGAAAATTTGGAAAAAAAATCAAACAAAGACAAAAAAAAAAATCAAACAATAATTTAATAATTAACACATTCTAAATAGACACTAACTATGTTTCATTTGTTAAGTTTGTAGTGAAGTTTTTATGTGTTTTTTCACTAAAAATGACTTTGTTTTAAGTGGGTGAAGTCTTAAAATTTTAACCAAACAAATCCTTCAAAGTATATACCAAAACGACGTCGTTTTACGCTAAACTACGTCGTATAAGCGCGCAGCGGGGGCTGCTGTGCGGGGCTGCACAGCAGGCCCCCCGGATACTACTCAATATCTAGCCTTCGCCTTTGATGCTACATCCACTCTTGCTTCCATTTCCTTCCCCTCTTTTGCAACATTTGCCTTTACATCCTGTATGAGATGGAAAGCTCTTTAATGGAATTGAAATCCAAGACGGATTCGATTCTAGGTTCATGCCACGAGCGATAGATAGAACTTGAAGAGCGCCTATCTTGTCACTGGAAGGAAAGAATGAGATTGAGACTAGCTCTTGTGATCTTCTAATATTATCCTCTAAATAAGAAAAAGAAGAGAAAAGGAAAGAACCCCCTTCTCTCATCCAAGATCCAAGTTAACACCGACAAAGATCTATTGATTCCTCGCAGTCTTTGAATAAGCTTCATTTTGGAACGTCCTTCTCTCAGATCAACACTTTTAGCGTGCACGCGCACACACACACGCGATTAGAAAATAGGATGTCCGTATATTTTAGCAAAATGAGGGATTCCTCGTTAGAAAGGAACTATATATATAGAGAGATCTTTTCTAATGAGGGATCTCTCATTTTGCTAAAATATATGGACATCCTATTTTCTGATCAAATTTTGATGATCCGAACCGTTCAATGTGTTTAAAACATATTTTTAAGGGTATCCGCGAGAAATCGGCTCAAAAAATATCAAGAATGACTTGATGTAAGTAGTTTTTAGTAAATACTGACATGAACAGTTTTATGAAAAAATACTGGGATCAAGTCATTTCTGATAATATTTTGAATTAGTTTTTTACGGGTACTCTTAAAAATATATTTTAAACATATTGAACGTTTAGAATCATAAAAATGCGATCAGGAAATAACTAGCTATACATGTATAATAGGTATAGTAGGCTTGATACTTATAACTTTAGTTCAAAATCACGGAGGAGGGAGAAGAGTACACTGAATTAGTTAAAGAAGTTATTGATGAGAAGGCTAATAGGTTATATAAAGACTGGAAACACAAAATGGGCAAGCATTACACCCAACAGGTAGATCGAGGATTTGATCCATATCAACATCCGTATAAGGGGGCAGACATAGATGGGTGGAGGTTTATGATCGATCACATATTCAAGGACTCAAAATTGAAGGTAGTACATTATTTATTTAATTTATATTCTCAATTGTATATTAATATGTAACAAGTGTATTTTTTTCAGGCTCGCAGAGAGGCTTGCCAAATAAATAGAACTCTCTTACCATATAATCATACTATGGGATCTCAATCATTTTCTGCTGCCATGAGCCTTGAGGTGAGATTTTGTACTTACATGTCCACCTTACAAGTATTTATCATGTGCTTTAGTAATTGTATTCTATGTTGATTGGATATTATAGGCTGAAAGTAACGATGGTCAATTACCAGATTTTTGTGATTTTTACGAAAGATCGCACAAGTTGAAAGCGACAAATGATTGGATCAAACCTATTTGTCCTCCTCGCGTCGTCTTTGCTCCTCTTCTCGCTCTTTCTGGCGCTCCTCGCGAAGCATCTCTAATTCAGATCGAAGTTTTTCAAGCTCCTCCCGGCGTGCAATATCAGCATTAGATCTACAAGAATAGGAAGTGGGTCTTGGCCCGACCCCAAATCCTTTTATGTATCGTTTCTTCTCCCCAAGTACTGCTTTTGAAAGTTCCTCTTGTGTCATTGGAGTCCCGGACTCAGAAGCCTCATCTCGTATTACTACTATTTTCGACTGTCATGTCAAACAAAAACATAAACATATCAATGGAGAAAAAATGAAATGCATAGAACAGCGTGAGGAGGAGCAAAGACAACGTGAAGAGGAGCAAATACGTCGAGAGGAGGAAACACTTAGACGTCAGGATGCCCAACAAAGGGAGATTGATAAACTTACAAGTTTTATGAGCCAATTCCTGGATAATTCTGGACACAGTCGTTTGCCTTTTGGGTGATGATGGTTGCAATATTAGGGTGATGATGGTTGCAATATTAGGTAAGTATATTAGTGTTCAATTGTGGACACAGTCATTTGACTCGTCTTTGTTTTTTTTGTTAATGATTATCTAGATCTTTTAGAAGAACATACTATTAGCTTACAAACCTAGAATCGGTCTACTTGGTTGTCTTATGGGAGTTGTTCTTTTGGTTTTGTGGTTGTCTTACAATTGATATAGTTGAATTGTAGGCTTTGTTGTTTTTGTACATGTTGAAGCTTGCAATTGGTTTTGTGAAAATGATTACAAGTGCTTATGTTGCGAACTATTATTTGATTGAAGGGTTGGATTATTTTTCTTCGGCAACTAGCTTTTGATATTACAGGTTTTGTGGTTTTGCATGGTATATCCAGGTTCTGCATGGTATATCCAGGTTTTGCATATTAGGTTCTGCAGTTTTTACCGACTAAACGGTTAGTCGGCATTTGTAACGTTATTTGGCGACAAACATGGATTTGGTCGCCAGAAATCACTTTTCAGCGACAAAACTACTTTGGTCGCCAATTCAATAACGACAAAAATGGTTTGTCGGGGTTTGTTGAACTTTCGGCGACGAAAACCATTTTAGTCGCGGTTTTAAAACCTTTGGCGACTAAAGCCTTAGTCGGCAATTGCAAACTTTCGGCGACTAAAAAGGTTTGGTCGCCAAAAACCTTTCCCGACCTGCATTTGGCGACCAACTTAGCGACAATGATTTTTTATCGGGGAAAGTTTTTGGCGACTAAAATTGGACCCTACGGCGACAAAACCGGTTGTCGGCAAAAGTGTTTTTTCTTGTAGTGAAGTCCTGATTTGAGGAAGATACGACTTATTTAAAATTCATCTTTAAAATAAATAATTCTTAAGAAGAAATCTTTTTGTGGGATTCCCGCCGCCACCCCCATTCCTCGGAGGCAGTGTATCGAGTCTGTTTCTAATATTTTTTTTCCACAGCCCAAAAAAATAAATTCTAATAAGATAAAGCAGCATACAAAAAAATATAAGTAGCTAGCTACTTGTACCTAGCTATTGTTTTCGTATTACATCCAGGCGTATCATTACACCTGTTACATATTACGTTTTTTAAAGGTATTACTACAAAATGAATTGCAGAAATAGAAGGCCTAATTAAGTCCGACACTGCTTATAGCTATAACTGATCAAATCATAGTGGCGTAATTAACTCATAGGCTTGCACGTTCAAGTCAAAGTGATCGTTTCAAACGTGACAAAAATCGAGAGATTTGTTCTTGTCGGTGGAAGAGCTAGGATTCCCCATATGTCACTTTTGGGAAAAAGAATGTCAATGTGTTAGGTAGGGTACCATTATCAAAGAATAATGCTATGGATATAGATCTTATGGACATAAGAACTCCGGACATAGATATGTCCGGCACGATTAGATGCAGATACCAAACGTATTTGTGTCCGATCTGTGTGAAAAAGTCTGTGTACACAAACAATGTGTAACACTTTCTTTTCCATTTGCTTTTCCTTTTTTCTTTTGAGCAAAGTAGTGTCATTTCTTTTGCATTACCCAATATGCTTTTTCTAAGCCATCTTTGTGCTGGCTAAAGTTTCTTTCCGTAAATATTAGTGAATGATGACAACTAATTTTAAATTCAATGAGAATTTTTTAATTTTAACTTTGGGACTATAGCACTTTTGAAAAGGAAAAAGTCTACCTTGCCACGTGCAAATAAAAGAAAATCTTAACTTTTAATTTTAAATTTAAAAAGAATTTTTAATTTTAATTTTTAGATGGTAGACTATAACACTTCCCAAAAGCTATATCGTTTTGCTGATCATTTTTTAATACCCACGCGCATGATGATAAAAGCTATGTCGTTTGTTCTCAATGTAAGATAATAATATAAAATATTTTTTTATTGAAGTACTAGAAGGCAAAACCATTAGAATAGAGAGCTTACAGGTTATTTGGTTTTCTTTCTACGACTTAATTTATCATCATTTTATAAAATAAAAAAAAATTTAGTATTGTCAGACCTAAATAAGCACGCAAGCAGATTGTTAGTCTTGTGATGGCGAAATGATCTCACGCATTTAGGGCGGTGAAATTTAAGATTTTGGGGGATACCCACACGCAAGAACACTGAAATTTCAATATGCACATCGCATTAGGATTCGAAATTTTGGGAGTTAAGGTTGTTTTTGGAGGAAGGGGGAGGGTGCTGAATGTAATTTGAGGGAATCGAAGTGTAATTTTTTTTATAATTTTTAAAATTTATACTCTAAGTGTTCTGCTCCTGGTTACATTAAAATAATAGCATTTTGACTTTTTAAATACCATTCAAATACTGTCTAAATATTGTACAATCGTTTGAGTAGTATTCTAGTAGCTAAAATGATACCGTTCTAATGTGCAATACACGTTGATGTGCAATGTGTAATACTTGTGTCCGTGGTTGAAACCCTACCTTCCATGTTCTTATTTTTTTTCTCATTTATGAATTAATATTAACGCCATAACTTGCTAATTAGTTTTCAAGATCCTCAAGGGAAATAACCAAACCAAATCAAACTGAGCCTTATGTCTCAAATCAATTGGGGTCGGCTACATGAATCATTTTCCTCCAAAGAGTTCTGTCAAGTGCTGCTTGCTCACTTAGCCCTAGTAGACTTAAATCCTTGCGCACTACCGCATCTAATGTCAATTTGGGTCTTCCCCACCCCGGAGCATTGCTATGCAAAGCTATCCTATCCGCTCTCTTAACTATTGCATCCGTAGGTCTACGATAGACATGCCCAAACCACCTAAGCCTATTTTTCCTCAACTTCTCGTTTATAGGTGCTACGCCTACCATCTCGCGGACTGTTTCATTTCTAATCCTATCTCATCTAGTCTTACCACACATCCACCACAACATTCTCGTTTCCGCTACACTCATCTTGGTCACCTGTTGTTTCTTCATAGGCCAGCATTCTGTCTCGTAAAGCATCGCTGGTCTTATAGCAGTTCTATAGAATTTTCCCTTCAACTTTGTGGGTACCCTCTTGTCGCACAGTACGCCAGTAGCACTTCTCCACTTGAGCCACCCCACTTGGATCCTATGGGTCACATCATCCGTAATCTCTCCATCTTGACTAATAATAGAGCCTAAATACTTAAAACGGTCACTCTTTGTCCTGGTCTTGAATCATCACTTTTTCTTCGTACGCACTTCTGGTATCACTAAACTTGCAAATCATATACTCAGTTTTACTCCTACTGATCTGAAAGCCCTTAAACTCTAGTGCATCCCGCCAAATTTCTAATTTAGTATTAACACCGCTAGCAGTATCATCTACAAGGACGATATCATTTGCAAACAACATACACCATGGAATATCCTCTTGAATCTGACTAGTGAATTCATCCATAACTAAAGCGAAAATGTAAGGGCTCAAGGCTGACCCTTGGTGCAATCCTACTGTGATGGAAAATTCACTCGTCTCTCCTGCTGGTGATCTAATGGCAGTGACAGCACCTTCATACATGTCTCGAACAACATCGATATACCCTTTGGTTACTCCCTTTCTCTCTAGAACCCCCCATATAATGTCTCTGGGCACCCTATCATAAGCCTTTTCTAGGTCTATGAAGACCATATGAAGATCCTTCTTCATTGACCTATGTTTCTCTACCACTCTTCTTAGTAGGTAAATAGCTTCCATGGTCGATCTCCCAGGCATGAACCCAAATTGTTTCTCCGACACCATAGTCACCATCCTCAAACGATGCTCCATAACTCTTTACCACAGCTTCATCGTATGACTCATCAACTTAATACCTCTATAGTTGTTGCAATTTTGAATGTCCCCTTTGTTCTTGTAGATAGGTACTAAGGTACTCCTCCTCCATTCGTCTGACATCCTCCTAGACAAAATAATTTTGTTGAACAGCTTTGTCAACCAAGTCACCCCCAAATCACCTAGGCTTTTCCACACTTCAATAGGAATGCCATCTGGTCCTAAGGCCCTACCCGGTTTCATCTTCTTCAAAGCCTTGGCCACTTTGGACTTTTGTATCATCCGATAAAACTCGTATTCCATTTTCTCGCTAGGAACATCAATTTCCTCCTCACCAAAACCTCCTTCATGTTTCTCGTTTAACAACTTCTCGAAATACGTCCTCCACCTATCCTTGATATCCTCATCTTTCACCAACACTACTGAATCGCTACCTTTTATACACTTAACTTGAGAGAAGTCTCTAGCTTTCCTATCTCTCAGCTTGGCGAGTTTATAGATATTCCTCTCCTCATCTTTACTATCAAGTCTAGCGTAAAAATCCTCATAGGCTTTCAACTTAGCCTCTCTAATGGCTTTCTTAGCTTCCTTGTTAGCCTGCTTGTACTGCTGAAAATTTTTCACCTTCCGGTCCTTTTGCCACTTCTTAAAACATTCCTTCTTGGCTTTTACCATGGTTTGAACCTCGTCATTCCACCACCATGTCTCCTTAGAAATTGGACCTTTCCCCTTTGACTCTCCGAGAACTTCTTTCGATATCCTTCTAATACCATCGGCCATTGTCCTCCACATACTATCACTATCGCCTTCCATTCCCCACTCCATTTCTTGGGATGTTCGTTCCTTGAACACCTTTAGTTTCTCCCCTCTTAGGAACCACCATTTAGTCCGTGGACATCTAGTTTCCTTTCTCGGTCTATTATTTCCCTTGAGGCCAATATCTAACACCAAAAGTCTATGTTGTGCCACTAGACACTCTCCCGGAATGACCTTACAATCCTTACATAGCAACCGATTGGCGCCTCTTGCAAGAAAGTAGTCTATTTGGCTTCTATTGACTCCACTCTTAAAGGTAATTAAATGTTCCTCACGCTTTCTAAAGAAAGTATTCCCCACTATAAGGTCAAAGGCTACCGCGAAATCCAAAATTCTCCTACCACCTTCATTTTGGTCTCCAAATCCAAATCCACCATGTACCTTCTCATACCCCTGCTTCTGCACTCCCACATGACCATTGAAATCACCTCCTATAAAAAGCTTCTCCTCCAAAGGTATCCCTTGAGCCACGTCATCCATCTGTTCCCAAAATTTCTCTTTAGTAAGATCATCCAAGCCTACTTGGGGCGCGTAAGCACTAATAACATTAATTATACTCTCTCCAATCACAAGCTTAACTAAAATAATCCGATCTCCTTTCCTCGTGACTGTGACTACCGAATCCTTAAGGTGCTTATCTACTACGATGCCAACCCCATTTCTATGTCTATCCACACCCGTATAATATAGCTTATACCCTGTATCCTCTATCTCTCTAGCCTTCTCCCCTACCCACTTAGTCTCCTGCAGGCAAGCTATACTAATTCTCCTCCTAATCATGGTATCAACTAGCTCCCTAGACTTACCCGTTAAGGTCCCTATATTCCAAGTTGCTAAGCGGATCCTATAGTTCTGGGCTAGCTTCTTTACCCGCGCTCGTCCAGGCACACGCGGGAACCCTTGCTCACTTATCACCACACCCGGGCGCCGATGTGGCGCCCCTTGCTCATTTTTCGAAGCACCCGAAGGCAGGCACAACGCGTCGCTTAAAGGGAACGCCCTAGCATTTCTCGTTATAAGTTTAGGATTCATGTCATAGGGATCTAACGGGTCTTTTTATGTGCTGGCTGTCAGCTACCTAACGCACAACCCTCCTCCTTTATCCGGGCTTGGGACCGGCTGAGATCTAAAGATAAGGCTTTAAGAACGTCTCAGGCGGAGTTATCCTCAAGGGAAATAAAACAACAAATACCTCTAATAACCTTACAAACAAAGGGAATACATTACAAGAGAGTGTAGAATGTCACGACGAAACCTGTTTTATTGCCGTAGATTAACTTTAGACTTTTCAACAGGATTCGCTGCTCAGCTCATTACTTTAAAACTTTAGCTTACTGATCCCTCCCACCTCGATAATACGAGTCAGACTTTCAAGACACAACACGGCCGATCTCCAGTTGACTCTTGGTTTATGAAACTAGCTAAACATTCCATCATGGAAAGAGCCTTCTCACAATTCGGATCTATGATGTGAAAGATATGATCCACCCCTTCTATCTCTAAAATCTCTGCCTTTCCATTCCACTTACTCTTCACCAATGATTCATAGTACAACCTCCCTCTATCCCTCAATATACCTTCTCAGCAACACACACAATAACCCTGTCACATGCCAAACCTGAAAGACTCGGGGCTCCATCCGCAACCGGGTTAATAAGCAGGTCGTCGTTACCTTTATCTGACGGGCAAACAAACCGCCACCAACCATCCACCATCGATTTCCTCACCGGGTCGATTTTCTCCAACCCGATCGGCTCTTCGCCCCAAAAATACGGGTTGATCATGATTATCCCACGGAGCTTCAATTCTCCAAGCGGGTTTGACCCGATCCGGATTGCCAAGTGGTGGGCGATATTCGCCCCAGCACTATCCCCAGCCAAGAACACTCTTGAAAAGTCAATTTTGTCCCTGAGCCAATCCTCAGACCCACCACCAGACATATGTGAAGCAACCCAATTAAGAGCTGCCCATGCATCCTCATTGGCGGCTGGAAGCGGGTGCTCGGGCGCTTTTCGGTGATTTACCGAGACGAGGACGACGTGGGCTTTGGCAACTAGTACGTTGAGAGAGTTGTGGTACTTCGGATCAGCGGTTGATGATATGAAAAAGGCCCCGCCGTGAAAGTAAACCACCAGGGGTAGTTTTGGAACATCGGGTTTAAGACTGGGGCGGTAAAGCCTGGCGGAGACACCGGTTTCCGGTGCAATCACGGTGTCTTTGGATACGACGCCGGTTTGAGGATCATAGGTTGCTGGGGCAATTTCGTTGCCAAAGAGTCTCTCTACGGTTCCGTCTTTGTATACTCTTAGGTAGGGTGGAATATCATGGGCTACTTCTCGTTTGTTTGAATCCATTTGTGTGTGTGTGTGTGTGTGAGTGAGAGAGAGAGAGAGAGAGAGAGAGGAGGTGTGGTCACTGTCCAGTGTGCAAGAGCATGGTTACTTGTTCATGGGTAAGGCAGATATATTAACTTCATTTTCTGGGTGGCCCCATGCATGGTTTGTATTATTAGGCAAGTTATTGAAATTTGAAAAGCCAATTCAGTGGTCAATAAACATTAATGAGAGGAGGACTATTTCATTCAGCAAATATACACGTATTATTAGGCAAAATTGAAAAGCCATTCACTGGTCAACAAACTTTAATGAGAGAAGAATTGAGTTTAATTCAACAATATCATATATATAGTAGTATGTACTAGTATATAAATATATTAAAATTGTTTGATGTAGTAGGTAAAGCCTTAATTATTATTGTAATTATTATCGCATTATTCTAAACACGTATGTCCTTTGCATGTACATGTGCATATATATACAAACTCCATCGACGACTTTTTACTATTAATTAAATCATTAGTTATACGTACAAGGTTCAAGTTTCTAGAAACAATGTTAAACACATTCATCTTATATAGAAGAAAATCAATAATTTACATTACATTATACAACAGTGTCACTACATAACAATACTCCAAGATTATCTAATAGTTAATTTACGAAAAAGACACTTTGCATGAGAGGGATTTATTAAAAATGAAGCCCGAAATGTATGTGAAATACACCGTATCATAGTTGATGCTTTTATAAAAA
The DNA here is from genome assembly GCA_019985065.2 of Arctostaphylos glauca. Taxonomy (NCBI): domain Eukaryota; kingdom Viridiplantae; phylum Streptophyta; class Magnoliopsida; order Ericales; family Ericaceae; genus Arctostaphylos; species Arctostaphylos glauca. Next base: position 15,699,796 of record JAHSPW020000002.1, on the reverse strand, counting down.
CTAAAATAATTAATTTAGTACTACGCAGTCCAAATCATTCTTTATAATAATTATTATTGAGACGCGACGTGAAACTGTGAAAGGCTATAGGTTTATTTACTTTCAATGTTAAGATCAACATGAAAGCGACACCTAAAGAGAGCAAAGTCCTTTAGCGATTGGAAAAAGTTCCTAAATTCAAAGTAATCATTCGCGGTGAAAAAAGCAAACCTAGCGTTTGGTCCTTGGTTTTGTAGCCGTCTATCAAATGGGATTAAAGCATTGAAAAAACGTTCCTCACCATGCTAGCTACTACTATAGTTCTTTTTGATAACTCATATTTTCGGATCAGTTTATGCACGTTCTGACTAATTTTTTACAGATCAATTCTATAGTCCACCAATGAAGTCTTCATTAAAATCAGTACAAAATCATGTATAAACTGACTTCATAAAAATTAATAATACCTGAAAAATTTCGAACATATTATGAACAAACAGCTCCTAAGTGTCATGCCTTAATCATTATACTTAGGCAAAAAGGAGCAAATTTGAAAATTAGACCCTATGTGAAGCAACAAATTACTTGCAGGAACTCAAGTGCAGAGGTATGTGGAGGGAGTAGGGACACGTACCATCTCTACCTTTAAAAAAAAAAAAATCATTATTTTCGACTGACATAATTTGATTAAATATTTATCAGTATTCCAACATCTTAATTTTTTATATTTTATAAATATAATAAAATGAACGGTTCAAATTATAAAAACAAGTATCTCAATATATTTCAGTAAAATAGCACGAGAATTGAACTAAAATTTTATTTTATTAAATTATAAAAATAAAGACAGTCTAATTGTTAATTTTTCTCTTCACACTTTTATACACAGTCGTCTCCAACCTAAATTCGTGTTCTGCTGTAATTAGCTCTCAATTTCTGATACTTCTTATTCCATGACTATCAACACAAGTTTAGCTACATGCACCGAAAACATGCAACAATCACTGAATTATTGTTGTAGTAGGCCAGACTTACGAAACGTCAGGTCATGGCACATATGCGTCTAAATTGGATTCGGTAATCAGCGGATTGAAGGATGATCAAAGATTCTATCATTTCTCTTACCAAGATGGGTCCTCGGCCAAGTTAGGTCCATCTTTGGGTCAGACAGAAGACTCCACTAAACCCACATATCGTGCAAGTAGCTTGTTTTGGGCGCACGAATAGCGTGTGGGTTGACCCGAACAAAGAGTGATTAGTGTGACCTTGATACGACAGTTTCGTAACAACACTTAGGTTCCAGGTGGCTCAGCACAACCTCGCGGAGTACGACCTGATACTCGACGTGTCATGCATGACATCAGAAGTTGAAGCGGTTATTTTTTAGGCCTCATGGTGCACTTGACGGTGCTTCTAAACGAGGTGCACGAGATGTTTCGTCTAGGTGGCGTGGTGCACAACGTGGTATCTCGAATGTTGTGTTGTGTGCACCCATAATAGTCCTCTCCATAAGTATATAAGAACCCAATTGGTCCATCGCCATCTAATTGTGGCCGAGACTTACGCTCTCAGTCTTACATCGAACGCCTAGAGGCTCGACTATACGATAAGGATCAACTTCTCTTGGCCATCAAAGAGAAGCTACCCAATTCACAAAAGCTAACAAACTGAAGACGGGTCCGGCTTGGGCGACGACATGGGCGTGACTGATCACCGTCTCTTGAGAGGAGGAGACACAACAAGCCCCAGAGGGTTCCTATACAAAATTTATATTATATATAATTTTATTCTTATAATTACTATATATGTTTTTGGAAATTACTTTTTCTCAATATTTTTTTGAAATTACAAAAATAAATAAATTACATTGTTTTATTTATTTTTGTCATGAAAATTGTCCAAGGCATACGCAGGAATTCCTGACTGAGGCAAAGATCGAGGGTGGATATGATTCTCCTTTCGAGAAATAAAAATAGTCAATTGGGTCTCTGATCCGCCCCAATTGACATTTCTATTTCCAATATTACTCTAATTGGGAGAACACACCTGAATACTATAAATCATTCAGATTTTTGCCCGTACGAGCAAAATAGAGTTTTTGAATTTGGTGCTAACATTTTTCATAATTATAGTTATTAAAGTAAAATCAAAGGCGGATTAAGAGGGGATGCATGAATCTGAATCTTCGGGTGACCATTCTATACCACTGATTTACAAAAGGATTCACCACTAGGTATGTTTTAGTAGTAATTACATTTTGGAGTAATACTATGTTATCTTATAAATGAATATGAATACACAAGATTATATGCCTTATAAATATATACTGATATATATTGTAATTTTATAGATTGATTGAAAATATCCGTGATAATTTTTTGGTAGAATTTTTAACAGAATTGATATTACAAAAATTAACAATGTCTTTGTTCATTTATCAAGAAATTGATGTAGAAAAATTATTTTCCATAAAGCTATAGTGAAGTGAAGTAGACGAAAAATAAAAAGTATTTTTCTTTTACGAGTTCATTTGACAAAAAAAAATAATGAGAATGTTCAAAATAGATAGTTTAATTATATAAGAAACTAATGCAAAAATAAGATTTCTGCAAAATTTGGTGTTTTTTGATGGACATGTTTTAAGAAAAAACTAATCTTAATGGACAAGTTAGAGGCGTATGTCCTACAATTTTTCTGCTAGTTGAACACACAAAAAATATTAAAAAATTAGATATTCTCGTACTTTTCTTTCCTTTGTCGTTAACTGAACACGGCCTAAGTTGCAAACTTTTTTGAAGCAGGGCAGTTGTTGGGATGAAATCAATATATATTGACTGTTGGCAGTTTACTTAGAGATAAAATCACTCCGAGTTCTGTTGATTTTTAAGCATGAAATATCGAATTTGATTGGTTTGAGCTAGAGAATTTACCTAACAATCCCAATCAATGTTATGTAGGGACCGAAATCAGTTCGGATAGAATCAGTTCCTCAAAAAATTCGAGATATTTTGGTTGAGTGAAATGACTTAAATTTTGATCACATAAATAAAAGAAATGAGCTTAATTTTGAAACATATAAATTTTATTTAGTAGAACCCAAAACTCTAGTATACGGGCCGAAACCACTTACTAAGAGTATCCATATCAGTTTCTCTATGTTTGGGACCAAATTAGGGAGGAATTTCACTTTCTACTTTAAAGAGCTACATTTTCTAATATCTTTTGCATCATACTATCTAAATAGAGGTGAATAGTGACCAGTTCTAATTTTACATTCATTAAAAAAGGAGGTTACAGTGACCAAAGTTATCAATCTCGTACCGGCGAGCGTACCGATTTTGTTATTGTTACGGTACGTACTGGTACCGGTATATACCGGTGTACCGTTTCGAATTTATCACTAAAATTAATATACATATTTTAAATAATATCCTTTAACAAAAAATCATACTAAACATAAAAATAAAGAATCACAATTTAAAAAAAGAACACCAAACATAAAAAAAAAATATTAGCATTAAATTATGTCTAATTATCCAAAAAAATATTAATTTTTTAAATTTTTTTTGATACAGAATGATACGATACGATACTAGTCGGTATGGCCCGGAACGATTGCCGAAACGGTACTCCGGTGGTCCGTGCCATTACGAGGGCGGTACGGGACGTACCCGCTGGTACCGGTTGTACAGGACGAGATTGACAACTTTGATAGTGACTCCTCACTCCTTAAATAAGGAGTCGCTGTAACATTCACAAAATACGAAGGACGTCAGGAGAGGCTAATATGGAACGTATCTGGAAGAATTGCTACTCAAAATAGAAAAAAAAAAAGGCTTAAGAGAGGCTGATGTGAATGAACTGCTATAACACAATATCACTACAAATTAAAAAATAAATAAATAAATAAAAAACAATGGCAAACCCATAGTATGAGGAGGCAAACCCTTATTCCTGTATTTAATTTCATCCATTTCAAACAACGGTTGACCTTGTTTGGTAACACTTCTTGTTTTCTGTTTTCTATTTTTGTTCCCTAATTTTTGTTTTTGTTTTTAAAAAATAAAAATAAAAAACTTTTTTCTGTTAATCTGTTTTTAGTTTTTTATATATATAAGTATATATAAGTCTTATAATAATATATATATGTATATAATATTATGTATATATTATATATATAAGTATATGTTATATATACATAAGTATATGTTATAATATATCTAGTATACATATATTTATATAAGTATGTCTGTATGTATATATAAGTGTATAATATATATACTTATAAATGCACTGAGGATGACATTTCTCATCTGGATGCAATTGGAAGGGATCACATCACAGAAGCTGAAATGGTAGTCACTGAGGAACTCTGGAAAATCATGAAGCAGCACAAGCAACATCCTTAGATTGCCTCTGTACAGAAAATGAATCTGCACATTTAAATAGATACAGTTGGCAAGTAGCAGTTTCCCTATTGATATGTCAAAAATTAAGCCCTAAGAAAGGACAAATGTTAAGAAGCAAACCGCTTTTCCCAGTTTAGCCTGCCGAAGATGTGGCTCCAGGAACTTAAACAGGTCTATCAGCAAGCGTTGAAAAAGAGGCCAACCTTTCGGAGAGTTGACAGTGAGCAATTTAGGCATAAAACTCCTGTGACTTATGAGTTCAAGCCAGGCAAAGCTGCAATAAACATCACCGAGTCATCGGTGAAGGAAAAATTGGATGCGTATCCCTAACTAATAACCAAAGTAATTCCACATCAAAATTCACAGAAATAACAGGTTTCCTAAGAAATGTAGAGCTCGTGGTGTAAGATAATAGTTAATACAATATGTTTGTGAATTGATGAAAATTCTATCCTCAGGAGCAGTCACCATATGGTAATCAGGATCCAACCAAAGATTAGCAGACAAGTCAGTCACATCGCAAAGGGACCAAGAGAAAATACTAAGAGAATTATGTTGTAATTATGTTGCAACATAATTTGATTCAGGTCAGCATTATGTTCCCTTCATATTTCTATTAACTCAATTTCTTCGTCTCCAAACTAAAATACTAAGAGAGAATTATGCTCCAAATAATTGTAACAGGTAAGTCAATGAAACAAAAAAACATGAAAAAATGAAACAACTACACGAGCTTGAGAATACTTCCCAGCAAGTATTCACAACTCATTTGATGACTCAACTCATTGGATGAAAAGGTAAGACAATGACCAAGGCAAAATCTTACACAGCTAACTAATCCAAACCACCCTAAAATAGCCTTCACAAACGATGTTCCATAATTGGAGATTTACAAATGTTGATGAAACTGCAATATACAAACTCGTACAATTTGTTCCTAGATTACCATAGGGAGGCTGTTTACCAAAACAGATCAGACAACAGTGGGATTCTGCAGTGTCTGGCTTTCAAATACGTAACCAAGCAAAAGTGCATAAGTAATCTGCATTTCTGCAAGGTTTGTGAGTAATCGATTACATTTCACTTCACTTGTGTCTGATTTTCAGTTACGTAACCAAGTAGCGGAACACAAATAATCCATGTTTCAGCAAGGTTTCTAAGTGAATGACATCACTTGTTAACGTACAAGTAACAATATTCGGGAAAACCCTCTTAGGGCTAAACCATTATCACGATGAATATATATACAGAGCCTGTTACCCTAATTACATACTAACCCTAACTATCAATCTAATTATACATTAAGGAAATAATTAAATAAACATTACACTAATACAATATTACACACTAACACTCCCCCTCAAGTTGGTGCGAAGATATTACTCAAGCCCAACTTGGATGCAGTAGCGTGGAAACTCTTGCTGCTTCAGCCAGTTGATCTCCAGATCTCACAAAAGGCATACATATCGAACCCTCACTGAGTTTCTCCTTAATGAAGTGTCTGTCAATCTCTATGTGCTTCGTTCTATCGTGTTGGACAGGATTATGAGCAATGTTTATGGCAGCTTTATTATCACAGTAGAGTTTCATTGGACCACTATTGCTAAAATCCAAATCACGCAGCAAAGTTTGGAGCCAAAGAAGCTCACAAACACCATGAGCCATGGCTCTGTATTCAGCTTCTGCACTGGACCTAGCAACCACAAATTGTTTTTTACTTCGCCATGTAATCAAATTTCCTCCAAGAAAAGTACAATAGCCTGAAGTCGATCGTCTATCATCCACAGAACCAGCCCAGTCAGCATCAGTGAATGCTTCCAAACGCAAATGACCATGATTAGAGAATAGGATACCTTTTCCAGGAGTTGACTTGAGATACCTCAGGATGCGGTAAACCGCATCAAGATGGGCGGTGCAAGGATCATGCATAAACTGACTAACAACCCCCACTGCATAAGAAACATCTGGCCTAGTGTGAGCTAGATAGATCAATCTACCCACAAGTCGCTGGTACCTCTCTCTATCAGTACGCTCTCCCATATCTCCTTTCAGGTGATGATTCACCTCAATAGGTGAATCTGCAGGCCTGCAACCTAACATACCTGTTTCCTCCAATAGATCGAGAATGTATTTCCGTTGAGAGATAAAAATCTCTTTATCAGACCGTGCCACTTCCATGCCAAGGAAGTACCGCATTGATCCTAGATCCTTGATCTCGAATTCTTGAGCTAAACGAGATTTAAGGGTCTGGATCTCTTCCACATCATTGCCTGTCATTATTATATCATCAACATAAACAATAAGGACAGCAATTGTATCAGTACCTCTCTTTATAAACATTGTGTGATCTGCATGGCTCTGCCTGTACCCAAAGCTCACCATAGCTTTTGAAAATCTGTCAAACCAGGCTCGAGACGACTGTTTCAAACCATAAAGAGCCTTCTTTAACCTACACACTTTCCCTGCACTAACTGGGGAAGAAAAACCTGGAGGAACCTCCATATACACCTCCTCCTCCAAATCACCATGAAGAAAAGCATTCTTCACATCAAACTGCTGAAGTGGCCAATTCAAGATTGCAGCATGTTAGTGTTTAGAAAGGATAGAGAGAATGTGTAGGGTGTTAACTAACCCTAACACTCAACACTTTATTTATATAACGAGAGTGGTGGATACAATATGTAGATACCCGATGTGGGACTAATAACAATAAAGCTAGAAAGCTATTCTAACACTCCCCCTCAAGCTGGAGAATAAATATCACAAAATCCCAGCTTGTTACATATAAACTCTAAACGGGGTTTAAACAACGGCTTGGTGAAAATATCAGCCAACTGAGCTCCTGTAGACACAAATGGAGTAGATAACACACCACCATCTATCTTCTCACGAACAATGTGACAATCTACCTCAATGTGTTTCGTTCTCTCATGGAATACCGGATTTGAAGCAATATGTATAGCCGCTTGATTATCACAAAACATAGGAATAGGCAACTCCACATCAAAACCTAACTCTGCGAGGAAAGCTCTTAACCATACAATCTCACAAGATGTGTGTGTCATGGCTCGATACTCCGCTTCTGAGATAGCGTAGCAGTGGATGAAGAACCCATAGATGAAGGCTGACTTGACACAAGGCGTTGATACTCCTTTGCAGAAATAGTCACCCCACTGTTGGCAGAAGGATGAGTAAACTGTCTAGCATCCTCAGAAATAGTAACCTGATGAGCCTGAGGAAAACCATGAAGATCATAACAATACCCCACTGTATGGTTTGTACCCCCACAATGGGTACACTGTCGAGTACCATATAAAAACCACCACGACTACGACGAAAACCACGACCAGAACTACCTCCCCCTGACATGCGATCATAACGAGAACCACTACGACCACAGGACTGAGGACCACGGCCACCAAAACCATTAGAAATAACTGAAGCAGTCTTCATCATAAACAAACCAAAGCAACAACGAGTATATCACGGGCAACCAAACAAAGCAACCAGGTAACCAAGAGCTACCAACTAATCAAACTTGAACCAACATCATCACTGGTCAACAAGTAAATAACAGAACCTGATGAGCAACAGCGGAAGGACAAAAGCAACACCGGCAACACCAACAAATCACCGATACTCAACAAATCACAGGAGAGAACACCAGAACAACGAACATAGATCAAACCGCCTAACAAAACCAAGACAACCAATACACATACCAGACCAGCAGCTAGCCACACGAAATCGACAACACCAACAAACCCAACTACCAACACGAAATCGACTAACACCAGTGGAGATCAACTAGCAACACCAAAACTAACACCAACACCAACTAGCAACACCAACGATGCAGTAAACCAACACCAACTATCTACTGAAAATCAGCCAGAGATCAAACCAAACAGAGGCTAGGAAGACCAGAATACATCAAACCAGAACCAGAGGCAGACAGGCAGACGGCAAGGCAGACCAGAGGAAAACCAGAACCAGACGGCAAAACCAGAAACAAACGGCAAACCAGAAACCAAACCACGCAGTAACAGAAGGTGCGAAACCAGCGGTGGGGAGCAACATCAGAGGCGGCAAACATCAGAGGTGCGGCACATGTGGAACAGCATCAGAGGCGGCAAACATCAGCAGTAAGTGATGGCTGAGACAAACATCAGCGCTAAGTGCATGGCTGAGGCAAACAGGCGGTTGCAACTGGGGTGCGGCAGACTAAGGCGGCAAATAGGCGGTTACAACTGGGGTGCGGCGCCACTGATGGTTGAGGTCGAGGGAAAAGAAGCGGAGATAAAAGGCATTCACTGATATGCGGTACTGATGGCAGCGCAACTTCTAGGGTATGCGGCTGGAGGAAGGTTGGAAGTTGGTAAGGCGCTACTGATGGTGAGGCGTTCACTGATGGTATGCGGCTGGAGGTTGGGCAACGGTGGAAGGTATGCGGCTGATGGCTAATGGCTAATAGGCTGCGGAAGGAAGGTCGGCTTGAGGCTAGGATTAGGGTTAGAGTTTAATTTCTAGGGTTAGGGTGGAATACGATCCATGGCTCTGATACCATGTTAGTGTTTAGAAAGGATAGAGAGAATGTGTAGGGTGTTAACTAACCCTAACACTCAACACTTTATTTATATAACGAGAGTGGTGGATACAATATGTAGATACCCGATGTGGGACTAATAACAATAAAGCTAGAAAGCTATTCTAACACAGCACATGAAAGTAATGTACGCACCGAGTTCATCTTCGCAACTGGTGCGAATGTCTCCTCATAATCAATGCCATACAGGTTTGCGTAAAACCCCTGGCCACCAATCTCGCTTTATATCTCTCAACTGAACCATCAGCATTATGCTTAACAGTGAAAATCCACTTACAGCCTACAGGTTTCTTTCCTTCCGGAAGCTTTACAAGTTCCCAGGTGCCATTCTTTGCTAAAGCTTTCATCTCCTCAACCATAGCCCCTTTCCACTCAGGTATCATAAGTGCTTCCCTCCAATTCTGTGGAACAGTTATAGCAGAAATAGAAGCAACAAAGGCACGGTACGAAGGAGATAAATGATTATAAGAGACATAATGTGAAATTGGATGCTGAGTACATGATCTGACACCTTTCCGAATAGCAATAGGACGGTCATCAAACTCAACGGAATCAGTTGCACTAGAAGAATCACAATGAGGAAATACACTAGGAGAGGATTCATTACCAGATGAATTAGGTGAAGAGACTGAAGATGATTCTGGAACCGAAGTAGGGTCTGCTGATTGGCAAAGTGGTGGAGCACATGGAGCTTTAGTTCTCCTTTGATACGTTGCCAAGGTGGTAGGCCACTCTCTTGGCAATCTATGCATGTTCTCATCCACTCGTCCATCACCATCATGTGGTTGAACATTCTCAACAGATACCAATTCGTCTTCTTCCTTATTCTCCCCCTCACTATGAAAAGAGGAAGGCAACAAAGACCATGATGACTCCAGAGATTGGAACTCCCCTCCTTCCTCTCTCATCTATTCCGGACTAACACTCTCCCCCTGAAGAGATGAAGGAATATACAAGGACTCTGTCTCCCAAAAAGTAACATCCATTGACACAAAAAACTTCCTAGACTGGGGCTCATAACATTTGTAGCCTTTTTGGGTAGGGGAATACCCAACAAAAACACATTTGTGTGCCTTATGTCCAAGCTTTCCCCTAGAAGGATGAGGAGCATGAACAAAACACACAGAGCCAAAAACACGTGGAGGAATAGATGTGGCGTGACAAGTACTAGGCAAACATTCAATGGGTGTTTTGAACTGGAGCACACTAGATGGCATGCGATTAATGAGATATGCAGCAGTTAAAATAGCCTCCCCCCAAAAGTATTTAGGAATTTTCATGGTAAACATAAGAGAGCGGGCTACCTCAACCAGATGGCGATTTTTCCGTTCGGCAACACCATTCTGAGATGGAGTATCCACGCATGTGGTTTGGAAAAGAATGCCATGGTCATCAAGATATGCACGAAAAAATTTATCAATGTACTCAGTACCGTTGTCACTACGAAGAATTTTAATGTTCGTGTCAAATTGAGTGTACACCATCTTATGAAATGATTTGAAACATGAAAAAACTTCATTTTTAGTCTTGAGCAAGTACACCCAAGTAACACGAGAATGACAATCAATAAAAGTGACAAACCATCTATAACCCTTTAATGAAGTAGCGGGGGAAGGACCCCAAACATCAGAATGAATAATCGTAAAAGGAGAATCACTTCTCTTATTAATAGGTGCATAAGATGAGCGTTTATGTTTAGCAAGTTCACACGCTTCACAAAAAAATTGACTCTTAGGACAATACTTGACTAAAGTAGGAAAAAGGTTCTCTAAAATCCCAAAAGAGAGATGACCCAATCTACGATGCCACTGGTGCAATAAGGATAAAGCTGAACCCGTATCGGCTTGTAAAGCTTGACCACATGAGAATGATGGTTGAGGACAAGGTGCATTTTCCAGATAGTAGATGCCACCAAGTGCTTTACCACTGCCAATCACCTTCCCCGTTTTCAGTTCCTGAAATACACAATGAGTAGGAAAGAAAGTTATAGAGCAATTGGCAGAACGTGTAAAACTACTAACAGAAAGTAAATTGGTGGCAAAATTTGGAATATGTAGAACAGAAGATAGGGAAATGGAGGGAGAATAAGGAACAGAACCTTTCCCTGAAATGGCAGAGAATGAGCCATCTGCAATTCTAACTTTATCCTTACCAGAACATGGGTAGTAGGAATCAAAAACAGAAGAACAACCTGTCATATGATCTGACGCACCAGAGTCTATAATCCAAGGAGTGGAAGAAGAAGACGCTGTGAAAGCACTGGACAGTATACCTGAATGGGCAAAATATGATGAGGCAGGAGCTGATGTAGGAGGTGTGGAAATAGGGGCTACAGTAGATGAAGAATCAACCCTCGCTGACAGAAGACGCCTGATAGCCTGCAACTCCCCCTGAGAAAGACCCCCATGAGACTCACCATGTGGCTGAACCCCAATAATCGGTCCTGGATCAGTCACGGTAACAGCTGCAGATTCTGTGAAGTGAGCCTGGCCATGATAGCGCCCATAACCACGGCCACGACCACCACCACCACGACGTCCACCTCCTGTGTCACGAGGAGGACGCCCATGTAGTTTCCAACAGGTGTCTCTGGTGTGATTGGTCCCATCACAATAATCACATTTACGCTGTCCACTAGATCCACCATGATTTCCAGACTGTACCTTGCCACTCTGTGGAGATCTGAATCCTCGCCCAACATTAGTATGAGGGATAGCAGCTAAAGCAGAACGCTCAGAAGTAGGTGGAGCAAGCATGGCACTGCGCCTACTCTCCTCCTGCTGAACAATGGCATATGCATCCGCCAGGGAAGGAAACGGAACACGGCCCAATACCTGCACTCGAATCTGATCATATTCCCTATCAAGGCCAGCCAGGAAGTCATAAACACGCTCTTTATCAATCCGTTGAAGCCACTTAGCAGCATCAGCTTCACACGCAGCTTGAAACCCCTGATAAAAATCAAATTCCTGCCATGCTCCACACAACTCAGCATAATAGGTAGCAATTGGGTGATTATTTTGCTCCATAGAGCGAAGCCTCTTTCTCAGTTCAAAACACTGAGCATCATTACCCTGCTGAGAGTACATATCAGAAACAGTTGTCCAAACCTTGTATGGATTCTCAAGTAACAGAAAAGGATTACGGATATCGGGTTTCATAGAATTGAACAACCATGTCATAACCAGGGATCGCTGAGCTTTAAACCTTTTAAGTTCCAATGCATCTGGAGGTGGGTTAACAGGACCCTCAATAAACTCTGACACTCCTTTGGACTCAATAGCCAATGTAAAAGATCGTGACCAAAGTATATAATTTGTTCCATCCAATTTAATTGGACAAATATCCACAGGAGCACTATCCAATGCCTTACTAAACTGGCCAGAAGTATACTGTGTACCTGATGCTTCATTCATCTCTACTTTCGGCGCATCAATTTTTTCCTCAGACATAATTCCAACAGGATAATCCGCGTGACCAAAAGAAAACTTGACCAAAAATCAGTGAGAGAGGTGATGGACGAGAGGTACCAGAGAGATACCAGTCGGCAACAAATACCAGAGAGATACCAGAGAAGGGGCGGCGACTGGAAGACCAGTCGGCAAACGGCGTCTGGTCGTCTGGCGATGGCGACGCGTCTGGTCGTCTAGTGTTGCCGTCGGCAAAGAGAGGGAGGGGACGGCGACGGCTGGAAGGCAAAAAACTGATACCAGACGCGTAAATGTGACCGGCGATGGTGAACAACGGCGTCAGGACGACGGGTAAACCCTGGTCAGTCGGCAACGGCAATGGAAGGGTCGGAAAAGTCACGACTACGGGTAAACCCTGGTCAGTCAGAGAAGGCCAGTCGGAGAAGTCTCAAACGACGGCAGCGGAAGAGGCTGTGGTAAACAACGAAGAGGTATATAGCAGCGGTGAGGGCTAATGGAGCGGTGAGGGTCGGCGGTGAGGCGGACGATGGAAAGGCTGATGGTGGCACCGGAAGAGGCTGATGGTGGCGGAAGGGATATACGGCAGCGGAAGAGGCTGTTAACGCTCTGATACCATGTTAACGTACAAGTAACAATATTCGGGAAAACCCTCTTAGGGCTAAACCATTATCACGATGAATATATATATACAGAGCCTGTTACCCTAATTACATCTGTTACCCTAATTACATACTAACCCTAACTATCAATCTAATTATACATTAAGGAAATAATTAAATAAACATTACACTAATACAATATTACACGCTAACATCACTTTCTACTTGTCACCCAAAATCTTGAGAGACATATCCACACAACCTGACAAGGGAGATTTTCAGTCATGTCCTAGACATTCACATACATGATAGGATCCTCACCTGGTGATGCCTTTAAAAGGTGAAAAACATAAAGCAAAAAGCCTGCACCAAACCTTCGTACAGGAACAGAAGTCTCCAAAACAAGTATTTGTGTCACCATTCTTCCAATTACTAGGGGAGACTCTCATACTCAGACCTAACAATCACAGCACTCTAAGCATGAATGTTTCGAAATTCCAGCCAACATTAATCATTCAACAAATAGAAGATACAACATTGATCTGAATCAATTGCATCCTTACCGTCAAGCGCATTAAAAAATAGAGCCTGCAAAAATGAAAAAAAACAAAGAGGGCATAACATATTTAGATATTCAGAATGCTGACCTGAACGCAGGAACTTTAAGAGGCTGCACTACATGAAAAGCATTCGCAAAAGCAGTAAAGACCTGGAAAACAGTCAATTGCATTAGTTATGTAGAATCTGAAATGCAACAAACGAATTAAGAATGCCTCATACCTGAAAACTAGAACCCTCCAGAATGGAATCAGTGGCAAGAAGATCTAAAATCCAGCTAATAAACAACCTGAAATATGGCCTCGGATTGAAAGATGCTGTCTTCTCTTCAGCATCTCTTTGAAGGACTCTCACAGTTACCGATAATATCTGATGAATTCACAATAAGTAGGCATTCACCCATGTTCTGTGAAAGCATAAAAAGAAACAAGACCAACTACAGTTGCGTTTAGACCTTTGGCCAAAATAGAAGTTTATTTGGTCCATCCCCTGCCATGCAATACTGTATAACAAAGAAAAGCCACAAGTCATGTTAACAAGCTGATATAAAGAACACAGGAAAGTACAGATATAGAACAAATACAATCACGATATGCAAAATAGCCTAGTACCACAAGCAGAATGGGCCGAAGAGCATCAGAAACTGTGTTTACCTCCAAACCTAACACGACAAGCTTTGCAAACACATCAATGGCAAGAAATGATAGGCCCTGTGATGTTTGAGGAGGCTGGAATGACGAGGACCCGGAACTAATCCCCTCAGTTGAGAGACAATGTGTCACGGAAAGTTTCTGAAACCACGTAGTATTATCAGTAACAGTATTGGTGGTGACGATGGAGATACATACCATTCTATCCATTTACAAAATAAAACAAATGGAAATGTGTAGAATTTTTTTTACCATGAGATGACAGAAGAAACGATTAGTCATATCATCCCCGTTAAGATAACCCTTTTGCTGCAATTGTGAGACAAAGCGAGAACAAGCTGCATCATTTCGACCATGGCTTTCATATATATTGTACCACTCCGCAAATAACTCAGAATCCTACAATCCATTCACTAAACAAGTAAGTGTCCTAGAAGATAACAGGAAAATGGAATAGAGAAACTCTATTTCCTCATAATTGGACTATAAATATAAAAAAGAAAAACATATTGCATTACACGTAATTGATAGAAACACGCTATTATTTTTTTGTGGAGGGATGTGGTTTACACCAAGGTTTTCTTGGTGTGGATGTACAAATGACCTATACACACGTTTCGTGTAAGCTAGGGGGAAGTTGAACCTGATGCCCCCTCAAGAAGTATATAAGCGCGTAAAAAGTTAAATTCGAAGCAATTTGAGCCCTTCCTATGTTTCAAGAGATCAAAAGCACTCCAGTTCTGTTTCATTAGTGTAGGAATGCAACTCTACTTGAGATTATCTTGTTAAGATCTCCTAACAACAGGGGCTTTGCAAAAATCATGTTCAAGGTCAAGACACAAAAGCACGTAGAATTGAGAATATGCACAAGTAGTTTGAGAGGACCAAGGAAGATAGAGATGAGAGAGCAAGGGAGGGAGGGAGGGAGTGAGAGCGAGAGAGATGAGGAAAATTCATCGGTTGGCCTCTTGTAGCATTATCACTTCTAGTCACTACTAGAAACTATGCTTTCCTTCATCTTCCACCACCAGAATTCACAAGAACCATAGATGTTTGATCATAGGAGTGGTAAAGTCATCATAAGCACTCTGTTTGTAGCCTACAACTACATCCCACCCCCCCAAACCCAACCACAAACACACAACAGAAAGGAAAAGAGAACCAAAAAATGGAAATGAAGCATCCAACTCAAAACCAATTGGCAGTGAGTGGAGAGGCCACCCAAACTCATATACTAGTTTTGGAGATAAGATTAATCAATATGGGACAAACTCTACCACATGTGCGACCTTTGACCTGGACGTAAAGAGGTAAACAACTGACTGATAACACAAGGATCATTACAAAACAAGATGCAGTTAAGGCACAAATAATGCATAAATCAACCAAGAGTCTTATCTAAAATCCTCTCAAACCCTAGCTAGCTTTGATACCATCTTAAAGCATCCAACTCAAAACCAATTGGCAATAAGTGGAGAGGTTGCCAATCCTCATATACTAGTTTTGGAAGTAATAATTAATCAAGGTGGTCAAACTCTAACAAAACTAAAGCAAAATCATTGAGGAAAAAGTAATATCATGTTTTTCTTGCAGAGCTGAATAGTTGAAAGAAATATTTCTCAAAACTACCACAACTTAGCTCTAGAGTAATCCTAAATTGCAAAAAGATCCAACGAAATCATGCTCATCATTGACTCTAATAACACAAAGAGATATTGACAATTCCTAGGACAGAAAGCGCATATATATATATATGTGTGTGTGTGTGTGTGTGCGCGCGCGCGCGCATGTGTAGGGAGAGAGAGAGAGAGTCCAATTTTAAATTTGACTTATACAACTTCCCTTTATGCCCTCTCACTTTTAAAAAAATCATGCATTGGAGAATATACACTCTCATTTAATGCTAAAAAGGTAAAGGGTATTCTTGTAAAGTTAAAGCACATAGTGCTTCCTTAATAAGTTGGAATCTAAAAAATGAACAACCAAATTGGGACGGAGGGAGTAAGAAAATTGAGTGTAATGGGAAGGCCTTCATTGAAAATCCCACCATCAAAATATAAATGAAACCAGGAATTAGTGCCATCTACAAGCAAATGCAGGCAATATTAGAAAAGCCACATATCTGCTTGGCATGTTCCTTTTTACATCAGTAATCAATCTCATACACATGTTTTCTAATTAGTATTCAGAAAAACCTGATCATTAAATCTGGAAAGGTCCACTTCCCCAGGATCGGCATTGATCAATTCTTCCATAGTTGGAATAGCATCATTTAAACCCTGTTTCTCAAGCAGAAATAACTTTAAATTTTCTACTCCAAAAAGATTCATTCAAGCAAGGGAAGTTAGAATACATATATATATGTACACGCGCATGCGCGCACACTAACAATAGCACTATCTTCATCAACCTTCTTTTCTATGCATTGATTGGCCTTGTCATCCTTGCCTACAGAAAATCCAGAAAGAGCTGGTGCATTAGCAGCAGGATTTCTCGCAATCTCGACCAACAGTAAAGATTCAGGAGATCCACCTTTAGTCGCAAGCTGCATTATGGAAAAAACTATCAATCACATGACCCTAAACATCAGAACTATATTCAAGATGACATAATACTGTACCTCTACCAAATTGGGAAGTTCAGATACAACACCTCTCAAGTCCTCAACCAACAAAATCTGGAGAAGAGAAATTGCAAATTCTATAGCAGTTTCTGCACAACATAAACTTAGTAAGCTTTCATATCAAGAATAACCACCTAACAATTTTAAAGCATCCACCCAAAATGAAAATTTACTAATGAGGGACAAACGCTAACACTTCCCTTCCCGTGCAACCCTCACTAGCACGTGCATAGGTAAATAAGGAATCCAAGAACAGAGGGATCGCGATGAAACTAAGTGCACCAATGGACAAAGGTTTTGAAGCAAGTAGCATGAAATAGAGTCATGTCCAAAAGCCTCTGAAGCCCAGTTGGGATACTATGTTAAACATATTGGAGAATAAAGAAGAAAAGAGAGGTTCCAGAGAAGGACAATATGTAGGCTTCTCTCCCCATAAACCTTCGTATTTATCATCAAGAAGTCAATATCAAAAAACACGATTCTGACAACATCACAATTACTAAAGGCATGCTCAATAAATTCATGCTCTTTAACACATACTATTCCTCCCAGCATCAATAAGCTTTTCCATGTGCATGTTGTATTCTGCAAGGTTCAGCAAGTCCTTTCGAATAAGTTCAACAATTATCTCTGTCTGAAATTTCCTCTTCTCATCTGAATAGATCACCTATATAAGAAATTACAAATGCAAGTAGTGAATTATCTACAAAATTGAGAAAGCCCACAATGTGATGAATAGAAGCAAAGGAGAAAGGAGATCAGAAAGATAGAACAACTTGAACATACTAATGATGAGATTTTAGAAGATTTTTTTCGGATAAACATGAGATGTTAAAAGATGCCAAAATAAAAAATCTAAAATTCTCATTGACACCAATCTTGCCTCCTGCTTTAATTCTAATTGCACATCATCACCAATCTCTCGCTTGCCATTATGTAATCCAACGTGGATCGAGAAAATTGTCCAATGTGGGGCCATTGCTTGCACATCAATGTCATTACCCGTTTCTATTTCTAGCTTCACCTTTAAAAAGAAATCACTCATACATATCCTAAGTGTCTTGGAATGCTTTGATTCTAGAACTCCTACCTAAAATTTGAGCACCCCTGGTTTAGTTTTATCACATGAAATAGAAAATTGGTTCCCATGTTTTGGTTATGTCAAAAGAAACAGAAAAACATTATTCAAGCACCACTTTTTTGTTGCTTGCATTGTCCACTTGTCTCTTTCTAAGGCTCGATGTAAGCTGTAATCACAAAACGGACCAAGATTATCAACGTTCTTGATGTACATATACATATTTATGAAGACATATCTTTAGGAAGTAGTACACAGTGGAAAGCTTGGCTCATCCAAACCTTGTCCGCTCGTTCACTCATGTCAAAGGCAAAGAGATTAGGGCTTCATATTGATCTTACAATAAACCCACAGCAAATGGAAGTTCACTTGTTTCTCCTGCAAATTTTATTACTACAATCGTAGCTAATGTATGGTCATGCAAAATGAAGGCTAAGGCAACATACCCAGCTAGTGAGCTCTTTAACAATGACCTTGCATACGTCTCGAATAGCCGCCAGAATTTCGATTTGAGCCTTAATGTGTGAAACGTTTGAAGCATCCTCATACAATCTCTTAAAAACCTGTTGCAACAAAATTTGCAAAATTAGTCAATACTAAGCACTTGTATGAGATATTCAACATGAGAAAAACAAACCTTTCGGGCCACAGCCAGTGCGGCTTCATCTCGGCTTATACATCTCAGTATGATTTCAGGAACTTGAGCAATAACTCCCTGCACAGAAAATGTGAATCCAAAACAAGTAATATCCCTGATTTTCACCTTCAGACATGTTTATAATAGCTTCAAATAAAACCTTAAAGAAGGCCACAAAGACATCAAGGGCCCGAATGAAAGTCTTGGCAAAGCAGCTGCAAGTTGACATTACATTTTGCTACAAACAATGTACAAAATGCTAACTAAGTGGCAGTAACAGAAAATTACTACCTGAATATCTGTCTCCCCAGTATCTTCAGTAAATAATGTTTCCAGCTGCAAAGAGCTCCTAATGATTAATAACTTTGAAGATGATATACAAAGTTAAAAAGGAAAGGAAACAAGGAAAAGAACTAAGAGCAAGAGATAGAACAAATAAAAGAAGATGACATCCGAAGTACCAAACAGTAAAAAAGGAGATATTTCTCAAATAGGGAGCAAACAGATGTGTAATAGTAGGAAAGCAAATATGTGAGGAATAAACAAATTAAGAAAGAAAGAAAGACCAAGGAACAAAAGGAAAAGAGAGAAAATAAATAAGCTGCATAAACATAAAAAAGGAAAACAAGCTACCATCTAAATCATTTCACATGATCCATGATCCCATATCAACAGTAAGATAAAAAAATTTTAAAAAAAGTCACATAAGCTACTTATTTCAATAGATTCTATCTGGTGATGTGAATTATATCTGAGTTGATTCATTAATTATTTCCACTGGCAGAGCCTGGGTCATTTTATTTTTCCTTCTGCCTTTATTGCGCGAGAGTGCACGTGCACGTGCATCTGCACATGTTGCTTGGCAATGGGGAAGTATTTGTAAATTCTTACAGAAGCAATACACAAGGGCATTAACTACCTTCTGTGCAACAATTTGATACTTCTCTAAAGCATCTCAAATGGTTAAGGATTCTGAAATGCCACCAGCCATATGCTCCAAAGTAGAAGTTGCAAGAAATAGAGGATGAGCCCCCCCAAATTCCTGGCGCCAAATAATCGACATGCACATCAGTACAGAAAAGATACTTCAACTGTTCAACATGAACATGCAATAATGCACCTTGACATGTGTCGCAAAACCTAAAAGAAAGAGATAAGTAAAGTAATAAAAACAGAAATAACATAGCTTCCACTAACTTTCATAGCATTAGAGGTCTCTAAAATATGCGGTTCAAAGGCAGTAGCTGATGAAGAAATTGAAGCAACACTACTAACTTCACCCTGACGCGGAATAATACCATCAGTTGTGACATTGCGAGCAGAGGAACTACTGCGACAAGAACATAAAAACAGGTAAGCGGGAAAAAAATCTGTAGGGTAACCATAGAAGAAAGCAACTCACCCAAGAAGCCAGGTTGAACTAGGGTCCACCTCCATAGAAATTAGATCTACAGGCTGAGAAACAGAACTCAACCCCAAACTCCTAAGTCCAGATGAAGAGAGTCCTAGGTTAAGCTGTCCAGTAGATGAAATATAAGTATAAGACACGCCAGGACCAAAAGAATCAGTAGATGAAACCGGTACAGCAGCAGGAACTGCATTCTGACCAGACAGTTTTTGCCAAGGAAACCGAATGAATTCCAATGCAACCAGAGAGAATAAAGCAACAGTGCAATATTAGTTTCAGTTTCAATCAGCATACATAAATTTTCCCTCAATAAGTTAAGAAAAGCTACCTCATAAACTTGCTGTTGAGAATGGGAGAGGTGACCGGGTCTCGGGCGAAGGGCCTCTGGTATTACACTCATAGGACCTTGTGTATACAAACATGCATTATAATATGACTTGCCAACAACTTCTCTATGCTTCCTTCTTAGTGAAAGTTGTTGAGTGATTTCATTGTTGATTGTTTTCAATGCCTGAAAAAACATTCATAAATGCATTATGAAAACCAGTCAAGGGAAATTTCTAACTGCCTTCTTGTATATAACTGGGATTAGGGGATAGTAAAACCTAGCTTAGATGAAATTGTGAATTTCTTGAATTCCTTGCATAGGGTTATTAGTGTTGGCCTTTCCTGTTCTAGGTGTTCTTGAGTTTTTTCTAGCTATTGGTTTGCAAGATTTTTTTGCGTTTAGCCTTGTACACATAATGATATCCAAAAAAAGGCCAACTTCAAACTGGCTACACTAAATTAAAAAATTATATGACTAATTTATCTTCACCACTAAGACCAATCCCAAAGTTCATTGCTGAGCTCAAATTTGGTGTTTATCCTTTTTTATAGAAATTAAATTTTGTACAGATTGCTCTCCTTTTGGCGCTTTTGTCTTGATACATACCTACTTATCCAGAATGAAAATATCTAAATCATCTAATGAAGTCTTCCATTAAACTGAGACCTCTTTCTTCTTCCATAATCTTTTCCTTCCTCTGCACTTACTTTTTTTAATTTGAAGAGTTTCCAGTATGCATACATCTTAGTCAAAGTACTTTGGCAGTTTCAAGAAATGCGGCGACAATATTTGGCAGTATCAGCAGTTACAAATTCTGGATTGGTGCCGTATCAAACCTTATTGACCGTTATTTCGACCATATGCATGCCTGGTATTTAACTGAAGCAATAGTGCTACACTAACTTGTTTGCATATGAACAGGAAGATTAGGAAATACGACATGTTATTGATGCATGTAAACATACTTTGTCCCTTGTAGCATGCTCGATCGCTGCACAACAAACGTTAAGATTATCATTTAATATAATAGCAACAGCTTGCTCTTGAAGTTCACTGGAGATATTGGAGGCCTGCATTGAGTTCCTAAGTTGACTAGGGATGGAGACAAGGAGAGAATCCTGCAAGTAATAGTACAACCGGAGATGGTCTTATTTAGAGGAAAACAACAATATATTTGCTGGTTCACAGCATAGTACATCAAACAGTAAAAAAAACACAACATTAAAAACGAGGCAAGGAAAAAGAAGTGACAAAGCAACCAAAAAATTAGGATGGTACAAAGCAGCCAAAAATTAGAATGCTGCAAAAAACCTTGCATGTGACATGTGCCAAACTTCCTGCTAGACTTGCTACCATCAAGTGTGCAGCATTATATATATGGGTCTCATCAGATTCCATAGCATAGTCCTAAGATGTCAAACACAATAAAAGTTACACCTCAACGTGAAGAATGTTGGTCATTCAAAATGAAGGATATACAAACCTTTAAGACAAGGTCCTTTGTTGTCAGACTAGCTATGGTTACACTGCGTTTAACAACATGATCCTTTACCTCCTCTATAGCCCTCTCCATGGCAAGGGTAACATTTCTGACATAACAAGTACTGACTGTGTTACAAATCCAGGGCAGGAATGATGGTTATGTAACTTAGACAGGGAAGGAGAACAGCAAACCTTTGAGAATATTGCAAGCCCAAATGACTGAGTTTCTGGTTGAAGATAAAGCGACTTCCAATATCATGGATAGGAGGAGAAAGCTGCCACCACAGAAGGTAACTAAATGCTATATCATAGAAATCACTAAAGTGTAATAGAAGACTGAAAAGTAAATAGAGAGGAAGCATACCTGACCAACAGAATATTGGGACTGAGATGAAGGTAATTGAGAAATCCCTTGGCCAGAAGGAAGCCAGTCAGAGAGGCTTAAGGTTGCCATTTTTCCATCCTCCGTTGATGGACCAAAAGCAAAATAGAGATTCCCAGAATGCTGAAGTGAAAAGATTAATTCAATACTACAAACGTGGAACCAACTGATTTTAAGCATGTATAGAAAGCACAGACCATCACAAACCTGTGACAAGTGATTTAAATGGCCACCAGCCGGGGTTGAACTGATTATTTCAGGCTGCAATTCAACCGGATTAAATGTAGACACAATTCCAGTGTTGGTTTCAGTGATTAATTTCCGCTGGGATGATCCCATATCTTTATTAGAAAAATCAGGGTTGCCTTGAACCTCCCGAACTCGACCCATGAGCAGAGACGTAGGTTTAACATCTTCCAACGCCACACCAAGGTTCTTAAAGAGAACCTAAAATACCAAAGAAGTGGGGATGAGATAAGAAACACAAGCATGCCATTCAGCTACTAAGGTGCAAAAGCAAATCAAGAAGCACAAGTTTTGTGTACCTCAATGTCAAACTTAAGATTGATTTTCAGATTTGGTAACACGTAAATCTCAGCAAGTAAACCAAGAATTCCCATGGTCCAAGGATTAGGAGGCTGATAGGCAAGACTGCTTTGGCAGTGTTCCAAAATCTGTAGAAATTATCATAATTAAGCTGATCCTCAAATTCAGAGCAAATGACTTAACAAATTGTACCTTTGAGGTAAATGGAATTACTGCGATCATCAGTCCCTTCTCATATGCCTGCATGAGAAACCATTCAACAAACCCTAAAATCATTGAAAACTGGAAGGTCTCCCAGCTAAGAAGGTACGTACAGTGCATTCAAAAGCAAAATTATGCTCAGTCAATATTCACAAAGATCAGTGTATCAATTACCTCTATTATGAGAGTTTTGGGATCTATTTCTCGGGCCCTCAGTACTAGATTTCTTCCAATAGTGAACTTGCCTAGCCAAGCTACCCAAATTTTTCAGCAATGAACGCTCTTGTGAACTTGATTTTATCAAATCTGATCTCAAAAACCAAACCAAACCAAACTGAGCCTTATGTCCCAAATCAATTGGGGTCGGCTACATGAATCCTTTTCCTCCAAAGAGTTCTGTCAAGTGCTGCTTGCTCCCTTAGCCCTAGTAGACTTAAATCCTTGCGCACTACCGCATCTAATGTCAATTTGGGTCTTCCCCTCCCCGGAGCATTGCTATGCAAAACTATCCTATCCGCTCTCTTAACTATTGCATCCGTAGGTCTACGATAGACATGCCCAAACCACCTAAGCCTATTTTCCCTCAACTTCTCGTCTATAGGTGCTACGCCTACCATCTCGCGGACTGTTTCGTTTCTAATCCTATCTCGTCTAGTCTTACCACACATCCCCCTCAACATTCTCATTTCCGCTACACTCATCTTGGTCACCTGTTGTTTCTTCATAGGCCAGCATTCTGTCCCGTAAAGCATCGCTGGTCTTATAGCAGTTCTATAGAATTTTCCCTTCAACTTTGTGGGTACCCTCTTGTCGCACAGTACACCAGTAGCACTTCTCCACTTGAGCCACCCCACTTGGATCCTATGGGTCACATCATCCGTAATCTCTCCATCTTGACTAATAATAGAGCCTAAATACTTAAAACGGTCACTCTTTGGTATCTCCTGGTCTTGAATCATCACTTTTTCTTCGTACGCACTTCTGTTATCACTAAACTTGCAAACCATATACTCAGTTTTACTCCTACTTATCCGAAAGCCCTTAGACTCTAGTGCATCCCACCAAATTTCTAGTTTAGTATTAACACCGCTAGCAGTATCATCTACAAGGACAATATCATCTGCAAACAACATACACCATGGAATATCCTCTTGAATCTGACTAGTCAATTCATCCATAACTAAAGCGAAAAGGTAAGGGCTCAAGGCTGACCCTTGGTGCAATCCTACTGTGATGGGGAATTCACTCGTCTCCCCTGCTGGTGATCTAATGGCAGTGACAGCACCTTCATACATGTCTCGAACAACATCGATATACCCTTTGGTTACTCCCTTTCTCTCCAGAACCCACCATATAATGTCTCTGGGCACTCTATCATAAGCCTTTTCTAGGTCTATGAAGACCATATGAAGATCTTTCTTCATTGACCTGTGTTTCTCTACCACTCTTCTTAGTAGGTAAATAGCTTCCATGGTCGATCTCCCAAGCATGAACCCAAATTGTTTCTCCGACACCATAGTCACCATCCTCAATCGATGCTCCATAACTCTTTCCCACAGCTTCATCGTATGACTCATCAACTTAATACCTCTATAGTTGTTGCAATTTTGAATGTCCCCTTTGTTCTTGTAGATAGGTACTAAGGTACTCCTCCTCCATTCGTCTGGCATCCTCCTAGATAAAATAATTTTGTTGAACAACTTTGTCAACCAAGTCACCCCCAAATCACCTAGGCTTTTCCACACTTCAATAGGAATACCATCTGGTCCTAAGGCCCTACCTGGTTTCATCTTCTTCAAAGCCTTGGCCACTTCGGACTTTTGTATCCTCCGATAAAACTCGTGTTCCATTTTCTCGCTAGGAACATCAACTTCCTCCTCACCAAAACCTCCTTCATGTTTCTCGTTTAACAACTTCTCGAAATACGTCTTCCACCTATCCTTGATATCCTCATCTTTCACCAACACTACTGAATCGCTACCTTTTTATACACTTAACTTGAGAGAAATCTCTAGCTTTCCTTTCTCTCAGCTTGGCGAGTTTATAGATATTCCTCTCCCCATCTTTACTATCAAGTATAGCGTAAAAATCTTCATAGGCTTTCAACTTAGCCTCTCTAACGGCTTTCTTAGCTTCCTTGTTAGCCTGCTTGTACTGCTGAAAATTTTCCAAATTCCGGTCCTTTTGCCACTTCAACTTAGCCTCTCTAACGGCTTTCTTACCTGGTTTCATCTTCTTCCTGCTTGTTAACCACGTCATCCATCTGTTCCCAAAATTTCGCTTTAGTAAGATCATCCAAGCCTACTTGGGGCGCGTAAGCACTAATAACATTAATTATACTCTCTCCAATCACAAGCTTAACTAAAATAATCCGATCTCCTTTCCTCGTGACTGTGACTACCGAATCCTTAAGGTGCTTATCTACTACGATGCCAACCCCATTTCTATGTCTATCCACACCCGTATAATAGAGCTTATACCCTGTATCCTCTATCTCTCTAGCCTTCTCCCCTACCCACTTAGTCTCCTGCAAGCAAGCTATACTTATCCTCCTCCTAATCATGGTATCAACTAGCTCCCTAGACTTACCCGTTAAGGTCCCTATATTCCAAGTTGCTAAGCGGATCCTATAGTTCTGGGCTAGCTTCTTTACCCGCGCGTCCAGGCACACGCGGGAACCCTTGCTCACTTATCACCACACCCGGGCGCCGATGTGGCGCCCCTTGCTCATTTTTCGAAGCACCCGAAGGCAGGCACAACGCGTCGCTTAAAGGGAACGCCCTAGCATTTCTCGTTGTAAGTTTAGGACGCATGTCATAGGGATCTCAAATCATAACAGTGGTAATAGGGAAGAAGGTTTAGCATTGCAACCTTGCAATTCTCATAGGTAGCTTTAATAATTTCCCGATTCAATGCTTTTGAATTAATCTCATCCAGAAACCTCATGTACAGGTCATGGAAATTGGGCTCGATGCTTGCTCTGATAAGTGGTTCATTTTGGACACCACAGAGAACAACAAATTGTTAGTTGGAACGAACTAACAAAATGTAGAAGGACGCGATTTAGAAGACTCCAATGGATTTGGTCTAACCTTTTCATCACCATGTACTGTGCAAACCACGGATGATGTTGTTCACTTAGAATCTCAGAAAATTCCTTTGCTTTAGCTTCAATATTTGAGGATGAAATATTATTAATCATAAATAGTATCTTGTCCAGAATACTTGATGGGGGAGACTGCACATAGAAGGTACATGCATGTTATGCTTGATAACGTCATGAAAAACACACATAAAGTTAGGTATTCAAAATTTGATTCCCGCCCACCAAATTATTAGTGGAAGAAAATAATTTGTCAGGACTAAACAAGGAATATGCGAGATAGACAAGAAAATACCTCTATCGAAGTATCCCTTCTCTCAGCTGCAGCAACAAGAGTTTCAATGTTCAATGCGGAACCAAACCCCATAGAAATCGAATTTAGTCTAAGATTGCCTACAGATTGGAAGATTCAAAAAATCAGGTAGTAGGAAAAAAAAATTAAGGAATTTCATCAAGAAACTGTGAGATTTAACAAGCAGAATAGCAGGCATTTAGGCTAGCAAAACTGAAGTAACTTACTAGTTGAAGTTATTGCCTTGGAAGCATGGACAATGCCAGAAGATGTTACAGATGGTGAAACACCACTTTCATTCTCCGAGGACACCACTAATAATGACTAAGAGACAATTAGAAAAGGATACTTTACATGTGTAAAATAAGTACATAAAAAAGAAATATAAGTGCGTCATTAGAAAAAACACATGTAAAACCTTCGGAGGATTAGGAATGTCAGTTGAGGAAGCATTTGAAGATTTCCCAGGAGGCAAAAGCGGTTCTGAGCAAGTGCCTGAACTATCAGATGTTTGACGCCTTTCACAAAGAAAACCTTGGTGTGCCTGTGCGAACAGGAGTGAAGAAGAGAGTTGATGCCCTGCCTGTGAGGCCCTAGACCCCAGTAACTTCAATGAGAAATCAGGCACCTAAAGTGATACAAAACGAACATGAACCAATACAGAGTGTTAAGCTAATGCAAGCATGGTAACTGCGGATAAAATAGGAAAAGTAATATCTTTAAACAGAATCACATGTTCAACACAAAATACCTACAGCAAATTAATATATAAACACGGAAAGGTGGTCACTCAAAACAAATGGGTACAGCATGGCAGGCTCCAACTAAAATTGCACACCAAAGAATCCTCACATGAGTCACCTCTTTCGTGCTTAATATTGTTTATGAAGCAATATCACATTTATAAAACTTATGAAGCAATATTAACATTTTATCGTGTCTGAAGCATTTTGCATAATAGTACTTAAATTAAATGCCTAATAGCTTGACTAAATTGAGTAAGGAACAATGGAAAATAGTTGCCTGAATGGTGTTTTAGGGGATCTAATTACATTCCAAGGGTCAATTGAAGAAACTTATTTTGTACCTCCATAGTCTCCACTGTAGCTCGGGTAGAGAGAAGCAGAAGCACGGCCGCCATTTGACTCCAAGTGGCTTGATGATTTCTGAGCCAGAGTACGCTCGAGAAGTGCAACAAGTTTTGGATGAGAACCACGTAAATGAGATATTTGCAAAATATGATTGCAAAGCTGTGGAAACTCCACCAGGCGTTCAAGAAACTGCTCCAAAGCCAGGGTCCCAAAAGCGAATATCTAGGAAGAGAGAACAAATCTTTTTAATTTTAGAGATAGTCTACAGGAAACAGAAGATAGTGAAAGCAAGAGATAAGAGACATGAAAGGTCATTACTAACTTTTGTGTCTGGAGGTTCATGCAATGCTACCAACACAGAACGTAATGCTACGCCAAGTCTAAGACCAGTCACAAGCCTATGCTTTATCAGAGACCCTGGAAAGCAATCAAGAACCATCGGGTGATATGAGCAACAAAAGGTAAAATACATCCATCACAGCAAAACTTACACCTTACACCTTACACAAGTATGGGTGAACCTATTGCCAAACAAATTTGGCCATGTCCAGAATAGTATACAGAGTGTCAATCCATCAAACAGGATAACTGCACTATGGGCAGATCCAAATATGCTTCAGTAGTAGGGTCATCCTTAATACTCCGTACACAATAGTATTGTTTTTACTATTGAACATAGTACGTATTAGATTATTAACCACCAACTCACCTAAAAGCTTAAGCTGATGGATAACTTTATTAATCATATTCTCAACACGGCCCCTCATGCGTGGCCAAACTCTCCTCCATAAGCGGGCTAAACACGTGCAAATATTTTTATCACTAGGTAAGAGATGAGGTTCTAACACATAATCTGTTTCCCGCTTTGATACCATATTAGATTATTAACTACCAATTCATCTAAAAACTTAAGTTATTAGAGAGGGGAAACTTCATTATTCATATTCTCAACAATAGTGAATAGGTTTCACCCTGGTGTTCAGAACTTAAGTTAATAGCGGACCTTAGATATTTGATCGCAGCACATAACCAATCTCCCCTT
Organism: Arctostaphylos glauca; assembly: GCA_019985065.2. Lineage (NCBI taxonomy): Eukaryota > Viridiplantae > Streptophyta > Magnoliopsida > Ericales > Ericaceae > Arctostaphylos > Arctostaphylos glauca. The sequence goes on along the minus strand of JAHSPW020000002.1, from coordinate 15,671,351 downwards.
CCTGGTGTACTATACCTTTACAAAAAGGAGAAAGAAAAGGACAAATCTCAGAAAGTAAAGGAATCATACCAGCTAAAATAGCGGCAGTATTAAGCTGCGGTCCTGAATACCGAGAGAATGACCGCCACTCGTCAAACAGGTTTTGTATCACATGCTCAAGAATCAATTGCTCTCTGCCATATATGACACAGCTAGTTAGGACACAATATCTCAAATTGAAGCATAAATGATGACAATATATGTCACACTAAGCCTGCCTAATTACACAAGTGAATGAAATCAAAATTACTTCACTAGATATATTAGTTCAATGTCATAAATTATGATGTTGGTAAATTGCACAAACAACTTAAACAAGGACTTTGTTGAAGTGGAACTGACTAACAAAGAATTTTCCTAAGCCAAGATAGCACTAGCAAACTTTAGACAAAAACAAAAAAAGAATCAATCTGACTATAACACATCTCTGCTAAAACCTCCACTGTGTAGTGAGACTAAAAACCCTCCATATAGCAGGGAAAGCAATCACGCTCCTTAAACAAACGGGAGAAAAACAGAGAGATGCTCGCCCTACAGATTGCCTAAAGCGATCCAAAAATCAAACCATGGAGAAGAATGTAACATTTCTCAGATGAAAGATAATAGTCAAATGGACTACCGAGGCCCTTTGCACATACCCACATGGTGGACGGCGCCAAAAACAACCAAAGCCATGGAAAAACATTGGTTATGCACTTATTATTCTGATTGCTTGAGCAAAACCAAATCATCAAGCTGATAAGTAACCTTCTTTCAGATGATTCGTGGAAATGGCCAAGAATTTCAATCATAGCATCACAAGTCATCTGACCACAAAATAATTCCCACAAGTAGGTGTTGGCTTCTGCTCTTATATCATCTGAATATTGAACAAGTGTTGTTGAATCTGAATTCCTAACATTTTGCAGCCTCAGACCTACATGTGTCGACGCCTTGCACAAGCTTTTCAGTTCCTCAAAGAGCTCCTTAGAGATAATATGTATAGCATTAGCATCAAGGGCCTGAAAAATGAATGTAATGCATTGAGAAAGTATGCAACGTAAATAGCACAAATCACAACTAAAGTAAAGAAATAGAACCTTCAAAATCGTTGAACTTATGTTGTCAGTTAAGTTTGCAGGAGTGCGAGAACATTGATGGGAACTTTCTTTGAGAGCTTTCGGTGTGAAAATCATCTCCTTTAAAAACTCGAGGCACTCCTGGAATCAGCAATAGAGGTATTATGTACTACTACAGTGTAGAATCCAAAGATTTAGTTGACTTAATGAACTTAGGGCGAACTTGTTTGACAGGACTAATAGTGATTGGATTTATAATCTCCTAGGATATACTGCCGCATGAGATCAATGGTGATAGGACTACAAATACCACACTTCCCATGGTATTATATATCCCACACTTGTGGCACCATATATCCAACATACATTTTATCCGGCTTGTAAGAAATTTAACCAAACACCGGAAATTTAGTCCCTTGGATAAATGATCATCTCCGATGCTCATATCCACTGAAACGAATGGCCCCTTGAAGCCTGAGCATCAACTAAGAAACCAACCTCAACAAAAACATCTCTATGAGTTGCTATATTATCAATCAACCATCTCTCAAAATTTATGCATTCCTTCTGCATAGCGATAACAGCCAGTCGGATGCTGAAGTAAATAGGAACCTGCTCCAATATGGATGACAGAATCTGTAAGGTGAAAAATAGATAAACAATCAATAGCAGATATACAATAAAATGAGGGCAGTTATACTTGACATCAGATGACATAAGAGTGGAGAAGCAAAGACTTACAGAAAATCAAAAAACCTTCGGCAGAGTACAGGTAAAGAACCAATAAATCATATTCAGCTGTGGTTTCTAATAAAGAGTTGTGTCAACACCCACAAACTGAATGGCCCAACTTTTACGCACTGTTACACTCAACATGATTTGTACTACACCACCTAGCCATTTAAACCAGCTTTCTCCCATACGTGTATGGATTGTCATAAACCGCATAGTAAAGTACTATACTACAATTGATCTTGTTATAGAGGCAAGTCTTACCTGTTACACAAGGTGTTAGTATTGAAAATATTTTTGTTGATTTTTTCTCAGGGTTATACTATATCGTTAGTATGATACCGAATGTTTACGATTCACGATTCGATACAATTCACAATTTAGGATACGGTAATTGGGATTTAGGATTGGATTTTGTATTCTTGACTTTAACATGCAAAAAGATACTTCGCAGGTAAATAGCATTTTTCGATTAATCATCTCATGTAAATAGAACAACCAAATTTTGCAAACACATGCCAGATAAACAAAGAACAATAGATCAGTTTTACCTTCAACTCCTGACATATGTCCAAAACTGTAACCATGTTGCCTTTGTCTGCTTTCATCGTATCTATAAATCCTTGCAAGACAAGTGCGGGATTAGATTGCCAAAGCTGCAGAATGATATTACTTCCAGTGGCATCGCCCACTATTATGGGGGAAGACAGCAGAAAAGACTTCGTATTGAAGTAAATTATAGGGAGTCTGCAAAGGCAACACGTGATTTCACTACTTGCCATACACAACACCAAATTCCCGTAAGAAATGAAAATCACAAGTACATACATTAATCTGAGCAATTCCAAGCAACAAAAATTCAGGGCATTGTTTAAGTGGGAACTCCAAAATTTGTCGAACAGATTTAGCATGGCCCCTTTCAGCTAGCTGGCACAACACCTCCAGAAGGTCAAGCGATAACCAAGCATGATTTTTAAATTCTTGTGGAACCGCATTAGCACTCAATGCATTGACACACGCCTGGAGCCAAAATAAATGATAACGCCATTTAAGCAGCAAAAAACAGTAAAAGAGTTATACAAAGGTACTAGATGATGACATGGGGCAATCCATACCAGTTTCCTAGAAGAATGGGAAAATGTAAATACATCTGGTGGTGCTGAGACGACATATCTCAAAAAAGATAACTGACCATCAACATTCTTCCAGACAGACCTGCATAAGGCGTGCAGCGGAAAGGGATCCTGCAAATTTTATTTTGTATTGATTCAGCTCAACTCCAAAGAAAATAACGATTGCTAAGTATCCAATAGAGAAGCGAAACACAATAACTGAGATGCACGAAGATAAATGGACATGAAAAGGGAAAATGCATGGCCACTAGGAAAGTACAAACCCTCATGGTCCAAATTGTCCATAACATGTATCCAGTTGGTATCAGGAGCCTGGTGTCATAAATCATAATCTTGGTGAGAAAACAATTTTGTCTTGTCAAATTGAGGGATGAATAAGTATTTATCAATTGTTAAATTGTCAATCGAACTTACAAGTTGCTTAATCGAATCAACGAGGACATCAAAATTCCAAGATCTCATACACGATGACTCACAGGTGGCACAGTTACCAACAGCAGAATAGAAGGATGACAACAATTTTGGTTGTCTTCAAGGCCAGTATACGTGCGAGCAATTGTACCAAGTATTCTCGACAGTGTGGCTTCAGAGAGAGGCAAGAAAAGAGATAACACTTCGTTGCAATGAGAAACGTCAGCCGTGCATCCGTAACCGAGTTCCGACATAATAGAATCCATACTGGTATCACTCATCATCTCCGTCAGAATTGCATCAAACTCATTTTCTATAGAACCATAAAATAAATCCATATTCCTACAACAAACACAAATGACACGGTGGCAATTAAGATGGTGACTGCCAAATCAAACCATAACATCAAGAAGAAAGCCAGTTTTAACTTTTTGGTGCATTATCATCAAAAGAAGGAAAACATGAGACACGGACAAGTAACTTTAGAACCTGGTCTCCACTGTATAATGAGAAATCCATGGACCTAATATCAATGGAATCCTCTCCTTGGGCTCCATCAAATATAGAATTTGCATAAAGGAATCCACATGCTTGCAATGGCCCTCCGAGCGATCCAAGAACATAATAACATTTTGAATTTGCTCGGCAGACTCTATGACGGCGGAATTTCTCAACAACTCCTCAATTTGGCCTGTGCAGAAGTTTTGGCCTGAGAAACAATCAACAGTTTGTGAAAATAAAGTACCAAGGGAGTAACACAAGGAGAGAGGAATCCCGCAACAGAATATGTATCCATATAACTTACCGTTTGTCCTAATGCCTACATTCTCAGAGTCTGCCAAAGCAAGGCCAATTCCTACCTTTTCAGAAAGTGATAACTGTAATGCATCACAAAATTCTGCAATATATCGTTCACTAATCACCATGTTCCTCACTACTTCACAAAATATGGAGCTGAAATTCGGACATTGCAATAAATATCTGAAGATTCCAGCTAGTAAATCAGGCTTCAGTTGCATGTTTTGCACCTTTCGCTCTGGAAAATTTATATGGTCCATGCAGATTTGGAAAAGCAATATGCTAACCTCACGTCCATATTCAATGAACTACACAAACAAACAAATATCAACCAATGAATTAATCATCTAGATTTCCGATTCACAAATAACAAAGATCAACAATAGTTGTTCCGGTAAACCTAGGCTCAAAGAGGCCCAGGCTCATCAGGGCTTGACAACAGTGCCTCATTCTAGACAGGCCAAAACCCTCATGCACAGAAAGATGTTCCTTCCATATCGATCATTAAAGCTCGTTCGAGACTAGCTTGAAAAGATGAATAAGACAAGCTTGAACAAACCTACATTAATCGCAAATGCATAATCCACCACCATATACACATTGAACTCACTTTCCGATAGGGTCCAACCTAGACTATATATAGACCAAAAATAGGTAAAAAGAAAACAAAGAAATTAACTAAGATCCTTAAAATGAGAAATCCAACTTGCTCAGTTCTGCGGAGTATTCAGGTAGGATCAATCCGTTAGACGAATAATCAAACTCAACTCAAATTTTCAAGTTCTTTTCTGATGTCTCGGCCATAGTCCAGACTCTTAACAGCATACAATGCGATCATCACTAATCAGAGTAAAACTACTCATATAAAATGCACGTACACGTTTGCATGAATTGCGTACATACGAGAGCGAGAGAGAGAGAGAGAGAGCGAGCGTAAGCAGAACCTGACAGAGTTCACGAAAGACGGAGTCGGAGTTGGACTCGTTGAGGCTCTGGAGCAAGAACCGAATCTGATTAGCGATGACTGAAGAGAAAAGCATCATTGTGACGTAATGTTGAATGATAAGACGATCAAGATTGGAGGATACAGTTTCTTGGAGCTTTTGAGCGATGGAGAAAGTGGCACGAGAGGTTTAGGGTGTGGTTGAAGAGCGTCGACGACAGATGGACTGGATGTGTGAGTGAAACTTGATTCAAGAAAACTCCGGAATGAGAGAGAGAGAGAGAGAGAGAGAGAAGAGAGCGTGCGAGGGAGGACGAAATGAAAGGAATATATTCAGTTGGGATTTGAACGTTTGGGGGAGGGGTTGGAGATATTATTAGCTGCTACTGGGACATCATCGCCAATATTCGCCACATTTACCCATGGAAATGCGTGAAGTTAAAAAGACGTGCGTATCCCGATGACCACTGAGTAATCACTCGGAGGGTATAAACGTCTGACATGCTAGAATATTGCTTAATGTAACTTTTCCTTCTTCCTTCCAAACTTAGGCCCCGATTGGATGCAGCCTTATGAGGTGCCTTAGCTAAGGCATGTCTTACTTAAGGCTGGACCCACCCATAAGGTGTTGATTGGCAAATTTTTTGGGTATGTATTAATTAGTCCGGAGGCTAATTAAAACCCCCAGAAAATTCTTACTTAGCCTTACCTCCCCCTAAGGTTAACTAAGACAATGTGTTAACTTTGACAAATTACTAAAATATCCACCCTTCCCTTATATGTATATGTATATTACGTATATATATTTCGTATATATATATATATATATATATATATATATATATATATATATCGTACATATTTTGATATATATTTCGCGTAGATATAAATATATATATACATGCGCACACACACATATATATACATATATTTCGTATATATATGTGTGTTACATATGTGTATATATATACACGTACGTATATACACACACACACATACGTACATACATACATACATACTTATACTATAAGTACGTGTACTATATGTATGTATGTATGTATACTTATAATATATATGTATACTTATACTATAAGTACATGTATAGTACACGTATAGTACATGTATATATATACTGATACTTATAATATATATGTATACGTGTACTATATGAATACTAAGTATCAGTATATATAAACATACACACAAACACACATATATATTTAGTACTCTTATTGCGTCTTTGTAGCGATTCCAACAAATTATTTATTGAAAAGGTCATTCATAAACAATTTAATTAGACCTTTCGACATTGTTTGTTACAGTATTTTTAATAGCAATACCAAAACATTATAGGTGTTGTCAGTCTTTCATTTAAATATTTATTCAAACTATGAAGATTAATAGTTTGTAGTTAATTCAAAAATAATAAATATTAATTCTTTCATTGAGAGAACAGACATATGAGATGAAATAATTTCTATTAATTCATAAATAATAGCAAAGAATAACAGCTTTATATATATAATAGCGCCGAAACACACGCAATGCATATGCAAGCCGATTATTAAATAGTCTAAAATAAGGCTTGGTGGTTGATTTCAAATGTTAGGGTTGATGACTGAAAATCTGAGAATATATGGAAGAATAAGAAATAAATAGTTATCAAATTATAGGGTGCAATGATAAGGATTAGTTACTAAATAATTATTTACTTGCGTGTCCATGATAGAGAGTGATTTCTTTTTAAAAAAATGAAAATAATAATCAAAATTAATTTTGTGGCATGATTTCCTCCGTCCCATTTTGTTTGTCTATTTTGAAAAATCTAACTTTTTAAGGAGATAAAATCATTATTCTTTTAAACTCCTAAGTTTTCAAGAAATACCCTTCAACTTTTTAGAAATTGTTACTTCAATTTTTTTTTAAATGTATAAAAGGAATTGTATAGACTTTGATTCATTAACTAATCAAAATAGACAAATATTATAGAACGCTTAAAAGTCAAAAAATGGATAAACAAACCGTGACAAAGGAAATAGTATAGATTATATTATAATAAATAAAGCATTTAAATACAACTACAAATAACCATCGGAAAAGTTATAAATAACAATTTGACAAAAAGGAGTGACGTGTTATTTTTATCTTTTAAATGGGATTAAATTTGTACTAAGTAAAATTTGCAGCTTAAAAGTATTTTTATTTTTCTCACGGTATCGGTTGACCCCACCTTTGAGTATGGACGTGTTTTTGTTGTTTCAAATACCAATACATGATGTACCAAACGCACTACAAGGGTGTGATGCATCAAATTGAGAAGATTCTAGTTAAAGGTGTCAAGAAAGGTGGGAGAAGAATGGCTAACACGTTGACTGCCTTCGATACTAAAAAAGAGAACCCAAGTGGTCTAACCCCCGGGGCGGACCCCAACCGAAAGGCGCTATACGGACTAACGGCAAGCGAGATAAAGAAAATAGCTGGCCCTATGTGTTATATGATCAAGAAAAAAAAATCTTACAATTCATTATATGAATTATACTGATATTATTATAAAAATGTGAATGAATTTTGATCATTTGGTTTTCTATGTAGAAAAAAGCCAATTCAAGGCATATTCGGAAGTTCTTGAAAATATACATCTATTCAACATTGTGGCAAATTACATAATATAATTAAAATTACAGATCGAAATAAAATAAAATAAACAACATAATGTTAAAGCCAATATGTAAACTACGATACCGAATCGAGTCGTGTGTAATAACAGTCTCCTTAAGACTTATTCACCATCTCACTATGTATGTTGGACGTAAGACAATGACATTCGTTAAAGAATTTTGAAAAATTAAAAATTAAATATTGCTAAAATTTTATATACTCAGACCATAAAACAGTTATAGTGCCAAGAAATGACCTTTGAGCTGTAAAATCTTTAAATTGCATGAAGTTTTGAATTGCATTCATAAATAGAGACATAAAAGATTTTTGATTGGTAAACATTAATGATATACATAAATGAGATTTTTCGATCGCCGTAAAAGCATCTGATATCTCAAAATAATTCACTCAAAAGATATTCAAAACCCTTGAAATTTTCAACACCCTGTAGTGGATTACTTTGATGTTTTTTCGTTCAAATAAGCTCTGTAAATAACAGTTGATGAATCTAGAAGGATTCCATTCAGGTGCACTATAACTCCACTGGTCCCCTTCTTGTAAAAGCAACCCGATGTACCAAGTGAGCACGGAATCATTACTCGATGAATTTATTTTTTTATTTGGACGCAACTAATTTGGAAAACTGCATTCCGTTATGTTTCAACGTCAAACAACACGTGTAATTTTCAAATTATATGGCCAACAGATTAAACAAGATCCGTTTGACAAAATTAAAATTAAAAAAAAAAGTTATTGAAAAAGTTATTAAAAGTCACGTAGCCAACAATACTTCATTCATATTTCTATATTTTCAATTATTTTACATAGAACTTATGTAATTTGTATTCTTCTCTCAACATACAATTACAACCTAATATTTTTTTATATTTCATTGTATTATGTCAATATTAATCTATTTTAAAATTTTGTTAATGCATATCGCAAGACATTAAAAATAAATATATTTAGTTTTAGTACTATTAAGTAGATAATAGTCTTTTCTCGTTCATATTTATAGGGGTCTTTTATTTTTCTTTCATCCATATTTAGAATATCAAAGGTCATCCTTTCAAATAATGAAGAGTTTTTAGAGTCTGAGTTAGATAAGATTTTGACTCTAAAATATAGATATTGAAAAACAAATAGAAAATTAGAGATACCCATATATTTTGTCATATTCTTATTTATATATTTCACAAAAACATAAAAATCAAACCTATTGACTTAATTATTTTTGTCTTCAGTAAACTTTTTATAGCTTTAAAATATAATCTTGCACTTTACAAACTTTTTTTGTCAAACTAAATCAATAATTTACAAAAAATTAAGACAAAAATAACAAATAGCAAAAAAATGAATAGATACAAAAAAATTATAAATAAACAAGTTAGACACCGATGAACAACTGGATCCAAATATCCAATTAGTAAGAGTCATTCGCGTCTCGCAAAGGAAGACCAAATCTTTTTTTAGATATATAATTCAAAGTGTTCAGATAACTTACGCACACTTCAACTAATTTTTAAAAATTATAATTCACAGTGTGCAAGTAAATCGTAATTTTTTTTATATATAATTCAAATTGAACAATTTATGCGCATCCAAATTGCCAAAAATGAATAGATAAATTGGTCCAAGATTGCATAGCTACGCTGTTGTGTTAAACTTAGACTTCTTGTTGATTAATTGATCGGCAATAAACTAAGATTGTTCTAACATTATAAAAACATAAACTACCATAATTATATTTATCACATATACAAAGTTTCACATATTTTTAACCACACAACATCAACATGTTCTACAAAAAATGTACGTGACAACTAAAATCTAAATCTCCATAGTTCATCGCTCACACGCTTTAAATAGATGGATCCTCCCTATGAGAGAATCATTTGTTAGACTTAGATGCCACCGTTCTCTGCACAGTAGAAACACCATCCACAAACTTTGTCCGGAAAAGAACATTTGCATTGTTGAACATACCTTCTTTCAAAGAAACCACAATAAACTGCAAACAGAGAGAAAATGGTCACCCACGAGATAACATATCAAAGTAAAATGTGGGAAATTCAATCATCAATATGTTTGTCAAGAATTCGCAACAACCGGTGCTGTAACTAGGGATAGACTGATGCTTTGTGGTTTCTAATGTTCATTTGCACTTTAGCACGCCTAGTGCTGAAGACCATTGATACACACATACCACAATCCATAAGCACTTCCCCAACGTCTTTTAGGAAGTGCCTATGACATAACTTACAGGTACAAAGAGGAATATCAAACCTGGGAATGTGGAAAATGGGTTTTGATCATTCTTCCAATATTCTGAGTGTGGCTTAAATCAAGAGCAGCATCAACCTAGAGAAAAAGAGTACAAACACCAAAGTTGAAGATTAGCACAAGTTGAGATCAACAAAAGTCAAATTTGAAGAGCAATTTTGTGAACAAGAATGGGAAAAAATAGATTAAAGTCAAAGTATGCTAAGAATACGAATATATATGAATGGGAATAATCTCAAGAGAATTAACTTGTCCCAAGGGAGAGCATAAGCAAGCCTAAATTGTTGACATCTACAGCTCCAATTTCATGTTTCCAATTTTATCAAATGCACCAAAATAGAGTGAATCTTCAAAGTTCTTACACTTGGTTGAAGGCTTGATTCTAGGACTATTAAGAAACAAGGACTTTTAAATTCTTGATACAACCATCCCTAATAGCTTATGTATATATCTATCAAGCTATGTAACCTCCAGTAAGGAAAAGACTCAGAATACCCTAGATCCACACTGTGATGTCATTCTGGCAAGATATCTGATGCCCCTCCTCTCCCGAACGAAAAAGCAGTAAGAATAATGCATGGAAAAGATAAAATGAAAACATCATTGTTTTAAGTGCAAATCAAACTCGTCTAATTGCATAAGGAACGGATTAGAGATGAAGTATACCAAGAACTATGCTTAAAGGACTCAAAAGAGGGGCATACCTCATCCAGAATATAGAGTGGAGCTGGTTTGAACAACAACAGAGCCAGAATAAGAGAGAGTGCAAGTAGAGATCTCTGTCCACCGCTGAGTTCTGACAAGGACTGCTTCCACACACCCCCAAATGCAACGCGGACCTCAAGACCATCTAAGAAGCTACCTCCCTCGGGAGGTTCTAGCTTTGCCATTGTGCCCGGTAAGAGGGTAGAAAATATCGAGCCAAAGTCCCTATAGAGAATATAAGTTTGGAATGTAAGTACATGGCTTCTGTCGAGCTATGACCTAGTAGTATCATAAGAAATAAATGGATAAGAACTTACGTGTTAACTTTAACCCAAGTAACTTTCAGTGTTTCTCTCTTCTTTTCATCAAGCTCTTCAATCACCATCTTGATTTTTGATTTGTCATTCTATGCAAGATGAGCTTGCGATAAGTAAAGAGATTGTGATACAATGAATTGAGTATCAAAAGTTACAAACCTCAATAATGTTCTTCTTTGAAATTAAATCATTGTACTCATCTTCTGCTTTCTCAAACATTGCAATAACCTTCTTGTTAACTCTTTTCTCAAGGCTAACAAAAACAAAGGAGGAAAAATGTGTTAACTCTGCTTTATTCATCGATGAAAATGACGAAACTTTGCTCTACATTTATATAGATGAACATGCCCAAAAACATGATGGTGGTCATACCCTGATTGTTCAGCTTGTAGCTTTTCAAAATCTTCCCTTGCTTTACGAGGATCACGGGATGAAAAATCATAATCTGTTCCACTTCTTCCAAAGAGGTGTTTCTCAGATGTTATCCAAGCATGCTTCTCAATCAGCTTTTGGACCTTCAAGGAGCAATCCTTCTGCTCCATCTCCATTCGTCTTACCTGCCCCGTCAAAAAGAAACAAAGAAAAAAAAGGGTAAATACTGCTGCCGGAACAAGCAGCAAGCCCATACAAGGTACATCCGTACATAACAGATTACCTCATTTTCCATCTTCTTTCTTTCAAGATTTGTCTCGCTAATTTTGCGCTGAAGTTCCTGCTGCTCCCTGAGAATGGAACTAATCTGTGTATCATGCTCCTTTATCTTTGAGCGGAAATTATTGAGCTCAGATTGTGCCTGATCATGAGCATTTCTTATAGAAGCAATCTGCAAGACAAGTGGAAGAGTCGGGTTTTTTTTCTGCTAGGAAGGTATTGATGGGGAATACTAATTTTAAAGAGATTGGTTGCTTACCCTGGTTTTATGTTCGTCTATTTCTAAAGTAAGACTGTTAATCTGCTGCTTCAGAGAAACTAAGTTACTCTCCGAGGATGCACATTCTTGTTTGACTGCTTCCATTTCCATAATAAGCCTCTCCTTTTCGTTTTCATGGCCCTACTAACATGCACAACAAAATCAACAGAAGAAGCTAGAAGACTTCCATTCACATGGTGGTGAAGTTTGTATGAAATTGATATCATAAATGAGTTACACTAAGTGATTGTGCCACAATTACATTAGTACTGACTTCTGGTTTCATTCACATTTTGATGAAGTTTGTATGAAATTGAAATCATAAATGCAGCGAAATGCATTACACTGAGTGATTGTGCCACAATTACATTAGTACCTACTTGTGGTCTTAAACAAGAAGACCTAAGGATCAAAGTATAGTGCGGAACATCAAATAAAACCAAAATCATGCTTCCATTAGAATGAAAGTTGAAGACTTTATGTTCATCCTTAACTCTCAATTCACACATTGCAAATTGGCAGTTTGGCACTCAGAGAAATTGCATAGAAGGAACAAATTTGCTTGGTAGTTGGTACCAGCATATTGTTTTAAAAGGAGATCTATTGGCATTCAAGATGTACCTCTAGTCTTATCAGCATTAGTTACCGCAAAACTTAATGTCACCATTGTCATCTTGAAATCAAGGAGAAAGCAGGAAATCATTGGTAGCAATGAGTGCGTTAGGTTGAATGTGAAAAGTTTGCGCAAGGTTTGCGGGGAATGTTATGATAAATTTTTCAACACCTACCTTGAGGTCCTTAGATGCAGACTGCACCTGAGCTTTATTAACCTTGATCTTTTTCTCTAAATCTTTTAGTCTAACATCTCGATTGTCAGCATGTTCATGGATAGATTTTCCAAGCGTCGACACCATGGCTATACATTTTTCATACAAAAGTTGCTTCTCCGTAACAGCAGATTTTGCTTCTGAAAGCTCCTGCTCGATCCTCTTTACTTGCTCACTGAGCTACAATACACCCAGCAAGTAGTTAAACACAATTGTATACTAAACAAGAAATCAATATTAGTAATGTATTAAGTATGGGTTAAGCTAAACAGAAATTAAAAAAAGTCCACTTGAGAAGTCTTATCGAAGGTTAAATCACAAAACCGTGTGATGTTCATTTTGCTCAGCCCTGCTCTGGAATAAGGAAAGATCATACGACTTAAGTTCCAACTGTGCCTTGAGGTCCTTAAACTTCTTCTGAAGAGGAAGAAGCTCCGAGATCTAAAGGTCAAGGCAGAAAGAAGACAACAAAGAAATCAGCATCTAAGCAAGATGACTGGCAGCTTGCCACAAGTTCATAACATAGAAGTCAATATCATGTACAAAATTCACAATGTGCATTACAAATTACAACATATGATATAACCAAGGATGCTGCCAGCAGTTTTCAATTGAAGAATAATAGTCAAGCAACCGTAGCAGCCATTTAACCGGCTAAAATATATATACTTTATGTGGCTTTCCAAACAGCCGTGACCATGTAGAGACAATTAACGAAAGTACATTATGCAAAAAAAATCAAAAGGGACAAGATGGCTTATTTTAGTAAGAGATGGAGATGTAATATCAAACAAGCTGAAAAAGAAAGATAAAGAAAATAAGATAGTTCTCATTTCCCTCTCAATGTAAAGATAGTTACTTAGTCTATCAGAAAATAAAAATTGAATCAAACTTGTAAAAGTATTACAGAGATCAGATAATCATGGAAATGCATATAGGCAGCCCACACAAGTAACAGTGAACAAGCGATGCGCCGGTAGGTTGAATCATAAATGCTAATTTTTTGAATAACCAGATATAAAAATAGAATGGGTGGCCCTTCCCTGTCTTAGGACCCTGGTTCAAGCTTCCCCCTTTCCCCACTCCCCAATAAAGGATGTAGTTATGCTCTTGCACCACCAATGAAAAAATATGCAGATGCAAGACAAAGTGAAAAACTATCTTTTGAGTTAGAGCTCAAGAAGCATTCTTCTTTCTTCCTCTCTTCCTTCTCATCCGCCATTCTTACTTTTGTTCATTTAAAGGGATTAATTTACAAGGCTGACCTTGGCTTCGATTTCAGATAACCTCTTCTGATGAACAAAAAGTTCTGATTCAGCCTCTGCCAAAGCATGAAGTTGCCTTAAAAGATCACCACCACCCCTGCCAAAATTGGCTGCTAAGTTAGGAGGTCAAGTTAATAGAAGTGGATGAAAACAATTAAAGCATCTTGTTATGCACCAATATAATAAGCCTGGTCCATGGATGTAGATTTTGAACAATTATGAAACACGTGTGCCACAAATAATGGAACTTCCATTATTCAGTTAGCACATGTATAAGTGCACGTGGATGAGATTTTCGCAAAAAGAAGTGAAGTAAGAAGTGGGTGACATAACACAACAATAGCAACTTTGGATCGGGCAAAACTCAAAAGCAATGTTGTGGAGACTGTTAACAAAAGGAACTAGAAGCTACTGCTTACTTGCGACTTCCACCAGTCAGAAGTCCACTTGGCTGAAATATGTCGCCCTCAAGAGTGACACTTGGGTTGCCGATCTCCTTATTAAAGGCAACCTATATATTCATCAAAGCAAAATCAAATCAAGCTCAGCCAGGAAAACAAACACGTTCTCAAGGTATAAAGAGCTTGAAAATTGAGGTTAAAGGCCATAAGTGAACCCTATGGACACGCACACTAAAAATATTAACCAAAGGGTTAGCTTAATGATTCTGTATTAACTATGTACTGCGTAGTACAGAGAACGCAAACTTTGTGTAATGAGGTCATTGGCGTAGCGAGTCTGTGACCACACTACTTTCACGACAAATTTATTACATATGACCCCAGAATCTTTAGATGACGAGGTATTGAGGGCCCAAACATGACCAACACTGCATATATGTCAGTTTAACACATCAGAAATATTAGGTTCTGTTTATTCTTTGATGCCATTTAGTTCCTCCTAGTAACACAGAGACAACCATAAAGTACCAGTTTAAGCATTGAAATATATTTAGATAAGGATAAGTTTATGATTATTGAAATTACAAGTAGATAGTAGAGGCCAGTGGGTCACTTAAGTTCAAATTTCCTACATGTCAATTACATTTGCTTCAGAGCTGTATTTTTCTAAGATGTATCACTCATTACTTTCTATTTTTGACAATCAAATCTTGAACCAGACTCTCTTTCCTCATTTTGTGGTATTGTTTAGTGGAGCAAAATACATGTAAATCAAAATTTAAAGCAAGATTACCAACTGTTACATTCAACTATTACTTGACCTGTTGACCAGAAATATGCCAACAGCATAAGAAACAACAGATGTCTTCATTACAAGGATAGATAAAAGGAGTTTAAGAGAAAGCATTCCAAAAGAACAAAAAGACTTACCTCCCTTGCAGCATCACTTGTTTTGCAAACAAATGTCGAACCAAATACATATTCCATGGCACTCTGCAAAACACATCAAACGTCTTTTAGTAGGCACTTGCCATAAAAACATACCAATACACAGAATTGCATGTTCACAAACAATCATTGGACACGAACATCACCAAACACATCAACAAAGTAATCACTAACTTTAGGACTGACTGAAAAAAAAGTAACACAAATGACAGACATTAAACTGTACCAGGTAGGAATAACGTTAAGGGTCTTGCTAACCACCGCCCACTAGCTGATGGTTAGCATTTTCCTAACATAAATAACAAATGCAAATTATACCTTCAGTTCCTCAGCATATCCTACAAGAGACAGAGCAATGTCTGCATTCCCTTTGCCAACCTGAAAATGTAGAACGCTGAGCTTCTGATAAATAAAAACAATTATAACCAAAGAGAGATACAAAAGTATGTGCAGACAAAAACAAAGACAAACCAATCTAATGGCAGTATTTTGCACTCTTAGAGGGACAGGATGGGATTGAATTTTGTTCAGAGGGATAATGGTAACTCTTCTTCGAAGATCGCCATTTTGAAGAAGTTGCTTTCCTGTATTTTCTGTGTCTACTACAACATTAAACATCTTTCCCCCTGCAGCAACCTGAACACAACAAAGCTCAGTATACGAGTAGGTGGGGATTATGTTTAGAACAAATTAGGAGTGGCAACAAAACATACATCTGAAATAAACCAATTATATGATATCATGCATGTCAAACCTCTAAGGCAGTCAATGTGGAGCTATCCTTCACTTTAATGAGTTTAGCAACCACACCTTTCACTCTTGACCTATCAAAATTCTTCACAGGATCACGGTAAGTGAAATCCACATTAGCCAACTGTGCTGACAGAATCCGAATTTCGTCTTTCAACTTCTGCACTATCTCCAACTCAGATGCGCGATCCTGAAGACAATTAACAATTTAACCCAACTCACAAGTCACAACATATGGCAAACTTTGACCAGACTTCAAGGTAGAATCAATTGCAAAAACCAGAATTGGAAGAGCATACCATCTGTAAGGCCTCCATCTTTCCATCTTCATATGGAAGAGATTCCAAAGCCTTTTTAACACTTTCCACATCTTTACTTCTAGTACGAAGCTCATTTTCTGCAACAACAGCCTCTTCACGCTTTGATAATAACTTATGGGATTTCTCTTTCAGCTCCTTCTCAGAATGGCTTATTTTTGTTTTCAATTGTTTGAGTTCTGTTTCTGCATTTCCAACTGCTACTTTGGCATCACCTAGTTGATCTTCAAGACATTTCTCTTCATTTCCGCTGCTCTTCCCAGCAAGCACACCCTTTCGACAAAAAGCGCACAAGTTGGATAAGATTCTATAAGGGTGTGAATGCAAGCATGAACGTTGTCAATGGAGTTTGGCCTAAAGTTCGAATAGCCGGTGAACCTTTACCTGGTAATCCTTTTCATAACCTTCCAAACTCCTGGAAAGCTCTTCAGCTCTCTTTTTCAGATCAGCTGCTCCATCTTCAGCATTTTTTATAGCAGATGCCTTCTCTTCTATAGAATGCTTTAATTCAGCAATGCTTCTCGTAATCTGGTCACATTAAGACTTCAAATCTTTTATATGACACAAGCAGAAAGAACAAACTTCCCAAAATAATAGAGGACTTTGCATGTTTGATTTTAAAGAAAAAAATAACAAAGCCCAGCACCTTTTCAGCATTCTCATTCTCGGCGTTGAGCGTTTCCTCTTGGTTTTTCAGTACAGATACTTCCCTCACAAGATCACGAGAAAGAGAATCTACTTTGTCTGACAAGCTTTTTACCTCCCCACCAATACTTGCTTCTTTTTCAGCAGTCAGTTCTGATACTTTTGTTTCCATCTCCTGTATTTCCATGCGCATCTTTTTTGCATTATCATCACTCTCGGAAATCTTAGCCTTTATTTCCCCTACTTCGCTAAGAGCATTATCTCTAATCCTCTCTTCATTAACATACTCATACGCAATGCAAAATCTTTTAAGTCGATCCAATTCTGTATTGCCATTTGCCCATTGCATGTATTGCATCCTCTCCTTCCTCAACTTCTCCAAAGCAGGAAGAATTTCATGGTCTAGAAGCTTATCAATCTCATCTACCTTACTTTGTTTTTTCTCAAGTGTTTTCAAAGCAGCCTCTTTCTTTGTTTCGTACATTCTTGTCCCGGCGGCTTCTTCAAGCATGGATAAGATTTCAGGTGGTTTCATGTTTAGGACCTTAGTAATGCGTCCTTGCATGATGAGAAAGTGTGGATTGTTGACATTAAGCTGCACAGAATGAAAAAGATTTTGCACTCGGCTAGGCTGTGCAAGGTGGCCATTTACTAAGTATTTGTTCCTTCCACCGACCACAATCTGCAAAATCAACATGAAAAGTTATCAAGATCTCGTTAATGGAATTCTTAGGAAGAGAATGGTGCAGTTATATGGCAAAGTGGAGAAATATTTATCATCAACACAATATGTAGCTAGTCTGACTTCACAATGTATCTGTTAAATGTACACGGACGTAATTCTCAAAAAAAAAAAAATTATTTCTTGAACTGAAGAAACACGGTTCTGTCAAAATTACAGGATATAAAATTTGTGGAGAACCAGTTAATCTGGAAGCCTATGTACAAAGGGAAATGGCCTTCGTATATCCAGGTACCATGAATCTAATCTTACCATATCTGTCGTGTATTTGGACAAAGATATCAGAATACCCCATTAATCAAAAGATGAAACAGACCAATTAGTTACTTTACTTTGGCCAAGACATCATATAAACAAAGAGTCCACCCGATATCACTTTCTTGTTGCATTTTTAAATTACCTTCAAAATGCGAATTCTTTCTAGTTATTCTCAAATACCACTACATAATGTGCTTAACAAAACAAAAATACCGGTCCACATACCTGACGAGTCACGGTGATCTCCGGACAGTCCTCGTAACCAAGAGGGCTTCGACTTCTGTCTGAATTATCAAATATAATCGACACAGTGGCCTTTGTAATCCCAGCTTGCCCTTGCTTGTACACGAGCTCCTGAAGGTTTGAAGCCCGAACCTGCTGCAAATTCGTGATTCCCAAGACAAAGCATATGGAGTCGAGAATATTAGATTTTCCCGACCCGTTCAGCCCCGTGATCGCGTTGAAGTAAGGATCGAAACCAGGGACCACGGTTCTGGTTGCATACGACTTAAACCCCTCCAAGCATATCTCTTTGATGTACATTTTTAGTTCAATTCACAACCCGAAACAACACCCTGTAATGCGTTGGACGAAAAAATAGCAAGTAACTTTTAGAGCACAGAGGAAGGTAGAGTTATGAACGCTCATGTGGACTTCGAAAATAAAGAATATGAAGGTACTTTCCTTGAATGGCAGAGTGAATCCAACGTCAGTCGAGTTTGAAGAACGTGATGTTAAGGTTTTGGAGATCGAAACCCTAGAATATTAGAAGATGGAAGAAGGATTTAGAGCAAGTACAACAGCAATTATCTATTTTTCCTTCTCAATAGTGCATAATTTTAATTTAGCTAGATATTATTTCTTTCAAAACTCCACTAATACTCTCTATTTTACCTATTCTTCTTTAAAATACTATTTTTTATTTCCTTTGCAAGAACAAAGCAATACAAAAAGCCTTTTTTCTTTCTTGTCCGGTACAAAAAACAGAGGAGAGAGAAAATAGATATGAACAGTACCTCGCCAGAAATGGCTATGTACTGTAGCTGGAGGTATTTTGGCTATGCATATACAGAATCTGATGTAGCTGGTTTTCACCCCTTTGGTTAGCTATAATACCTATAATTCTTGTTTTAGCTAACCTGATGCACTTGCTCTTAGAGGGTGAAAGGGCGTCGGAGATCGAAGCCTTGGTAATTGGGTGAGAGGTGTGAAGCAAAGTAATTAATCCCGTACCGTACCGCCCGGTACCGGGCGGTACGTCCCGTACCGGACCAAAATCGGTACCGTCGGACGTCCGTACCGTTCCCGCGAGAATACCGGCGGTTCCGGCCGGTTCCGGCCAATACCGGCGGTACCGGCCAAATACCGGATCTCGGCCGGTACCGGTTTTTCTTTTTTTTTTAATTTTTTTTACTTTTTATGTATTTTTTAATTACATTTATATACCTTTGTTTTTTTGTCATTTTTCTTGTAAATACTCCTAATTAAGGTATGAAAATTTATAATGCAAAAAGAAAAATTAACATTATTTTTTATGAAAATTAAAAAGAAAAATTATCATTTTTTTAAATTTGAAGTTAAAATTCCTTTTTATAAATGTTAACATTCTTTTTTTTTAAAACTTAACATTGCTTTTTAATTTAAAATAAAAAATAAATGTTAACTTTTATTTATAATTTCATAAATACATGAAAATAAATATTTTTTTTCACTTTCGATACTTTATGAATGTTAATTTTTCTTTTTAATTTCTCTAGACAAGAAAATGAATATTAATTTTTCTTTTTTCGTTTTTCATACCTTAATGTTAAAATAAATATTAATTTTTCTTTCTAATCAAGCGTATGCTAACTAATTTTATAAATTTTTTTGTATTAAATGCTATTGAAATATCATAGGTTTATTATTATCCTTTGAAAAATTACGTTTTGTTAGTTATTTTTAAGTTGTGGGGTTTACTTTATATGTCAAATGTAATTTTTTCTAAAGAATATTAGTTAAAAAATATTATATTATTTTTAGCGATAAATCCGAAACGGTACCCCGGTACCTACCGGTACTGGTACGTACCGTACCAGTAACAAAATCGGTACCCTTGCCAGTACGAGATTGATAACTTTCGTGTGAAGTGCGGATAATTTTAGAGCGAGAAAGACAGGAGAGAAAGAAAAGTTTTTCAAGTTTCACTGGAGCGAAAGAAATGGGATATAAACAAAAAGGCGGGAAATGATTTTTCCGTGGTCATTTCGAATGATTTTCCCCTCTAATTGGGCAAGCTCAGATAATTATCGGGAATAGTCCATATGAGCCCAAAGCTTAGGCCTTCTTTTTCTTGCGAAATGGTTTATGGGCCCAAAGCATAGCCCTTCTATTTTCTTGGGGACAACTTCAGTAGGCCCATGGCTCAACCCTTCCATTCTTCGGACTAGTCTTCATCCGTTTATAAATATATGGATCTTTATCATAATGAAATCATTTGGATAGTGTAAAAAAATTGACCGTCCTAGAGCCTTGGTTTGCCGGTCTCCCCAATCAAGAAGAGGCTGATCTCTTTCAGCCAATTAAATCGGCCCTTCCTCCGTCGCTCCTTCAAGAGAACTGGTGAATTGTGTTGTCCGTAAACTGGCCAATAGAAGAAATTAGGTCCTATTTCTTTCATTATATTATAGGACGAGACAATATTTACATCATACAAAGACGTATCTTGAATCAATGAGGGAAAGAATTCCCTCCTACAAACTCTTATAGAGGGACATAGACTTTGGAGTATTCTCGAACAAAAACGGGAAAGAATCTTTAGAAATCCTCAATTCTATTTTGGAGGAACACAAAGTATAGAGAAAATATTTTTCTGTTTTTTTTAACTTAAAAATATAATTTTTTAAAATCTTCCTAATTATCCTTTGAAATACTTATACATGTCCTGTGAGTTTCATTTCCCACCGAAAACTATTGTAGGAAAAGCGCAAAGTTTCGACCAATAAATACATAATTACATATTTTATTATGTTCTTGTTGATTGAGAATCATATATGGCCACTACTATTTTACAGATTTGTCCCTCGTAATGAAAACTCTCACTAATCGTGTTTTGTATAGATCAAAGAATCAATAGCAATAAGACCTATTTAAAGAGGCTCATATAAAAAATGTCTCGAAATTATACCTATTGATGGTTGAGGTTCAATTTTTAACTTTTCGTCTTATAAATAAAATATTATATGAATTTGCTAAAGAGATCAATCGATTAAGCCTCTCCACATATATTGTGCTAAAGTAGGCAATAATTAGTACCACAAATGATAAAGATAAATAAAAAACAGAGTCTACTTCATGAAAAAATAAAACGATGGACTGTAATAAAGAGAGAGAGATGAGGCGGCGTACTACGTAGAGGTTAGTTCAAATTCACTAGGGAGACCAATCTCAGGATCGTCTATCTTGTACCTCTACTGTAAATGATCAAATTTGAGAAAACTGTCCATGTCTTGGATCTTAATTATTTTTATTAAATTAAGTAATTATTAAATAATTATATTTTTTGGGGGTTTTTAATGATAGATTTTGGGAACTTAGAGTTTAAGTTGAGATCTTATGAACTTGAGGTGATTAAAGTGTAATTAAATTATTTGTGGCTATATAATCTTGTGTAACCCTCAAATTGTAGCACAACAAACGCTAATTAGTCTGCGGGCCATTTATTTGTATTCCGTTTGCGTCGGTGTTTTGGTGTCAGGTTGGAGCAGAACAATCATCTCTTATATGGCCAACAGATTATAGCATCTTGAAACAAGATCCGTTTGACAAAATTAAAATTAAAAAAAAAGGTTATTGAAAAAGTTATTAAAAGTCACGTAGCCAACAATACTTCATTCATATTTCTATATTTTCAATTATTTTACATAGAACTTATGTAATTTGTATTCTTCTCTCAACATACAATTACAACCTAATATTTTTTTATATTTCATTGTATTATGTCAATATTGATCTATTCTAAAACTTTGTTAATGCATATCGCAAGACATTAAAAATAAATATATTTAGTTTTAGCACTATTAAGTAGATAATAGTCTTTTCTCGTTCATATTTATAGGAGGTCTTTTATTTTTCTTTCATCCATATTTAGAATATCAAAGGTCATCCTTTCAAATAATGAAGAGTTTTTAGAGTGTGAGTTAGATAAGATTTTGACTCTAAAATATAGATATTGAAAAATAAATAAAAAATTAGAGATACCCATATATTTTGTCATATTCTTATTTGTATATTTCACAAGAACATAAAAATAAACCTGTTGACTTAATTATTTTTGTCTTCAGTAAACTTTTTGTAGCTTTAAAATATAATTTTGTACTTTACAAACTTCATTTGTCAAACTAAATCAACAATTTACAAAAAAATTAAGACAAAAATAACAAATAGCAAAAAAAAATGAATAGACAAAAAAAATTATAAACAAATTAGGCCCCAAGGAACAACTGGATCCAAATATCCATTTAGTAGTGGTCATTTGCAAAGGAAGACCAAATCTTTTTTTAAATATATAATTCAAAATGTTCAAATAACTTACGCACACTTCAACTAATCTTTAAAAAATTATAATTCACAATGTGCAAGTAAATTATAATTTTTTATATATAATTCAAATTGAACAATTTATACGCATCCAAATTGCCAAAATGAATAGATAAATTGGTCCAAGATTGCATAGCTATGCTGTTGTGTTAAACTTAGACTTCTTGCTGATTAATTGATCGGCAATAAACTAAAATTATTCTAACATTATAAAAACAAAAACTACCATAATTATATTTATCACATATACAAAGTTTCACATATTTTTAACCACACAACATCAACATGTTCTACAAAAAATGTATGTGACAACTAAAATCTAAATCTCCATAGTTCATCGCTCACACGCTTTAAATAGATGGATCCTCCCTATGAGAGAATCATTTGTTAGACTTAGATGCTACTGTTCTCTGCACAGTAGAAACACCATCCACAAACTTTGTCCGGAAAAGAATATTTGCATTGTTGAACATACCTTCTTTCAAAGAAACAACAATAAACTGCAAACAGAAAGAAAATGGTCACCCACGAGATAACATATCAAAGTAAAATCTGGGAAATTCAGCTGACATAATCATCAATATATTGTCAAGAATTCGCAACAGGTGCTGTAACTAGAGATAGACTGATGTTTTGTCTTTTCTAAAGTTCATTTGCACTTTAGCACGCCTAATGCTGAAGAACCATTGATACACACATATCACAATCCATAAGCACTTCCCCACCGTCTTTTAGGAAGTGCTTATGACATAACTTACAGGTACAAGAAGGAATATCAAACCTGGGAATGTGGAAAATGGGTTTTAATCATTCTTCCAATATTCTGAGTGTGGCTTAAATCAAGAGCAGCATCAACCTAGAGAACAAGAGTACAAACACCAAAGTTGAAGATTAGCACAAGTTGAGATCAACAAAAGTCAAATTTGAAGAGCAATTTTGTGAACAAGAATGGGAAAAAATAGATTAAAGTCAAAGTATGCTAAGAATACGAATATGTATGAATGGGGATAATCTCAAGAGAATTAACTTCTCCCAAGGGAGAGCATAATGTCACGGGCTGGCTTTTTGGCTAAAACGCAATGCCACCCGTTGACACATGCAGCGAGTACATATGGAGAAACATGCTGGCTGGGGAGGCAATTGAGGAGGCATGGACGGTGTCGGAGAAGGGGCGTGCAGGTTGGAGCTGGATCCTTCAAGGGAGGGGGACTTGGCCATCCCTGCACAAACTGGTCTGGGACTGATGCCGTTCCACTGATGAGCGCCAAGGCAGGCCGAAACCAGTTAGCATGCAGGCCCACGGGTGAAGGCGGAAGCCCAGGCGCAAGCGCTCAAGGCAAATGACGCACGCTTGCGGGCTAGCCTCACGGACCGTCGCTGCGCTTGAAAACTCCAGGTCCGTGACAAGTGGTATCAGAGCCAAGACGGTTGGGACTGGAGACCCTGCGAGGATGGCATCCACGAAATGTGGCGTTGCGGAGAGCTGCAATGCACAACTCCATGGGGCGAGTGTGTCCGGGATGAACTGTGAAGCAATGGAGGGCTTGACGTAGTCCTGTGCTCAAAAGGGGGTGTGTGGAAGCCGAGGAGGGCGAGCACCAGAGTCACGGGGTGGTGATACTACGACAGCTTTTGTGGAGTGGCCGCACTAAGGATGTGCTTGTGACGAGGGCGTCACAAATCAGGTGGGGGAGAGTGTCACGGGCTGGCTTTTTGGCTAAAACGCAATGCCACCCGTTGACACATGCAGCGAGTACATATGGAGAAACATGCTGGCTGGGGAGGCAATTGAGGAGGCATGGACGGTGTCGGAGAAGGGGCGTGCAGGTTGGAGCTGGATCCTTCAAGGGAGGGGGACTTGGCCATCCCTGCACAAACTGGTCTGGGACTGATGCCGTTCCACTGATGAGCGCCAAGGCAGGCCGAAACCAGTTAGCATGCAGGCCCACGGGTGAAGGCGGAAGCCCAGGCGCAAGTGCTCAAGGCAAATGACGCACGCTTGCGGGCTAGCCTCACGGACCGTCGCTGCGCTTGAAAACTCCAGGTCCGTGACAATAAGCAAGCCTAAATTGTTGACATCTACAGCTCCAATTTTATCAAATGTACCAAAATAGAGTGAATCTTCAAAGTTCTTACACTTGGTTGAAGGCTTGATTCTAAGACTACTAAGAAACAAGGACTTTTAAATTCTTGATATGACCATCCCTAATAGCTTATGTATATATCTATCAAGCTATGTAACCTCTAGCAAGGTAAAGACTCAGAATACCCTAGATCCACACTGATATCATTCTGGCAAGATATCTGATGCCCCTCCTCTCCTGAACAAAAAAGCAGTAAGAATAATGCATGGAAAAGATAAAATGAAAACATCATTGTTTTAAGTACAAATCAAACTCATCAAATTGCATAAGGAACGGATTAGAGATGAAGTATACCAACAACTATGCTTAAAGGACTCAAAAGAGGGGCATACCTCATCCAGAATATAGAGTGGAGCTGGTTTGAACAACAACAGAGCCAGAATAAGAGAGAGTGCAAGTAGAGATCTCTGTCCACCGCTAAGTTCTGACAAGGACTGCTTCCACACACCTCCAAATGCAACCCGGACCTCAAGACCATCTAAGAAGCTACCTCCTTCGGGAGGTTCTAGCTTTGCCATTGTGCCCGGTAAGAGGGTAGAAAATATCGAGCCAAAGTCCCTAAAGAGAATATAAGTTTGGAATGTAAGTACATGGCTTCTGTCGAGCTACGACCTAGTAGTATCATAAGAAATAAATGGATTAGAACTTACGTGTTAACTTTAACCCAAGTAACTTTCAGTGTTTCTTTCTTCTTTTCATCAAGCTCTTCAATCACCATCTTGATTTTTGATTTGTCATTCTATGCAAGATGAGCTTGCGATAAGTAAAGAGATTGTGGTACAATGAATTGAGTATCAGAAGTTACAAACCTCAATAATGTTCTTCTTTGAAATTAAATCATTGTACTCAGCTTCTGCTTTCTCAAACATTGCAATAACCTTCTTGTTAACTCTTTTCTCAAGGCTAAGAAAAACAAAGGAGGAAAAATGTGTCAACTCTGCTTTATTCATCAATGGAAATGACGAAACTTTGCTCTACATTATATAGATGAACATGCCCAAAAACATGATGGTGGTCATACCTTGATTGTTCAGCTTGTAGCTTTTCAAAATCTTCCCTTGCTTTACGAGGATCACGGGATGAAAAATCATAATCTGTTCCACTTCTTCCAAAAAGGTGTTTCTCAGATGTTATCCAAGCATGCTTCTCAATCAGCTTTTGGACCTTCAAGGAGCAATCCTTCTGCTCCGTCTCCATTCGTCTTACCTGCCCCATCAAAAAGAAACAAAGAAAATAGAGGGTAAATACTGCTGCCGGAACAAGCAGAAGCACGTACAAGGTACATAACAGATTACCTCATTTTCCATCTTCTTTCTTTCAAGATTTGTCTCGCTAATTTTGCGCTGAAGTTCCTGCTGCTCCCTGAGAATGGAACTAATCTGTGTATCATGCTCCTTTATCTTTGAGCGGAAATTATTGAGCTCAGATTGTGCCTGATCATGAGCATTTCTTATAGAAGCAATCTGCAAGACAAGTGGAAGAGTCGGGTTTTTTTTCTGCTAGGATGGTATTGATGGGGAAAACTAATTTTAAAGAGATTGGTTGCTTACCCTGGTTTTATGTTCGTCTATTTCTAAAGTAAGACTGTTAATCTGCTGCTTCAGAGAAACTAAGTTACTCTCCGAGGATGCACATTCTTGTTTGACTGCTTCCATTTCCATAATAAGCCTCTCCTTTTCGTTTTCATGGCCCTACTAACGTACACAACAAAATCAACAGAAGAAGCTAGAAGACTTTCATTCACATGGTGGTGAAGTTTGTATGAAATTGATATCATAAATGCATTACACTGAGTGATTGTGCCACAATTACATTAGTACTGACTTAGTGGTTTCATTCACATTTTGGTGAAGTTTGTATGAAATTGAAATCATAAATGCAGCGAAATGCATTACACTGAGTGATTGTGCCACAGTTAACATTAGTACCTACTTGTGGTCTTAAACAAGAAGACCTAAGGATCAAAGTATTGTGGAATATCGAATAAAACCAAAATCATGCTTCCATTAGAATGAAAGCTGAAGACTTTATGTTCATCCTTAACTCTCAATTCACACATTGCGAATCGGCACTCAGAGAAATTGCATAGAAGGAACAAATTTGCTTGGTAGTTGGTACCAGCATATTGTTTTAAAGGAGATCCCATTGGCATTCAAGATGTACCTCTATTATTCCATTGTAATAGCACTACCATGTTTAAACCTTCTTCAACCAAAATCCCTAAACCAAGATAAGCAGTGCAACAAAAGGCATTTATCTTTTAGGAAGGAGATTTTCTAATTATGCGGCAAATGAAACAAGTCTTATCAGCATTAGTTACTGCAAAACTTAATGTCACCATTGTCATCTTGAAATCAAGGAGAAAGCAGGAAATCATTGGTAGCAATGAGTGGGTTATGTTGAATGTGAAAAGTTTGCACAAGGTTTGCGGGGAATGTTATGATAGATTTTTCAACACCTACCTTGAGGTCCTTAGATGCAGACTGCACCTGAGCTTTATTAACCTTGATCTTTTTCTCTAAATCTTTTAGTCTAACATCTCGATTGTCAGCATGTTCATGGATAGATTTTCCAAGCGTTGACACCATGGCTATGCATTTTTCATACAAAAGTTGCTTCTCCGTAACAGCAGATTTTGCTTCTGAAAGCTCCTGCTCAATCCTCTTTACTTGCTCACCGAGCTACAATACACCCAGCAAGTAGTTAAACACAATTGTATACTAAACAAGAAATCAATATTAGTAATGTATTAAGTATGGGTTAAGCTAAACAGAAATTTAAAAAAAGTCCACTTGAGAAGTCTTATCGAAGGTTAAATCACAAAACCGTGTGATGTTCATTCTGCTCAGCCCTGCTCTGGAATAAGGAAAGATCATACGACTTAAGTTCCAACTGTGCCTTGAGGTCCTTAAACTTCTTCTGAAGAGGAAGAAGCTCCGAGATCTAAATGTCAAGGCAGAAAGAAGACAACAAAGAAATCAGCATCTAAGCAAGATGCCTGGCAGCTTGCCACAAGTTCCTAACATAGAAGTCAATATCATGTACAAAATTCACAATGTACATTACAAATTACAACATATGATATAACTGTTAGATTGTATTTATAATTAGTTTCATTATTTGTCCTTATTATGTAACTAGTTGGATAGTTAGGACCACTTGTGTAATTCTCGTAATATGTGATGTATATATTCCGTGAGATAATGAAAGTAACCCTAATCTGGGTTTTCCCAAATAATCTTAACATGGTATCAGAGCGGTAACGTACCTGCCGCCATATACTTCCGCTGCTGCCACCATACGTCGTCGACCTCTTTTTCCGTCGCCGTTGTTGAGGCTTCTCCGACGCCGACGTCATCATCACCACCCATCGCTACCGTCCGATCCGGTCTCCACCGGCTTCGAGTAACCCCAGTCGGCTCGCCGTACCTCCAGCTGGCGCGCCGCCGTCTCCCGCACAAGCATCGACGGCCCCCGATGCCCGGACGCCCGACCCAACAGCATCGCTAGAGTCGTCGGCCTCACTTCCTGCCGCGGCCGCAGAAGCGGCGCCGTGACCTCTGTTTCCGTCTCCGCCGCCGCAGACGTCTCGGCCATTGTCGCAAAGAGAAAACTACAGGGAAAAACTCGAAGGTTGAGTGGTATTGCTGTACATCCACTGGTATTTATTTCATCTACTGGGTTTGTTATTTAGTTACTATTTCTTTGTGTTGCACTATGTCGGATTCAGAGGGTTCAGAAAAGAAAGAGGGAAAGAATATTCAGGTTGAGGACCAGAATGGGATCAGTCGTATTACAACTCTTGGGGGTGCCCCACTTGATATTTGTCATGTTAAGTTGGATGGTACCAATTATATGGTTTGGGCTCGCACTTTTACTTTGGCTATTGAAGCACAAGGATTGTCTGAGTTTATTGAGGGCGCTGTTATTCAGCCCACTGAACCTGCTGAGTTGCGGATATTTAAATCTAGAAAATCTTTGGTTATGACTTGGTTGTTTAATTCTATGAAATCTGATATTCGTCATACCTTCTTGCTTTTTGATACTCCATATAAGGTTTGGACAACTGCAGCCCAAACTTATTCTCAGCAGGGTAATGATGCTCAGTGTTTTGATTTGAGGAAGAGGCTCCGTTCATTGGACCAACAAAATCGGTCTGTTGCTGCTTATTTTGCTGATTTGAATGCAACCTGGCGGGAATTTGATCTTTATCAAGGGTTTTAGCCTGTGTGTGATGTTGATGCTGCTAACTGGCTGAAGAGAATTGAAAAAGGAGCGTGTTTATGATTTTCTTGCTGGTCTTAATAGCGATGCTTATGATCCAATTCGTATGCTGGTTTTGGGTCGTGTTCCATTTCCTTCTCTGGGTGAAGCATATGTCATGGTTCAGCAGGAAGAGAGTAGGAAGGCTGCTATATTGCATACTCCTGCCCCTGATCGTTCAGCTTTGATTGCCACTCCTAAGGGTCAGTTTGGTACTAGCAGCGACCCTATCTCTTCGGCACCGAGTGGTAAGACACAGTCTGGTGCTAGCAGTGGGTCAGTTTGGTGTGATTATTGCAACAACACCAATCATACTCGGGAGTTCTGTTGGAAGTTACATGGAAAACCTCCTTCTCGCGGGAAAGGGGGAGGCCGTAAGCGTTCTCAGTTTCAACCTCAGGCCCATGTTTCTGAGTCTGCAGTTGCTACTTTGCCTCATACTGAGTCTCAGGTGTTTTCTGATCAGCCTGGTGGATTTTCTCAGGGGGAAATGCAAGCTCTCAGGCGCCTTCTGACTCGGGCTGATTCTCCATCTACTATAGCTCCTACTTCTACCGCAGCTCCATCCTCTTCCAATTTTGCTCACACAGGTATTCCAGCTAAGGCATGTTAGAATAGTTTATGTTTTAAGTAAACGTGTTTAGTCCCACATCGCCTATGTTAGGCTTGTGGCTTTGTTCCCAATAATATAAATAAAGTGATTATGTGTATGGGTGAATTAACACCTACTACACTTTTATCTTTCTCTCTCTCTCTCTTTCCATCTCGCTAACATGGTATCAGAGCGCGATCTTATTCCACCCTAGATAAAATCCTAACCCTAGAAATAAAACCCTAACCATATCTCACCAAAACCCTAATCGTATTACGCCCTCGATATAACCTAATCCTAATCATATCTCGATATAACCTAACCCTAATCATATCTCAGCCGCACCCCCTTCCACTGCCGCCAACCTAACCTAACCCTAACTCCAACAGCCGCCTCAGCCGCCTGGCTTTCCACCTCTGACCGCCTGCTGCCGCCTGGCTTTCCCTCTTCTGCTGTTCTGCCGCCTGCTGCTATACGGCTGCTGTTCTGCCATCAGCCCCCATGCTGCCTGCTTCTTTGCCACTGATCTGCCGTTGTTCGTGTTAGTCCTCACAAGTTCTTGTCTGAGTGATTTCTTGGTAATCTGGTACTTTGATTCTTTCCTGATGTGTGGTATACGCATGACTGGTTACTGTTTGGTTGCTGTGGTAAGCTACATCTGCATCGTTGGGTACTATTGAGTTGGTGTTGGTTTCTTCCACTGGATAGTATGGTTGGTTGATTTCCAGTGGATAATAGACAAAGTTGATCAGATTGTTAGTAGATTTCGTGTTGGTATTTGGGTTTGTTGGTGTTGTTGCTTCTCATTATTTAGCAAAATGTCTGAAGACCAGTCTGGTTCTGGTTCCGGTTCTAATTCTGGGTCTATTGTTGTTGGTAGTTCTCGGTCTCGAGAGAGGCAGCTCATTACATCCACACGTTTGAAGGGTACTAATTATGCTATTTGGGCTAAGGCAGTTGAGGTTTACTATGAGGGGGATTCTGAATCTCATTTCTTGACTGATGACCTTCCTTCAGATACTACTGCGCTTGCTGCATGGAAACCTAGGGATGCTCGAATTCATAGTGAACTGTGGAATAGTATGGAAGAAGACATTGCTGGCTCATTGATGTTTCTCAATACAGCCAAACAGGTTTGGACACAGGCTCAGGCGATATATTCTGGTGTGAACAATCTCCGTCGCACATATGATCTTCATCAGTCTTTCTTTTCTATATGCCAGGGTGATTTATCTTTGGAGGCGTATTATGCTAAGTTTCGTCGTATTTGTGATGAGCTTCATGTTTGTGAGCCACTGTCTACTAATATCCAGGTTGTGCGACGTCAGCGTGAGCGTATGGAGGTTGCTCGATTTCTATCTGGTGCCTCCTCAGACTTTGGCCCAGTTAGTAATCAAATTCTGGGTTCTAGTGATCTTCCTTCTCTCACCGAGGTCTTTAGTCGTCTTCGTCAGTCTTGTGCTTCTACGCCACCTCCTGTGCCATCTTCTGACCGTTCAGCTTTGGCTTCTACTTTCTCCGGTGGTTCTGGTTCTTCTTATAGTCGCGGCCGTGGTCGCGGCCGAGATTCAGTGGGGGGTAGTCGTGGCCGGGGCTCTGGTGGTCGTGATTTCAGTTCTGGCAGTCGTGGAGGTCGACTGTCAGGGGGAGGTAGTTCTGGCCGTGGTGGCCGTGGTCGTGGATCTCGATTTTGCACTCATTGCCAGGGAACCAATTATACAGTGGATTTTTGTTATGATCTTCATGGCTTTCCTCAGGCTCATCAGGCTGCTATTTCTGAGGATAAAACACAGGTTCATCAGTCCTCTGACAATCAGGTAACTATCTCCGCAGAAGAGTTCCAGCAGTACCAGCGCCTTATGTCGACTCAGCCTTCCTCCACTGCTACGCTTGCTCAGACAGGTCCTTCAGTTGCTTGTGTTGCATCTTCTTTGTCTTCTACTCCCTGGGTTATTGATTCTGGTGCTAATAATCACATGACTGGTACTTCTAAATTCTTTTCTACTTGTCAGTCTATTAGTCAACCATCTCATATTACTTTGGCAGATGGTTCCACCACTGAGGTTACTGGTTTAGGTTCTGTTCCTGTTTCTCCATCTCTTCTTTTAAAATCTGTGTTACATGTTCCTCGTTTACCTTTTAATCTTGTGTCTGTTCATTAACTTACAAAATCCTTAAACTGTTCTGTCACATTTCTTCCTCATGGTTGTGTGTTTCAGGATATCAAGACGGGGAGGAAGATTGGTGGCGGTGTTGAACGTGGTGGCCTGTATTACCTAACTAATGATAATCCTGTTCAGTCAGTTGCTCTTCACTCCTCAGAATCCTCATATCAGCAACATTGTAGGCTTGGTCATCCATCTCTCCAGAATTTGAAGCGTTTAGTGCCCTCCTGTGGGTCTCTTAAAGAGCTATCTTGTGAAGTCTGTGAGTTTAGTAAACATCACCGTGTCACCTTTTATCCTAGAGTAGCGCATTGTGTGTCGAGTCCTTTTGAGTTAGTTCATTCAGATATTTGGGGGCCTATTCATGTGCCCAATGTTTTTGGTTTTCAGTACTATGTTATTTTTGTTGATGACTTCTCCCGTCTTACATATCTTTATCTTATGAAAGAAAGGTCTGACTTGAAGTCTGTTTTTCACACATTTTATATGGAAATAAAGACTCAATTTAATACATGCATTCGTATGTTTCGTTCTGATAATGCGCGTGAATATTATCATAGTATTCTATCTCAGTTTTTTGATGATCATGGGATTATTCATCAATCATCATATGCTCGGACTCCACAACAAAATGGAGTTGCCGAACGCAAGATTCGCCATTTATCAAAAGTTATGCGTGCCATGTTATTTCAAATGCAGGTCCCTAAGTCTTATTGGAGTAATGCGGTTCTTACCGCTTGTTATTTAATTAACCGAATGCCTTCTACTGTTCTTGGGGGTCAAATTCCACATATGGTCCTTTTTCCCAGTCGGCCTCTCCACTCATTACCCCCACGGGTGTTTGGGTGCACGTGTTATGTTCATGCTCTTGACCCTGGCCGGAGTAAACTAGACCCTCGATCCTTTCGGTGTATTTTTCTTGGTTATTCACGCACTCAAAAGGGATACAAATGTTATTCTCCCACCTTACGTCGTCATTTTGTGTGTGCTGATGTTACGTTTAATGAGTCGCTCCCTTTCTATTCACAGTCTGTCCTTACAACTGAACAACCTGTGTCTGAGTCTGTCTTCCCTATGGCCGTCCCTTCTGGTACTGCACCTCCAAACCCTTTCTATTCGCAGGTGTATGTTCGTCGTCCGAAAAAACCACAAGTGCCACCTCAGCCAGAGCCTTCTCAGCCAGCAGGTCCACCACCGCTCACTGCTACATCGTCCCCTCCGTTGCGAGATCCTGACAATCTTGATCTTCCTGTTGCCAAGCGTAAAGGTACTCGATCGTGCACTATTCATCCCATTGCTAAATTTGTTTCTTCTACTCATCTGTCTCCATCCCTTCGTGCTTTTACTACTTCCATGTTTTCCGTTTTTTTTTCTAACACTGTTCAGGAGGCCTTCTCTTTGTCTGAGTGGCGGATAGCTATGGAAGAAGAGATGTCTGCTCTTCATCATAATGGCACTTGGGAGTTGGTTCCTCTTCCTGCTGGTAAATCTACCGTTGGCTGCCGCTGGGTTTTCACTGCCAAGTATCTCCCTGATGGTACTGTTGAGCGTTATAAAGCTCGCTTGGTTGCCAAAGGCTACACCCAGACTTATGGTGTTGATTACTCGGAGACGTTCTCCCCCGTTGCCAAACTTGGTTCTGTTCGCATTCTCATTTCTCTTGCCGCCAATCTTGGTTGGCCATTGTTTCAGTTGGATGTTAAAAATGCCTTCCTCCATGGGGATCTCCAAGAGGAAGTTTACATGGAGCAACCACCTGGGTTTGTTGCTCAGGGGGAGCGTACTCAGGTATGTCGGCTTCGCAAAGCTCTATATGGACTTAAGCAGTCCCCTCGAGCGTGGTTTGGCAAGTTTAGTGATGCAGTCTTACAGTTTGGCATGCATCGTAGTCAGTCTGATCATTCTGTGTTCTCTCTCACTTCTGACCGGGGGAAAGTATTGTTGATTGTTTATGTGGATGACATTATCATTACTGGTGATGACCAGCGAGGTATTGATGAGCTAAAAACTTTCTTACATCAGCAGTTTCATACTAAGGATTTGGGAAAACTTAGATACTTCTTGGGTATTGAAGTGGCCCGATCCAAAGAAGGTATTAGCTTGTCACAGAGAAAGTATGCGCTGGATATTCTTGAGGATACAGGTTTATTGGGAGCTAGGCCTGTTGAGACTCCTATGGATCCTAATATCAAATTATGTGTGGACCAGGGGGAGTTGCTCCATAGTCCTGATCAGTACCGCCGGTTGGTTGGTAAGCTAAATTATTTTACGATTACACGTCCTGATATCTCATTTGCAATGAGTCTGGTAAGTCAGTTTATGTCTGCTCCTCGTCATCCACATTGGGAGGCGGTTCTTAGAATTGTGAAGTATCTTAAGTTACATCCAGGACGAGGTTTGTTTTACCGAGCTAGTGGACATCTACACATTGAGGCGTTCACTGACTCTGATTGGGCAGGGGGGGCATCCGATAGGAGATCTACTACTGGCTATTGTGTATTCCTTGATGCAGGCCAACACCTGCTAGAGTAGCTGAAACCGAAAGGTCCCAACTAGGAGACTAGGGATAGTCCCGGGATGCCACTCACCGGGGGCAACGGATGTCTCTCGACGTTGCTAATCGCGGATGTCACTCACGCGACCAAGCCACACGCTTGATGTTAGGACTCTCTCACTCACAAGCAAGAAGAGAACTTGTAAATAATTTTAGACTCTCAAAAAACTACTTCAAATTTCATTAAAAAGGATATATATAGAGATTACAATAGATAGATGACTCTTAGACTATTCCCTAGACACTTACTGTTTCAAACCTTTCCAAAGCAAGCAACATTTCCAAGACAGTCAACACAAAATAACAAGACATAGGGAACACAAGAAAACTAAATAAATGTAAATAGACTT
Source organism: Arctostaphylos glauca (assembly GCA_019985065.2). NCBI lineage: Eukaryota > Viridiplantae > Streptophyta > Magnoliopsida > Ericales > Ericaceae > Arctostaphylos > Arctostaphylos glauca. The sequence goes on along the minus strand of JAHSPW020000002.1, from coordinate 15,636,565 downwards.
TCACATTTTATTAAAAAGGATATATATAGAGATTACAATAGATAGATGACTCTTAGACTACCCACATAACTCTTAGACTATTCCCTAGACACTTACTGCTTCAAACCTTTCCAAAGCAAGCAACATTTCCAAGACAGTCAACACAAAATAACAAGACATAGGGAACACAAGAAAACTAAATAAATCTAAATAGACTTTCACGCCAATAATGCTCCTGCATCATTCTCCTCCGCTGAAAAAAAAGCCTTCCTCGAATCTGCAACCAAATCTTCCCAAAGCCTTTCATCAAGCTTCTTGAGCTCTTGAGCTGAAACCCATGCATCTTCACAATGTGCTTTTCCCTTCCAATGAACCAAATATTGCGCATAGGTTCCTTGACGAGTAGTGGTGGAGCGAACATCCAAGACATCAATGATTTCTTGATGGGAAGTTGCTGGTACAGCAGTCAAGTCTTCAAGCTTCAAGGAATCACCATCATCATCTCCATAATAAGCATACAGGTCACTAATGTTGAAAACTGGACTAATAGATAATCCTGTTGGCAACTCCAGTCGATAAGCATTAGGACCCAGTTTCTTGAGTATTCGGCATGGTCCAAACTGCTTTTGCTTGAGCTTGTTATAAGAACCACTCGGAAATCTTTCCTTGTGCAGATAAACCATGACAAGATCACCTTCTTCAAACTCTTTGTTCCTGCGGTGTGCATCAGCCTTGGCTTTGTAATACTTAGAAGTTTCCTTTAAGCGCTCTCGAACTTGATCATGAATGTCTTTGATGTGGGCAGCAAACTCCTCTGCATCCATGCTAACTCGAACTTGGGTACTTAATGGCAAGAGATCCATCACTTGATGGGGTTTTCTACCATAAATCACCTCAAATGGGGCCTTCTTTGTTGATCGATTGAAAGAACTGTTGTAAGCAAACTCAGCTTGAGGAATGATAAACTCCCACCTCTTTGGATTGTCTCCTACCAAACTCCTCAATAAATTTCCAAGCGATCTATTCACCACTTCAGTTTGCCCGTCTGTTTGAGGATGATAAGCACTAGAAAACTGAAGTTGAGTTCCAAAAAGCTTCCAAAGTGTCTTCCAAAAGTGACTCATAAATCGCACATCACGATCGGATACAATAGATTTTGGAACACCATGTAAACGAACTATCTCCCGGAAAAACAATGTAGCAACATGGGAAGCATCAGTGGATTTCTTGCATGGTATAAAGTGAGCCATTTTTGAGAAGCGGTCAACAACCACAAAAATGCAATCATACCCATGCTGCGTTCTCGGCAGGCCTAGGACAAAGTCCATTGAAATATCCTCCCAAGGGACATTAGGGATAGGAAGTGGCTGGTATAAACCTGTATTTTGCACCCCACCTTTGGCCTTTTGACACACCAAGCAACTTTGCACAAAACGAGCAACATCCGCTTCAAGGATGGCCAAAAATAGCGTTCTTTAACCAGCAATTCAGTTTTTTCCCTTCCAAAATGCCCACCAAGTCCACCACCATGCAACTCTTGAATGACAAAAAGCCTCAATGACCCCTCTGAAACACACAACTGATTTCCCTTAAAAAGATACCCATTCATGAGCAAATAATCTTGGCTTTTCCCATCACTTAACTCTTGCAAAACCTTTGAAAAGAAAGAGTCTGCTGCATAGTATTCGGGCAGGAGATCAAAGCCAACAATTTCAGGAGAGAGAGCAGTCAATAAGCTGTATTTTCTACTTAACGCATCAGCAACCTTGTTAGAGGAACCTGCCTTGTGATTTAGAACAAAACTGAACCTTTCCATGTAAGATACCCAGCCAGAATGTCGAGAGTTCAGCTTCTTTTGTGCTTTGAGAAACCGCAAAAGCTTCATGATCTGAGTAGAGAACAAACTCCACACCAATGAGATATTCTTCCCAATGTCGCAAAGCTTGCACAATTGCATACAATTCCTTGTCATAAGTCGAGTACTTCTTCTTGGCATCACTTAGTTTCTCGCTGAAATAAGCAATCGGCCTTCCTTCTTGCATTAGGACAGCACCTATACCCACATTTGATGCATCACATTCAACTTGAAAAGTTTTTGAAAAGTTGGGCAGCGCTAGCACAGGAGCTTCCACAAGCCTTGCCTTCAAAAGCTGAAAACTCTTTTCAGCCTCATTAGTCCACCGAAACTCTTTGCTCTTCAAGACATCCATCATAGGAGCAACAAGAGTGCTGAAATGTTTGATGAACCGTCGATAAAAAGAAGCCAAACCATGAAAGCTTCGCACTTCGGTAAAACTTTTAGGAGTTGGCCAGTCAAGAACCGCCTTCACCTTTTTCTCATCCATTTGCATGCCTTCTGCACTCACAACATAGCCTAGAAACACAACCCGATCAGTCATAAAAGAGCACTTCTTAAGATTAATGTACAGCTGGTTGTCATGCAGGACTTGGAACACATTTGTTCAATGCTCAAGGTGCTGAACTTTATCTTGACTATACACCAAGATGTCGTCAAAGTATACGACAACGTACTTCCCCATGAACTCCTTCAAAACTTGAGTCATCAGTCTCATAAAAGTGCTTGGGGCATTAGAAAGCCCAAATGGCATAACAAGCCATTCTTTGTTTTAAAGGCTGTTTTCCATTCATCTCCCAATCTAACTCGAATTTGATGGTATCCACTTCGAAGGTCAATCTTAGAAAACACCTTTGAACCACAAAGCATATCAAACATGTCATCAAGACGGGGTATTGGGAACCGGTACTTGACAGTTATCTTGTTCACAGCCCTACTATCGATACACATCCTCCAAGTTCGATCTTTCTTTGGAGTTAGGAGGGCTGGGACAGAACAGGGACTTAGTGATTCCCTAATCAGTCCTTTTTTCAGCAATTCATCAACTTGTCTTTCTAATTCAGCATGTTCATTAGGTGACATCCTATAGTGAGGCAAGTTAGGAAGGATTGCACCTAGAATGATATCGATTTGATGCTGAATGTCACGAAGAGGCGGCAAACCAACAGGTAATTCATCTGGAATGAGGGCTTTGAATCTGTGGAGAAACTCTGAAACTTCTTCAGGAACATCTCTGACATCTTCCTTAGCTTCCCCTACAGCCACCAAAGCATAAGCCACTTTCTCTTCGCTGAAAACTTGCTCAAAAGCCCTGTGGGGCAGCAAGTTGACTTGGCTTTGTGATGCCACGCTTGTGGGGATATCTTTCAAAGGGTTCAATACAAATGTTACCCCACTTTTCTTAAGTGTGTATGTGTTCTTCTTCCCATCATGTTGAGCGCATCGATCATATTGCCATGGTCTTCCAAGAAGTAAATGACAAGCATCCATGGGAAGGACGTCAAAATAGAGTTTATCTTCATACTTTCCAATAGAGAATTTCACCTGGCATCTTTGTGTCACCAAAACCTCTCCTCCTTTCTTGAACCATGACACTTTGTAGGGCTTGGGATGCTGCTCACATGGAAGTTTCAGTTTCTCCACCATGGTCTTGGACACCATATTTTCCACACTTCCAGAATCAATCATCAAGATACATTTCTTTTCGTTGGTCAAGCAATAAGTTCGGAAGATGTTATGCTTGAGCCACTGATCATTTTCTTGAACAGTCATTACCCGTCGAATCACAAGACTTTCGGCATCGTAATCGGGTTCACAAATTTCTTTTTCAGATCCACCTTCAGGTTCTTCATCATAAATAGGCTCTTCCTCTTCTTCCTCTTGCCCTTCTTCCATGAGATTCACCTCAGCTTTCTTGGTAGGACATTCATAAGAACGATGACCAACTTCACTACACCTGAAACACTTAAAACTTGAAGATGATCCAGCCTTACCGAAGTCCTTTTTTCTTCCCCCAGAATTTGGGTTTGGACGCTCAGAGTTGGATGCTGAATTTTTCTTGTTTTGGATCACCATCTTCTCTTTCGAAGCTTTACTACTGTCACCTCTTCCGAAAGAGATCCATTTAGCCTTATCTTCTGCTTTAAGTGCCATTTGATATGCCTCCTCAAGTGAATAGATGGAATGCATCATTAACTCCCCTTGCAGATTAAGTTTCAAACCATTCTTGTTTATCGGGCAACAAGCTGATCATCCGTCTCTGTGAGGTTAATGCGACTCAACAACTTGTAAAACTGCTCTGTGTACTCAGCCACAGATTGCTCATTGCGCTGACGAAGCCGATGGAACTTCTGGTACAAGGATTGAGAGTAATCCAGTGGAAGAAATTTCTCATCTAGCTTCAACTTCATCTCTGCCGATGTGCCAACTCTTGGGACTCCTCTTCTATCTCGACTTCGCTGATATTGCTGCCACCAAACCAATGCATGGCCCTTCAACTTTGTAGCCACAAATTGCACCTTTCTTTCTTCCACCAAGTTTTTCCATTCAAAGAATGCTTCCAAAGATGCAATCCAGTCACAGTACTGATCAGGGTCTAATTTTCCTTCAAAGTCCGGCACGTGAACTTGGATACTTCTATCTGTTGCCTCAAGAGCTCTTGCTAATCGTTCCATGGCCCAACGATCACCGAAAGCTACTTCTGAATTTTCCCTTAAACTAGATGAATCAGATCCATCCTCCGTATCACTTTGATTTCTTGAATTTCTAGACTTACTTCCTCGGCTTCGTGTTGGCGAGGTTTGCATCCTGTGGAGAATTACAGTCACCGTTTCTTGAAGTGTTTGATTAGACTGACGTAACTCAGCAATCTGATCACGCAAAGTGGCATTCCCATGATTTCGTTGCCGCCTTGGAGGCATAGTTACTGAAAAAAAAAAAAAATAGTTGCGTTGTAGATCTTTATGGCTCTGATACCAATTTGATGCAGGCCAACACCTGCTAGAGTAGCTGAAACCGAAAGGTCCCAACTAGGAGACTAGGGATAGTCCCGGGATGCCACTCACCGGGGGCAACAGATGTCTCTCGACATTACTAATCGCGGATGTCACTCACGCGACCAAGCCACACGCTTGATGTTAGGACTCTCTCACTCACAAGCAAGAAGAGAACTTGTAAATAATTTTAGACTCTCAAAAAACTACTTCAGATTTCATTAAAAAGGATATATATAGAGATTACAATAGATAGATGACTCTTAGACTACCCACATAACTCTTAGACTATTCCCTAGACACTTACTGCTTCAAACCTTTCCAAAGCAAGCAACATTTCCAAGACAGTCAACACAAAATAACAAGACATAGGGAACACAAGAAAACTAAATAAATCTAAATAGACTTTCACGCTAATAATGCTCCTGCATCATTCCTTGGTGGCAATCTGGTCAATTGGAAGAGTAAGAAGCAGACAGTGGTCGCACGGTCCAGTGCAGAGGCAGAGTATAGAGCAATGGCACATACCACGTGTGAGATTGTATGGCTGCGATCATTTCTAGAGGAGATAGGGTTCCGTGTGCAGTTGCCTATTCCTCTATATTGTGATAATCAAGCGGCTATTCACATTGCTTCTAATCCAGTATTTCATGAAAGAACTAAGCATATTGAAGTTGATTGTCATCTAGTGCGCGAGAAATTGTCTAGTGGTGTGATAGCTACCCCGTATGTGTCTACGGGTGCTCAGTTGGCTGATATGTTTACTAAGTCATTATTTAAACCACGCTTAGAATTGCTATGTAACAAGCTGGACTTTATGATATCTACTCTCCAGCTTGAGGGGGAGTGTTAGAATAGTTTATGTTTTAAGTAAACGTGTTTAGTCCCACATCGCCTATGTTAGGCTTGTGGCTTTGTTCCCAGTAATATAAATAAAGTGATTATGTGTATGGGTGAATTAACACCTACTACACTTTTATGTTTCTCTCTCTCTCTCTTTCCATCTCGCTAACAAGGCATTTACTGCTTCTTCTGCCATTCCTTGGATTATAGATTCTGGTGCTTCAGACCACATGACAGGTTATTCCTCTGTATTTGATTCTTACACTACTTGTTCAGGTAAGGATAAAGTCCGAATAGCGGATGGATCGTTCTCTGTTATTTCAGGGAAAGGTTCTATCAACTATTCTTCCTCAATATCTCTTTCTTCAGTCCTACATATTCCCAACTTTGCTACTAACTTTTTGTCTGTTAGTAGTCTTACTCGTTCTGCCAATTACTTAGTGACATTTTTTTCCACTCATTGTGTCTTTTAGGAACTGGATACGGGGAAGGTGATTGGCAGTGGTAGAGCATGATGGCCTCTATTACCTGGAATCTGCACCTTGTCCACCTCAGCAGCCCATGTCATGTGGTTCAGCTCTACAGGTAGATATGAGTCCAGCTCTTTCTATGTTACATCATTGGCATCGAAGATTGGGTCATCCGTCATTTGGGATTTTAGCGAAGTTGTTTCCTAGTTTAATAAAGTATTGTTCTCAGAGTCAGTTTTTTTGTGAAGTCTGTGAGCTTGGTAAACATAAACGTTCTTTTTATGCACCCATTAATAAGAGGAGTGATTCTCCGTTTATGGTTATTCATACTGATGTCTGGGGACCTTCACCTATTACTTCTCTTAACGGTCATAGATGGTTTGTCACTTTTATTGACTGTTACTCTCGTGTTACTTGGGTGTATTTACTTAAGTCAAAAAGTGAGGTTTTTTCTTATTTTCGCTCATTTCATGCCATGGTGCGTACTCAGTTTGATGCAAATGTTAAAATTCTCCGTAGTGATAATGGTACTGAGTATATAGACGGGCGTTTTAGGGCATTTCTAGATGAGCATGGTATTCTTTTTCAGACGACTTGTGTTGACACTCCACAACAAAATGGAGTTGCTGAACGCAAAAATCGTCATCTTGCTGAAGTTGCTCGCTCTCTTTTGTTCACCATGAATGTTCCAAAATATTTGTGGGGAGAAGCGATTTTGACAGCAACTTATCTTATCAACCGTATGCCTTCTAGTGTCCTTACCTTCAAAACTCCTATAGAGTGTCTTCCTCGCAGTTATCGGGTCACAACACTTCCCCTCCGAGTGTTTGGATGTGTGTGCTTTGTCCATGTCCCACATCCCTCTGGGGGGTAAGTTAGGTCATAAAGCCCATAAGTGCATTTTCATTGGGTACTCCCCTACCCAAAAGGGCTATAAGTGTTATGATCCTCATTCTCGGAAGTTCTTAGTTTCTATGGATGTCACTTTTTGGGAGACAGAGTCTTTTTACTCCCCATCTCTTCAGGGAGACTGGTCAGGAGGAAGAGATGGCTTTCTTTTATACTGGTGAGGGGGAGCAACCCTTGTTTTACAATCATGGTGAGGGGGAACTGGGAGATCAATCTGGAAAGGAACAAATATCTGCTGACTCAGAAACGCATGACATTGGGGGTGATATTGAGGAACGGAGACAACGGCTGCAAAGAACTGACCTAAAGACCTTTGCTAGACGGGGTAAAGAAAGGCCCACATGTGTTGTACCACCTTGTCATTCACAGCCTCCAACTCCAGTTCCAAACTTCCCAGCTGACTCATCCGGTAATGAATCTTTTCTCTCTGTTGACTCTTCTAGTAGTGACTCTTCTCTTATTGAACCTCCTATTATTGACAATCGCCCAATTGCTCTTAGGAAAGAAAAGAGGTCATGTACTCTACATCCAATATCCCAGTTTGTTTCCTATGATCGTTTATCTTCTTCATATCGTGCTTTTGTTTCGTCTCTTTCTTCTATATCTATTCCACAGAATTGGCAGGATGCTTTTGTTATACCTGAGTGGAAAGGAGCTATGGTAGAGGAGATGACAGCTTTGAGGAAGAATGGTACTTGGGATCTAGTATCACTTCCTGGAGGAAAGAAATCGGTGGGATGTAAATGGGTGTTTACTATAAAGCACAATGCTGATGGTACAGTTGAGAGATACAAAGCCAGACTGGTTGCCAGGGGATTTACTCAAACCTATGGTATTGACTATGAGGAGACTTTTGCTCCGGTAGCAAAAATGAATTCTGTGCGGGCTCTCTTGTCTTGTGCTGCCAACATGAATTGGCCTCTTCTACAGTTTGATGTAAAGAATGCATTCCTCCATGGTGATCTGGAGGAGGAAGTGTATATGGCCATACCACTGGGTTTTTCTTCCCCTGCCAGTGAGGGAAAGGTGTGTAGGTTGAAGAAGGCACTTTACGGGCTGAAGCAGTCACCTAGAGCGTGGTTTGGCAGGTTTTCAAAGGCTGTGCTGGGTTTTGGGTACAAGCAAAGCCATGCAGACCATACTCTGTTCACCAAGAGGAGTGCTGGTAAGATTGCTGTCCTTATTGTTTACGTTGATGATATAATAATGACAGGCAATGATGAGGAAGAGATCCATAACCTTAAGTCTCGGTTAGCACAAGAATTCGAGATTAAGGATCTAGGATCAATGAGATACTTCCTTGGAATGGAGGTAGCAAGATCAGATAGAGGCATCTTTATCTCTCAACGAAAGTACATACTTGATCTGTTGGAAGAAACAGGTATGTTGGGCTGTAAACCTGCAGACTCGCCTATTGAGGCAAACCATCACCTGAGTGGAGATATGGGAGAGCGTACTGATAAGGAGAGGTATCAGCGACTTGTGGGTCGACTGATATATTTAGCTCATACCCGACCAGATGTTTCTTATGCAGTTGGTGTTGTTAGTCAGTTTATGCATGATCCTCGTACTCCACACCTGGATGCAGTTTATCGTATTTTGAGGTATCTCAAATTAGCTCCAGGAAAAGGGATTTTGTTCTCTAATCATGGTCACTTTTGGTTGAAGGCATTTACTGATGCTGACTGGGCTGGATCTGTGGATGACAGGCAGTCCACCTCTGGCTACTGTACCTTCCTTGGAGGAAATTTGATTACTTGGCGAAGTAAGAAGCAATCAGTGGTTGCTAGATCTAGCGCAGAAGCTGAGTATAGGGCTATGGCTCATGGGGTTTGCGAGCTCTTGTGGATTCAAACCCTGTTACGTGATTTGGGTCTTTCTGATAGTGGCCCGATGAAACTCTATTGCAATAATAAAGCTGCCATTAATATTGCTCACAATCCCGTTCAGCATGATAGAACAAAGCACATAGAGATAGACAGACACTTCATCAAGGAGAAGCTGAGCGCGGGTGTGATATGTATGCCGTTTGTGAAGTCTGGAGATCAGTTGGCCGACATTTTCACAAAAGGGCTGGGTAGCAAGAGTTTCTTTCCTATCGTGTTCAAGTTGGGCATGATCAATATCTTCGCACCAACTTGAGGGGGAGTATTAGATTGTATTTATAATTAGTTTCATTATTTGTCCTTATTATGTAACTAGTTGGATAGTTAGGACCACTTATGTAATTCTCGTAATATGTGATGTATATATTCCGTGAGATAATGAAAGTAACCCTAAGCTGGGTTTTCCCAAATAATCTTAACAATAACCAAGGATGCTTCCAGCTAAAACATATATACTTTATGTGGCTTTCCGAACAGCCGTGACCACGTAGAGACAATTAACGAAAGTACATTATGCAAAAAAATCAAAAGGGACAAGATGGCTTATTTTAGTAAGAGATGGAGATGTAATATCAAACAAACTGAAAAAGAAAGATAAAGAAAATAAGACAGTTCTCATTTCCCACTCAATGTAAAGATAGTTACTTAGTCTATCAGAAAATACAAATTGAATCAAACTTGTAAAAAGTATTACAGAGATCAGATAATCATGGAAATGCATATGGGCAGCCCACACAAGTAACAGTGAACAAGCGATGCGCCGGTAGGTTGAATCATAAATGCTAATTTTTTGAATACCCAGATATAAAAATAGAAACGAGTGGCCCTTCCCTGACTTAGGACCCTGGTTCAAGCTTCCCCCTTTCCCACTCCCCAATAAAGTATGTAGTTATGCTCTTGCACCACCAATGAAAAAATATGCAGATGCAAGACAAAGTGACAAACTATCTTTTGAGTTAGAGCTCAAGAAGCATTCTTCTTTCTTCCTCTCTTCCTTCTCATCCACCATTCTTACTTTTGTTCATTTAAAGGGATTAATTTACAAGGCTGACCTTGGCTTCGATTTCAGATAACCTCTTCTGATGAACAAAAAGTTTTGATTCAGCCTCTGCCAAAGCATGAAGTTGCCTTAAAAGATCACCACCACCCCTGCCAAAATTGGCTGCTAAGTTAGGAGGTCAAGTTAATAGAAGTGGATGAAAACAATTAAAGCATCTTGTTATGCACCAATATAATAAGCCTGGTCCATGGATGTAGATTTTGAACAATTATGAAACATGTGTGCCACAAATAATGGAACTTCCATTATTCAGTTAGCACATGTATAAGTGCACGTGGATGAGATTTTCGCAAAAAGAAGTGAAGTAAGAAGTGGGTGACATAACACAACAATAGCAACTTTGGATCGGGCAAAACTCAAAAGCAATGTTGTGGAGACTGTTAACAAAAGGAACTGGATGCTATTGCTTACTTGCGACTTCCACCAGTCAGAAGTCCACTTGGCTGAAATATGTCGCCCTCAAGAGTGACACTTGGGTTGCCGATTTCCTTATTAAAGGCAACCTATATATTCATCAAAGCAAAATCAAATCAAGCTTAGCCAGGAAAACAAACACGTTCTCAAGGTATAAAGAGCTTGAAAATTGAGGTTAAAGGCCATAAGTGAACCCTATGGACACGCACACTAAAAATATTAACCAAAGGGTTAGCTTAATGAGTCAGTATTAACTATGTACTGCTTAGTACAGAGTACGTAGACTTTGTGTAATGAGGTCATTGGCGTAGCGAGTCTGTGACCACACTACTTTCACGACAAATTTATTACATATGACCCCACAATTTTTAGATGACAAGGTATTGAGGGCCCAAACATGACCAACACTGCATATATGTCAGTTTAACACATCAGAAATATTAGGTTCTGTTTATTCTTTGATGCCACTTAGTTCCTCCTAGTAACACAGAGACAACCATAAAGTATCAGTTTAAGCATTGAAATATATTTAGATATGGATAAGTTTATGATTATTGAAATTCTGCCCCAACACCTAGAGTAGACACAATAGAAGACTACAAGTAGATAGTAGAGGCCAGTGGGTCACTTAAGTTCAAATTTCCTAGATGTCAATTACATTTGCCTCAGAGCTATATTTTTCTAAAATGTATCACTAATTACTTTCTATTTTTGACAATCAAATCTTGAACCAGAGTCTCTTTCCTCATTTTGTGGTATTGTTTAGTGGACCAAAATACATGTAAATCAAAATTTAAAGCAAGATTACCAACTGTTACATTCAACTATTACTTGACCTGTTGACTAGAAACATGCCAAAACAGAATAAGAAACAACAGATGTCTTCTATACGAGGATAGATAGTAAAAAAGGAGTTTAAGAGAAAGCATTCCAAAAGAACAAAAAGACTTACCTCCCTTGCAGCATCACTTGTTTTGCAAACAAATGTCGAACCAAATACATATTCCATGGCACTCTGCAAAACACATCAAACGTCTTTTAGTATCTAAGTGCAACAAAACCAACCAAAGTTCTAATATAACACCCAAATTTTACTTGAACTTCAGCACATATTTGAGCACTTAGACATGGTTCATGATAACATGGCATTAAGAAAGGCACTAGCCACAAAAACATACCAATACACAGAATTGCATGTTCACAAACAATCATTGGACACGAACATCACCAAACACATCAACAAAGTAATCACTAACTTTAGGACTGACTAAAAAAAAGTAACACAAATGACAGACATTAAACTGTACCAGGTAGGAATAACATTAAGGGTCTTGCTAACTGCTGCCCACTAGACAGTGGATAATTCACATACTGCCAAATAAACATGAATATCAATTCACGTTTTACGGATATCAATACATAATCACGTATATCCATACACATTTTTGCGAATATTGAGGTACTATTTACATATTATCCACCGCCCACTAGCTGATGGTTAGCATTTTCCTAACATAAATAACAAATGCAAATTATACCTTCAGTTCCTCAGCATATCCTACAAGAGACAGAGCAATGTCTGCATTCCCTTTGCCAACCTGAAAATGTAGAACCCTGAGCTTCTCATAAATAAAAACAATTATAACCAAAGAGAGATACAAAAGTATGAGCAGACAAAAACAAAGACAAACCAATCTAATGGCAGTATTTTGCACTCTTAGAGGGACAGGATGGGATTGAATTTTGTTTAGAGGGATAATGGTAACTCTTCTTCGAAGATCGCCATTTTGAAGAAGTTGCTTTCCTGTATTTTCTGTGTCTACTACAACATTAAACATCTTTCCCCCTACAGCAACCTGAACACAACAAAGCTCAGTATACAAGTAGGTGGGGATTATGTTTAGAACAAATTAGGAGTGGCAACAAAACATACATCAGAAATAAACCAATTATATGATATCATCCATGTCAAACCTCTAAGGCAGTCAATGTGGAGCTATCCTTCACTTTAATGAGTTTAGCAACCACACCTTTCACTCTTGACCTATCAAAATTCTTCACAGGGTCACGATAAGTGAAATTCACATTAGCCAACTGTGCTGACAGAATCCTGAAGACAATTAACAATTTAACCCAACTCACAACATATGGCAGACTTTGACCAGAATTCAAGGTAGAATCAATTGCAGAAACCAGAATTGGAAGAGCATACCATCTGTAAGGCTTCCATCTTTCCATCCTCATATGGAAGAGATTTCAAAGCCTTTTTAACACTTTCCACATCTTTACTTCTAGTAAGAAGCTCATTTTCTGCAACAACAGCCTCTTCACGCTTTGATAATAACTTATGGTATTTCTCTTTCAGCTCCTTCTCAGAATGGCTTATTTTTGTTTTCAATTGTTTGAGTTCTGTTTCTGCATTTCCAACTGCTACTTTGGCATCACCTAGTTGATCTTCAAGACATTTCTCTTCATTTCCACTGCTCTTGCCAGCAAGCACACCCTTTCGACAAAAAGCGCACAAGTTGGATAAGATTCTATAAGGGTATGAATGCAAGCATGAACGTTGTCAATGGAGTTTGGCCTAAAGTTCGAATAGCCGGTGAACCTTTACCTGGTAATCTTTTTCATATCCTTCCAAACTCCTGGAAAGCTCTTCAGCTCTCTTTTTCAAATCAGCTGCTCCATCTTCAGCATTTTTTATAGCAGATGTCTTCTCTTCTATAGAATGCTTTAATTCAGCAATGCTTCTCGTAATCTGGTCAGATGTCTTACTTTTTCCGCTGTTGCAAGACTAAGGTGGTGTTTGGATTGACAGGATTATTGGATTGTTGGATTATTTTTTTTCGTCCTTATGTGAAATTTTTTTGTAATTTTTTGTTTTTCATTAATTTTTTGTGGATTATTGGTTCATCTCGACGAGAGCTTCCAGAAAAGTTATAAATCATGAACCAAATATGAAAAAAGTTCAAAAAAATAAAAATAATCAAAAAATGGATTTTTGAGCTTATTCGTCGTCTTTAGTGACATTTTTTTAATTTTTGGACATAATTTTATACTTTTTGGATTCCTTTCATTAAGACGGACTAATAATCCACAAAACATTGAGGCTAAAATAATAAATATAAAAAAATTGAATAAAGACAAAAAAAATAATCCAAAAAACAAATAGGCCAAAGAGGGCATAAGTATACCTTGATGTGCATGCCCGTGATCACAGAGAGACACAGAGATTTCGAAAGGATAGATAGCTTCTACTCAATCAGATGGTTAAGTCTTTTTCTTCAATGTAATTGCCACAATCATGCATAACTAGTGCATCAGAAAATAAGGTAGCTGTAACAATTTTGTTGCTTGTTAGGACAATCAGATTCCTGAAAGATATACAGTACCAAAAAGAGAATCAATCTACCAAATTAATGCATATTATTATCGGGAATTCCTCCAGATACCAAAGACTCGTCTATGGGTTCAGGGACACCAAACGATCTTGATACCAAGTCCAAAAGTCTTACAATATCTGGTGCATACCTTGTGAAAGACAAACTCCAAAAATTGTATTTGGGATTCTGCGAGACAAAAAATCAAACCACGGAAGGAAGCCGTAAGAACATATGACCATATGAAGACAGCTAGGTGGGGGCAAGTGCCCTTTGGAGGATGTGGAACATAGATCGAAGTTACCTTGATGAGCTCAATGAAAGTGACAAGAAGGCCCCAAGGACGTCTACTCACAATCACGCGTTCAAGCAAAACTCTTGTTATTTGATGCTGGATAATTTCCTGTCGGACAAGGAATTAAGAAGCTGTGATCAGATCATGTTTTGCATAACTTAGTGTAGAACATATAACGAAGCAAAACCAAGATGCAGTTACAAAACGGACATAGTAAACACTAGAACGGTGTGATTTTTTTAGTTTTTTGTGATGATTACTCTCACACCAATCATAAACAAAGCCATGTCCCCTAGACAAAATAAAACACTTCCAACACTAAGCACCCGGAGGGGGGGGCGCGGTGGGGGCGGGGGGCGGTGAAGCAACAAATGATCTTTAAAAATTGAAATGATCAAGAACCCTCAAATATATATATTTCTGTTCACTGTGTTCCAACCAAGAACATGGGAGAATATAAAAACTTCTGGTTGCACAAATCACCAAACAAGCCCTTATTAATTCATAACTGTAATTTATGATCAGCCCAGAGCTGGAAGGACGTACAAATAAGCAAAACACGAGAGAGAGAGAGAGAGTGACTGACCTCGTTGGATTCAGCAAACAAGTCGAGAAGAACCATGGAAAAAAAATGTGTAAGACTGTTTGGGTAGCGGGTAGCGTAGCTGATTTGCAACTGAATTGAGGAAAAGATAACGTCCTTCTGACTCAAGATCCATAATCAGCCTTTGGAAAATGTCGAAGGCAGGACCCCTCAAGTATTCTCGTAAATGAGTATTTGCTTGTACTACTTGGACAGTCTGTACAAATTTCCAATAATGAGGACCTTTTAGTGAAAGAGTTCTCATTTGCTGCGGAAAATAGACATTACTAAGCAGATCACTCTTCATGCAATAGTGCTATTATAGCTGAATGATACCCAACATGAAAGTACCCATTCCACGTTCCGACAATGAGAAATTAATTGATTCTCTAGTCCTATACGACTAAATAAAGTTTAACCTGTAAATCGACATCCAAATTCCAAAGAGAAACAACGGGAAATTTCCAAAGCTATTCCAAAGAGAAACAACAGGAAATTTCCAAAGCTATTCTCCAGACGGAAATCTTTAATTTAGAGCCATGCTCCAGATGGATATTTTATTGGCCTTGTTAACTGTTGTATATTTAGTTCAGCATAAAAAACTAGCTGACAGTTATCAGTGAGGGGGAACCGCAGTGAAAGGACTTTTGAGTACACAATACAAGGCAAACAGAAAGCATTACCTGCATCCCGAGATAGAGAACAAGGGAGTTCATCAAGGGGACATTATACCGGGTCCCAGCTTTTGCTGCTTCATTTTGTGTCAGAAGCAATCTCTGCATCAGTTGTGACAAGAATGATCCCTGATGCCTTGTCTGCAGAAAATCATACGGTTACAAAACAAAAAACAGAGGAAAACAAGCATCCAAACAGTGAAACTGCAGTGCACCTTGAGATACTCATCTACATCTGACTTCATCTGCTTTGCTTTCAGTGTAGCTTCAACTTCTGATAAATTACGTGGAGGCTCTTTGATCTCAGGAAGCAAATCAATCTGCAAAGAAAGGAATATGAAGAGGATTAATAAATCATAACCCTGATGCTGATCTCAAGGGGAAGACAAATTCAATCAGCCAAGCACCTTCAAGTTAGGAGTAGAAGGATCAGGGAGCCTCATATTGCGTGGACATGCACTGAGGATGACATTTCTCATCTGGATGCAATTGGAAGGGATCACATCACAGAAGCAGAAATGGTAGTCACTGAGGAACTCTGGAAAATCATGAAGCAGCACAAGCAACATCCTTAGATTGCCTCTGTACAGAAAATGAATCCGCACATTTAAATAGATACAGTTGGCAAGTAGCAGTTTCCCTATTGATATGTCAAAAATTAAGCCCTAAGAAAGGACAAATGTTAAGAAGCAAACCGCTTTTCCCAGTTTAGCCTGCCGAAGATGTGGCTCCAGGAACTTAAACAGGTCTATCAGCAAGCGTTGAAAAAGAGGCCAACCTTTCGGAGAGTTGACAGTGAGCAATTTAGGCATAAAACTCCTGTGACTTATGAGTTCAAGCCAGGCAAAGCTGCAATAAACATCACCGAGTCATCGGTGAAGAAAAAATTGGATGCGTATCCCTAACTAATAACCAAAGTAATTCCACATCAAAATTCACAGAAATAACAGGTTTCCTAAGAAATGTAGAGCTCATGGTGTAAGATAATAGTTAATACAATATGTTTGTGAATTGATGAAAATTCTATCCTCAGGAGCAGTCACCATATGGTAATCAGGATCCAACCAAAGATTAGCAGACAAGTCAGTCACATCGCAAAGGGACCAAGAGAAAATACTAAGAGAATTATGTTGTAATTATGTTGCAACATAATTTGATTCAGGTCAGCATTATGTTCCCTTCATATTTCTATTAACTCAATTTCTTCGTCTCCAAACTAAAATACTAAGAGAGAATTATGCTCCAAATAATTGTAACAGGTAAGTCAATGAAACAAAAAAACATGAAAAAATGAAACAACTACACGAGCTTGAGAATACTTCCCAGCAAGTATTCACAACTCATTTGATGACTCAACTCATTGGATGAAAAGGTAAGACAATGACCAAGGCAAAATCTTACACAGCTAACTAATCCAAACCACCCTAAAATAGCCTTCACAAACGATGTTCCATAATTGGAGATTTACAAATGTTGATGAAACTACAATATACAAACTCGTACAATTTGTTCCTAGATTACCATAGGGAGGCTGTTTACCAAAACAGATCAGACAACAGTGGGATTCTGCAGTGTCTGGCTTTCAAATACGTAACCAAGCAAAAGTGCATAAGTAATCTGCATTTCTGCAAGGTTTGTGAGTGATTACATTTCACTTCACTTGTGTCTGATTTTCAGTTACATAACCAAGTAGCGGAACACAAATAATCCATGTTTCAGCAAGGTTTCTAAGTGAATGACATCACTTGTTAACGGACAAGTAACAATATTCGGGAAAACCCTCTTAGGGCTAAACCATTATCACGATGAATATATATACAAAGCCTGTTACCCTAATTACATACTAACCCTAACTATCAATCTAATTATACATTAAGGAAATAATTAAATAAACATTACACTAATACAATATTACACACTAACACTCCCCCTCAAGTTGGTGCGAAGATATTACTCAAGCCCAACTTGGATGCAATAGCGTGGAAACTCTTGCTGCCGAGTCCTTTTGTGAAAATATCAGCCAGTTGATCTCCAGATCTCACAAAAGGCATACATATCGAACCCTCACTGAGTTTCTCCTTAATGAAGTGCCTGTCAATCTCTATGTGCTTCGTTCTATCGTGTTGGACAGGATTATGAGCAATGTTTATGGCAGCTTTATTATCACAGTAGAGTTTCATTGGACCACTATTGCTAAAACCCAAATCACGCAGCAAAGTTTGGAGCCAAAGAAGCTCACAAACACCATGAGCCATGGCTCTGTATTCAGCTTCTGCACTGGACCTAGCAACCACAAATTGTTTTTTACTTCGCCATGTAATCAAATTTCCTCCAAGAAAAGTACAATAGCCTGAAGTCGATCGTCTATCATCCACAGAACCAGCCCAGTCAGCATCAGTGAATGCTTCCAAACGCAAATGACCATGATTAGAGAACAGGATACCTTTTCCAGGAGTTGACTTGAGATACCTCAGGATGCGGTAAACCGCATCAAGATGGGCGGTGCAAGGATCATGCATAAACTGACTAACAACCCCCACTGCATAAGAAACATCTGGCCTAGTGTGAGCTAGATAGATCAATCTACCCACAAGTCGCTGGTACCTCTCTCTATTAGTACGCTCTCCCATATCTCCTTTCAGGTGATGATTCACCTCAATAGGTGAATCTGCAGGCCTGCAACCTAACATACCTGTTTCCTCCAATAGATCGAGAATGTATTTCCGTTGAGAGATAAAAATCTCTTTATCAGACCGTGCCACTTCCATGCCAAGGAAGTACCGCATTGATCCTAGATCTTTGATCTCGAATTCTTGAGCTAAACGAGATTTAAGGGTCTGGATCTCTTCCACATCATTGCCTGTCATTATTATATCATCAACATAAACAATAAGGACAGCAATTGTATCAGTACCTCTCTTTATAAACATTGTGTGATCTGCATGGCTCTGCCTGTACCCAAAGCTCACCATAGCTTTTGAAAATCTGCCAAACCAGGCTCGAGACGACTGTTTCAAACCATAAAGAGCCTTCTTTAACCTACACACTTTCCCTGCACTAACTGGGGAAGAAAAACCTGGAGGAACCTCCATATACACCTCCTCCTCCAAATCACCACGAAGAAAAGCATTCTTCACATCAAACTGCTGAAGTGGCCAATTCAAGATTGCAGCATGTTAGTGTTTAGAAAGGATAGAGAGAATGTGCAGGGTGTTAACTAACCCTAACACTCAACACTTTATTTATATAACGATAGTGGTGGATACAATATGTAGATACCCGATGTGGGACTAATAACAATAAAGCTAGAAAGCTATTCTAACACTCCCCCTCAAGCTGGAGAATAAATATCACAAAATCCCAGCTTGTTACATATAAACTCTAAACGGGGTTTAAACAACGGCTTGGTGAAAATATCAGCCAACTGAGCTCCTGTAGACACAAATGGAGTAGATAACACACCACCATCTATCTTCTCACGAACAATGTGACAATCTACCTCAATGTGTTTCGTTCTCTCATGGAATACCGGATTTGAAGCAATATGTATAGCCGCTTGATTATCACAAAACATAGGAATATGTAGGACAGAGGATAGGGAAATGGAGGGAGAATAACGAACAGAACCTTTCCCTGAAATGGCAGAGAATGATCCATCTGCAATTCTAACTTTATCCTTACCAGAACAAGGGAAGTAGGAATCAAAAACAGAGGAACAACCTGTCATATGATCTGAGGCACCAGAGTCTATAATCCAAGGAGTGGAAGAAGAAGCTGTGAAAGCACTGGACAGTATACCTGAATTAGCAAAATATGATGAAGCAGGAGCTGGTGTAGAAGGTGTGGAAGGAGGGGCTACAGTAGATGAAGAATCAGCCCTCGCTGATAGAAGACGCCTGATAGCGTGCAATTCCCCCGGAGAAAGACCCCCATGAGACTCATCACGTGGCTGATCCCCAATAATCGGTCCTGGATCAGGCACAGTAACAGCTGCAGACTCTGTGAAGTGAGCCTGGCCAATAGTATACTGTGTACCTGATGCTTCATTCATCTCTAATTTCTGCTCATCAATATTTTCTCCAGACATAATTTCAACTCAAGATAATCGAGATAACTCGAACAAGCAGCCCCACAAACAGCCGGATCTGACCCAGCAACACAAAACCGGGTCTGACTCAGCAACACAAACCAGGGTTGGGTCTGACTCAGCCACACAAAACCGGATGCAACACAAAACCGGGTCTGACTCAGCAACACAAACCAGGGCTGGGTCTGACTCAGCCACACAAAACCGGATCTGACTCGTCCTTAGAGCGAAGGCCTGGGCTTCTCAGTCCTTAGAGAGGAGAGAACTGATCTGCGACGAACGACGAAAGCTAAGCGACGACGAACGACGAAGACCAGATCTGCGGAGAGAGCTGGGCTGGGTCTGGATCTGGACAGCAACGAGGAACAGCAATGACGAACACCTGCCGGAGATATCTGGTGTGGTCGCCTCGAATAAGAGAACCGACGGCAGTGGGGGTACCGCCGGGAAGTCGTCCGGAAAAATGGATCGGCAATGGATGGCCACGAACGTCGACAGTGGAGGGCCAGTCGACGACAGTGCGCAAAGGGTTGGTAACCCAGTCAGACGGCGTCTGGTCGGCAACCCAGTCGTCTGGCGATGGCGATGGCTAGACCAGAGAGAGAAAGACCAGATGATGGGAGACGACTAGGACGGCGATGGCGAACAACGACGGCAGGACGACAGGTAAACCCTGGTCAGTCGGCAACGGCAATGGAAGGGTCGGAAAAATCACGACTACGGGTAAACCCTGGTTAGCCGGAGAAGGCCAGTCGGAGAAGTCTCAGACGACTGCAGCGGAAGAGGCTGTTAACGCTCTGATACCATGTAAACTAAAGAGGAGGAAAATATGTATTGTATTGAATGATAAAGTTGTACAACAGGGTCCTCTATTTATACAGGGAGAGGAGACCTAATTACGGAAAGTAAATCAACCTAACTACGGAAAGGAAATCAGTCTAAATATTTACATAATCAGAATTAAATCAATTACGATTATTCCACCACTCTAATAATATTACATGCTAACATTAGGGTTTAATTTCTAGGGTTAGGGTGGAATACGATCCATGGCTCTGATACCATGTTAGTGTTTAGAAAGGATAGAGAGAATGTGTAGGGTGTTAACTAACCCTAACACTCAACACTTTATTTATATAACAAGAGTGGTGGATACAATATGTAGATACCCGATGTGGGACTAATAACAATAAAGCTAGAAAGCTATTCTAACACAGCACATGAAAGTAATGTACGCACCGAGTTCATCTTCGCAACTGGTGCGAATGTCTCCTCATAATCAATGCCATACAGGTTTGCGTAAAACCCCTGGCCACCAATCTCGCTTTATATCTCTCAACTGAACCATCAGCATTATTCTTAACAGTGAAAATCCACTTACAGCCTACAGGTTTCTTTCCTTCCGAAAGCTTTACAAGTTCCCAGGTGCCATTCTTTGCTAAAGCTTTCATCTCCTCAACCATAGCCCCTTTCCACTCAGGTATCATAAGTGCTTCCCTCCAATTATGTGGAACAGTTATAGCAGAAATAGAAGCAACAAAGGCACGGTACGAAGGAGATAAATGATTATAAGAGACATAATGTGAAATTGGATGCTGAGTACATGATCTGACACCTTTCCGAATAGCAATAGGACGGTCATCAAACTCAACGGAATCAGTTGCACTAGAAGAATCACAATGAGGAAATACACTAGGAGAGGATTCATTACCAGATGAATTAGGTGAAGAGACTGAAGATGATTCTGGAATCGAAGTAGGGTCTGCTGATTGGCAAAGCGGTGGAGCACATGGAGCTTTAGTTCTCCTTTGATACGTTGCCAAGGTGGTAGGCCACTCTCTTGGCAATCTATGCATGTTCTCATCCACTCGTCCATCACCATCATGTGGTTGAACATTCTCAACAGATACCAATTCGTCTTCTTCCTTATTCTCCCCCTCACTATGAAAAGAGGAAGGCAACAAAGACCATGATGACTTCAGAGATTGGAACTCCCTTCCTTCCTCTCTCATCTCTTCCGGACTAACACTCTCCCCCTGAAGAGATGAAGGAATATACAAGGACTCTGTCTCCCAAAAAGTAACATCCATTGACACAAAAAACTTTCTAGACTGGGGCTCATAACATTTGTAGCCTTTTTGGGTAGGAGAATACCCAACAAAAACACATTTGTGTGCCTTATGTCCAAGCTTTCCCCCAGAAGGATGAGGAGCATGAACAAAACACACAGAGCCAAAAACACGTGGAGGAATAGATGTGGCGTGACAAGTACTAGGCAAACATTCAATGGGTGTTTTGAACTGGAGCACACTAGATGGCATGCGATTAATGAGATATGCAGCAGTTAAAATAGCCTCCCCCCAAAAGTATTTAGGAACTTTCATAGTAAACATAAGAGAGCGGGCTACCTCAGCCAGATGGCGATTTTTCCGTTCGGCAACACCATTCTGAGATGGAGTATCCACGCATGTGGTTTGGAAAAGAATGCCATGGTCATCAAGATATGCACGAAAAAATTTATCAATGTACTCAGTACCGTTGTCACTACGGAGAATTTTAATGTTCGTGTCAAATTGAGTGTACACCATCTTATGAAATGATTTGAAACATGAAAAAACTTCATTTTTAGTCTTGAGCAAGTACACCCAAGTAACACGAGAATGACAATCAATAAAAGTGACAAACCATCTATAACCCTTTAATGAAGTAGCGGGGGAAGGACCCCAAACATCAGAATGAATAATCGTAAAAGGAGAATCACTTCTCTTATTAATAGGTGCATAAGATGAGCGTTTATGTTTAGCAAGTTCACACGCTTCACAAAAAAATTGACTCCTAGGACAATACTTGACTAAAGTAGGAAAAAGGTTCTCTAAAATCCCAAAAGAGAGATGACCCAATCTACGATGCCACTGGTGCAATAAGGATAAAGCTGAACCCGTATCGGCTTGTAAAGCTTGACCACATGAGAATGATGGTTGAGGACAAGGTGCATTTTCCAGATAGTAGATGCCACCAAGTGCTTTACCACTGCCAATCACCTTCCCCGTTTTCAGTTCCTGAAATACACAATGAGTAGGAAAGAAAGTTATAGAGCAATTGGCAGAACGTGTAAAACTACTAACAGAAAGTAAATTGGTGGCAAAATTTGGAATATGTAGAACAGAAGATAGGGAAATGGAGGGAGAATAAGGAACAGAACCTTTCCCTGAAATGGCAGAGAATGAGCCATCTGCAATTCTAACTTTATCCTTACCAGAACATGGGTAGTAGGAATCAAAAACAGAGGAACAACCTGTCATATGATCTGACGCACCAGAGTCTATAATCCAAGGAGTGGAAGAAGAAGACGCTGTGAAAGCACTGGACAGTATACCTGAATGGGCAAAATATGATGAGGCAGGAGCTGATGTAGGAGGTGTGGAAATAGGGGCTACAGTAGATGAAGAATCAACCCTCGCTGACAGAAGACGCCTGATAGCCTGCAACTCCCCCTGAGAAAGACCCCCATGAGACTCACCATGTGGCTGAACCCCAATAATCGGTCCTGGATCAGTCACGGTAACAGCTGCAGATTCTGTGAAGTGAGCCTGGCCATGATAGCGCCCATAACCACGGCGACGACCACCACCACCACGACGTCCACCTCTTGTGTCACGAGGAGGACGCCCATGTAGTTTCCAACAGGTGTCTCTGGTGTGATTGGTCCCATCACAATAATCACATTTACGCTGTCCACTAGATCCACCATGATTTCCAGACTGTACCTTGCCACTCTGTGGAGATCTGAATCCTCGCCCAACATTAGTATGAGGGATAGCAGCTAAAGCAGAACGCTCAGAAGTAGGTGGAGCAAGCATGGCACTGCGCCTACTCTCCTCCTGCTGAACAATGGCATATGCATCCGCCAGGGAAGGAAACGGAACACGGCCCAATACCTGCACTCGAATCTGATCATATTCCCTATCAAGGCCAGCCAGGAAGTCAAACACGCTCTTTATCAATCCGTTGAAGCCACTTAGCAGCATCAGCTTCACACGCAGCTTGAAACCCCTGGTAAAAATCAAATTCCTGCCATGCTCCACACAACTCAGCATAATAGGTAGCAATTGGGCGATTATTTTGCTCCATAGAGCGAAGCCTCTTTCTCAGTTCAAAACACTGAGCATCATTACCCTGCTGAGAGTACATATCAGAAACAGTTGTCCAAACCTTGTATGGATTCTCAAGTAACAGAAAAGGATTACGGATATCGGGTTTCATAGAATTGAACAACCATGTCATAACCAGGGATCGCTGAGCTTTAAACCTTTTAAGTTCCAATGCATCTGTAGGTGGGTTAACAGGACCCTCAATAAACTCTGACACTCCTTTGGACTCAATAGCCAATGTAAAAGATCGTGCCCAAAGCATATAATTTGTTCCATCCAATTTAATTGGACAAATATCCACAGGAGCACTATCCAATGCCTTACTAAACTGGCCAGAAGTATATTGTGTACCTGATGCTTCATTCATCTCTACTTTCGGCGCATCAATTTTTTCCTCAGACATAATTCCAACAGGATAATCCGCGTGACCAAAAAACCGAGAAAACTTGACCAAAAATCAGTGAGAGAGGTGATGGACGAGAGGTACCAGAGAGATACCAGTCGGCAACAAATACCAGAGAGATACCAGAGAAGGGGCGGCGACTGGAAGACCAGTCGGCAAACGGCGTCTGGTCGTCTGGCGATGGCGACGCGTCTGGTCGTTTGGTGTTGCCGTCGGCAAAGAGAGGGAGGGGACGGCGACGGCTGGAAGGCAAAAAACTGATACCAGACGCGTAAATGTGACCGGCGATGGTGAACAACGGCGTCAGGACGACGGGTAAACCCTGGTCAGTCGGCAACGGCAATGGAAGGGTCGGAAAAGTCACGACTACGGGTAAACCCTGGTCAGTCAGAGAAGGCCAGTCGGAGAAGTCTCAAACGACGGCAGCGGAAGAGGCTGTGGTAAACAACGAAGAGGTATATAGCAGCGGTGAGGGCTAATGGAGCGGTGAGGGTCGGCGGTGAGGCGGACGATGGAAAGGCTGATGGTGGCACCGGAAGAGGCTGATGGTGGCGGAAGGGATATACGGCAGCGGAAGAGGCTGTTAACGCTGATACCATGTTAACGTACAAGTAACAATATTCGGGAAAACCCTCTTAGGGCTAAACCATTCTCACGATGAATATATATACAGAGCCTGTTACCCTAATTACATCTGTTACCCTAATTACATACTAACCCTAACTATCAATCTAATTATACATTAAGGAAATAATTAAATAAACATTACACTAATACAATATTACACGCTAACATCACTTTCTACTTGTCACCCAAAATCTTGAGAGACATATCCACACAACCTGACAAGGGAGATTTTCAGTCATGTCCTAGACATTCACGTACATGATAGGATCCTCACCTGGTGATGCCTTTAAAAGGTGAAAAACATAAAGCAAAAAGCCTGCACCAAACCTTCGTACAGGAACAGAAGTCTCCAAAACAAGTATTTGTGTCACCATTCTTCCAATTACTAGGGGAGACTCTCATACTCAGACCTAACAATCACAGCACTCTAAGCATGAATGTTTCGAAATTCCAGCCAACATTAATCATTCAACAAATAGAAGATACAACATTGATCTGAATCAATTGCATCCTTACCGTCAAGCGCATTAAAAAATAGAGCCTGCAAAAATGAAAAAAAACAAAGAGGGCATAACATATTTAGATATTCAGAATGCTGACCTGAACGCAGGAACTTTAAGAGGCTGCACTACATGAAAAGCATTCGCAAAAGCAGTAAAGACCTGGAAAACAGTCAATTGCATTAGTTATGTAGAATCTGAAATGCAACAAACGAATTAAGAATGCCTCATACCTGAAAACTAGAACCCTCCAGAATGGAATCAGTGGCAAGAAGATCTAAAATCCAGCTAATAAACAACCTGAAATATGGCCTCGGATTGAAAGATGCTGTCTTCTCTTCAGCATCTCTTTGAAGGACTCTCACAGTTACCGATAATATCTGATGAATTCACAATAAGTAGGCATTCACCCATGTTCTGTGAAAGCATAAAAAGAAACAAGACCAACTACAGTTGCGTTTAGACCTTTGGCCAAAATAGAAGTTTATTTGGTCCATCCCCTGCCATGCAATACTGTATAACAAAGAAAAGCCACAAGTCATGTTAACAAGCTGATATAAAGAACACAGGAAAGTACAGATATAGAACAAATACAATCACGATATGCAAAATAGCCTAGTACCACAAGCAGAATGGGCCGAAGAGCATCAGAAACTGTGTTTACCTCCAAACCTAACACGACAAGCTTTGCAAACACATCAATGGCAAGAAATGATAGGCCCTGTGATGTTTGAGGAGGCTGGAATGACGAGGACCCGGAACTAATCCCCTCAGTTGAGAGACAATGTGTCACGGAAAGTTTCTGAAACCACGTAGTATTATCAGTAACAGTATTGGTGGTGACGATGGAGATACATACCATTCTATCCATTTACAAAATAAAACAAATGGAAATGTGTAGAATTTTTTTTACCATGAGATGACAGAAGAAACGATTAGTCATATCATCCCCGTTAAGATAACCCTTTTGCTGCAATTGTGAGACAAAGAAGAACAAGCTGCATCATTTCGACCATGGCTTTCATATATATTGTACCACTCCGCAAATAACTCAGAATCCTACAATCCATTCACTTAACAAGTAAGTGTCCTAGAAGATAACAGGAAAATGGAATAGAGAAACTCTATTTCCTCATAATTGGACTATAAATATAAAAAAGAAAAACATATTGCATTACACGTAATTGATAGAAACACGCTATTATTTTTTTGTGGAGGGATGTGGTTTACACCAAGGTTTTCTTGGTGTGGATGTACAAATGACCTATACACACGTTTCGTGTAAGCTAGGGGGAAGTTGAACCTGATGCCCCCTCAAGAAGTATATAAGCGCGTAAAAAGTTAAATTCGAAGCAATTTGAGCCCTTCCTATGTTTCAAGAGATCAAAAGCACTCCAGTTCTGTTTCATTAGTGTAGGAATGCAACTCTACTTGAGATTATCTTGTTAAGATCTCCTAACAACAGGGGCTTTGCAAAAATCATGTTCAAGGTCAAGACACAAAAGCACATAGAATTGAGAATATGCACAAGTAGTTTGAGAGGACCAAGGAAGATAGAGATGAGAGAGCAAGGGAGGGAGGGAGGGAGTGAGAGCGAGAGAGATGAGGAAAATTCATCGGTTGGCCTCTTGTAGCATTATCACTTCTAGTCACTACTAGAAACTATGCTTTCCTTCATCTTCCACCACCAGAATTCACAAGAACCATAGATGTTTGATCATAGGAGTGGTAAAGTCATCATAAGCACTCTGTTTTGTAGCCTACAACTACATCCCACCCCGCAAACCCAACCACAAACACACAACAGAAAGGAAAAGAGAACCAAAAAATGGAAATGAAGCATCCAACTCAAAACCAATTGGCAGTGAGTGGAGAGGCCACCCAAACTCATATACTAGTTTTGAGATAAGATTAATCAATATGGGACAAACTCTACCACATGTGTGACCTTTGACCTGGACGTAAAGAGGTAAACAACTGACTGATAACACAAGGATCATTACAAAACAAGATGCAGTTAAGGCACAAATAATGCATAAATCAACCAAGAGTCTTATCTAAAATCCTCTCAAACCCTAGCTTTGATACCATCTTAAAGCATCCAACTCAAAACCAATTGGCAATGAGTGGAGAGGTTGCCAATCCTCATATACTAGTTTTGGAAGTAATAATTAATCAAGGTGGTCAAACTCTAACAAAACTAAAGCAAAATCATTGAGGAAAAAGTAATATAATGCTTTTCTTGCAGAGCTGAATAGTTGAAAGAAATATTTCTCAAAACTACCACAACTTAGCTCTAGAGTAATCCTAAATTGCAAAAAGATCCAACGAAATCATGCTCATCATTGACTCTAATAACACAAAGAGATATTGACAATTCCTAGGACAGAAAGCGCATATATATATATATATATATGTGTGTGTGTGTGTGTGTGCGCGCGCGCGCGCGCATCTGTAGGGAGAGAGAGAGAGAGTCCAATTTTAAATTTGACTTGTACAACTTCCCTTTATGCCCTCTCACTTTTAAAAAAATCATGCATTGGAGAATATACACTCTCATTTAATGCTAAAAAGGTAAAGGGTATTCTTGTAAAGTTAAAGCACATAGTGCTTCCTTAATAAGTTGGAATCTAAAAAATGAACAACCAAATTGGGACGGAGGGAGTAAGAAAATTGAGTGTAATGGGAAGGCCTTCATTGAAAATCCCACCATCAAAATATAAATGAAAACAGGAATTAGTGCCATCTACAAGCAAATGCAGGCAATATTAGAAAAGCCACATATCTGCTTGGCATGTTCCTTTTTACATCAGTAATCAATCTCATACACATGTTTTCTAATTAGTATTCAGAAAAACCTGATCATTAAATCTGGAAAGGTCCACTTCCCCAGGATCGGCATTGATCAATTCTTCCATAGTTGGAATAGCATCATTTAAACCCTATTTCTCAAGCAGAAATAACTTTAAATTTTCTACTCCAAAAAGATTCATTCAAGCAAGGGAAGTTAGAATACATATATATATGTACACGCGCATGCGCGCACACTAACAATAGCACTATCTTCATCAACCTTCTTTTCTATGCATTGATTGGCCTTGTCATCCTTGCCTACAGAAAATCCAGAAAGAGCTGGTGCATTAGCAGCAGGATTTCTCGCAATCTCGACCAACAGTAAAGATTCAGGAGATCCACCTTTAGTCGCAAGCTGCATTATGGAAAAAACTATCAATCACATGACCCTAAACATCAGAACTATATTCAAGATGACATAATACTGTACCTCTACCAAATTGGGAAGTTCAGATACAACACCTCTCAAGTCCTCAACCAACAAAATCTGGAGAAGAGAAATTGCAAATTCTATAGCAGTTTCTGCACAACATAAACTTAGTAAGCTTTCATATCAAGAATAACCACCTAACAATTTTAAAGCATCCACCCAAAATGAAAATTTACTAATGAGGGACAAACGCTAACACTTCCCTTCCCGTGCAACCCTCACTAGCACGTGCATAGGTAAATAAGGAATCCAAGAACAGAGGGATCGCGATGAAACTAAGTGCACCAATGGACAAAGGTTTTGAAGCAAGTAGCATGAAATAGAGTCATGTCCAAAAGCCTCTGAAGCCCCCAGTTGGGATACTATGTTAAACATATTGGAGAATAAAGAAGAAAAGAGAGGTTCCAGAGAAGGACAATATGTAGGCTTCTCTCCCCATAAACCTTCGTATTTATCATCAAGAAGTCAATATCAAAAAACACGATTCTGACAACATCGCAATTACTAAAGGCATGCTCAATAAATTCATGCTCTTTAACACATACCATTCCTCCCAGCATCAATAAGCTTTTCCATGTGCATGTTGTATTCTGCAAGGTTCAGCAAGTCCTTTCGAATAAGTTCAACAATTATCTCTGTCTGAAATTTCCTCTTCTCATCTGAATAGATCACCTATATAAGAAATTACAAATGCAAGTAGTGAATTATCTACAAAATTGAGAAAGCCCACAATGTGATGAATAGAAGCAAAGGAGAAAGGAGATCAGAAAGATAGAACAACTTGAACATACTAATGATGAGATTTTAGAAGATTTTTTTCGGATAAACATGAGATGTTAAAAGATGCCAAAATAAAAAATCTAAAATTCTCATTGACACCAATCTTGCCTCCTGCTTTAATTCTAATTGCACATCATCACCAATCTCTCGCTTGCCATTATGTAATCCAACGTGGATCGAGAAAATTGTCCAATGTGGGGCCATTGCTTGCACATCAATGTCATTACCCGTTTCTATTTCTAGCTTCACCTTTAAAAAGAAATCACTCATACATATCCTAAGTGTCTTGGAATGCTTTGATTCTAGAACTCCTACCTAAAATTTGAGCACCCCTGGTTTAGTTTTATCACATGAAATAGAAAATTGGTTCCCATGTTTTGGTTATGTCAAAAGAAACAGAAAAACATTATTCAAGCACCACTTTTTTGTTGCTTGCATTGTCCACTTGTCTCTTTCTAAGGCTCGATGTAAGCTGTAATCACAAAACGGACCAAGATTAACAACGTTCTTGATATACATATACATATTTATGAAGACATATCTTTAGGAAGTAGTACACAGTGGAAAGCTTGGCTCATCCAAACCTTGTCCGCTTGTTCACTCATGTCAAAGGCAAAGAGATTAGGGCTTCATATTGATCTTACAATAAACCCACAGCAAATGGAAGTTCACTTGTTTCTCCTGCAAATTTTATTACTACAATCGTAGCTAATGTATGGTCATGCAAAATGAAGGCTAAGGCAACATACCCAGCTAGTGAGCTCTTTAACAATGACCTTGCATACGTCTCGAATAGCCGCCAGAATTTCGATTTGAGCCTTAATGTGTGAAACGTTTGAAGCATCCTCATACAATCTCTTAAAAACCTGTTGCAACAAAATTTGCAAAATTAGTCAATACTAAGCACTTGTATGAGATATTCAACATGAGAAAAACAAACCTTTCGGGCCACAGCCAGTGCGGCTTCATATCGGCTTATACATCTCAGTATGATTTCAGGAACTTGAGCAATAACTCCCTGCACAGAAAATGTGAATCCAAAACAAGTAATATCCCTGATTTTCACCTTCAGACATGTTTATAATAGCTTCAAATAAAACCTTAAAGAAGGCCACAAAGACATCAAGGGCCCGAATGAAAGTCTTGGCAAAGCAGCTGCAAGTTGACATTACATTTTGCTACAAACAATGTACAAAATGCTAACTAAGTGGCAGTAACAGAAAATTACTACCTGAATATCTGTCTCCCCAGTATCTTCAGTAAATAATGTTTCCAGCTGCAAAGAGCTCCTAATGATTAATAACTTTGAAGATGATATACAAAGTTAAAAAGGAAAGGAAACAAGGAAAAGAACTAAGAGCAAGAGATAGAACAAATAAAAGAAGATGACATCCGAAGTACCAAACAGTAAAAAAGGAGATATTTCTCAAAATAGGGAGCAAACAGATGTGTAATAGTAGGAAAGCAAATATGTGAGGAATAAACAAATTAAGAAAGAAAGAAAGACCAAGGAACAAAAGGAAAAGAGAGAAAATAAATAAGCTGCAGAAACATAAAAAAGGAAAACAAGCTACCATCTAAATCATTTCACATGATCCATGATCCCATATCAACAGTAAGATAAAAAATTTTAAAAAAAAGTCACATAAGCTACTTATTTCAATAGATTCTATCTGGTGATGTGAATTATATCTGAGTTGATTCATTAATTATTTCCACTGGCAGAGCCTGGGCCATTTTATTTTTCCTTCTGCCTTTATTGCGCGAGAGTGCACGTGCACGTGCACGTGCATCTGCACATGTTGCTTGGCAATGGGGAAGTATTTGTAAATTCTTACAGAAGCAATACACAAGGGCATTAACTACCTTTTGTGCAACAATTTGATACTTCTCTAAAGCATCTCCAATGGTTAAGGATTCTGAAATGCCACCAGCCATATGCTCCAAAGTAGAAGTTGCAAGAAATAGAGGATGAGCCCCCCCAAATTCCTGGCGCCAAATAATCGACATGCACATCAGTACAGAAAAGATACTTCAACTGTTCAACATGAACATGCAATAATGCACCTTGACATGTGTCGCAAAACCTAAAAGAAAGAGATAACTAAAGTAATAAAAACAGAAATAACATAGCTTCCACTAACTTTCATAGCATTAGAGGTCTCTAAAATATGCGGTTCAAAGGCAGTAGCTGATGAAGAAATTGAAGCAACACTACTAACTTCACCCTGACGCGGAATAATACCATCAGTTGTGACATTGCGAGCAGAGGAACTACTGCGACAAGAACATAAAAACAGGTAAGCGGGAAAAAAATCTGTAGGGTAACCATAGAAGAAAGCAACTCACCCAAGAAGCCAGGTTGAACTAGGGTCCACCTCCACAGAAATTAGATCTACAGGCTGAGAAACAGAACTCAACCCCAAACTCCTAAGTCCAGATGAAGAGAGTCCTAGGTTAAGCTGTCCAGTAGATGAAATATAAGTATAAGACACGCCAGGACCAAAAGAATCAGTAGATGAAACCGGTACAGCAGCAGGAACTGCATTCTGACCAGACAGTTTTTGCCAAGGAAACCGAATGAATTCCAATGCAACCAGAGAGAATAAAGCAACAATGCAATATTAGTTTCAGTTTCAATCAGCATACATAAATTTTCCCTCAATAAGTTAAGAAAAGCTACCTCATAAACTTGCTGTTGAGAATGGGAGAGGTGACCGGGTCTCGGGCGAAGGGCCTCTGGTATTACACTCATAGGACCTTGTGTATACAAACATGCATTATAATATGACTTGCCAACAACTTCTCTATGCTTCCTTCTTAGTGAAAGTTGTTGAGTGATTTCATTGTTGATTGTTTTCAATGCCTGAAAAAACATTCATAAATGCATTATGAAAACCAGTCAAGGGAAATTTCTAACTGCCTTCTTGTATATAACTGGGATTAGGGGATAGTAAAACCTAGCTTAGATGAAATTGTGAATTTCTTGAATTCCTTGCATAGGGTTATTAGTGTTGGCCTTTCCTGTTCTAGGTGTTCTTGAGTTTTTTCTAGCTATTGGTTTGCAAGATTTTTTTGCGTTTAGCCTTGTACACATAATGATATCCAAAAAAAGGCCAACTTCAAACTGGCTACACTAAATTAAAAAATTATATGACTAATTTATCTTCACCACTAAGACCAATCCCAAAGTTCATTGCTGAGCTCAAATTTGGTGTTTATCCTTTTTTATAGAAATTAAATTTTGTACAGATTGCTCTCCTTTTGGCGCTTTTGTCTTGATACATACCTACTTATCCAGAATGAAAATATCTAAATCATCTAATGAAGTCTTCCATCAAAATGAGACCTCTTTCTTCTTCCATAATCTTTTCCTTCCTCTGCACTTACTTTTTTTAATTTGAAGAGTTTCCAGTATGCATACATCTTAGTCAAAGTACTTTGGCAGTTTCAAGAAATGCGGCGACAATATTTGGCAGTATCAGCAGTTACAAATTCTGGATTGGTGCCGTATCAAACCTTATTGACCGTTATTTCGACCATATGCATGCCTGGTATTTAACTGAAGCAATAGTGCTACACTAACTTGTTTGCATATGAACAGGAAGATTAGGAAATACGACATGTTATTGATGCATGTAAACATACTTTGTCCCTTGTAGCATGCTCGATCGCTGCACAACAAACGTTAAGATTATCATTTAATATAATAGCAACAGCTTGCTCTTGAAGTTCACTGGAGATATTGGAGGCCTGCATTGAGTTCCTAAGTTGACTAGGGATGGAGACACGGAGAGAATCCTGCAAGTAATAGTACAACCGGAGATGGTCTTATTTAGAGGAAAACAACAATATATTTGCTGGTTCACAGCATAGTACATCAAACAGTAAAAAAAACACAACATTAAAAACGAGGCAAGGAAAAAGAAGTGACAAAGCAACCAAAAAATTAGGATGGTACAAAGCAGCCAAAAATTAGAATGCTGCAAAAAACCTTGCATGTGACATGTGGCAAACTTCCTGCTAGAGTTGCTACCATCAAGTGTGCAGCATTATATATATGGGTCTCATCAGATTCCATAGCATAGTCCTAAGATGTCAAACACAATAAAAGTTACACCTCAACGTGAAGAATGTTGGTCATTCAAAATGAAGGATATACAAACCTTTAAGACAAGGTCCTTTGTTGTCAGACTAGCTATGGTTACACTGCGTTTAACAACATGATCCTTTACCTCCTCTATAGCCCTCTCCATGGCAAGGGTAACATTTCTGACATAACAAGTACTGACTGTGTTACAAATCCAGGGCAGGAATGATGGTTATGTAACTTAGACAGGGAAGGAGAACAGCAAACCTTTGAGAATATTGCAAGTCCAAATGACTGAGTTTCTGGTTGAAGATAAAGCGACTTCCAATATCATGGATAGGAGGAGAAAGCTGCCACCACAGAAGGTAACTAAATGCTATATCATAGAAATCACTAAAGTGTAATAGAAGACTGAAAAGTAAATAGAGAGGAAGCATACCTGACCAACAGAATATTGGGACTGAGATGAAGGTAATTGAGAAATCCCTTGGCCAGAAGGAAGCCAGTCAGAGAGGCTTAAGGTTGCCATTTTTCCATCCTCCGTTGATGGACCAAAAGCAAAATAGAGATTCCCAGAATGCTGAAGTGAAAAGATTAATTCAATACTACAAACGTGGAACCAACTGATTTTAAGCATGTATAGAAAGCACAGACATCACAAACCTGTGACAAGTGATTTAAATGGCCACCAGCCGGGGTTGAACTGATTATTTCAGGCTGCAATTCAACCGGATTAAATGTAGACACAATTCCAGTGTTGGTTTCAGTGATTAATTTCCTCTGGGATGATCCCATATTTTTATTAGAAAAATCAGGGTTGCCTTGAACCTCCCGAACTCGACCCATGAGCAGAGACGTAGGTTTAACATCTTCCAACGCCACACCAAGGTTCTTAAAGAGAACCTAAAATACCAAAGAAGTGGGGATGAGATAAGAAACACAAGCATGCCATTCAGCTACTAAGGTGCAAAAGCAAATCAAGAAGCACAAGTTTTGTGTACCTCAATGTCAAACTTAAGATTGATTTTCAGATTTGGTAACACGTAAATCTCAGCAAGTAAACCAAGAATTCCCATGGTCCAAGGATTAGGAGGCTGATAGGCAAGACTGCTTTGGCAGTGTTCCAAAATCTGTAGAAATTATCATAATTAAGCTGATCCTCAAATTCAGAGCAAATGACTTAACAAATTGTACCTTTGAGGTAAATGGAATTACTGCGATCATCAGTCCCTTCTCATATGTCCAAGAATTCCCATGGTCCAAGGATTAGGAGGCTGATAGGCAAGACTGCTTTGGCAGTGTTCCAAAATCTGTAGAAATTATCATAATTAAGCTGATCCTCAAATTCAGAGCAAATGACTTAACAAATTGTACCTTTGAGGTAAATGGAATTACTGCGATCATCAGTCCCTTCTCATATGCCTGCATGAGAAACCATTCAACAAACCCTAAAATCATTGAAAACTGGAAGGTCTCCCAGCTAAGAAGGTACGTACAGTGCATTCAGAAGCTAAATTATGCTCAGTCAATATCCACAAAGATCAGTGTATCAATTACCTCTATTATGAGAGTTTTGGGATCTATTTCTCGGGCCCTCAGTACTAGATTTCTTCCAATAGTGAACTTGCCTAGCCAAGCTACCCAAATTTTTCAGCAATGAACGCTCTTGTGAACTTGATTTTATCAAATCTGATCTCAAAAGAACCTGCAAATTTGATACCATTAGCAATAAATCTCAAATCATAACAGTGGTAATAGGGAAGAAGGTTTAGCATTGCAACCTTGCAATTCTCATAGGTAGCTTTAATAATTTCCCGATTCAATGCTTTTGAATTAATCTCATCCAGAAACCTCATGTACAGGTCATGGAAATTGGGCTCGATGCTTGCTCTGATAAGTGGTTCATTTTGGACACCACAGAGAACAACAAATTGTTAGTTGGAACGAACTAACAAAATGTAGAAGGACGCGATTTAGAAGACTCCAATGGATTTGGTCTAACCTTTTCATCACCATGTACTGTGCAAACCACGGATGATGTTGTTCACTTAGAATCTCAGAAAATTCCTTTGCTTTAGCTTCAATATTTGAGGATGAAATATTATTAATCATAAATAGTATCTTGTCCAGAATACTTGATGGGGGAGACTGCACATAGAAGGTACATGCATGTTATGCTTGATAACGTCATGAAAAACACACATAAAGTTAGGTATTCAAAATTTGATTCCCGCCCACCAAATTATTAGTGGAAGAAAATAATTTGTCAGGACTAAACAAGGAATATGCGAGATAGACAAGAAAATACCTCTATCGAAGTATCCCTTCTCTCAGCTGCAGCAACAAGAGTTTCAATGTTCAATGCGGAACCAAACCCCATAGAAATTGAATTTAGTCTAAGATTGCCTACAGATTGGAAGATTCAAAAAATCAGGTAGTAGGAAAAAAAAATTAAGGAATTTCATCAAGAAACTGTGAGATTTAACAAGCAGAATAGCAGGCATTTAGGCTAGCAAAACTGAAGTAACTTACTAGTTGAAGTTATTGCCTTGGAAGCATGGACAATGCCAGAAGATGTTACAGATGGTGAAACACCACTTTCATTCTCCGAGGACACCACTAATAATGACTAAGAGACAATTAGAAAAGGATACTTTACATGTGTAAAATAAGTACATAAAAAAGAAATATAAGTGCGTCATTAGAAAAAACACATGTAAAACCTTCGGAGGATTAGGAATGTCAGTTGAGGAAGCATTTGAAGATTTCCCAGGAGGCAAAAGCGGTTCTGAGCAAGTGCCTGAACTATCAGATGTTTGACGCCTTTCACAAAGAAAACCTTGGTGTGCCTGTGCGAACAGGAGTGAAGAAGAGAGTTGATGCCCTGCCTGTGAGGCCCTAGACCCCAGTAACCTCAATGAGAAATCAGGCACCTAAAGTGATACAAAACGAACATGAACCAATACAGAGTGTTAAGCTAATGCAAGCATGGTAACTGCGGATAAAATAGGAAAAGTAATATCTTTAAACAGAATCACATGTTCAACACAAAATACCTACAGCAAATTAATATATAAACACGGAAAGGTGGTCACTCAAAACAAATGGGTACAGCATGGCAGGCTCCAACTAAAATTGCACACCAAAGAATCCTCACATGAGTCACCTCTTTCGTGCTTAATATTGTTTATGAAGCAATATCACAGTTATAAAACTTATGAAGCAATATTAACATTTTATCGTGTCTGAAGCATTTTGCATAATAGTACTTAAATTAAATGCCTAATAGCTTGACTAAATTGAGTAAGGAACAATGGAAAATAGCTGCCTGAATGGTGTTTTAGGGGATCTAATTACATTCCAAGGGTCAATTGAAGAAACTTATTTTGTACCTCCATAGTCTCCACTATAGCTCGGGTAGAACCATTGGAGAGAGAAGCAGAAGCACGGCCGCCATTTGACTCCAAGTGGCTTGATGATTTCTGAGCCAGAGTACGCTCGAGAAGTGCAACAAGTTTTGGATGAGAACCACGTAAATGAGATATTTGCAAAATATGATTGCAAAGCTGTGGAAACTCCACCAGGCGTTCAAGAAACTGCTCCAAAGCCAGGGTCCCAAAAGCGAATATCTAGGAAGAGAGAACAAATCTTTTTAATTTTAGAGATAATCTACAGGAAACAGAAGATAGTGAAAGCAAGAGATAAGAGACATGAAAGGTCATTACTAACTTTTGTGTCTGGAGGTTCATGCAATGCTACCAACACAGAACGTAATGCTACGCCAAGTCTAAGACCAGTCACAAGCCTATGCTTTATCAGAGACCCTGGAAAGCAATCAAGAACCATCGGGTGATATGAGCAACAAAAGGTAAAATACATCCATCACAGCAAAACTTACACCTTACACCTTACACAAGTATGGGTGAACCTATTGCCAAACAAATTTGGCCATGTCCAGAATAGTATACAGAGTGTCAATCCATCAAACAGGATAACTGCACTATGGGCAGATCCAAATATGCTTCAGTAGTAGGGTCATCCTTAATACTCCGTACACAATAGTATTGTTTTTACTATTGAACATAGTACGTATTAGATTATTAACCACCAACTCACCTAAAAGCTTAAGCTGATGGATAACTTTATTAATCATATTCTCAACACGGCCCCTCATGCGTGGCCAAACTCTCCTCCATAAGCGGGCTAAACACGTGCAAATATTTTTATCACTAGGTAAGAGATGAGGTTCTAACACATAATCTGTTTCCCGCTTTGATACCATATTAGATTATTAACTACCAATTCATCTAAAAACTTAAGTTATTAGAGAGGGGAAACTTCATTATTCATATTCTCAACAATAGTGAATAGGTTTCACCCCGGTGTTCAGAACTTAAGTTAATAGCGGACCTTAGATATTTGATCGCAGCACATAACCAATCTCCCCTTCCTGGTGTACTATACCTTTACAAAAAGGAGAAAGAAAAGGACAAATCTCAGAAAGTAAAGGAATCATACCAGCTAAAATAGCGGCAGTATTAAGCTGCGGTCCTGAATACCGAGAGAATGACCGCCACTCGTCAAACAGGTTTTGTATCACATGCTCAAGAATCAATTGCTCCCTGCCATATATGACACAGCTAGTTAGGACACAATTTCTCAAATTGAAGCATAAATGATGACAATATATGTCACACTAAGCCTGCCTAATTACACAAGTGAATGAAATCAAAATTACTTCACTAGATATATTAGTTCAATGTCATAAATTATGATGTTGGTAAATTGCACAAACAACTTAAACAAGGACTTTGTTGAAGTGGAACTGACTAACAAAGAATTTTCCTAAGCCAAGATAGCACTAGCAAACTTTAGACAAAAACAAAAAAAGAATCGATCTGACTATAACACATCTCTGCTAAAACCTCCACTGTGTAGTGAGACTAAAAACCCTCCATATAGCAGGGAAAGCAATCACGCTCCTTAAACAAACGGGAGAAAAACAGAGAGATGCTCGCCCTACAGATTGCCTAAAGCGATCCAAAAATCAAACCATGGAGAAGAATGTAACATTTCTCAGATGAAAGATAATAGTCAAATGGACTACCGAGGCCCTTTGCACATACCCACATGGTGGACGGCGCCAAAAACAACCAAAGCCATGGAAAAACATTGGTTATGCACTTATTATTTTGATTACTTGAGCAAAACCAAATCATCAAGCTGATAAGTAACCTTCTTTCAGATGATTCGTGGAAATGGCCAAGAATTTCAATCATAGCATCACAAGTCATCTGACCACAAAATAATTCCCACAAGTAGGTGTTGGCTTCTGCTCTTATATCATCTGAATATTGAACAAGTGTTGTTGAATCTGAATTCCTAACATTTTGCAGCCTCAGACCTACATGTGTCGACGCCTTGCACAAGCTTTTCAGTTCCTCAAAGAGCTCCTTAGAGATAATATGTATAGCATTAGCATCAAGGGCCTGAAAAATGAATGTAATGCATTGAGAAAGTATGCAACGTAAATAGCACAAATCACAACTAAAGTAAAGAAATAGAACCTTCAAAATCGTTGAACTTATGTTGTCATTTAAGTTTGCAGGAGTGCGAGAACATTGATGGGAACTTTCTTTGAGAGCTTCCGGTGTGAAAATCATCTCCTTTAAAAACTCGAGGCACTCCTGGAATCAGCAATAGAGGTATTATGTACTACTATAGTGTAGAATCCAAAGATTTAGTTGACTTAATGAACTTAGGGCCAACTTGTTTGACAGGACTAATAGTGATTGGATTTATAATCTCCTAGGATATACTGTCGCATGAGATCAATGGTGATAGGACTACAAATACCACACTTCCCATGGTATTATATATCCCACACTTGTGGCACCATATATCCAACATACATTTTATCCGGCTTGTAAGAAATTTAACCAAACACCGGAAATTTAGTCCCTTGGATAAATGATCATCTCCGATGCTCATATCCACTGAAACGAATGGCCCCTTGAAGCCTGAGCATCAACTAAGAAACCAACCTCAACAAAAACATCTCTATGAGTTGCTATATTATCAATCAACCATCTCTCAAAATTTATGCATTCCTTCTGCATAGCAATAACAGCCAGTCGGATGCTGAAGTAAATAGGAACCTGCTCCAATATGGATGACAGAATCTGTAAGGTGAAAAATAGATAAACAATCAATAGCAGATATACAATAAAATGAGGGCAGTTATACTTGACATCAGATGACATAAGAGTGGAGAAGCAAAGACTTACAGAAAATCAAAAAACCTTCGGCAGAGTACAGGTAAAGAACCAATAAATCATATTCAGCTGTGGTTTCTAATAAAGAGTTGTGTCAACACCCACAAACTGAATGGCCCAACTTTTACGCACTGGTACACTCAACATGATTTGTACTACACCACCTAGCCATTTAAACCAGCTTTCTCCCATACGTGTATGGATTGTCATAAACCGCATAGTAAAGTACTATACTACAATTGATCTTGTTATAGAGGCAAGTCTTACCTGTTACA
Source organism: Arctostaphylos glauca (assembly GCA_019985065.2). NCBI lineage: Eukaryota > Viridiplantae > Streptophyta > Magnoliopsida > Ericales > Ericaceae > Arctostaphylos > Arctostaphylos glauca. The sequence goes on along the minus strand of JAHSPW020000002.1, from coordinate 15,596,753 downwards.
CAAGGTGTTAGTATTGAAAATATTTTTGTTGATTTTTTCTCAGGGTTATACTATATCGTTAGTATGATACCGAATGTTTACGATTCACGATTCGATAAAATTCACAATTTAGGATACGGTAATTGGGATTTAGGATTGGATTTGTATTCTTGACTTTAACATGCAAAAAGATACTTCGCAGGTAAATAGCATTTTTCGATTAATCATCTCATGTAAATAGAACAACCAAATTTTGCAAACACATGCCAGATAAACAAAGAACAATAGATCAGTTTTACCTTCAACTCCTGACATATGTCCAAAACTGTAACCATGTTGCCTTTGTCTGCTTTCATCGTATCTATAAATCCTTGCAAGACAAGTGCGGGATTAGATTGCCAAAGCTGCAGAATGATATTACTTCCAGTGGCATCGCCCACTATTATGGCCAGTATACGTGCGAGCAATTGTACCAAGTATTCTCGACAGTGTGGCTTCAGAGAGAGGCAAGAAAAGAGATAACACTTCGTTGCAATGAGAAACGTCAGCCGTGCATCCGTAACCGAGTTCCGACATAATAGAATCCATACTGGTATCACTCATCATCTCCGTCAGAATTGCATCAAACTCATTTTCTATAGAACCATAAAATAAATCCATATTCCTACAACAAACACAAATGACACGGTGGCAATTAAGATGGTGACTGCCAAATCAAACCATAACATCAAGAAGAAAGCCAGTTTTAACTTTTTGGTGCATTATCATCAAAAGAAGGAAAACATAAGACACGGACAAGTAACTTTAGAACCTGGTCTCCACTGTATAATGAGAAATCCATGGACCTAATATCAATGGAATCCTCTCCTTGGGCTCCATCAAATATAGAATTTGCATAAAGGAATCCACATGCTTGCAATGGCCCTCCGAGCGATCCAAGAACATAATAACATTTTGAATTTGCTCGGCAGACTCTATGACGGCGGAATTTCTCAACAACTCCTCAATTTGGCCTGTGCAGAAGTTTTGGCCTGAGAAACAATCAACAGTTTGTGAAAATAAAGTACCAAGGGAGTAACACAAGGAGAGAGGAATCCCGCAACAGAATATGTATCCATACAACTTACCGTTTGTCCTAATGCCTACATTCTCAGAGTCTGCCAAAGCAAGGCCAATTCCTACCTTTTCAGAAAGTGATAACTGTAATGCATCACAAAATTCTGCAATATATCGTTCACTAATCACCATGTTCCTCACTACTTCACAAAATATGGAGCTGAAATTCGGACATTGCAATAAATATCTGAAGATTCCAGCTAGTAAATCAGGCTTCAGTTGCATGTTTTGCACCTTTCGCTCTGGAAAATTTATATGGTCCATGCAGATTTGGAAAAGCAATATGCTAACCTCACGTCCATATTCAATGAACTACACAAACAAACAAATATCAACCAATGAATTAATCATCTAGATTTCCGATTCACAAATAACAAAGATCAACAATAGTTGTTCCGGTAAACCTAGGCTCAAAGAGGCCCAGGCTCATCAGGGCTTGACAACAGTGCCTCATTCTAGACAGGCCAAAACCCTCATGCACAGAAAGATGTTCCTTCCATATCGATCATTAAAGCTCGTTCGAGACTAGCTTGAAAAGATGAATAAGACAAGCTTGAACAAACCTACATTAATCGCAAATGCATAATCCACCACCATATACACATTGAACTCACTTTCCGATAGGGTCCAACCTAGACTATATATAGACCAAAAATAGGTAAAAAGAAAACAAAGAAATTAACTAAGATCCTTAAAATGAGAAATCCAACTTGCTCAGTTCTGCGGAGTATTCAGGTAGGATCAATCCGTTAGACGAATAATCAAACTCAACTCAAATTTTCAAGTTCTTTTCTGATGTCTCGGCCATAGTCCAGACTCTTAACAGCATACAATGCGATCATCACTAATCAGAGTAAAACTACTCATATAAAATGCACGTACACGTTTGCATGAATTGCGTACATACGAGAGCGAGAGAGAGAGAGAGAGCGAGCGTAAGCAGAACCTGACAGAGTTCACGAAAGACGGAGTCGGAGTTGGACTCGTTGAGGCTCTGGAGCAAGAACCGAATCTGATTAGCGATGACTGAAGAGAAAAGCATCATTGTGACGTGATGTTGAATGATAAGACGATCAAGATTGGAGGATACAGTTTCTTGGAGCTTTTGAGCGATGGAGAAAGTGGCACGAGAGGTTTAGGGTGTGGTTGAAGAGCGTCGACGACAGATGGACTGGATGTGTGAGTGAAACTTGATTCAAGAAAACTCCGGAATGAGAGAGAGAGAGAGAGAGAGAGAGAGAGAGAGAGAAGAGAGCGTGCGAGGGAGGACGAAATGAAAGGAATATATTCAGTTGGGATTTGAACGTTTGGGGGAGGGGTTGGAGATATTATTAGCTGCTACTGGGACATCATCGCCAATATTCGCCACATTTACCCATGGAAATGCGTGAAGTTAAAAAGACCGATGACCACTGAGTAATCACTCGGAGGGAATAAACGTCTGACATGCTAGAATATTGCTTAATGTAACTTTTCCTTCTTCCTTCCAAACTTAGGCCCCGATTGGATCCAGCCTTATGGGGTGCCTTAGTTAAGGCATGTCTTAATTAAGGTTGGACCGACCCATAAGGTGTTGATTGGCAAATTTTTTGGGTATGTATTAATTAGCCCGGAGGCTAATTAAAGCTCCCAGAAAATTCTTATTTAGCCTTACCTCCCCCTAAGGTTAACTAATGTGTTAACTTTGACAAATTACCAAAATATCCACCCTTCCCTTATATGTATATGTATATTACGTATATATATTTCGTATATATATATATATAAATAAGTATATATATTATACACTTATATATACATACAGACATACTTATATAAATATATGTATCATGTATATTACTTATATCTAATATACTTATATGTGTGTGTGTCTAATATACTTATATGTGTGTGTGTAAATATACATATAAGTATATACATTTATATAAGTATATATCAAAGTATATATGTATATTTATATAATATACATGTATATAAATATATATCAAAGTATATAAGTACATACTTATATTTAAGTATATAGATACATGTACGTATATAAGTACATACTTATATATATCAAAGTATATGTATGTATAAGTATAATATATACATATAATAATGTATATATTATAATATATCTAACTGTGTATATATATATATATATATTATGTATTAGTATATATATACGTATACATATACAATTACATATAATTATACATGTACATTATACATTATACATTATACATATATATATATACACATTATACATATATATATAATACATGTACATTATACATATATATACACATTATACATACCCACGATGACAGACCCAAGTAGAAAGGCTGCACGAAGACGACCCAAAAAGAGGCGCACGTGACAGACCTAAATACGGGCTGCACGTGAGGGGGCGTGTGAAGGAATCAATCCCACATCGCTAAGATAATAAAATATGGGTAACCTTATATACATGAGAGGCCACTCCATTCATTGCCAATTGGTTTTGAATTGGATGCTTCCACATGGTATCAGAGCCCTAAAGACGAAAGTCGTGATGATCCTGAGTGATCTCTGTCTGAATCTTCAATCTAGGTAACTCTGTAACTCTGTAACGTGATCTTCAGATGACGATGTCTTCGTCGTCTTCAACAATGGTAACCCTACCTCAGTCATTAATTTTTCTAGTGTCGAACTTTCATGCTCTAGTCACAGTGAAACTTGATTCTTCCAATTACCTTATGTGGAAAATGCAAGTCCAAAATGCTACCAAAGCCAATGGATATCTTGGATATATAAACGGAACAGTAGTGTGTCCAGATGAAAAATTACCAGATTCGTCTGGAGATCTTGTTTCTAATCCTGATTTTGTGATGTGGAACATTGTAGACAGTCAATTGTTGTCGTGTATTACTGCTTCTTTGTCTTCAGCTGCTTTATCTTTGGTTCTTGGTTGTGAACATGCTTGGGAAGTCTGGAAAACGGTTGAGAATAGGTATAATCTGTTGACACGATCTCATATTCATGAACTCAAACAAAAGTTATACAATGTAAGCAAGTTATCCACTATGGATCAGTACATTGACACAATTAGAAGTTGCTCTCAAAAGTTGGCTGCAGCTAATTACACGATAGATGAAGATGACTTGATTTTCTATACATTGCATGGGTTGCCAAGTGAGTTTGATCAGCTGAAGACTTCTATTAGAACAAGAGGAGACACTATTAGGTTTGATGAGTTAGTGAACATTCTGAATGCAGAAGATAGACACATGCAAAAGAAAACTGAGCTGAGTTTGTTAGATAAAAGTTCTGTTTTTGTCACAACACAAAACCAGAATTCCACTAATGGTGCATCAGTTAATGTTTCATCAAATGATTTGTCTCAATCATCGTTCAAGTCTGCACTACCAGGATCTCAACAATTACAACCTCAAATTCAGTATTTTCCACAACCTTCCAATTTTCCATCCAATTTTCCATACTATAGCAGTGGCTTTTCTCAGTCAAATGGCTTCAATAGAGGGAGAGGCAATAAATCTGGTTATGGAGATAGACCTGTGTGTCAAATATGTGGAAAACCTAATCACTCTGCAGTTAATTGTCATCATCGTCTCAACTTGAACTATCAAGTGAATGATCAGTTCAAGTGGCGAAATGGCAATACAGGTTTTGGTAGAGATTTTCATGCTGTAATGCAAGGAAATCATCCAACTGTTCAAGGACAACAGATGAGAGGCATGTCATTTGGACAACATTCTGGATCTAATCAATTTATGTCTCCACAAATGCCTTATTCAGGGCCATCAGTGCAGAATCAAGTGCCTTATACTGGTCCTCCAGTGCATAATCAACTCACCGGACAAGGAATGGGACACATCAACTTGGCTTCTCTTAATCATGTTTCACCTCAAACAGGTCAATATGCGTGTTACAGTGCTCAGAATGTATCTTCACCATGGATGTGTCCAACAGATCTTCATTATCCGAATGCATCCTTTCAAAATATGCAAGTTCCATGGCCATCATCTCAGCCAAACCAATCTACTGTGATTGCTCCTACTGGTTCCAACTGGTATCTTGACAGTGGGGCAACAAATCATGTTACACATGATTTAACTAATGTCTCACAACCACAGCCTTGTTCATCACCTGGCAGCATTATGGTTGGAAATGGAACATCAATTCCAGTGAATCACACTGGACAGGGTACTCTCATTACTCAGTGTTCTCAATTGAAATTGAGAAAAATTCTTCATACCCCAGCCATATCTCACAATCTTCTTTCAGTATATCAGTTAGCTGTGGATAATAATTGTCGCATTGTCTTTGACTCTACTGGTTTTGAAATCCAGGACAAGGTCACCAATCAAGTAATTCACAAGGGGCCGTGCCATCAGGGACTCTATCCAATCATGGACCAATGTAGTATCAAGTCTGCTCAAGCTTTGAGTGTGCATCAGACCAACTCTGCTGAAGTGTGGCATCACAAATTGGGACATCCTAGTTCATCTCTGTTTCATGCTTTGGTAAGAGATTATCAATTACCTGTTACTAAGCCTCTGATAGTTGAATGTGCATCGTGTAACGCAGTAAAAAGCCACAAGCTGCCATTTACTCGATCTCTCACTTTTAGTACCACTCCTTTTGAACTAATACACATGGATGTGTGGGGACCTGCCCCTTTTCCTTCTTTTCAAGGATACAAATACTATCTTCTGATTGTTGATGACTTCTCAAGATACTCCTGGATCTTTCCTTTGAGATATAAATATGAGGTTAAAGCATGTATTGCTCATTTTAAAGCCTATGTTACTAATCAGTTTGCTGCTACCATCAAGCATATCAGAACTGACAATGGGACTGAATTTGTGAATAACTTTCTTCATATGTTGTATTCTGATGCTGGAATTTTACACCAGACCACATGCCCATATACATCGGAACAGAATGGATTAGTTGAAAGGAAACATCGACATATAGTTGAGACGGCTGTAACACTCCTTACACATGCATCTGTCCCTAACTCTTTTTGGCTTGAGGCTCTCATTACCACAATTTATCTTGTCAATCGTTTACCACATACTTCTTTAAACTTTCAGGTTCCTTACTCCTTGTTGTTCAAGAAGTCTCCTGATTATTCTGTATTGAAACCATTTGGTTGTGGGTGTTATCCATGGTTGAAACCGTATATCCCTAATAAACTCACTCCTAAGTCTACTCTCTGCATTTTCCTTGGTTATTGTGATAACACTAAAGGATTTAGATGTTATGATCCCAAAACTCATAAGGTTTACATCTCACGTCATGTCAAGTTTGTAGAAAATGAATTTCCATTTCATTCTCTTGTTTCGTCTCCTCATTCTTCTTCTTCTTCTTCTTCTGTTCTTAATATTCCTTTGACATCGTTTTCAGAGTTTCCAATTTCTTTTCCTCACAATTTACCTCACACTATACCCTTGACCACATCTGCCATTCCTCCTCTCGTATCCATACCAGTTACTTCTTCACCACATGCTCATAATTCTGACTCTCCTCTGAGTTCAGATATGTCTTCTCCAGTTTCATTGAATTCTTCTGTTTCTTTATCCTCTCCTTTGGTTTCTCCAATTTCTTCTGAAATTCCTTTACACTCTGAACCTCCTTCTCATACTGAGTCTCAAGTTTCCTCTTCTCCTGTTATGTCATCTCATCCTATGGTTACCAGATCAAAGTTAGGGATCTTTAAGCCCAGACATCCATTGTCTTTACTCTCTGTTTCTCCTATTACATCCTCAGTTGTCTCTGAACCTAAGCATTACAATGAGGCTGTTAAACACTTTGTTTGGCAACAAGCCATGGCTGAAGAATACAAGGCCTTAATGGATCAAGGCACTTGGACATTGGTTCCACCTCCAGCTCACGGTCAAATAATCAACTGTCAATGGATTTATAAGGTCAAGAAACATTCTGATGGCTCCATTGCTCGTTATAAGGCAAGATTAGTAGCCAATGGTAATCAACAAGAGGAAGGCTTGGACTTTAATGAAACATTCAGTCCGGTTATTAAGCAGCCAACCGTGAGGATTGTCTTATCCTTAGCTGTTCATAACAAGTGGAAACTTCGACAACTTGATGTTGCTAATGCTTTCCTACATGGGGTGATTGATGAACAGGTGTATATGAAACAACCTCTTGGTTATCGTGATGCATGTTCTCCACATTATGTTTGTAAACTCAACAAAGCATTGTATGGATTACGACAAGCTCCTCGTGCATGGTTTGCCACTTTTTCTGGTTTTTTGTTGAACCATGGCTTTGTTAACAGTAAGGCAGATAGTTCCCTCTTTGTGCTTCAGTCTTCTTCAACAATTATACTTGTTTTAGTTTATGTGGACGATATCATTGTCACTGGAAGCAATGAAGATCAGATATCTCAGTTTATCACCTTACTTAGCTCTTAGTTTGTTATGAAGGATTTGGGATCTCTTCATTATTTCCTAGGCATTGAGGTTGTGCATCATGAGACCTCTTTGTTCCTATCCCAACAGAAATACGCTACTGACTTGTTAGCAAAGGCTGGGATGATTGATTGCAAACCTAGCTCTTCTCCTTCAAGTGTTAAGCCCACTGTCTTATCTTCTGATCCTTTGTTTGAGGATGCTAGCCTATATCGCACTATAGTTGGAAGTCTCCAATATTTGACTCTTACACGACCTGAGATCAGTCATTCGGTGAATGTGGCCTGTCAGCATATGCACTCCCCTCGTCTGAGCCATTTTATTGCTGTCAAGAAGATTTTGAGATATATTAAAGGATCTGTTCATCATGGTTTAACATTTTCTCCTGGACCACTTGTGTTAACTGCCTTTTCAGACGCTGACTGGGCTGGTGATCATCTTGATCGCCGTTCCACCACTGGTTTTGCTGTCTTTTTTGGTTCCAACTTAGTCTCATGGTGTGCCAAGAAGCAACATACCGTAGCTCGGTCCTCCACTGAGGCAGAGTATCGAGCTTTAGCACAAACAGCCGCTGATCTTGCTTGGATTACTCAATTGTTGGTTGATCTACACTTCCCAGTGTCTCAGCCACCGTTACTTTGGTGTGATAATTTGTCTGCAATTGCATTAGCAGCGAATCCTATCTTTCATGCTCGAACAAAACATATAGAGGTGGATTATCATTTTATTCGGGAGAAGGTCTTGAACAAGCAATTGGTGTTGTCTCATGTTGGAACCACTCATCAAATTGCGGAAATTTTCACTAAGGCATTACCTGTTGTTCGTTTTCAGCATTTGAAGGCCAAACTCCTGGTTGGTGAATCAACCATCAGTTTGCAAGGGGGTGTTAACCATTTAGTGTCTAATGAGCCTGTTGTAAATAATCCTGAGATGTAGTGACCTCAGTCAAGTATTTTTCCATTTGGTTTATTAATCTGTTTTGATTAGCTTAAGTCGGTTGATTAGTTAAAAGGGAAAGGTCGGTTTGTAAGGTGTATAAATAGGGAAGCTTGTCTTCTTCTTTAGGCAGGAAATACAATACATTCAGTGATGATTCTTCTGTTCTATCTCTCTGATTTCTTCTCATTCTTGAATTCAATTCGGATCCTAACCACAAATTCCACACATATATATATATACACATTATACATATATATATATAATGTACATGTATTATTACACATTATACATATATATAATGTACATGTATTATATATATATATATATATATATATATATATATATATATATGTATAATGTATAATGTACATGTATAATTGCACATGTACTACATATTCAATTACATATATGTATACATATACATATACACATAGTTCATTTTTGAAAATAATAAAAACTATTTTTGAAATAAATGAAATCTCACTTTTTATACTTTCACTTTTTTTGAAAATAATGAAAACTGTTTTTGAATTTTTGGAAGTAAAACATCAGCACAAACATATTTTTTTCTCCAAAAACAGAAAATTTAGAAAATAAAAACAGAAAACAGAAAACGGAATGGTTACCAAACATGGCCTTAACAAAACAAATTATTCATGCACATCCGAATATAAATATTTTTGGAACCGTCAAATACACATAGAATCTTTCATAATAATGTAAACTCTATATGCATCCAATAATTTCAAATACATTTGTATCCAAATGTAAACGAATAATTTGTTTTTCTAAACCTTTTTCTTAGAGCAAAGCTATGCAAAAACAGATTCCCAAAACCCACGATCAGCTAGAAAAAGTCCACTTCAAATTTATCCTCATAATTTTTTTTCCTTTTGGTTAATAAGAACAAAAAATAAAAACACTCGAAATCGAAATAAAAAATTAAGAAAATTTGTTCGGTTATAATAAAACACGAACGACTCCAATTTCAAACTGACTAAACCGCAATTTTTTGATCGAAAATAGGTCTGGATGTTTTAGGCCCTATTTGGCCTCACTAATTTATTTATTTTCAAATTTTTGTCTTTATTTATTTTTTTTTTGCATTTGTTGTTCAAATCTCAATGTTTTGTAGTTTATTAGTCCGTCTTGATGAAAGGAATCTAATGAGTATAAAATTATGTCCAAAATTTAAAAAAAGTCACTAAAGACGACGAATAAGTACAAAAAACTCTGTTTTTAAATTTATTTTTGTCTTTTCTGAACTTTTTTCAAATGTAGCCAATGATTGATAACTTTTCTGAAAGCTCTTGTCGAGATGAACCAATAAATCAAAAACAATTGATGAAAAACAAAAAATTGTAAAAAAATTTCAAATAAGAATGAAAAAAATTTCAATAAATAAACACATAAAAATCACAGCACAAATGGGCCCTTAGTGATCCTTGCACCTCTAAGTTTATTTAATAAAGTGGCAATTTCGTACGATCCCCCTTAGAAAATTCACCGTGTCCACCAATCAGAATTCAGCGCATGCGTTCACAGTAACGATATCATCGCTCGACAGAGTGGAGTCTCAACGGTCGACTCTCCTCCCCCAATACAAACTGTTTCCTATTTCGAAATCTTCGCTCAAAATTGTACGACAATTCGTCATTCGACAGAGAGAGAGAGATGGTGGGGGCTAAGGTAGCATACGAAGAGATACGGCGGCAGAGGTTGGAGGAGAACAAGAGAAGGATGGAAGAACTCCATCTCCCTTTGCTCTCTCTATCTCTCAAAAAACAACACTCTCCTAGCCCTTCTCCGGTTTCTCTCTCTCCTTCTCTCTCTTTTTAGAGGAATATATGTATATGTGCATGTGTGTGTGCGCGCGCGCACGCTTGTTTGTATTGGTATTGATGAACTTCACTCTTCCTTTGGTATCGATTAACAGGCGAAGCGGGGGACACCTCGATTCATGCGGAAAGAATTGGTGGCTGTAAGAAGGTCAAATCGCATTTCCAATCAGCCTGCTCCGGTTTACAGAGAAATCGTATGTTTTTTCGATTGCTAGCCATCTCCAAGCTTTCAGCACATTTATAATTGGAAAAACAAAGGGAAAAAGATGAGTTCCAATCCTTTCACCAAAATCATATCAAACTAAGAAAGAACTTAATTTTTCATCATCAAATCAAGGAATATACAAAATTTTCCCCTAAAAAACCCAAAACAATACTCTCGCGTTTGAGGGGAAAAGAGGATAAGGATTGGCCATGGTAACTGCCGAACCTTTGATCATCACTGAGCGAAATAAACGATAAATTTTCTTCGATTTGGATTGAGACAAAGAAATCACGAATGGCTTTGATCGTTGACTGCAGGTGACTTATGAGCGCACTGATCTCCCTAGAAGGTATTCGTCTCTGGACCTTCAGTTGATTAGGGTTTAATGACTCTGTTTCCCCCTTTTATTTGGTTAGTTTTGTTTGTCTAACTAAATGTGGGATATATGCAGGATCATAACTGGAATCTCTAAGAGGGACTTGTCAAACAGGGTGTATGCTTCTGATGAAGCTAGGGAATCTGCTATATCAAGAGCAGAAGCATTGGAATCTGGTCTAGAACCCGATTATCCGACTTTTGTGAAGCCTATGACACAATCACATGTGACTGGTGGATTTTGGCTGGTAAAGTTACTTTGGTTCAGAGGACTTGAACTTATGAAATTAGGATTTGTAACAGTTTGTATTACAATTTTCACCAAAATTTGCATAACCTAATTAAAATACTTCATAACTAGTACTAATTATTTTTATGACTAGCCTATACCATTCACGCCATAACAGACCGAAATAATACGCAACAAACATCAAAAAACCATAACCCTGGACATTTTCTAGATGCCGCTAATAAACAATGAATAACAAGTGTTTTTCCCCATGGGGATCTTGTTTCAATGAGAACTTAATGAGTCGATTCACTTGTACGTCTAACTTTTAATGCTATCTAGGGAGTTACTTGATGTGTTGCTTGTAAAATATGAATAAGGTTCTTAACTGATTGGAAATATAAATTCACTTTTCTTCTATACGGGCCAATTCATAACTACATCTGAGAAATTACCTAAAGCTAAGTTAGAAAATACATAATATAGAGTGTATCAGAACTTTCTCCTAAATCCGGATCCAACAGAGTTCTGAGGAGTTTGTTGATTTTGTTAAGTAAATAAGGGGCTAGTGAAAGCAATCATTAAGAGTAAGTCAGATTAATTAGATTCATCCAGGATATACTAGAGAAGAAAATGGTCCCTTTTTGTGGGCAATAACACTATACTAGAGAAGCATTTAATTTCTTCTGATGAAAATTTATGCATGTTTGGATCCGTATATAAAGCATATATGATCCTAGAATTGTATTGCAAAGTGTATTAGCATTATACCAAAATACCAATCCTAATACACTTGGTTTGTTGCTTGATAACTACATGTAAATATTGGGGTTGTGAAGCCCAATTCTATCTTGTTTTGTTTTTCTCTATCTTTGACATTTTTTTCTTGTGATTCTTTGTATGTTGGACTTGTCTATATCTTTTGTGTATCTATGTAAAGTCTATAATATGTTGAACAAAGGTTGGTTAAAAGTTTTATACTCATCTCAAGTTTTCATCAAACAGGGTAGAGGAATTTCATCCTCCAAAAGGAGAAAACAAAGTTCTAAAGTTGTTCGTGTTCTGTCCACCCTAGATTGAAATCCAAGATTGGGTATTGTTTCCACATCCGTCAGCCCATTTTCCAGTTGATCTAAACAGGGTTGAGCAATTTCATCCTCCAAAAACTGTAGTTGGGTTTGGCTTTACAAGTTTTTTGGGCCAGTCTCAATCTTAGTCCTGAATAGTGAGGCTCCTCTTTGGTTCCTAACAAGAGAAACTTTATGAATTAACTTAACTGAATTGTCTTATTAATTAAGTTTTTCGTGGTTAATGAGATTGGGTTGTTATCTTATATTCGTTATATCAAGGCATGACACTATCCGTGGTATTATCATTTTGTTTGTTGGATTTCTTCTATGGATAGTGTATTCTTTTTTTCGTTTAATTTTGATCCTTCCATATGTTCTGCTCCTAGTTTCCTTTTTGTATTACAGTTCATCAAGAATGGTATTGCTAAAAGGAATTGATAAAAATGGTTTTGTATGGTAATTGCTATGCTTGACTTTTTCAATAATGATTATAGCTTTAATCCTTTTGCCAATGCTGATCATACCACCTTTTCATTTGATTGTGTAGGTACACGAACTACAAAAAGGCTCGTGAAATATCTGAAAATCCTCATGCATCGCTGTTGTTTTACTGGGACGGTCTTAATCGCAAGGTAACCCCCTTCTTTTCATTCTATTGACCCTCAAAACTGGAAAGGGAAGCTCGGCTAAAAAATGGCTTATGTTTCAGGGTTACTAATCTCATGATTGCATTTTCCATGACATGTTCATTTAGAATACAAAATCAAAAGCCCCTTTGGTCTAATCAATGGTGAAAATGTCGCAGGTGCAAACACTATGTGTCAGTAGGAACCTTTAATTACGAACCTTAACTACCAAAAACATTTGACTATATGAAAATCCTCATAATGATAAGTATAACAATACGTGACAACACATACCTCTCCTGATCATATTGAGTCATACTGAAGGAAAGAAAAAACAGTTATTATTTATTGAATGAGAGCAAGGCTATTTAATCCTATCATACTAAAAGAACTACAATACCCTTATGCACCTTGTGTAAACAAATGTATATTGTTGTGACATCTTCATATAAACATTGTTTTTGGATCAGTCAGTGTTCTTTGGCTATAGTATACAGGCAATCAGGCCTCGAATTTGACTTGCTTGAATAAATCACTATGCTTTGTGGCCCAAAATTTTCATGCCCTCATAGCAGGCCTTCATTCTTACCTCTCCTGTTTTTCCTATTTTTATTTTTTATTTTTTTTGAAGGATTACAGGTTAAAACTGTTGGCGCAAACGAAAGCGATGGATTGATTTGCACAAGATTTACAAATATTTTGTTGTGAAAGGGAGAAGTATGTTCTGGAATTTTATTCTTGGGTACTTCATACCAAAAGATTACATCAGGTCTCAATTTATAGATGATACAAAGAACTTCCAACTTCTAGATAAGACTGCATCCAAAGAACTAGTACATAACCTTCTAACTTCTAGATAAGACTGACTCTTGGACTCTAGACCATTAAACTGAGGAAAGGCTCTTGAAATTCCTTCTAGAAAATTACAAATTAACTTCTAACACCCCTTCTTAATTTGTAATTTTTAATTTGTTCTTGAATTTTTCAAGCTTCTCTTGAGTCACTGCTTTGGTGAGAAAATCTGCTGGCTGGTCATTGGTGTTGATGAACTCCATAACAATTTCATCGTTGTTGATCAAATCTCGAATGAAATGATGGCGAAGCTCTATGTGTTTTGAACGAGCATGAAAGACTGGATTTTTGCTCATCGCAATTGCTGACATGTTATCACAGCATATTCTCGTTGGCTCTTTTTGCTCCAGCTTCAAATCTTTGAGTAGTCGTCTTAACCAAACAGCTTCACAAGCAGCTTCCGTTGCTGCGATATACTCATCTTCAGAAGAAGATAATGCCACAGATTTCTGTTTCCTTGAACTCCATGAAATCAAATTTGAGCCTAAGCAAAAAACATAACCAGATGTGCTTTTGCGGTCATCAAGAGAACCTGCCCAATCGCTGTCTGTATAACCGACTAAATTACAATCTACTTCTCTCACAAACTTGATGCCATTCTTCTTGGTTCCTTGTAGATACCGTAGAATCCTTTTTGCAGCCGAGAAATGGTTCTTGCTTGGCTGATTCATGTACCTTGAAATCAAACTCACAGCAAACATAATATCTGGTCTAGTATGTGTTAGATAAATTAAGGAACCGACCATACTTCTATACATCTTTGCATCCACCAGATTTTCTCCATCATTTTGCAGCAGCTTCTCATTTGGAACCATAGGTGTTGCCACAGGTTTGCAATTATCCATGTGAAATTTCTTAAGCAAGTCTTCGACATACTTCTGTTGAGATAAGAAAATTTCCCCTTTTGCTTGCTTCACTTGCATTCCCAGAAAATACCTCATAAGACCCAAATCTGTCATCTCAAACTCCTTCATCATTTGTTTTTTAAATTCTGTGACCAGCTTCATGTTTGTTCCAAAATAAATCAAATCATCAACATATAAACATACCACCAAGAAATCTTGACCTTCTTTCTTCACATAAAGAGATGGTTCGCTGGAGCTTCTTTGTAAACCCATAAGGAAAAAATAACCATCAATCTTGCTGTTCCATGCTCGAGGAGCTTGTTTTAAGCCGTACAATGCCTTCCGAAGGCGATAGACTTTTCCTTCTTTTCCTTCTACAGCATATCCTTGGGGTTGCTCGACATATACCTCTTCTTCCAATTCTCCATTCAAGAAAGCAGATTTAACATCGAGTTGGAATACATTCAGCTCAAATTGAGCTGCAAAGGCAAGAACAGTCCGTATCGTCTCCATCCGTGCCACGGGAGCAAATGTTTCATTGTAGTCGATACCGGGTTGTTGTGAATATCCTTTTGCGACCAGTCGAGCCTTATGCTTCTGGATAGAACCGTCTTCCTTGAACTTGATTTTGTATATCCACTTCAATCCAACCACTTGTTTGCCTTCCGGTAAATTAGTTAGTTCCAAGTGTTGTTTTTCTCTATCATCGCAATCTCTTCATTCATTGCTTGGATCCATGTGTCTTCTTGAGCTGCCTCCTCAAAATTCTGAGGTTCAGAAGCGAAAAATGCAACATCACATGATTCATAAATATCTTGCAGGGAACGAACCTTTCTAGGTGGAGAATCTGTACCATAGTCTTCCGGGTTTAAAGAACTTGAGCTTGGTGATCCTGCGCTTGAACTAGCTTGTTGAGAATGCTGATGAGGAACATCATTTGGAGTTGTCAATGGCTCAATAAAGTCATAAGTAACAGGTGCTTGAGTTGTCTCATTTGTCCATTGCCATGCTGCCATCTCATCAAAAATGACGTCTCTTGAGATTACAAGCTGATTGGTTGAAGGATTGAGAAGTCGATAACCTTTGGATTCATCACTATAGCCAATAAAGACGTACTTCTGCCCTTTCTCATCGAACTTATCCCTGTTTTGAGATTGATTTAAAGCATAAGCAATGCTGCCAAATACTTTGAAATGATCAACTACCGGCTTCCTCTTGCTCCAAGCCTCAAATGGAGTTCTATTGTGCACTGCCTTTGTAGGAGATCGATTGAGAATGTAGACTGAAGTATGAACAGCTTCAGCCCATAATTTTTTCGGCAAGCCTTTCCCTTTTAGCATGCTTCTCGCCATCTCCACAATGGTGCGATTTTTCCTCTCAGCGACTCCATTTTGTTGAGGAGTTCTCCTGACAGTAAGCTGCCTTTGAATGCCATTTTCTCTGCAATAATCCAAGAATGGAGTGTAGATAAATTCTCCTCCTCGATCTGTCTGAAGGGTCTTTATTTGGAATCCGCTTTGCCTCTCCACCAAGGCTTTGAATTCAAGGAAAGTCGGGAAAGCTTCTGACTTTTTACTTAAAAAATACACCCACATCATTCTGGTAAAGTCATCAACAAAAAGAATGAAATATCTTTTATCTCCAAGAGAAGGAGTCCTTGTAGGACCACATATATCAGCGTGCACCAATTCTAAAGGAGCTTTAGCATGCCAAGATGTTTTTGGAAAAGGAAATCGATGCATTTTACCATAGATGCAACCCTCACAAATTTTTTCTTGCAGCTCTATGTATGGAAGTCCAATCACCATTTTCTTTTTTCGTAACAGCAGCAAATCCCTGTTATTTAAATGCCCATATCTCAAATGCCACAAGTACATTTTATTTTCGCATTCACTCTTGAAAGCGGCATCCTCTTGGAGTGGAAAAATAAGAGGAAACATTTTGTTTGGTGCCATATCAATACTTGCCACAGTGAGATTATTCTTCTTATCCACAATTTTGCATTTTCCATCATCAAAAAATAGTGAAAAACCTCTTTGCAGCAACTGCCCAACACTTAAGAGATTATGAGCCAAGTTTGGAACATAGAGAACATCACTGATGAGTTTGTTGTTACCTCCCTTGGTCTGAATAGAGATGACTCCCTTTCCTGCAGCACTTTGCATTTTTTCATCACCAAGCTTCACTCGCGAATGAAATTTGTTGTCCAGATCAACGAATAAATCCTGATTTCCTGTCATATGGTTGCTGCAACCACTATCCAAATACCATACATTCGCTGATTCATGATTTGCAGCCATGCAAGAGTAAAATAAATGCTCATCTTGACTTTCCTTTGTGAAATTTGCTTCATCCTTTTCTTTTCCCTTTTGGAACCAACAGTCCCTTTGAGAATGATTAGGGATTTTGCATTTCGTGCATTTGAAACGACAATTTTTTGATTCATGATTTGTTCTTTTGCAAATAATGCAGCGAGGATTAGAGTTACCCGGATTTAGCTGCCAATTTTCTCCGTTGCCTTTGCACTTGTTCTGATTCTTGTAACCATTGTTCTGATGCTGAATTTTTGTTTCATGTTGGCCATATCCTTGCTGTGAATTTCTCTTTTGCTCTTGTTGGGACTTGTTTCTTCCTGCAGAAGTGTTGAGCTTGGCTTGAAATGCTTGGTCTACCGGCTGAGATGAGTGAACGGAAGACCGGTTTATTCTCTCCTCATGTGCTTGAAGTGAACCCATCAGTTCAAACATAGTCATTTTTGACAAGTCTTTGGCTTCTTCAATGGCAGCAACACAGTGATCAAATTTGGGAGGTAAACACCTGAGTATTTTTTCGATTACTTTCTTATCTTGAATGGCTTCACCATGGCTTTTGATTTGATTGACAATCTCAGCAACTCAAGAGAAAAAATCTCTGATGACTTCACTTTCTTTCATTGATAAGTTGTCAAAATCTCTCCACAAGGATTGCAGCTTTATCGAAATAACTTTCTCATTTCCTTGAAACTCATCTTTGAGCACGTCCCATGCTTCTTTTGAAGTCTTTGCATTGAAAATTCTGGGATAGATGGATCTACTTACCCCTTGTTTTATGTAGCGAAGTGCAGTTGCATCTTTCTTCATATTCTCCTTATGTTGCTTTTGCGCTGCTGCTGTCCCAGCTTCTGGTTGATTCGGTACACCTTTTTCTACAGCCTCCCAAACTTCTTCAGATACAAAAAAATTCTCCATTTCGCTACTCTAGTAGTCATAGTGTTCTCCTTCAAAAATAGGGACTTGACTTGGAGAGTATTTAAACATGGTAAGGGCTGGAATTGATGCCATCAGTAGCACTAGTTTTTTTTTTTTTTTTTTTTTGGGGGCAGATAAGATAGCTCTAATACCAAACTTGTTGGCGCAAACGAAAGCGATGGATTGATTTGCACAAGATTTACAAGTATTTTGTTGTGAAAGGGAGAAGTATTTTCTGGAATTTTATTCTTGGGTACTTCATACCAAAAGATTACATCAGGTCTCAATTTATAGATGATACAAAGAACTTCCAACTTCTAGATAAGACTGCATCCAAAGAACTAGTACATAACCTTCTAACTTCTAGATAAGACTGACTCTTGGACTCTAGACCATTAAACTGAGGAAAGGCTCTTGAAATTCCTTCTAGAAAATTACAAATTAACTTCTAACAAAAACATCTAGAAGTTATTGTTCTTGATCCTCCGTATTCCATACAACATGTATACAAACGCCAATCCATGCTTGAGGATGTGTCTAATCTCAACCTGCCTGAGTGCTATGGTAGAGTGTGTGAATCATGTTGTGCCCCTGATTAAGTGCAAATGTCACTCGAATTATTACATATCCAACCTCATACGGAATATATCACCAAAGGATAATTTACTTATATGCAAACCTGGAATGTATGAGTTTGCCTGTCACTTTCAACATCAAAGATAGACACCACCTTGATGCTGCTGCAAGTAGATGTCCATTAATTGGTTGAAATCTCACCTGGGCACTGCCTCCTTGCTACACCAAGCAACAGACAATAAAACTTTCGGATAATGACGTGCAACATCCAACAAAAAGGGAACGTGGATCACGAAAGAGAAAAAAGTTGTGGGGGGTGGGGGGAGAGAATGAACCTTAGAAAGATGAGTGAATGTGAATTTTTTCCATCTTACAAATGGCAATTGCCACAAATTGTTAAACTCCGGAACTTCTATACCTCATTTCAGTGTGATCTTAAGCACCTTTAAAATAGCATACACTTGACAACACGAATTGATAAATTGATTTATTTGGGATTTAACAGTGATTTTTAATACATATTAACATTTACTTTCTGATTCTATACTTGTTTCTTGATGAATAAATGTATGAATTAAAAAGCTGGATGAATATATAGGTATTCTTTGATGCATACAAACAGGTTCCAGATTATGTTTCCTTTTTTCTGTTTCCTTAATTTTCAATACCTTTTGAATCATTTCCAAATCATGCAATCAGAAACAACACATTAAAATGATTTCTCTCCATGGCTTCAGCTAAAGTGAGCTTCAGCTTGTCCCAACCCAAATATACAAGAACGTATGCTCGATATGAAACTAATTTTGCAAGTAGTTTGCAGCATGTCAACAGTGTGCCAAAAAGCTTGATGATGTATGGTGCAGATGGAACAGGAGGTATTACGTCGTCTACAAATCAGCTGGTATGCCTTTTTAACTTTTCACATGCAAATTAATGATTTTTTATTGTCAATATGCCAGAGTGCTGGAGGACTTTGCCTTGTCTATTCTTGCTTGTTTGCTTATTTATTTTCAAATTGATGAATACAAGTTTCTTTTGCTGAGCAGTAAATAAATAAAAACACTGATGTTTTGCAATAATTTCGACCTGTTGATTTATTCGATTGTTTTGCACTCAATATGTGTAGTTTTGACCTAGGCAGGAAAGATTTACCTCCCTCATTGAGTTGTTATAGGATAACATGTTCAAATTTGTACTGATGAAGTTTATGAGTGAGATGAAGCAAAACATTGCAATGGCTCCTGATATGTTGATCATTTGTGCAGGACGACATAGAACATTTTGGAGATGTTGGTTCTTTGGATGATAATGTGGAATCATTTTTGTCGAATGATGGCGATGGAAGAGATCTGTATGGAACCTTAAAACAGACTCTTACTGAGCACAAAACAGAATCTTCTAAGGGTAATAAAATATGTAGATTGTGCATGCTATGTTTGTCCTAGTTGGTTGGGTATTTCTAAGAAATGTTAACTTCTTCATTTCAGGTTTTTCCTTCGGTGAAGTTGGTAGTATAAGGACAAGAAATAAAGTTGCCTGCTGTCACTTTTCTTCAGATGGGAAGTTGCTAGCTAGTGCTGGACACGACAAGAAGGTAGGTCTGCAATAGAGTAAATTACCACGTCTGAAAGCCATGTTTGCCAGCCTTGAATACTATGGCTTATTCTACAATATGACTCGTGCTTAATATTGACATTAATGACCGGTATTGCTAATATATCCTTTTGCGTCTGTTAGTTCCAATCACAACATTGTAGTGAAGGGTTTATAACGACACTTCTGTTCTGATCATGATTTAACTTATCATGCATTAGTTTGGCACATCTTAAGCAAAATGGGTTGTTTTGCGTTTTCTCAATTTATTTTTTGTTTCGGGTTAAAGTTTATACTTTTCTGAACTTTTGTCAAAATTAGTTCTTTTTTTTTCTTCTTACATTTTTTTTTAATTTTTCCCGTTGGACGAATTACAAAAGTAAAAAATTTGACCGAAAAAGATATATTAGGACAGTCCAAACTCAGTTATTGGAGTATAGATACGAGTTACTGATCAGGAGGCCATCACACGTGATTTATTTAGGCTATTCTCTGGAACATGGATACCCTGCAAACAGAAAGCACTCCGGAAGATCACCAATATTTAATTACAGACATTCGTTTCAGACCAAATTCAACTCAGCTGGCAACAGCGGCATTTGACAAGTTTGCGCGATTGTGGGATGCTGCTAATGTAATTGTCTTTTCGCCCTCTTTTCTTATTACTTCAAATAAAATTTGATGTGGTAACCATCTCCATAATCGTTGGATTTACAGGCTGGGCTCTGCATTTCATATAATAATTACCTGAATATGAACTCCATGAAATCTGTATTTATGCTTATTGGGCTTATTCTTGCAGCCGGGTTACTGTTTGCATGCATATAAGGGGGCACCCTTCGCATGTCATGTCCCTAGATTTTCATCCAAAGAAGAACGATCTTTTCTGTTTTTGTGACAGTACCAGTCAAATTCGCATCTAGCTGGTGATGGTGAGGTAAAAATATCCGCTTTCATCTTCGTTGGCTGCTGTTTTTTAAATTTTGTTGCTAGCGAAATGACTGCTAGAAAAGTCCTGCTTCGTACATGCTAAAGAAGGTTAAAGCTACATCTAATGAGTTGAAGAGTGTTTAAAATATCTGGCAATTTGGGAAAGTACATTTTGTACTCCTTGAAGCCACAAAATAAGAATATTTGAGTCTCTGACATTGAGAGCAGTCCCTTTTAAATGCATACTTTATATTTTAATTGTTGAGAGGGATTAGTTCCTCCTTCCACTTGAATTCTTCTATCTTTCACTTGAATAAATCCCAGTCTCTTTCTGCAGTACACCGTGTGCTACATGGCTAACTTATAGCTTTCACTTGAATAAACCCAAGTCATGAATTCTTAGTCATGAATTCTTCTATCTATATTACGAAGTTCAAATCTTAGCAATCATTAGTCATGAATTCTTCTATCTTTCACTTGACAAATTTATATGTGAATATCAGATGGTGCCTCCTATGATATGTTGATGTAAAGCACTATAGCCGAAACATTGATTATGAGGGATGAAAGTCATTCTAGGGCACTTGATAGGGGACTGCGTACTCTTGTCTAGAATAAGTTTTTGTTCTCACGTGATGGATAAAATTATGTCCGTCAGCCAATGGCGGCTCCAAGAATATTCTCAACGGCAAAAGCTCAAGTCTACCAATTGTTTTATAATAAATTTATCAAACTGTAAGTAAACTAAAACTTGAGTATATTCACACTAACTTTTCACGGAAGCATTATCAGTATGGACTTATAAGAACTTCTATAATTGTCCGTGATGAATTTTTGTATTTTGAAATCATTTTGTAATTGTCTCCTTATGAAAACTATCATATAAATCCCTTAAAGTATGTGACTTGTTGAATAGTTGATATGCATTGTTGGGTCTATTTTTTGACAACTTAAGTTTTTGGGACAATTGGTAAGTTGACATGGTATCAAAGCTAGGTTGGGAGAGGTCTAGGTTTAAGTCTTTCCATTTTGTATTTGTTCGTCGTTTGTGTTCTGCTCTTCATATTTTTGTTATTTATCTATGAATATTTGCACACGTGCAATAGGAGGTTGCCTGTTAAATAGCTTTATATATTGTTTAGTTCATTTCCTTATAAGCTTTTGGGACAATCGGTAACTTCACATCACCTATCAGGTCAGTGATCTTCTGTCTGATCACACAATTTATTCTTTATCAACTTCCATTTGCTTTTGTTTGTTCTACTGGTATACTGGCTTCAATCTTTCGTTGAGCATGTAGTTGTGGAATATTTTCATTGTCACTATTAGTTTTATTCGCATCAGGCGTATGGATTCTAGAGGTTTTCTCCATTTATTTTTTGTTCTGAGTAATGTTGTTATTGTTAAACATGCAAGTAGACACAAATCTTAATTCTCCAGATGATTTTGTACCTGAGGGCATCCCTGACATTGGGACAACATACAATGTTGCTCCGTTCTCTTCAATTCTGCTTGAGGCAAAGCCTTGAGATATCGGGAACCGGGTACCGAGTTAGACTTCAATTTCCACTCTCCAATCAATTTGCACATCTGTGCTGACTAAAGTTTGAAATTTTCAACTTGTTATTTGAAAGCCGCGTGTGAGCTAATAACACGATTTGAACGACTATTGTGTTTAACGAAGTACCCTACTCCATTGCATGTGTGTCTATTTTAGTATTCCAAATTCCGTAGTGTAGTAGTCAATGGCAACAAACTTTTCACCCAATTGATCATATTTCAAAGCTCTGTGATAGATATTTTCATCACAATGGTAATAGTCAAAATATGCTACACTATCCCTCTATATTCTGTGACGTATTGCTTTTACTGATTACTTACAGTGGGTCCTAGCCAATATCCGTAACATTGCCTTTCATTTGCTGCCCTGTCTTTGTGATGGAAAAGAACTTGCATAGGCAGGGGCAATAACAAAAAAGGCAGGAGAAAAAAATCTGGACGACCAATTTTTTAATTAGAAACTTTCTAATGTAACATTCGATGTCACTTACTACTGTGGAGAATCCTTTGCCTTCAAAATCTGGACAAATATTCTCCGTCCTAAAGTGATTGTGTATGTAGCAATTGGACAGAAGCGCTCAATTGTGGCACAATTAGTTCACATTCTTTAAAAGCGAATACTTTAGAGTACTCCATTATTGTTACAGATGCAAGTACCGCCTCTGCTAGGTGAAGAATACTTTCCATCCTCAAGTGAGAAAATTTGGCAGTGAATGCATACTGTCTTGTTACACATCTGCCTTTCTCAATTGCAAGAGGAAAACAATAACTGGAACTCGAACCAAACACGTGTTTTTACTGGAAAAAGTATAAAAAGTTCATTTGATTAGTGTTGAAAGCGCAAACTAGGTCTCCCAGCTGATTCTTATTTCATTTGGCCCTTTCATATATCCTAAAAGCTGATTCAGCTCCTCGTATTAAGAAGAAACATTCCATTAAGGAAGGAAAGATACATAAAAACATGTGTGGATGTCTATGCAGCTCCAACAGTCCAATCTGGTAGCTGTATCCTTGTCAGACATGCCAGAGACATGTACAGTGTGTCCAATTAGTTATATTTTTTTTAAATAAATTTTTTTAAATGGGTGCACAAAGGATACATTTGGAACATGATTGAAAGTTAGACACGTAGGGACCTGGCATGGGTCAATTTATAAAAGTTTCTAAAGCTTATTTTAGGGGTTAAGTCTAATCCTTGAAAGGAAAAAAACTACAAATAAAAAGATTGAAACATGTCAAACCCTCGGTTACATTGTGATATCTGAATAGGAAAACGCAAAAATCGCAAACTACATACTTGTTTTGGTTGTTTTTGTATTCAATAATGATGTGAAAAATTATTTAAGATACTCCAATAATATTGATATGTTTATTTATGCCGTATCTGTTTCCCTATTTTTTAGAGTTGTCATGGTCCGTGTTTATGTTCATAATTGTGTTCGTGTCTTGCTTAGCCTGGCAATGTTGCTCTCTTTGGATGACATTATATTCCCTTTTTGATAGTTTCATGCCGTAAGGATTATATGGAGGTGTATGAGTTTACTCCTTAGCAGCTTATTTGTTGGTAGTCATGTGTAGCAACATTCAAAATTCACTAATCCTGCAATAATATTCCAGGTCTTGCAAATTTCCTTTAGGTGGAGATTAATTTGCTTTAGATAGCCTGTTTTGATGCTTTATGTCTAGTTATATCCGTGGAGGTTACTTGTTATTTCTTGCCTTTTTCCACTCTTTTGGAGCCATCCGAAAATTATGTGGAAGCTTAACAAGTCAATTGCGAGAGATTTGTTACCCACACAACTTGTGGACTTTGTGATTGAGCCATGGTGGGGAGTATGTCTCGTCAACTTCACATTGGAAGAGTTCAAGGTATGCTCTATGTTCCTCCTCATGATTTTGAACTAGAAGTATGAAATACTCAGTTTGTGCCCTCAAATATGTACTTGTTTAAATATCATATGCCCCAAAACAAGCTTTACGTGATTAATTTGAGAGTTGTTTTGCTTTTCTCCCTCCATCTTTAGAAACTCTCCAAAGAAGAAATGGCAACATTTGATGAAGTTTGTAAGGAGGAAGCAAATTCATTCATCCTTTTTTATCTTGAAATTGTGAAGGGTCTTTTCCAAAGAGGTTTAATACACTTTGATGTCCCTGTTTATCCTGAAGACCGTTTTAAAGGTAATTACTCTGATATTCAAATTTTTGTATTACAGTTGGATACCCTTTTTCTTATTCAGTCTACCCTCATTTTAAGGTGTAATTATGTTTACCCTTTTTTTTTTTACATGGGTTAGTTTTTCTCTGTTTTGTCTTGGAGTTAGAGCATCTCTACTGAGAGAAGCTTCCTGCAATTAAGTCATGGCTAAAGGGAGATGAAGGCCATTAACTTGGCAGACGGTCATAATGGTTCAAGGCATCTTTAGTTGTAGACGAAGCTGGGGGGAACAAGCATTGGATTCACAGCCATAGTTGGAATGCAGAAAAACAGACGCCCAATAGCAATTGACAAGCCAAGTCCAAAGTGAAAAACAGTGACAGATAACCACCAATAGAACCACCAATAGAAAATACCAACACAGCCACTAAGAGAGAAAACCAACAGAAACAACGCCCAGCAAAAAAACACAACCAGAAAAACACCAAACGAAACTTGGGCAGAAGGTTGGCAGTTGGACAGAGCAGCGCTGGAGGTCGGCTGGACAACCAGCGGTTGAGCAGGTGCCATGGTTGGACAGGGCGGCGCTGGAGGTGGCTGGACGGCCAGCAGTTGGGCAGTAGCTGTGATTGGAGAGGGGGTTGCGCTGGAGGTTGGTGTGTCTTGGAGGCAGGGTGCCGGCAACGTTCTAGGATAGCCAGAAAAAGAGGGGACTGGCAGTGGTGGCTAGGGTTTTGGGCGGTGAGAGTGGTGTATGATACCTAAGGTTTGTCTTCCCGTTTTACTACCATGTTAGATTTAATAATCCAGAATGTTATGATTTAATAACATTTTCATACCAAAGGAATTCTCCATTACTGCATTAAAATATCTGTAGGACACACCCTATCAACAGTAACTGGGTTTTTAGACACCTGAACAGAAACAAACTAACTGCATGATTGATACAAAATCACAACTCCTCCCTCCTGAAACAAAAAACAAATATTTGTACAGCTACAGATCTACGTGTATAAATCACGTTGATTGGTAAGAGGTTGTTGGGGTAAACAAGAAACTAAAACCTAATTTCCAAAAGTGTGTGTATGATATTTCAGGTGTTAGGCTTAAAGGGAATAATCCTAGTACACTTTTTGTTGGAATATGGAATATTCTTGAAATATAGAATATTCTCTAGAATTATTCTCTAGAATTATCCTTGTTGGAATAAGCAAACTAAATAATTGTAAATGGAGATACCAGATCCCGACAAACCTAGGCACTCATGCTTCAGCGATGATAAAAAGTGATGGAAATGTGGAAGCTGGGTTTAGCCACAATGTGTAGGTTTAACAATACAAAAATACATAAATACGAAGAACTCAATTCTAGTTAGTGGTTTTGTTGCTGGTCAGTACTGTTTTATCTTGTACACTCTGTGCCTCCTTAGTCTCTTAAAGCTAGATAGATGTACTATTGAAGGTAATAGAACGTATTTGTTATAGTCTTTGAGTTATGATCAAGGACCTCTTTTACTTGTACAAGAGGACCGATATCCCAGGCCTTAACTCGTTAATTTATGCAATATGAAACTATATGACAGGACCCAATTTTCAGACTCTGTGATTCCGTCTTTGATTGATCATTCATGGAATTGACGATGACAAGATCCTAGTTCATACGATCAACCGGTAGTGGCACCTTATTTTGTATGCAACTCGACACTTTGGAAGGACCATTTCACTGCATCCTTCCTTGTATTAGTGAAACTTTTTCTTGTTCCAGTTCACTTCACTTGTGATGGCTGTGCCTTCATGGATGATAACGGGATTATGACTCTAAAGCAACATTTCCTGCACCACCTATGACACATGAAGAATCCAGCTAATGAAGTGTCTTCATGCAGACTGTGAAGAAGAACATCTTAGATAGTCTGAAGGTTTGATTCTTGCACAATTAAGGAGTTACAGTGTGACACCCATCACCCGTGTGCTTTTACATCTTTTTTATTGGAACCTTGTCCCCTATCATGTGTTATTTGCAATCCATGTCAACACTTGGAACATAGTTTTCCCTTAGAAGTTTAGCACTTGTTAATGTTTTAATTCTTGACCTAGTTCTTATTTGGAAACTAACGCGTGTCAAATTATGCTTGGGATATATAATCCGCCCAGATCAACACATGGGGCTATTCAACAATAATTTTTTTTGCTCCTATGAGTCGATATGCTAGTGCTGGTGGAGGACCAGCTAATGCTTCCAGGGAGTTCAAAGAAATGGTTAAAGCCTTGCATGGTGCAGGAATAGAGGTATGTTCTGCACTCGGTATCGTTTTTGTTTATCTTGCTTTCTCTGCCAGAGTTTGAAATATTTGTTATTTTAGTATGGTGTTGCTACTTTTTTCAATAGGTGATTTTGGATGTTGTCTATAACCATACTAATGAGGCTGATGATGACAACCCTTATGCAATTTCATTTCGTGGCATAGATAACAAGGTGATTTCCACAATTTTTTCAAGTTAAATGCAATGCAATATTTGGGTTGGGTAGAGGACCAGAACACTTCATAGAGTTTGTTGGATGATCTTTACCAGTTAATGAGACGTGGTTATTGGTATGAAGTTAATTATATTGAATTTCTTGTTGGTGGACAAACTGTTGTCACCTAATAATGAGGGTTAAGAATTGCTGAAATTGAATAGTTCTTTAATAATGCCTTTTTGGAGTAGTTGGGAGATTTCTTGAAGATGGAATATCTGTAGAGTGGTCAAGTTCATATGTTGTGGTTGATGTCATCGTAGGTAATCAATGAGCTCATTGATACTTTGCCCACCTTTTTAAAACCATATATGTGACTTTTAACAGGAGGTCTCTGATCTTATGTGCTGCCTTGGCCAAGTATTGCATTTAACAACCCTGTGCTTGGAATGAGCCCATTATATCTGATGCATGGTTTAACTATTTTACCCGATACAGAACAAAAAATTAGTGCACAAAGGCAGCTTGACCTCTTTTACCACGAAAAGAGGTAGCTTCTTGTTCTCCAATTTTTGTCTGTAACATTTTTTGTGAAAAGAACCATATTGAAGCTTCATTTTTTTGGTTTTGCACTAGAATTGAAGGGCTGTATTTTAGAACAACTTAGGAACTTTCTTTCGTCACATTTTGCGGTTTTCGAGGACGTGAATTCCTATTTTTCCAATTTACAAACCTCAATATGTTTTCAAGTCATAGATGTCAGTTTCCTGGACATATCTATGGAGAAACTCTTTTTTTGTGGGTTTTCAGGGAAACTATGAGTTATCTGACTCTGCCATATTTCTGACGTGCTATGTTAAATCTCCAACATGCATTTCTTGTAATTTAAAAATAGGGTAGATGGTGAATTATTCTGTGTTAAACATATCTTTGTTTTTTCTGTGGTAGTGAGACTTATTAACCTGTTTTCAATTCGAGTAACAAGGTTGGACCCCCTTCTCCTTTCTTTAGAATGTCACACTACTAATTAACTGCTACTTCGGTGCTATATGCAGTAAAAGGTCACACTCAAAATGAAACTCCTGGCTAGCATTAGTGGTCCTACTTTCCCATAAGTCGTCTGTATTTGCATTGTATATTGATGGGTATTTTTTTTATCAGTAATATTTCTGCCAATCCTTTTTGCTTTTTCTCAAGCTGCAATGCTTCTAAACTGGTCTGCAGGTTTGTTACATGGTGAACCCCACCAACAATGGTCATCTGCTTAATTTCTCCAGTTGTGGTAATCGATGCACCTTTCAGTACTATCAGATATCGTTGTTTTTTATCCTCCGTCCATACATATTAATGAGGATTAAGGTCTTGTTATTAGTATACGAAGATGACGCTGATAGAGGGTTTGATATGTTAATCTAAGAAGCATTTCTTAAAAGGTCAATATAGAGATTCGTTTCCATAGTTATGTTTGACTAGAAGTGGCTGTACATGAATGAAATGTTTACTTGGAAAGCCAGAAGCTGAATGGATAATATGTATTTTGGTATATGCAATGATTAATGCCAAAATCTCGAGGGAGGACTCCAACATAATCAAGTGGAAACCAAAAGCATATATTCCAATAGAAAAGATTCGAAAGTAGGCTGACCTCAACTTGCAATTGGAAACTGAACTATCCTAATGGTTATTCTTCTATGCCATCCTTAAAGTACACCAAAGACCATTGAAACTCTCCATATGCACTCATTCGATCTATAGCTAACTTAATTACCAAAGGGGAGTGAAACAGAAGGGCAATGATGTGAGGCCTGTGTAATACTAGAGTTAGTAAATACACGAGGCAAGAGGTCCCCTGCCATTGAGCGTACAATTTAGTTTTTTCTGTGTTTCCAATTGAAGAAATATCACAAAATATTCGATGTTCGTTTAGTGGAGTTTAAAAGATGGATAAAACTCTAGAAGGAGAAACAATTGATCTATAGTCGTGTCAATGGAAGGGGAAAACAAAATCTTCATTGTATAATCCATCAATAATATTGGGAAACAAAAATACTTGCAAATGTAAGTGTGGTTTGTTTGTGTTAGAGCTCCACATTGATTAATCATAACCGCCAAAACTAGTGTATGAATAAGCACGACCTCTTCACTCATTGCCATTTGGTTTTGAGTTAGATGCCTTAACAGGGTATATCAAAGTTAGGCTTTTAGAGGCTTTTGGACAAGCTCTCCTATTGCTCCATTGTTTGTGCTTTAAGTGCACCTTGTTTTGTTGTGATCTTTATAAATGGGTTATTTGTTTCTCTCTCCACATGCGTAAGAGTGTTAGAGCTTGATCCATATTCATTCATTAACAACCTCCAAAAATATGAACTGGGACGGCTTCTCCACTCATTGGCAATTGGTTTTGAGTTGGATGCTTTAACAGTATACTACTTGTAGAGGCTTGAGGATATTTCTCTTTGTGCAAAGCCTGAAGTGCGCTTACAGTGATAGGTCTGCTGAATAGGTAAAGTTGTCCACATTTTGAAAAAAACAAATGACCCAATTATTCCTCACTATAAGTAGGACTAGTAAAAATATTACGAACTTGTTGACTGGTTCATGAATGTGTTGTAGTGATCAATCATTACCCGAATTATGACTGTAGCATATGATCTTGTTTATGGTTCACTTTTTGACTTCTAAAAGCATTTTGTTATTAGTCAATCGATTTTGTCAAATCATGGTACATCCATCATTAATTTGGACAACTGATTAAGTCGTCAATATTTTGGACCAAGATCTTTAGAGCTTACAATAAAATCTCTATATTTGTGCTAATAGTAACATTAGTAGTTAATTGACCTTTTGAGTGGAATGACCCTCGGTAATCATTCTTATGAGCTAAGAAAGTGCCCAGATGGAACTTTCTGTTGATATGCAGGAAATACGTTGAACTGTAATCACCCAGTGGTCATGGAACTTATACTTGACAGCTTAAGGCATTGGTATGTAAAGACTTCATCAAATTCATTGAACAACTTTTTCGTGTCATATATGTGTAGGATTTATCAACCTTGAGACTTGAGATCTGATGATAGCACAGCATTTGTGGCTAGATAATTGTCATTAACCAGTTCTTTTTTAATATTTGTGTACTCTGGAAGCTGTATGTGCGCATACATGTTTGTTTCCACGAATTGATACTACTATGCAATCAATACTATTTATTTGATAGCCTACCAATTTCGTTATCTTGTATCCATTTGTTTTTGAAAACATTGCAAATATTGTTTCTTTATTTTTTTGTCTTTTGTTTCTACTATTATGTGTAGTTTTACTAGATTTTAACTCTTATTTCAACTCGTTGAAGGGTTGTTGACTATCATGTGGATGGTTTTCGCTTTGACCTTGCTAGTGTTCTTTGTCGAGGCACAGATTTATTGTGACTCGAAGAGAAGATGTAGCTATTTTTTTTAATTCCTCTTCCCCCCCCCCCCCCCCCCCCCCCCCCCCCGTGGCCCCAATTGATCAAATCAACTCTACATAGATTTAGTGAATAATGAAAGGTTCTAACACGACAAAATTAGGTGACCTGAATCCATCCATGAGATGAATTATGAAGTGTATTGTTGCATCTGAAGTATATGCTATATGTCGTGATTTAATTATCGAACTTTTGGGATTTGTTAGAAAACAGGATATAATTGTTGTCTTGTAGCATTGTTAACATGTGTGTCATTATTGTTTTGTGGAGCAGGCAATTGCCAAGGATACTATACTATCGAGGTGTAAAATTATTGCAGAACCTTGGGATTGTGGAGGCCTTTATCTTGTTGGAAAATTTCCAAATTGGGATAGGTAACTTATGCTTAGTAGTATTTTCTTTCTAAATTACATTTGATTTTCGAATCATAGGGGCTTGCGTCCTCTCTAAAACTCGCGCACACACCTTATTCACCACAAAATAAAGTGAAGAAATAAAGGGAGTAATTCTTATTTGTTGGAAGTGCATTATTAGCTATATTCAGACTTACTATTCCTTTTGCAGGTGGGCTGAATGGAATGACAAGTACCGTGACGATATAAGAAAATTTATAAAGGTGATTTTTATTTTTTTTATGTTAGAAGATGATTCACGTAATTTTATTGTTGAGAGTGGAGACGGAGTCGCGGACTTTAGTAGCCAATTAGCCAAAAATACCAACAAGGAAATTTTGAGAAAATGAGTTGATAATTATTCACATTACATGAATTAAAAAAAATACCCTCAAATTTTGCAAGTGCTTTTTGAGGCCCAAGTCCTAAATCAATCTTTGGATTGTTAATTAATTTGTTTAGTGATTTCCCAATATATTCATCTTACTCTTTACACGTAAATCAATCTTTGGATTGTTAATTAATTTGTTTAGTGATTTCCCAATATATTCATCTTACTCTTTACACGTTGGCAGTTTTGATTGAACCTACGTTCCTTACGATGCTCTCAATGATACTTATTCCTAAAACAACCTTGCTACTATATTATATAGTTAATGGGATTACAGAAAATATGTTTATTTTGTGGATTATCTATATCTGCGTAGCATATTATACCCTAGTTCTTGCTTTATTCATCGAGGTTGCCATTTAGGAATGAAAAAAGAGAAGAGATTCTATTCCATTCAATGAATAATATCGTACACAATATTGACACAGTTTAGTATAAGCTAACCCTATAAACCTTAATTAGATAAAAAGATTACATTACCTTTAAACGATACATAAACTATAAATATTGTAATGGTACTTTACTTTCAACCCCCTCAAACTCAGGATGCAGTGAGCATTGTGAGTTTGCCAAATAGAAAACGCAACCGAGTAACTGTGTGAGTCTTAGTAAAGAAATCAGCCAACTGAAGCAAAACGGAACTAAAGGGAGATCAATGGAGTCGGATTGGAGATGTTGATGGATGAAATAACAATCGATCTCAATATGCTTCGTACGCTCCTAGAAAAATGAATTTTGGGCAATCTGAATGACACTTTTGTTGTCACTGTAAAGTAGTGTGAGAGAGTCAAGGGAAACACCCATATAAGACAAAAATCAACGGAGCCAAACAATTTCTGTAGTTGTTTGAGACATTTGCTCTGTATTTAGCTTAAACAGTGGAGCGAGTAATAACATATTGTTTCTTGTTTTTCCAAGAGATGAGGGAACTGCTAAGAAATGCACAATTCGGAGGTGAATTTCTGATCAGTGATGTCATTGGCCAACCAGTGTCAGCGTATGCCCAAAGTGTCAAATTTGAAGTAGAAGAGAGCAGTAAACACTGATAGATAGTACATCAAACATACCGCAAGACATGTAGGAATGCAGCACAATGGATAGAACGAGGAGTAGACACAAACCGGCTGATAATATGGACGACATAAGCAATATCAAGGGAAGTCACAGTAAGATATACCAAGAAACCAACCAATTCTTGATTCTCAGTAGGATCAACAAGGAAAACACCATCGGAAGCAAAAAACTTGGCATGCAATTCGATAGGAGTGTCGACAACCTTGTCATCCGTGGGATTGGCACGATGGAGAACATCAATAGCATATTTGGTTTGGTATAAGAGATCTTTTGGATTCATCTAAAACTCTCAAAATAGATGTGATTTCGCTTCACTAATGGCAGCAAAATTAGAACCCATGATAATCATGTCATCTACATGCAACAAGAGAAGAACTAGCCTCGTAGAAGATGGACAAATAAAAAGAGTAGATGGTCGGCAATGAAGGTTTGTGAGATCGTGAGTGGTCTCGCAGATCATAAGGTCGTGAATGATGGCCAATGGTGAACAAGATCACTAATCCAAAATCCTCTTTTATTTCAGGCAATTCCACCATTTCTTCTTTTGTCACAAGTTTTACGAAATTCTTAGTAACATGGACATTTATATCTTCCCCTGGTTTGTAAACTTTTTTTTTTTGGTTCAAGCGAGAGAAGTACAAGATCACGGATGCAAAGGAGACATGTTGTAGTTGTAGACATAATGAAAACCTAAAGCGAATGTGGCTCTGATACCATGATATATGAAAGAAGATAAGATATTCTATTATGTTCAATAAATAATATTGTGCAAGTAAAAATGATTTATATAGGCTAACCCTATTAATCCTAATGAGATAAAAAGACTACATTACGCTTAAAAGATAAATAAGCAATCAATAATGCTAATGGTAGTCGTTTCATAGTCTCTATATTGATATTTGTCCAATATGTATACAAGCACTTTTAAAATAAGATTAAGTTTTTTCAGAATATCAAATTCTGATTACTATGTATGATGAATTCGGGTACTTATGTGAGATGTTAATATTTAAAGGCTATAGGAAATTGATGCAGTGGAAAGTTCAATTTGGGAGCTGTATGGATCAACATGAGACTCCTCCCTTTTTTACTATTCGCACAAAGTTTAGGTTAGTCTCTTGTTTATCCCCTCGTTAGATCAATGCAAAGCCAAGTTTCTGGAGTCTGGACCCTTCTATGAGAACTGTGGACATATATTTACCCTAAACGAAAACTGGGAACACTCTAGTGATTACCATTGTTCCATTCCTCGTTATTATGTATTTTAATTTTATCTGGGCTTCTATTAATTGTTCACCGGTGCGCACATAAGTAGGAGTGATCGTGCCTTTCTTGTACTCATCTCGGATGATGTGACAGTCGATCTCAATATGCTTCATCCTTTTGTGGAACACAAGATTAGTAGTAATATGGATGGCAGACTGATTATCACACCATAGTTGGGTCGGTCCATCCATTACTGCTTGTAATTCAGAGAGGATCTGCTGAATTCACATAATCTCAGAAGTGGCTAGGCCATGGCCCTATACTCTGCTTCTGCACTTGAACGGGCCACCACTGCTTGCTTCTTACTTTTCAAACTGATCAGATTACCCCCAATGGTGACTGAAAATCCAGATGTGGATCGCCTGGGCATCCTGCCCAATCTGCATCGATGTAACCTTCAATTTGGGTGTGTCCCTGATTATGCTACCAAATACCTTTCCTGGATTACTTTGTAGACATTGGAGGATGCGTAGAACTGCAAGCCAGTGAGGAAACTGTGGGGTCTGAGCAAACTAAATAACAACACTGACAGGGTAAGCAATGTATGGCCTAGTCATTGTAGTCAGATAATTCAACTTTCCAACCAGCCGCCTATACTGATCGGGGTCAGTGAATAAATCGCCAATATCTGGCAGTAACTTGGCCCCTGTGTCCATCGGTGAATCTGCCCCCTTTGCCTGGAACAGCTTTGCATCAGACAAAATATCCAATACATATTTGCGCTGAGAGATAACGATACCCTTCTTTCCTTGCAACACCTCGATGCCAAGGAAATACTTCAACTGCCAAAGGTCATTGGTTTGAAAATGCTGATTAAGAAACTGCTTGAGATCAGTAATACCCTGTGCATCGTCACATGTGATGACAATATCATCTGTTGGATAAGCTTGTGTCCAAGAAAGTAGGAAGTTGGTTTTATTTAGAATAGAAATTGTTAGTTATTTGTTTTCTGTTCCTAATAGCACGTGTTGTGCTTCGCCAACTAATAGCAAAAAAGTAGGAGGTGCCCCACGTTTTCCTGCTTCATGGGTTCATGGGATCATGGGATCATGGGTTGTAGGTTTGTTTTAGCATGTGTTTTTTGTTTCCTATAAATAAGAAGTAAGGCAACGGAAAAGCTATGAGATTATAGCACCAAATTTGTTATCTTCCTCGTTCTCTGTCAGATTGTTTTCTTTATCTCCAACACTTGGTATCAGAGCGGTTATTGTATGCCCAAATATCCCCGGTTCAACACCATGTCCATTGTCACCGGAGGAGAAGGTTCTCGAGTCGGCGGCGGCGAGCGGGATACACTTCGATATGTGTATCCACAGCTTACCACGTCGAATTACACTTGCTGGAAGATTCGAGTCAAGGCAATGATGGAGGACCAGGAGGTCTGGGAGGCGATTGAGCCGGCGGCCGGGGAGGTCGTCAATGTCAAGTAGGATAAGAAGGCGAAATCGCATCTAATCCAGTGCCTGCCAGAAGATCTTCTTATGCAGGTGGCGAACAACAACACGGCGAAGGAGATTTGGGACTGCCTCATGACGAGGTTCGTCGGCGCCGATCGCGTTAGAGATGCGCGATTACAGACGTTGAAGAGTGACTTCGACGACATGCGCCTGAAGGAGGACGAATCTGTGGATCAGTACGCCGGGAGACTGTCGGCCATGACGGTCAGGTACAGTAGCCTGGGTGGTTCTCTGGGTGATGCTGCACTCGTAAAAAAACTGTTCGACACGGTTCCTGAGCGCTTCATCACCGTCATCGCCGGCATCGAGCAGTTCTATGATCTCTCCACCCTAGCATTTGAGGAGGCAGTGGGCAGACTCAAGGCGTTCGAGGAGCGAACGCGTCGTCCCACAGGGGGCGCAACTGCAGCAGGGCAACTCCTCCTCACTCAGGCGGAGTGGGAGGCGCACCAGAAGAAGACGGTTGGCGAGGGGTCCGGCAAGGGCAAGCAGCCGGACACAAGTGGTCGTGGCAGAGGGCGCGGCCGCGGCCGCAGCACAGGCCGTGGGCGCGGCGGGCGCTCCGGTGGGCGTGGAAACTCAACGGGGAAGGAGGCGGCAGGTGGTGGCACACGTGACTACAGTCATATTCAGTGCTTCAACTATCGTAATTACGGCCATTTCGCCAGCCAGTGCAAGGAACCGAAGAAGGAGAAGAGGCACACCATGCCCGCACAAATACTGTGGAACAAGCACTGCTGCTCGCAGTGTCGGAGGAGCCGACGCCGCTCGAGCAGATGGAAGTAGTGCAGCAGGAGACCGTATTCTTAACGGAAGAGAAGGTCTTCCCCGAACTGTACATGGCGGGAAGAGACACGACCGAAGGGAGCACGTGGTACCTTGACAACGGCGCCAGCAATCACATGTCCGGTGATCGAGAGAAATTCCAGGAGTTGGACGAAGCAGTCACGGTCAAGGTGAGATTCGGTGATGGGTCTACTGTGCAAATTATGGGAAAGGGATCAATTCTGTTTGAGTGCAAAAATGGGGACCAGTGGGCTCTCAAAGAAGTGTACTACATTCCAAGGTTATGTAGCAATCTCATAAGTCTTGGACAAATGACCGAGATTGGTTACCGTGTGCTGCTGGACGAAGGCAAGCTCAAGGTGATTGAGAAATCGACGAAACGGTTGATCATGAAGGTGCAACGATCATCAAATAGGCTATACCATATTGAGCTGACACGGGCAAGTCCGGTTTGCCTGCTCACGAAGATGGAGAATCCGACATGGCTGTGGCATGGTCGTCTCGGTCATGTCAGCTTCAAGGCTTTGAAACTTCTCGTCGATAAGAACATGGCGGCAGGAGTGCCGCGGATCTCGAATCCGGATCAATTGTGCCACGGATGTTTGGTGGGAAAGCAGACGCGGGGAGCATTCCCGCAGAAGACGCTGCAACGGGCGGAGGAGCTGCTCGAGCTTATTCATGTCGATCTTTGTGGGCCGATTACCCCATCGACAAGCGGAGGTAATAAGTATTTTATGTTACTTATTGATGATTATTCAAGATGGATGCACGTGTATTTTTTGAAGAGTAAGGATCAAGCATGTGCGGAGTTTGTGAAGTACAAGGCCTTGGTGGAAAACCTTTGTGGACGCAGCATCAAAACGCTGCGGTCTGATCGCAGCGGCGACTTCCTTAATACAGCATTCGCGGAAGTGTGCATAGAAGCGGGGATACAGCGACACCTCACGGCGCCCTACACGCCACAGCAAAACGGCGTTGTTGAGCGCAAAAACAGGACCGTGGTTGAGATGGCACGATCCATGTTGAAGTGCATGAAGGTTCCAGGCAAGCTCTGGGGTGAAGCAGTGCGGCATGCGGTTTACTTATTGAACCGTTTGCCAACAAAGGCAATGGGGGAGCGAACTCCATTTGAAGCTTGGACAGGGAAGAAGCCACACTTGGGACACTTGCGAGTATTCGGTTGTTTGGCGCATGCGAAGATGGCGACTTCACACCTGAAGAAGCTCGACGACCGGAGTCAACAGTTGGTGTATCTCGGTGTCGAGGATGGATGCAAGGCACATCGCCTGCTCGATCCTCGCCGGGGTAAAGTCATTGTAAGTCGTGATGTAAAATTTGAAGAAAATGTACCATGGCGTTGGGATGATGGCGCAGATATGTGGGGATCAACGGAGTTCCATGAAGAAGAAGGAACCGGAGCTGTGTGGAGTACCGGTGAGGAAGCAGGAACCGCAGGAAGCGGGCAGATACCGACTCCAGCTTCGACCGAAGTCATGAGTCCGGCACAGCAGCCGCAGATACCAACTCCAGCTCCGGCCACGCAGGCCGAAGCCATGAGTCCAGCACAACAAGCCATGGGTTCGGTTGAGCAAAGCTTGGGGGGTGCTCCGGTAGCTCCCGGGTCTCCAAGTGATCAACTCGACGCAACCATCGATCCGGCTCAACCACAGAGATACCGCAGCCTCGTTGATATCTACAACACAACAGTGCCAATTGAACCGGAGGATCTCGAGGAGTTGCTCCTGACTTCGGCAGAGGAACCGTCAAGTTTCGTGGAGGCCGAACAGGAGGTGTGCTGGCGCAAGGCGATGTTGGAGGAGATGGACTCCATCATCAAGAACAATACATGGGAATTGGTTGATGCACCGGCTGGATATCGCCCAATTGGTCTCAAGTGGGTTTTCAAGGTGAAGCGAGATGAACGTGGTGCAATTGTCAAACACAAGGCTCGCTTAGTTGCAAAGGGGTATGTTCAGAAGCAGGGCATCGATTTTGAGGAAGTGTTTGCGCCTGTGGCTCGTCTTGAATCCGTGCGACTCTTGATTGCAATGGCGGCTCACGAGGGGTGGGCTATGCATCACATGGATGTAAAATCTGCTTTCCTCAACGGTGATCTAAACGAGGAGGTTTATGTAGCGCAGCCTCCCGGTTTTGTTATTGTCGGGCAAGAGCACAAGGTGTTGCGGCTCCGGAAGGCTTTGTATGGACTGCGACAGGCTCCAAGGGCGTGGAACGCCAAGCTAGATACGAGTTTGGTGACCTTGGGTTTTAGGCGGAGTACGGCGAAACATGGCATGTACACGAGGGGCTCTGGGACAGAGTTGTTGATTGTGGGTGTCTACGTCGACGACCTTGTAATCATGGGAGCAGACAAGGATGCCATCGACAAGTTCAAGAAGGAGATGAAGAATCTGTTCAGTATGAGTGATCTGGGGCTCCTGTCATACTATCTCGGTATTGAAGTGTTTCAGGGGGTGGACGGTATCGGTATTAAGCAAGCGGCGTATGCAGAGAAGTTGCTGGACCGAAGCGGCATGAAGGAGTGCAATCCGTGCCACGTCCCCATTGAGGCACGTCTCAAGTTATCCAAGTCCGGTACTACTCCGCTCGTCGGTGCCACTGAGTACCGAAGCATAGTTGGTTGCCTTCGGTATTTGGTGCACACCCGCCCCGACTTAGCATATGCCGTCGGTAATGTCAGCAGGTTTATGTAGGAACCGCATGAGGAGCATTTTGCAGCGGTGAAGCACATCCTCTGTTACATCGCAGGGACACGTTCGCTTGGATGTTTTTATGGGAGAAAGAAGAAGGAAAGCCAGGCTACTCTAACTGGGTTCAGTGATAGTGACATGGCCGGTGATCCAGAAGACCGGAAGAGCACAACGGGGGTGTTGTTTTGCTTCGGTTGCCCCTATCACATGGCAGAGTCAAAAGCAGAAAGTGGTGGCTCTTTCATCTTGTGAGGCAGAGTATATTGCAGCTACAACTGCAGCATGTCAAGGTGTGTGGTTGTCTCGGCTACTCAGTGATCTCATCAACAAGGAGCCCAAGGCTGTCACGCTCAACATTGACAACAAGTCCGCAATTGCTCTTTGCAAAAACCCGGTGTTCCACGATAGGAGCAAACATATCGAGACCAGATACCATTTCATACGGGAGTGCATTGAGGATGGCAAGATAGCAGTGGAGTACATGGATACTAATAATCAGCTAGTGGACATTCTGACCAAGGCGCTCGGTCGAGTCAAGTTTCTGGAGCTTCGTGACAAGATTGGCATGGTCGAGATCAAGTGAAGACACAAGCTTAGGAGGTGATTGTTGGATAAGTTTGTGTCCAAGAAAGTAGGAAGTTGGTTTTATTTAGAATAGAAATTGTTAGTTATTTGTTTTTTGTTCCTAATAGCATGTGTTGTGCTTCGCCAACTAATAGCAAAAAAGTAGGAGGTGCCCCACGTTTTCCTGCTTCATGGGTTCATGGGATCATGGGCTCATGGAATCATGGGTTGTAGGTTTGTTTTAGCATGTGTTTTTTGTTTCCTATAAATAAGAAGTAAGGCAACGGAAAAGCTGTGAGATTATAGCACCAAATTTGTTATCTTCCTCTTTCTCTGTCAAATTGTTTTCTTTATCTCCAACATCATCCACATATACAATCAACATGATGCATCCAGAGGGTAGATGACGATAGAAGACCGAGTGATCATTTGCAGACTGTAGCAGCCCAAAACTAGTTACCACCTGACTGAACCGACCAAACGAGGCCCTTGGAGACTGTTTTAACCCATAAGCGGTGAACCTACAAACACGGCGTTCCCCTCCCTGAGCAATAAATCCGAGTGGTTGCTCAAGATAGACCTCCTTAGTGAGATCACCGTGAAGAAAAACATTTTTCACATCCCGCTGGTATAATGGCCAAGAATGAGTATCCGTCAAAGACAGAAGAAGACGAAAGGAGACCATTTTGGCCACGAGGGAGAAGATATCAAAGTAGTTGACACCATATGTTTGGGCATATCATTTAACCACAAGGCGGGCCTTAAGCCGAGCAATAGAACCATCAGGATGCACTTTGACAACATAAACCCATTTGCAGCCGATAGCTTTCTTAGCAGGGGGAGAGAGCAACAAGATCCCAAGTATGATTATTCTCCAAGGCCTGCATTTCCTTCTCCATAGCAGCACGCCAGCCGGCATGGGCCAAAGCCTCACCAAGGGTATGAGGCGTGGGCGCAGACTTCAAGCCTACAATCTAGGAGTGAATAGGAGCCGCCAAACCATGGTAGGAGGAAACATATAAAGGGTGATTACGGCAAAAGCGGTAGGGGCGGCTGGGTGGCGCAGGACGAGCCTCAAAGGGTGAGGTCGGATCAAGTGATAAAGAGACTGGCTCAGCAGGAGCTGGCAGGGGGTGTGCCGAGACGGGGAGCGGCGCCGGGGGAGAAGGGGGAAGGGGGAGAGAGACAAGGAAGTCATCTAGTGGAGAAGGAGACGCAGAGACACCGGGGAGAGGATAGAAGGACTTAGTCTGGATAAACGCCACATCCCGAGAGGTAAGATACCGAAAGAGCTGGGGGGGAGAAACACCGATACCCTTTCTGTGTTTTGGAGTACCCAAGAAAGACACATTTGAGGGAGCAGAGATCTAATTTGGATAAACTAGGGCGAGTATCTCGAACATAACAAACACACACCCAAATAGGCGAAGAGGAAAACCATGAGGAGGGAGAGTAGGGAAGAGGACAGACTGGGGGTAACACCACAAAGGACAGATGAAGGTAAGTGATTTGTGAGATAACAAGCGGTGAGAACGGCATCATCCCAGAATCGTTTGGGAACACCCGTGCGAAGGAGAAGAGCACGAGCAGTGTCTAGGATATGACGGTTCTTGAGTTCGGCAACCCCGTTTTGTTGCGGGGTGTCGGGACATGATGTTTGGTGAACAACGCCGTGGTGTGACAAATGTTCCTGAAACCAATGGGGTACATATTCCCTTCCATTATCACTACGAAAGGCCTCTAGGAGAGATTGAATATCGGCCTCGGGAAGTATCTGTGGCGGAGCAGCCTCACAGTCACCACCACCAAGACTGACTAAATAGAGAACCACCATAATCTGATCTCGCTGACGAAGAAACACTGTGGGATCTGAAGTAAGTGGCAGCAAGCGATCAAACTCATCAGCAAGAGTTTTGAACCCAACATAGTGCTCCTGAAGAGTTTTTTCCTCACGCGTGAGTTGGAAGAAATCCTTCATCACATCAAATAGGCGGGACAGATCATTAGTAGTGGAATATGTATTGGCCAAGGACTGCCAAATCTCCCGCACAGTATCGGCGTTGGAGACTTGTATCTCAACAGACTCGTCCATAGAGTTTAGAATTTGAGTAAACAATCGGGCATCATCTCTAAGCCAGGAACGGTAAGTAGGAGCAGTTTTGGGAGGAGGGCTGTTTATCAGATGGGAACCCAGATCCATGCCCTAAAGAGCCTTCAGAACCTTCTTCTACTATAAGACATAAGTGGAGGGGCCAATGAGCTTGGTTTCCATCGGGCGGGCGGGCGGGCAGACGAGGAGAATAGCTGAGGCCGGGGTGGCTCGCAATCCACCATAGGCTGAGCAGACGGAACAACATTCGAAGAATCTGTAGTTGACATGACTATGGGAACAAATAATGGAGGAGAAGACAAATTCCTCCTTTGACAAGCATAACAAACTGTGAAAGCTCCAAATCACGAATCACCAAATCATTACTGCATATAAACCATACTGACCGGTCGAGCGATATTTTTAGTGAAATATGCAGATTACGACCTACATATGAGCCAACCCCAATTTTCCATGAACAAACACCACATACAACATAGAACAACACCAAAATAAGATACAAAACGTATTAAACAACCATAAATCTAAGTTCAATAAGAATCGTACCTTGAATACGATGATCACTTCAAACCCTAGCACGATGCGATCTATCCGATTCATTTGCAAACACACCAACACCCAGCTCGATCTACACATTCGACAGCTGGTTTGATGTTCCCTTGTCGCGTTCTCCGATAATCTAGAAGGAATATCACTCACACTCGGTAATACACACGGGAAGATCTCTAGAGAACTCTAGGGTTTTTTGTATGTTCAATATTTGTCAGGAAAAACCTAATCATGATTGTAATGCTGATTATATAATAAATAATGAGCAAAATACACTTTAACTCCAATGTTGTTCTAATGTCAAAATTGATCCACAAGTTTTCAAAAATTACAGTTTCGTCCTCCAATATATCAATTTTTTTCATCAAATCAAATAATTAAATTTACAAGACCGGGGACAGTCCCTACATATGAGGAGAAGGCGTGGTGGCACTTCAATATTTGATAATGTGAAAAACTTATTTCATGGTTTAAAATTTACAACAATCTTGCCACTTGTGACTCGTTCGTTATTTTGGTGGATCATTTCTTAATTATGTAGAAGTAGTGTTAGTTTCCATTTTGGTATTTGTATTGGTTTCTAATTCTTTGGGTGTTTGAGGATTCAGTATTTTTATTGATCACAATTAGTTAAAAATATATAAAATTGCATCTCTCTTTTATTTTTGTCGTGTCTTTATCAGTGTTTGTGTACGTGCTTCTGAGGTTGTTTTGGATACGTTGGTTCTTGCAAATGATATCAAAGCCATAAAACTTCGAAAACAGTGGAAATTGAAGTCTATTTTTAGTTTACCCTAACGGTTTAGGCTCAAATGGACAATTGTAAGCACACAGTTGGATAGGTCTTGGTGAGGCGATTTTGGAAGGTTATACACGTCGCTAGAAGTTCAAGGACGTGCATCCAACCGCCCTCACAGTGAGATGCATGTAGACCCACTCTCCTGCTAGAGTTGCAAGTGTTGGCCACGCAGCAATACCTCTTCCAAGTCAATCTAAGCCGATTTGTACAAGCAAGCCGTGCAAGTCATGGACTTGCTAGTGGAGCTATTGTCCAGGTAGCTTCTTAACCGATTCGCTAACGTTTTGTTCTTTTCTTACCATTGGTTACTAGTCATATTTGTTCATGTCATTATTGTGTGCATATCTACAAGGGGTAGGTTTGGGTGTACTCGTGAAACCCCGACCTATAATTTGAGCTTAGTTAATAAAATTCGAGACCTAACAAGTTAAAATAGGTTTTTTTAATACCTGGCCATTTTGGAGGCAATCGTGGTCTTATAATACCATAAGTTTGCACCAAAGTCACAGTATTGTCCATTTTGGAGCATAGAAATGGTTGTTCCAAGGGTTTTCAGGCAATAGATTTTGTATGTGGTGGAGCCTAAGAGGTTCCTATCCCAAAACTGCCGAAGTAAAGATATCGGAGCCTTCGATCAACTCCGAGCAAACAACCACAGTGTTTAATGACAAGTACGAGGTTGAATAGTTTGAGGGAACAACTTGGCATGTGACAGTGCGAGGTGATGGTTACTGATCCGACAAATTTTGGATTTCACCTAGGTTGCACAGACTCGAGTGCAAGTTTTGGATGCGGGTGTATATTTAGGCGTTGGACACCTAAAACTTAGGAATATAGAATTTGTAGATGTGGATCAAAATTTGGATATGGGTGTGGGGATTCGTCAGATATTATTTTTTTAAATGTATTTTCATACGAAACTAATCCCATAATTTTTTACGAGTTAAAAAAATATACATCAAACTCTAAACTATTAAAAAAAAAGAACATTATATGGGCCATAGCTTCATCTTGACAACAGAAAGGTAACAGCAAACGAGTGAACTCTCTCTTTCTTCTTCTTCTTTTTCTTCTTAGAAGGATCCATTTATTTTTAAAAAGATCTGATGTGGATTCTACACACCCGTATTGTGATGTGTCGACGGGGGTGCTTCCCTGAAAATAGGGGATCCTTGTGACATAGGATATCACCCTAGAAGATAGACCAGAGGAGATGGTAGAGAAAGACCGGGACAAGCTCAACCAGCAGGCTTGGTCCAACAATCTGATAGTGCCTTAACGAATATAAAAATACTTAGATTTGAAAGAGACGAAAGCAAAAGATCTTTGGAAGAAACTCGAGGACAAGTACAAGTTGA
This sequence comes from Arctostaphylos glauca, assembly GCA_019985065.2. NCBI lineage: Eukaryota > Viridiplantae > Streptophyta > Magnoliopsida > Ericales > Ericaceae > Arctostaphylos > Arctostaphylos glauca. The sequence goes on along the minus strand of JAHSPW020000002.1, from coordinate 15,552,839 downwards.
GAACATTGAGAGTAGCCTTTATCTAAATAAGAAGATTTTTGGATATCCAAATACCTACATAATAATACTAAAACATAAGTTAATTTACAGAACTTGGATGTTGAAATCCAAGACTAGGATGAGGCTCCACTATTGTTAAATTCCTTGTTTGATACCTTGAGCATCTGATTACCACGCTTTTGTATGGAAAAGAACAAGATTTTGTTTAATGATGTATCTAGGATCTTGGTGAATCATTAGTGAAAGACCAGCATGTCCACTGAGATACTGGATACATAAGATGAAGTCTTGACAACAAGAGACAGAAACGAAACCAGGCAGACAACTGGGAGGGTTCTTGTTCATAATCCCCTTGGTGGTTCATATGACAACAGAGATATTGCCGAAGGGCACTAGAAGAATGATTATCACAAATTAGTGGCAACTAAAAAAACACAGCCAATGCAACTAATGTTGCATGTGAAGATGTAGATCCAGACATTGCCTTGACGGGTTCCTCATTTGTTTGACATTCGGTCGAGCGGATCTTGGACTCTGGGTGTAATCACATGGGTCCTAATAGGGACTTGTTGTCTGGTTTCTTAGAGAGTGACGGTGGAGCTGTTCTTATGGACAATGACACTGTCTACAAAACTCGAGAGATAGGGAACATTCTGTTGAAGCTGCATGATGGGATAGTCATGGCTCTTTTTGACGTTCGATATGTATCAAAGTGCGAAAGAATCTCTTCTCGCTTGGGACTCTCGATTCAAAAAGCTGGTTATCGAAGGTGGAGTTTTCAGTGGTTATGGGGGCTTCTAGTTGTTACGAAGGGCACTAAACGCAACAACTTGTACTCTCTTCAGGGGAGCACAGTGTTATGTGGAGCTTTGACTTTTTGTGAGAGGCTTGACAATGATGATTTTGGCACCACTAGAATTCGGCAAATGTGATTGGGCCATGCCGAGGAGAAGGCCTTGTGAACCATTGCAAAGCAAGGCTTATTCAAAAGTGCCAAAATAGGAAACGTGGCTTTTTATGAGCATTTTGTTATTGGGAAACAGACCTAGATCAGGTTCAGAATTGCAGCCCATCATACGCAAAGGACTCTTGACTACATGCATATTGAGTTTTGGGGACCTATAAAGTTGCATCTTTGGTGGTAAGCATTGATTTATTACATTTCTTGATGATTACTCAAGTATGCTGGTGGCAGGATGAAAACCAAAGTGAAATGTTGGACATCTTTTTTGACTTGAGGAAGATGGAAATTCAGATCGGCAGGAAGATCAGTCGGCTTATATCAGACAATGTAGGAGAATGTACCTTAGATCTATTATGGATGTTTAGTGGAAAGTGAGTATTGTCAGAAACTTTACCATACGGGAGACTCTACTCAAGGAGGAGGTGGCAAGAAGCATGTATCGTACTTTGTTGGAGAAGGTCAAGTGCGTGCTATTGAATGTCGGATTAAGCAACTATTTTTTGGCAAAAGCCGTGACATGTACTTGCCACCTATCAATCGTCTTCCCGTAGCTTCTATTGGCTAGAAAAACAAGTATTGAGATGTGGTCAAGTGTTTATGTTATTGATCATGACTCGTTGCGTTAGTTTTAGGTGCCCTCCTTATTATCATGTTCAGGATGGTAAGCTTGACCGTAGAGCCAAGAAAGCCAAATTCTTGAGCTTTAATTCTGGTGGGAAAGAGTGTTGGCTTTCGTGCAAGAATTGAAGAGGGATTTGGGGATCGAGATCACTAGAGATGGGGTGAAAGACACTATTTTTCTAAGTCAGAAGGCATATTTGAGGTGGAAATAGAGCGTTGTGGCATGTAGAAAAGTGTGAATCAGTACTCTATTGGCCCACATTTCAAGCTTATGCTGTATTTTCTCCCAACTTTGTCAAGGACAGAGTCATTGTGAACTTGCCTGATATCTCTCACGCCGTAAGTATGGTTACTCGATGTGTGCATAAACTAGGAAAAACACACGGACAAGTGACTAGATGGATTCTGCAGTATATTTGAGAAATTGCAGATCATGGTTTGAAGTTCGAGAGAAGCGATGCTTCTGACAGCCTTGTTGGCTATGCTAATGCAAATTATGTTGGTGATCTGGACAAGTGGCGATCAACTACTTGTGTCATGATGGCTGGAGGACTAGTTAGGTGGTGATCTATTGTGCAGTCAACATTTGCACTATCTAGGACAAAGAATGAATGTATTGCTTTGACATAAGCAATATGCGTGTGGGGATTCAGCAAGAGCAGCTGACCACCTACTTGTACAGTCGGACCGGAATTCACTTGGCGAAAATTCAGGTGCATCACTCTTGTACGAAGCATATAGATGTCCATTTTCATTTGTTTGCTTTCTAAAATGAGGAGACATCTTGCTTCATAACATTGGTACTGCAGATAATTCGGATAATTCGGCGGATATCATGACAAAGGTTTGTCACTAGGGTCAAATTTCAACATTGCATGTGCTTTATCCACTTCTCACAATGTTGAGCACTTTTGGGTGCACGGCACCTTAGAGCAGAATTCTTGCCAAGGTAGAGATTTTTGGAGATTTGCAGTGGCCAACAGCCCTCACAAGACATGTGGGCAGATCCAAGTTGGATTTGGCTCCATTTGGCTTGATAGACAAAGACTCTATAATTGAATTTGTAGCTTCAAAGTAAAGTCAAGCCTAAACAGGATTTCCATGTCTATATAATCTGGCCTTGTTAGCTCAGTTTTTGTATCAGAGAGAAACACAAGTGAGTTGGGTATACACAGGGAAATGATAATTTGTTCTTGCCTGTTTTGATTGTTATGGAAATAGAGCAAGGTAAAAGACGTGTTGGTGAAATATGAGGTTTTGAACTTCTATGACCTTTCTCAGTGTGCCCTTTTTTTGTTTCCTTTTCCTCCCCTTTTGTAACTGGCATTGTTGATTTCCAACAGGGAGCAGTCATATGGAGATCCTATTGAAGAGTAAGGCAGTTGTTTTAACCATGGGTACGTTGTTTCATTTGAGTTTATTTTCCAAGTTGAGGATTGAAGATCTTAACGAGAGTAAGTCTATTGTCCAGGTTATTGTATGCAGTATTTGTAATTTCAAGTGAGAATTCAACTGTAGCTGAGTTGGCTGCCAACTTATAGGCTGATCTTTCTCAGCTGAAGGCCGCTGCATCATTTGCTTGTCGTTTAGGTAATCTATACACGTAACAACTAACAGATTTCTTATCCCATTTGTGGTCCATATTAACCAGTGTCTCCTGTCTTACTAGGTTGGCCAAGACTGGCTAAAGGCGCTGAAGTTTGTGTTCGTTTTGCTACTTCCAATAATATGTCCAAACGGGCCCTCAGTCATCAGGACAGAATGACTTGAATACTTTGTGGATCAATTCTTTTTAACCTTAGCCGTTTACAACCAATGGGTATAGAGGGAAAGGTAGAGAAGTGAGAAGAAGAACTACCAAGTAAAGAACTACCAACAAAGAATGCTAATAGAACTCAAATACCTAAATAAATTTGATTTATAAATAAATTATTTACATCAAATTTCCTGTTTTGTCCTCATTCACTTTGTCTTTACTTTGTGTTCAGTCACAGCATAAATATGTAATTGCTGTTTATTGTGTAGGTTTTGTTTGGCGTACTCTTGTTGGTTTATGTTCCCCGTTTGAATCTATATACAGGGTACTCCCCAATATGCAAAGACTCTGTTGATGACACTGGATGCGTTGAACTTCCTGGAGGAGAGCAAGTTTGTCCCGAGAGGCATGTCAACATATTGTCCAGTATGTATTTGTTGATCTAAATGTCTTCAAATTGAATATTCTCTTTATTATTAGATGCCTTGACCGTTTGATGGGAGTATCACTTAATGCCAAGATAAGAACAATTTGAACTACTCACTCGCTTGCATTTTATGTGGATGGTTGACAATGTGCATAGTTTATTAACTCAACCTTTTGTAGCTTTTGAATGAAGGGTGATATAGGGAGGGATGACAAGTATTTCAACGGTCAAACTTTGACATGTTAATCGGATTACCAAGATTTGAAGTAAATGTAAAATAGGATGCAGGAACTACGTATCAGCTATACTATTGGAAGTACGCCTAAACGATCAGGAATCTACGATTGCTTGATCATCTCCAAATTTTTTGATTCTCCAATCTTAATTTAGTTTCATATTGCTGTCAGTTGCTCGAACTAAATTTTTTTTTTTTTTTTTTTTGTGTCCGTAAGATGGAAAAAGTGTTTAGGATTGTTAATTACATCCTAATACACACAATATATACGGAGTTAAGTACAAAAGGAAAAGACTAAGCTACCCTCATGCCACAATACTAAACATAACACATCTATATATCTCTCTCTCAAGCTGCCCAGATTGTTACAAAATAGCTCCAAGCGTGGCTTGCACAGTGGCTTGGTGAAAATATGGGCTAGTTGAGCGCATATAGACACAAAAAGAGTAGAAATCACATCATTATCCACCTTTTCTCGAACAAGATGACAATCCACCTCAATATGCTTGGTCCTTTCATGAGAAACTGGATTGGATGCAACATGATTGGCAGCTTGGTTATCTGTGGTCAACTCAAAAATAGACAAGGTCTCCTGAACAATGTTAGGAACAAAGACAGATGAAACATAAGCAGCAAAGGCACAGAACGATGGAGATATGTGATCATGGGAAACATGGTGCGCAATGGGATGGAAAGTACAAGTACGAGTACCTTTGCGAACAGATCATATGACCGGGACTACAGGTACTCTTTCTGAGTATTCTCTTCTTAGTAGGACTGGACAGGTTACAGTGGCCAACGGCTCTTCTCTTGCCATTCGAGGTTGTGGCATTGCAACTCCCACTTCCTCGTTGACCCTGCAACATGTGTTACATACCCCTGACTCCCCTTTTAATCTGCTTTCTATTAGTCGTGTTACTAAAGATTTAAACTGCTCCGTAACCTTTTTTCCTGATCATTGTGTTTTTCAGGATCTGGTGACGAAGCGGGCTATCAGTAAAGGGAGTGTTATAGGGGGCTTGTATGTGCTTGATCAACTGGTTGCCTATGCTGGGCTCACCTCCTCTGCCTATGATGCTCACTATCGTTTGGGTCATCCCTCTTTAGCTAGTTTACAGTTTTTATGTCCTGAATTTAATTATATTTCTCATTTATCTTGTGAGTCTTGCCATTTAGCCGAACACTATCGTGTGTCTTATCCTATTCGTAATAATAATAGAAGTTCTATTTCTTTTGCTCTTGTGCATACTGATGTGTGGGGGCCATGCTCCATTCCTACGCCCTTAGGCTACAGATATTTTGTGACTTTTGTGGATGACTACTCTCGTTTTACTTACATTTACCTTTTGAGAGCTCGCTCTGAAGTCTTCTCTGTTTGGAGTTCTTTCTTCTTTGAGATTCGTACCCAGTTTGGTCATACTATTCGTGTTCTTCGTAGTGATAATGGTAGAGAATATGTATCACAGTGGTTCCAGGCACATTTGTTCCACCATGGCATTGTTCACCAGACATCTTGTCCCGACACCCCCCAACAAAATGGGGTTGCCGAGCGCAAGAATCGTCATCTTCTCGACACTGCTCGTGCTCTCCTTTTCCGCACGGGTGTCCCCAAACGCTTCTGGGGTGATGCTGTTCTCACTGCCTGCTATCTCACTAATCACTTACCTTCCTCTGTCCTTTGTGGTGTGACCCCCAGTCTGTCCTTCTCCCTACCATTCCTCCCTATAGTCTTCCTCTTTGCCTACTTCGGTGTGTGTGTTATGTTCGCGATACTCTCCCCAGTTTGTCCAAATTAGATCCCCATTCTCTCAAATGTGTCTTCCTTGGGTACTCCAAAACCCAAAAAGGGTACCGATGTTTCTCCCACCAATTGCGTCGGTATATCACGTCTCGTGATGTGGCCTTTGTCGAGACTGAGTCATTCTATCCTCTCACTAGTGTCTCGGAGTCCCCTCCACCTGATGATTTTCTTGTCTCTCTTCCACTTCTCCCGACTCCTCTGGCACCACCTCCGGCTCCGACACATACCTCCCTTTTGGCTTCCCCTACTGAGCCAGTCCCTTTGCCGCCTGATTCGGTCTCACCCTCTGTGGCTCCCCCTGCCCCCTCCAGCCGCCCCTACCGCTCCTACCGTGATCACCCTTTATATGTTACCTCCTACCATGGTTTGGCAACTCCTATTCGCTCCTTGATTGTTAGCTTGGATTCTGTGCCCCAGCCACGTACTCTTGGTGAGGCTTTGGCTCATGCGGGCTGGCGTGTTGCTATGGAGGAGGAAATGCAGGCCTTGGAGGCCAATCATACTTGGGATCTTGTTTCTCTTCCCCCTACCAAGAAAGCTATTGGTTGCAAATGGGTTTACGCCGTCAAAGTTCATCCCGATGGCTATATTGCTCGCCTTAAAACTCGCCTTGTGGCCAAGGGTTATGCCCAAACCTATGGTGTCGATTACTTTGAGACCTTCTCCCCAGTGGCCAAAATGGTCTCCTTCCGCCCCCTTCTCTTTTTGGCGGTTATTCATTCGTGGCCCTTATACCAGCTGGATGTGAAGAATGCTTTCCTTCACGGTGATCTCACTGAGGAGGTATATATTGAGCAACCACCCGGGTTTGTTGCTCAGGGAGGGAAACGTCGTGTTTGTCGGCTTCGCCGCTCTCTTTATGGGTTAAAACAATCTCCAAGGGCCTGGTTTGGTCGGTTCAGTCACGTGGTTAATAGTTTTGGGCTGATACAGTCTGCGAAGGATTATTCGGTCTTCTATCGCCACCATTCTTCTGGATGTATCATGCTGATTGTATATGTGGATGATATTGTCATTACCGGTGATGATGCACAAGGGATTATTGATCTCAAGCAATTTCTCAATCAGCATTTTCAAACCAAAGACCTTGGGCAGCTGAAATATTTTCTTAGCATCGAGGTGTTGCGCGGAAAGAAGGATATTGTTATTTCCCAGCGCAAATATGTCTTGGATATTCTGTATGATGCAGGGCTGTTCCAGGCAAAGGGGGTCACTTCCCCTATGGACCCAGGAGCCAAGCTACTACCCGATACTGGTGAGTTATTCCCTGATCCCGACCAGTATAGGTGGTTGTTTGGGAAGTTGAATCATCTAACTACGATGACTAGGTCAGACATTGCTTACTCTGTCAGTGTTGTTAGTCAGTTTGCTCAGAATCTGCGGGTTCCTCACTGGCACGCAGTTCTACATATCCTCCGGTATTTACAAAATAATCCAGGGAAAGGTATTCGGTATCAAAATCAGGGCCACACCCGGATAGAGGGATACACCGATGCCGATTGGCCTGGATGCCCAACTGATAGACGATCCACCTCTATATTTTCAGTCACTATTGGGGGTAACCTGATCAGTTGGAAAAGCAAGAAGCAAGCAGTGGTGGCTCGTTCAAGTGCCGAAGCAGAGTATAGGGCCATGGCTTTAGCCACTTCCGAGATTATGTGGATTCGGCAGATCCTCTCCGAATTACGGGCAGTAGTGGACGGATCGACCCAACTATGGTGTGATAATCAGTCTGCCATACATATCACCACCAATCCTGTGTTCCACGAACGCACGAAACATATTGAGATCGATTGTCATTTCATCCGCGATGAATACAAGAAGGGCACGATCACTCCTAGCCATGTGCGCACCGGTGAACAATTGGCAGATATCTTCACTAAGCCACTAGTTGGAAATCGGGTTTGATATATATGTAACAAACTGGGCATGATTGATGTATATGCACCAGTTTGAGGGAGGGTGTTAGTTGTTATGTGTATAGATTAGGTTATGTATAAGTTAACCCTAATGGGCCTCGGTGATTAGAGCCCATTAGGTTAACCCTAACCTCGTCTATTTTATTATAAATAAACGGCTCGCCCTCTCTAAAGAGTGTGGGTTTTCATCTTTAGAGAGTGCAAAAGTATACATTTCGCAATTGTTTTACCATATAATTACATATATGAAAACCACATGCAACACGAGTACTCCGCAACCGTCGACCAATGCAACCTATGCTATAACCTACTTTTTCTTCAAAATCCCACTTGCTCATACCCCCCATAATCCCATACACCCCCCAAGTATCTAACACACATAATATAAGTTATTAAAATTCTACCAATTCAGACTAAGAGATCAGTCTGTTACCTGACAACATTAAGTTGCCCTGCTAAAAACAGAAATTTCTCTATGAAATCAGCTTGTGGGCCATTGGAAGTGGTATTCCTTGGTCTGTTTCACAAAAGGGCATAGGCCTATGGTTTCGTGGAGTTCTGTTTAGTACAAAGGGAAAAAGACTAAGGTACCCTCGTGACCTAATGCTAAACATAACACTTACCTATATCTACCAGTGTCTATGGTTCTTCCAAAAGTCTTTGTGCACCTTTGCCTTTCATTATTCCTAGCCAATGTGTATTGAAGTGTAGAATCTATTTGTATATTTGGAATCTTCTTTGTAGCATCAGGAATATATTTATTTTCTTTTTGAATTGCTTTACCTAAATTGATATTCTGATCCCTTGTTTCTTCTGAAGAAATTACTTTTGGATAGATGAATCAACTTATGCGTCTGGGAGCTAAAAGGCCTCTGACAGAGAATGGAGTTTGGAAACTGGACACATGGGATCAGACTGAAACACTGAACAACAAGTCAGTCCTTTTTTCATTTATTCTTTCTTGTACAGGACTTTTCATTGTGGCCAAGTTGATGTGATATTTTTGTTGACTCTTTAGGTTCCAGCAATGTTGGGCTCAGGAGTCTAATATGCCTAAACCATGGCTTTTAAGAGCATTGCATCGTAGCCTTGGGGGAAGGTGCAGATACTGATTCATTCCAAGACTTGTTTCCATTGCATATATATGCTGCATTTTAATAATCTCCCGTGGCATATGTTATTGTCTACGGAGAATGAGTTACGATGTTGGTAAAAAAGCAAGAGAACACCAGCAACAACTACAAATGCAGCAGCAGCTGCAACTCATGCAACAGCGTAATGTTCAGTTGCAATGAAGGGACCCTAACCATCCTGCCCTTGGGGGTCCTATCAATGGTATGAACTCTGAAGGAATGATAGGGCAGCCATCAGCCAGTGTACTGGCTATGAAAATGTACGAAGAAAGAATGAAACACCCCCGTTCAATGGATTCGGAGACTTCTCCAGGTCTTATGGATACAAATAGGATGGCTCTTCTTAAGTCAGCAACCAATCATCAAGGGTAAGGTTTCAGAGCTTTTTGGTCAACCTAATTTTTTTTGTCAATCTTATTCTTGTACTTTTGTCCTCAATTTATACTTTTAACTTCTTTCTAGCTTAGTTTGAGGCCATTTTCTGTTGTTTCCTTAACGCAGTCAGTTAGCATAAGGCAATTCTGGGAGCATGTCTACAGCTTTGCAGCAAATGCAGGGACGACCTCAAATGACCACTGTAATTACTGGGACCATACTCTTGCATTTGCACCCAGTTAATTTCTTCATTTACAACCATGTCCTGCACCAATCTCAGGCTGTTTCACCTTTTGAAATTAGCAGGAGATCAAACAAGAAGTTAATTTGGGCGCCTCTCAGAAATCTATGCCAATGGATCCTTCGTCAATTTATGGACAAGCAATTTTACAATCAAAATCTGGACTGGGTGGTTCAGGTACATTACAAACTCTTTGGAATGAAAGAATTCTATAAAATAAAGACACTGTTGTTTGTACATAACTTAAAGATCCCGTCGATATGTTTTTCTGTATTAATGGAAATACTGGTTTGTTTGTAAGTTTCTACTTTCATCCTCTCAAATTCCTTGATGGGACTGGTATGCATGTTTTTGCAAAATTTGATAAGTTCTCTTTCAAAATAGCACTCTTCAGCAGGCTACAGTGGCGAACTGACTGGGATGGAAAATGGTCTTAAGTTTAACATGAATGGTTTATTTGGTATTTATTAAGAGTTCATGCCTTAGACATATCCAGTAGCATTAACCACCAGTCTTTTTCTTAGCCTTGAGATCTTACAAGATACAATATGATTGGGAAAATATTGCTCAAAAGTGCTGTCAATCTGTTGACATACCCGGACTATGTGGAAATGGATGGTAGATATGACCTAAGGTAATTGGGGGCAATATTTCTCATTAGATTAGCTAAGTGACTGTCCATTGCGATACCTTTTCCATGAAACAACTTTCAATCAATGGCCGAATTTTTCCGCCTCTGGCACAACATTCCCCATGCACGGAGGGTTGATCTCCTACAACAATGGGGAGCTTTAAATGCAGAATGAAGAACTCATGCCTTGGAGTAGTAGGCAGGCAAGTTAGCAATTTTGTTACGAAATGCCTGAGAATGGCTCGGTGCATTTAAGTACCGTTTAGTAACTGTGTGGAGTTGAGTCCTTTCTCTTTTGATTATTATGGAACTCGAGATTGTTAAAATGAGGTGAGAATATAGGAGTACCGTCATAAGTTGTCGGAGCAACAAGGCTATAAAGAAAAGAAAAAGCAACAAAATGCTTTAACAAGTGCAAAAAGAAGAAAGGGAACTTACTACACAGAGCTAGAGAAGGAAAATGGGAAAAATATCACTTCCCAGAAAGAAGTTTGGAATTTGTTCTCTTTCTATTAGACAATTTGCTAAGATTTCTGGTTCTTAACCTGATCATAAGCAGCATTAGGGATAAAAAGGAGACCAGTAATGGTCCACGAAAGTGAAACCCTAGGTTATTGCAACATTTATAGGTATTTGACTTGGTTATTTGATGAGAAGTACCTTAGAGCACTTGGTTCACTCTCTTCATCTTTTCTTCCGGTGGGTGGTTACTATTTTCCTTTTTATTGTCATTAGTTTTGCAAGCTAGAAACTTTACCAACAGAGAGATTTCGATGTTGACTTCTAGATGGTAAACTTCAGCAAGATCTGGGAAAAAGCATTAGTATTACTGCTTTTTATTGCAAGGATAGAAGTCTGTACCAAAATGAACCTTAAACTATTCTCATGCTGGTCCAGTACGGAGGCCTAAGAAGCTTTAATCACAACTGAATCAATTGACCTAACAATACAGCTGAGTAAAATGTGAAATCTTTTCTTTTGGAGCTAGCTAATACAGAACTCAATCAGAAACCATTTTCACTATTCTTTTCAGGATTAAATCAAGGTGTTTCTGGTCTTCCATTGAAGGGTTGGCCTCTAACTGTAAGTTAGTCTTACACTTAAATCATTTGTCTCTTTTAATTTTATTTTTTGGAGATTCTTTACTGTTGGGCGTTGGCTATTGCTGTGACCTTATTCATGGAATTGACCAGTTACGACCGAGTTTAGGTTTACAAGTGCAAAAGCCAAATCTACAGACCCAAAATCAGTTTCTTTTAACATCACAACAACAGGTCTTAGCACAACACAAGGAAACCCGGGAAATTCACCTAACTTTGGGCTTTGTGGGTTACCAAGGGCTAGCTTGAATTCTAAAGATGGTCAATCTACAAGGAATGATGGATCAATATGTTCTCCAGCATTGTCAAATCCACCAAAGGTCAGACCCGAAACTAGTCGGACGGTGTAGTTACTATCATCTTTAGTATGCTAGAATCATGAATCATGAATTATGATGCATACACATATAATGACAGTAGCAGCTGGGTTGTCATACTCGTACATGTGAATAATTAAAACTATTTTTGCTGCCTTTTCTATCCTAACAGCTACTGTTGTGTTTGCTTGCATGTGTAACCATAATCTCCATTTGAAGAATGTTGCCTCCTGTTGATTGAAAATTGTATTAGTGGCAAAGAGTGTGATCTTCCTGCTGGTTAAAATTTTGTACTATGTAGTTTGTCCCTAAGTGTTGTAAGACCTTACAGGGTTGGATATGAAGAGTTCATGTACGTAGAGTATTGTCTATATGTCATTTCAAGAGTCTTCAAAGGAGATAGGGTTAGTATGTTATCAGTTTACGAACCATGGTTCGTTGATTGTAACTTTCATAGTCTATGTCAAATGCATCTTTCTTGGCTATTTGGAATGTGGGGCCGTATATATTTTACTTGAATGTGTGCAGGTTTATAGGTATGGCTACTTTCCTTTATGAACAGCTGGAGAAAGTTTAATCTTGGTATGTTAGTACAAACTAATAATCTTAAGTTAGAGAAATTTTCTCCCGTCTGCCCAGAAAGATTAGGAATCATGGCATTTGTTCACGTGGAATGGTGAAAAAAGATTAGTGTAGCCGGCCCCCAATAGTGGGGACAAGGATTACCTGAGTTGAGTAACTTCAGAATAAAAAAGACAGGAAAGATGTTTCTTGTACATCATTAGTATCAATGCTTCCTGTAAATGTAGGGATATCAGCCAACATGGGCCTTTATTACTTGCCAAAAATATGAAGCCAAGCTTATATGAACTTCGACTTATGTCTTTGGTTGAGATAAATATGCATATATCACGTGGTGCTTTTCCTCTACATGTTTGTGGCTGCACAGATTCATGTCTGTAATCTACTCTTTTAAATGCACATCGAAAGGGGTACTCTATTTTTATAATGTTTTTTCCTGTAATTGTGTTTGCATTGATTCATCTGCATTATTACCACATACAGGCTATTATGTGATGATTAGGGATGTATAAACTGGTCTTGGTTTTGAAGTCTGTAGATGCGTTTCTTTGATTCTTTAGTTGGTATTCTACAGATGAAGATGGCCCAGATGCAGCAGTCATCCTCTCAACAGCAGCAGGATCAGTTGCAGCAGCAGCAACTGCAACAGGTTGTACTCACGCTGACTGAGTAACATCCCCAGAGAGTACTTCTTGGTTTTAACTGATTAAATTTTGATGGCTGTTTATCATGAGATAGAATAACCGGAAAAGGAAGCAACATTCTTCTTTCGGACCTGCCAACAGTACAGGAACAGGAAATACAGTGGGCCCTTCTCCAAACTCTCCAGCATCTACTCACACCCCTGGTGATGGATTAACATCTGCAAGTAGTTTGCAGCATGTCAACAGTGTGCCAAAAAGCTTGATGATGTATGGTGCAGATGGAACAGGAGGTATTACGTCGTCTACAAATCAGCTGGTATGCCTTTTTAACTTTTCACATGCAAATTAATGATTTTTTACTGTCAATATGCCAGAGTGCTGGAGGACTTTGCCTTGTCTATTCTTGCTTGTTTGCTTATTTATTTTCAAATCGATGAATACAAGTTTCTTTTGCTGAGCAGTAAATAAATAAAAACACTGATGTTTTGCAATAATTTCGACCTGTTGATTTATTTGATTGTTTTGCACTCAATATGTGCAGTTTTGACCGAGGCAGGAAAGATTTACCTCTCTCATTGAGTTGTTATAGGATAACATGTTCAAATTTGTACTGATGAAGTTTATGAGTGAGATGAAGCAAAACATTGCAATGGCTCCTGATATGTTGATCATTTGTGCAGGACGACATAGAACATTTTGGAGATGTTGGTTCTTTGGATGATAATGTGGAATCATTTTTGTCGAATGATGGCGATGGAAGAGATCTGTATGGAACCTTAAAACAGACTCTTACTGAGCACAAAACAGAATCTTCTAAGGGTAACAAAATATGTAGATTGTGCATGCTATGTTTGTCCTAGTTGGTTGGGTATTTCTAAGAAATGTTAACTTCTTCATTTCAGGTTTTTCCTTCGGTGAAGTTGGTAGTATAAGGACAAGAAATAAAGTTACCTGCTGTCACTTTTCTTCAGATGGGAAGTTGCTAGCTTGTGCTGGACACGACAAGAAGGTAGGTCTGCAATAGAGTAAATTACCACGTCTGAAAGCCATGTTTGCCAGCCTTGAATACTATGGCTTATTCTACAATATGACTCGTGCTTAATATTGACATTAATGACCGGTATTGCTAATATATCCTTCTTCGTCTGTTAGTTCCAATCACAACATTGTAGTGAAGGGTTTATAACGACACTTATGTTTTGCATTTTCTCCATTTATTTTTTGTTTCGGGTTAAAGTTTATACTTTTCTGAACTTTTGTCAAAATTAGTTCTTTTTTTTTCTTCTTACTTTTTTTTTTTTTAATTTTTCCCGTTGGACGAATTACAAAAGTAAAAAATTTGACCGAAAAAGATATATTAGGACAGTCCAAACTCAGTTATTGGAGTATAGATACGATTTATTGATCAGGAGGGCATCACGCGCGATTTATTTAGGCTATTCTCTGGAACATGGATACCCTGCAAACAGAAAGCACTCCGGAATATCACCAATATTTAATTACAGACATTCGTTTCAAACCAAATTCAACTCAGCTGGCAACAGCGTCATTTGACAAGTCTGTGCGATTGTGGGATGCTGCTAATGTAATTGTCTTTTCGCCCTCTTTTCTTATTACTTCAAATAAAATTTGATGTGGTAACCATCTCCATAATCGTTGGATTTACAGGCTGGGCTCTGCATTTCATATAATAATTACCTGAATATGAACTCCATGAAATCTGTATTTATGCTTATTGGGCTTATTCTTGCAGCCGGGTTACTGTTTGCATGCATATACGGGGCACCCTTCGCATGTCATGTCCCTAGATTTTCATCCAAAGAAGAACGATCTTTTCTGTTTTTGTGACAGTACCAGTCAAATTCGCATCCAGCTGGTGATGGTGAGGTAAAAATATCCGCTTTCATCTTCGTTGGCTGTTGTTTTTTAAATTTTGTTGCTAGCGAAATGACTGCTAGAAAAGTCCTGCTTCGTACATGCTAAAGAAGGTTAAAGCTACATCTAATGAGTCGAAGAGTGTTTAAAATATCTGGCAATTTGGGAAAATACATTTTGTACTCCTTGAAGCCACAAAATAAGAATATTTGAGTCTCTGACATTGAGAGCAGTCCCTTTTAAATGCATACTTTATATTTTAATTGTTGAGAGGGATTAGTTCCTCCTTCCACTTGAATTCTTCTATCTTTCACTTGAATAAACCCCAGTCTCTTTCTGCAGTACACCGTGTGCTACATGGCTAACTTATATCTTTCACT
The DNA here is from genome assembly GCA_019985065.2 of Arctostaphylos glauca. Lineage (NCBI taxonomy): Eukaryota > Viridiplantae > Streptophyta > Magnoliopsida > Ericales > Ericaceae > Arctostaphylos > Arctostaphylos glauca. The sequence goes on along the minus strand of JAHSPW020000002.1, from coordinate 15,537,838 downwards.
TGAATAAACCCAAGTCATGAATTCTTAGTCATGAATTCTTCTATCTATATTACGAAGTTCAAATCTTAACAATCATTAGTCATGAATTCTTCTATCTTTCACTTGACAAATTTATATGTGAATATCAGATGGTGCCTCCTCTGATATGTTGATGTAAAGCACTATAGCCGAAACATTGATTATGAGGGATGAAAGTCATTCTAGGGCACTTGATAGGGGACTGCGTACTCTTGTCTAAAATAAGTTTTTGTTCTCACGTGATGGATAAAATTATGTCCGTCAGCCAATGGCGGCTCCAAGAATATTCTCAACGGCAAAAGCTCAAGTCTACCAATTGTTTTATAATAAATTTATCAAACTGTAGGTAAACTAAAACTTGAGTATATTCACACTAACTTTTCACGGAAGCATTATCAGTATGGACTTATAAGAACTTCTATAATTGTCCGTGATGAATTTTTGTATTTTGAAATCATTTTGTAATTGTCTCCTTATGAAAACTATCATATAAATCCCTTAAAGTATGTGACTTGTTGAATAGTTGATATGCATTGTTGGGTCTATTTTTTGACAACTTAAGTTTTTGGGACAATTGGTAAGTTGACATGGTATCAAAGCTTAGGTTGGGAGAGGTCTAGGTTTAAGTCTTTCCATTTTGTATTTGTTCGTCGTTTGTGTTCTGCTCTTCATATTTTTGTTATTTATCTATGAATATTTGCACACGTGCAATAGGAGGTTGCCTGTTAAATAGCTTTATATATTGTTTAGTTCATTTCCTTGTAAGCTTTTGGGACAATCGGTAACTTCACATCACCTATCAGGTCAGTGATCTTCTGTGGGATCACACAATTTATTCTTTATCAACTTCCATTTGCTTTTGTTTGTTCTACTGGTATACTGGCTTCAATCTTTCGTTGAGCATGTAGTTGTGGAATATTTTCTATTATCAGAGATGAGAGAAAGTGTATAGGGTGTTAACCAACCCCAACACACAAGATCTTTATTTATATTATGAAATGACTAGAAACATCACTTAGCTAACCAATGTGGGACAAGTACTAAATAAGCTATTCTAACACTCCCCCTCAAGCTAGAGAATAAATATCACAAAATCCCAGCTTGTTACATAAAAACTCTAAACGTGGTTTAAACTGTGGTTTGGTGAAGATATCGGCCAACTGAGCTCCTGTAGGAACAAACGGAGTAGATAACACACCACCATCTATCTTCTCACGAACAATGTGACAATCGACTTCAATATGTTTTGTTCTCTCGTGGAATACTGGATTTGAAGCAATATGTATCGCTGCTTGATTATCACAATACATAGGAATAGGTAACTCCACACCACAACCTAACTCCTCGAGTAAAGCCTTCAGCCATACAATCTCACAAGATGTGTGTGCCATGGCTCGATACTCTGCTTCTGCACTGGACCTTGCGACCACTGTTTGTTTCTTGCTTTTCCATGTGACCAAATTGCCTCCAACAAAAGTACAGTACCCAGTAGTGGACCGTCTATTAGATGGTGATCCGGCCCAATCAGCATTGGTAAAGGCTTCAACACGCAAATGACCATTAGATCGATAAAACAGACCACGTCGTGGATGAGCCTTAAGATATTTCACAATACGAAGACAAGCTTCCCAGTGTAGAAGTCGAGGAGCTGACATAAACTGACTCACCATACTGACAGCAAAAGAGATATCAGGACGTGTATTGGTAAGGTAATTCAATTTACCAACTAAGCGCCGGTACCGGTCTGGGTGAGAAAATATCTCTCCCTGATCAACACAAAGCTTCACATTAGGATCCATTGGAGTCTCCACAGGTTTTGCTCCCAATAAACCTGTCTCCTCAAGAATATCCAATGCATACTTACGTTGAGACAAATTAATTCCATCCTTGGATCTTGCTACCTCAATACCCAAAAAATACCGAAGCTTAACCAAATCTTTAGTATGAAACTGACGTTGTAAGAATAGCTTCAACTCATCAATACCTTTCTGATCATCTCCAGTAATAATGATATCATCTACATACACAATCAACACTATTTTCCCACGCTCTGACTGAAGGGAGAATACAGAGTGATCTGAATGCAATCGACGCATACCAAACTGCAGTACAGCCTCACTAAACCGACCAAACCAAGCTCGAGGGGACTGCTTCAGACCATATAAAGCTTTGCGAAGACGACAAACCCGAGAATGCTCCCCCTGAGCAACAAACCCCGGAGGTTGCTCCATGTATACCTCCTCGAGCAGATCACCATGTAAGAATGCATTCTTGACATCCAATTGGAATAAGGACCAACCCAGATTAGCAGCAAGAGAAATAAGAACTCGAACAGAGTTTATCTTGGCAACTGGAGAAAAGGTCTCGGCATAATCAACCCCATAAGTCGGGCCACAAGACGGGCCTTGTATCGCTCAACAGTGCCATCTGGATTATACTTGACAGTAAAGACCCATCGACAACCAACAGTAGACTTTCCGGACGGAAGAGGAACCAACTCCCAAGTGCCATGGTCATGGAGAGCAGTCATCTCAATCTCCATTGCTGTCCGCCACTCAGACAAAGAAAGGGCCTCCCGTACAGTGTTAGGAACATATATAGAAGAAACTGATGAAGTAAAGGCACGAAGGGAAGGAGACAGGTGATCATACGACACATAGTGAGAAATGGGATGAGAAGTGCAAGTGCGAGTACCTTTACGTAGAGCAATAGGAAGATCAAGGTCGTCAGGATCCCGCAACGGAGGAGAAGACGGAGCGGTGGTTGAAGGTGGGGCTATTTGCTGAGATGACACTGGTGGCTCAGGCAGAGATGGCAATATTGGAGGTTTAGGACGACGAACATATACCTGTAAAGGTTTTGGTGGAGGAGGTGTTGGTGGAGGACCAGTACCTGACGGGACAGCTATAGGAAACACTGACTCAAATGCAAGCCGATCATTGACAGTAACAGATTCTGAATAAAACGGGAGTGACTCATTAAATGTGACATCAGCACACATAAAATGACGACGTAAAGATGAAGAATAACACTTATACCCTTTCTGAGTCCGAGAATAACCAAGAAAAATGCACCTAATGGAGCGAGGGTCAAGTTTGCTCCGGTCAGGATCCAGAGCATGAACATAACACGTGCACCCAAAAATTCGAAGGGGTAATGAGTGAAGGGGACGACCAGGAAACAAGACCTTATGGGGTATCTGACCTTTAAGAACAGTAGAGGGCATACGATTAATCAAATAGCAGGCGGTAAGAACCGCGTCACTCCAATAAGACTTAGGAACTTGCATTTGAAATAACATTGCACGCATAACTTCTGATAAATGTCGAATCTTGCGTTCGGCAACTCCATTTTGTTGTGGAGTGCGAGCACAAGAGGACTGGTGGATAATACCGTGATCATCAAAAAACTGAGAAAGAGCATTTTTTAAATATTCACGGGCATTATCAGACCGAAATATGCGAATGCAAGTATCAAACTGGGTTTTGATTTCCATATAAAATGACTTAAAAATAGAAGATAAGTCGGACCTCTTTTGCATAAGATAAAGGTATGTGACACGAGAGAAATCATCGACAAAAATAACATAATATTGAAAGCCAAACAAGTTAGGAACATGCATTGGGCCCCAAATATCAGAATGAACTAGCTCAAAAGGGCGTGACACACGACTCTCAATTCGAGGATAAAAAGACACTCTATGATGTTTCCTAAACTCACATACTTCACATGGCAAAGCATCAACACGGCTACATGAAGGCACGAGACTTTTAAGGTTCTGAAGTGATGGATGACCAAGACGACAATGGTGTTGATATGGTGACACTGATGACTGAAGAGCAACAGAACTAGGGTGAACATTATCTGTAAAGTAATAGAGACCACCACGTTCAACACCGCCACCAATTTTCCTCCCCGTCTTGAGATCCTGAAACACACAACCATTAGGAAGAAATGTGATGGAGCAATTCAAAGACTTGGTAAGTTTACTAACAGACATAAGGTTTAATGGAAAACTAGGAACTTGCAGGACGGAGTCCAAAGTAAAAGAGGAAGTAACATGAACAGAACCCAAACCAGTAACATTGGTGGTAGAACCATCAGCTAAGGTAACACGAGATGGTTTACCGAGATACTGACGACCGGAAAGAACAGAAGAAGTACCAGTCATATGATCAGATGCACCAGAATCAATAACTCAATGAGTAGAATACAAAGAAGACGCAATGCAAGCAGCGGAGGAACTTGTCTGAGATAGCGTAGCAGTGGCAGAACCGGACTGAAGTGACACGAGGCGTTGGTACTCCTCTGCAGAAATAGTCACCCTACTGTCGGCAGAAGGATGAGTAAACTGTCTAGCATTCTCAGAAATAGTAACCTGATGAGCCTGAGGAAAACCATGAAGATCATAACAATACTCCACTGTATGGTTTGTACCCCCACAATGGGTACACTGTCGAGTACCATAATAAAAACCACCACGACTAGAGTTACCACGACAACCAAACTTAGAACCACGGCGAAAACCATTAGAAACACCGGAAACAGAATCCATCATAAACCCAATGCCAACTCGGAATCCACTAGCAACCCAACAACTAACAAACTGGTCAACTGCGTTACTATCCACCGTATGAAATCAAACTTGACCAATAAATCAACCAACCACTACCTCCAGCAGTAGAAGCCAACCATAACTACAAATAATTAATCAACTGAGCACCGAGCACCGAGCAGCGAGCAGAACAACATCCAACAATAGCATCATCAACAGGGAGCATGAACAATTGACCAAACATCCAAAAGAAACGAATGACAGGAACCAATAAATCCAATGAGAACAGCCCACTTCGAACAAGAATAGACTACCACCAACTAAATCAGACACCAAATGGCAGATACACCCACCATCATCAACAACTCATCAACAGTGAAACAACCACGAACTTCAAGACCCAATATAAGCTTAATAATCAAGATCCGAATAACACAGAAAACAAGACAACCAAAGCAAAAACTGTACCGACAAGGAACCAACATCAACTAGCAGCCATACCACAATAAAGACGAGGAACAGTAACCAGCAGATGCAGCAACCAGAGCAACACATAACCAAACAGATCAACGAAGCAGATCAAACAGAACAGATACACAGATCAACACGCCATACTAAACAGATCAGGAACAGAGGTCAGAACAGCGGCAGCGGAAGAACAGACGGTCAACACAGGCGGCTGACCCAGGCGGGCGGCTGCTATAGAGGCGGTGGCTGCTATTGGTAGTTGTTAACAGTAGAACAGAACATCCCACGAAACCCTAGAATCGTGGGTGGCGATGAACGAACTAGACAAAAAACAAACTTGGTTGTTTTGATCACTGGGGTGGACGGTTGGTGGTGTAGAAAATGAGGCGGCAGATGGTGGGTGATGATGGCCGAAACAGAGGGCCTGGCGGTGCAAAACAGCAAACAGAGGGGCGGCGGGGCCAGGGGCGGCCAGGGACGGATTAGGGCGGCAGCGGTGAGGTCTAAGGCGCCAGGAGGTGATGGCGGCGGCTGGAGGGTGATGGCGTCGGCGGCTGAAGACTGATGGCGGCCAGGGGTGATGGTGTTGTAGGCGGCTGAGACGCCAGGGGCTGTAGGCGGCTATGGCTGAAGATTTAGGGTTAGGTTTGTGACTTGGGTTTCAATTTAGGGTTTGTTTAGGGTTTAGACGTTAACAGAAGTGGGTGGCTTACGATTTAGGTTTTACCTAGGCTAGGGTTGGAAGGGTTTAATTTCTAGGGTTAGGGTTCGAGTATGGATTAAGGGTGGCTCTGATACCATGTTATCAGAGATGAGAGAAAGTGTATAGGGTGTTAACCAACCCCAACACACAAGATCTTTATTTATATTATGAAATGACTAGAAACATCACTTAGCTAACCAATGTGGGACAAGTACTAAATAAGCTATTCTAACATTTTCATTGTCACTATTAGTTTTATTCGCATCATGCAAGTAGACACAAATCTTAATTCTCCAAATGATTTTGTACCTGAGGGCATCCCTGACATTGGGACAACATACAATGTTGCTCCGTTCTCTTCAATTCTGCTTGAGGCAAAGCCTTGAGATATCGGGAACCGGGTACCGAGTTAGACTTCAATTTCCATCTGTTGAGAACATCACTAAGATATCATGTACTCTCCAATCAATTTGCACAGTGCTGACTAAAGTTTGAAATTTTCAACTTGTTATTTGAAAGCCGCGTGTGAGCTAATAACACGATTTGAACGACTATTGTGTTTAACGAAGTACCCTACTCCATTGCATGTGTGTCTATTTTAGTATTCCAAATTCCGTAGTGTAGTAGTCAATGGCAACAAACCTTTCACCCAATTGATCATATTTCAAAGCTCTATGATAGATATTTTCATCACAATGGTAATAGTCAAAATATGCTACACTATCCCTCTATATTCTGTGACGTGCACCCTACATACCCCAACAATGCATCTATTGTAAAGTGACCAAAGTTAAGATTTGTATACAATATTTGAGGGAAAACACGGTATGATACTCATGTAAGGGTCCTTTTAGTGTTCCTTAATTTAGTGATCAACTAACCATTATTAAAGCAACATAAAACATACCGTAGGAGTAGATATAGGGCGCATTCATGAAACAAAAGATATTCATGGAGGATTGTGAAAAGTGTGAACATTTGAATGGCACTTTGTGTGCGTGTGGTCGTGTGCATAAAAAGGGATAACTCAATGGTAAAGTTGAAAAAATACCATAGTGGGGAGGTCCACCATCCTTCTCCATTAAGTGCCACATCATGGTTGATTGACAGAAAAATATGGACTGATATTCCTTCGATTTGAAGATTGGAGCTCAAAATAGGCTGCTGTGTATGAGTACTGTGAAATTCCCAAACTGTCCCACTCATCTAAGAACCCTAATTTGCATCAACCGTTGTGCTAATACAGCCCGTTGACTCCCAAGGGGCATTAGTGGGGCCACATACTTTTAAGCGCCAACTTTCCCTAGGAAATGCCATGTGATTGCCACAATCCATCCAGGTAAGCAACAGATTGCCAGGTTTAAGTCATGTCACACACACTGTTTTTCGATGATGGTTGACGATTTTTTTTTTTTTTTTTTGGGGGGGGGGGGGGGGTGGGGGTGGGGGTATGTGATTGTTGAGTTTTTAAACAATACGGGTGTTTAATTGACATTTTTAGAAGGTTAAGATTCTGTGATTGATTTCAATTTTTGTGTCGGGTTATTTTGAAATTTTCGCTTCCCGGTTTATGAGTTACTTCTAGCTGCATTAACATTGCTACACATTCTTCATACATCTACAACGAATACTTGTTGAAAAGCCTGATAAAATGGGCGTTACCTAATCGACCTTTACTGCTAAGTTTTTTTATCTGTGACCTAGTCACAATTCTCTTTGTGCTGAGTGTGTAGAACTCTCATGTCATGGAAAGCAATTAGTCACAGGTTTTGGGGATTGGAAGTCTTGATCATATTACCAGTGCAATGCGTATTGCTTTTACTGATTACTTACAATGGGTCCTAGCCAATATCCGTAACATTGCCTTTCATTTGCTGCCCTGTCTTTGTGATGGAAAAGAACTTGCATAGGCAGGGGGCAATAACAAAAAAGGCAGGAGAAAAAAATCTGGACGACCAATTTTTTAATTAGAAACTTTCTAATGTAACATTCGATGTCACTTACTACTGTGGAGAATCCTTTGCCTTCAAAATCTGGACAAATATTCTCCGTCCTAAAGTGATTGTGTATGTAGCAATTGGACAGAAGCGCTCAATTGTGGCACAATTAGTTCACATTCTTTAAAAGCGAATACTTTAGAGTACTCCATTATTGTTACAGATGCAAGTACCGCCTCTGCTAGGTGAAGAATACTTTCCATCCTCAAGTGAGAAAATTTGGCAGTGAATGCATACTGTCTTGTTACACATCTGCCTTTCTCAATTGCAAGAGGAAAACAATAACTGGAACTCGAACCAAACACGTGTTTTTACTGGAAAAAGTATAAAAAGTTCATTTGATTAGTGTTGAAAGCGCAAACTAGGTCTCCCAGCTGATTCTTATTTCATTTGGCCCTTTCATATATCCTAAAAGCTGATTCAGCTCCTCGTATTAAGAAGAAACATTCCATTAAGGAAGGAAAGATACATAAAAACATGTGTGGATGTCTATGCAGCTCCAACAGTCCAATCTGGTAGCTGTATCCTTGTCAGCCATGCCAGAGACATGTACAGTGTGTCCAATTAGTTATATTTTTTTTAAATAAATTTTTTTAAATGGGTGCACAAAGGATACATTTGGAACATGATTGAAAGTTAGACACGTAGGGACCTGGCATGGGTCAATTTATAAAAGTTTCTAAAGCTTATTTTAGGGGTTAAGTCTAATCCTTGAAAGGAAAAAAACTACAAATAAAAAGATTGAAACATGTCAAACCCTCGGTTACATTGTGATATCTGAATAGGAAAACGCAAAAATCGCAAACTACATACTTGTTTTGGTTGTTTTTGTATTCAATAATGATGTGAAAAATTATTTAAGATACTCCAATAATATTGATATGTTTATTTATGCCGTATCTGTTTCCCTATTTTTTAGAGATGTCATGCTCCGTGTTTATGTTCATAATTGTGTTCGTGTCTTGCTTAGCCTGGCAATGTTGCTCTCTTTGGATGACATTATATTCCCTTTTTGATAGTTTCATGTCGTAAGGATTATATGGAGGTGTATGAGTTTACTCCTTAGCAGCTTATTTGTTGGTAGTCATGTGTAGTAACATTCAAAATTCACTAATCCTGCAATAATATTCCAGGTCTTGCAAATTTCCTTTAGGTGGAGATTAATTTGCTTTAGATAGCCTGTTTTGATGCTTTATGTCTAGTTATATCCGTGGAGGTTACTTGTTATTTCTTGCCTTTTTCCACTCTTTTGGAGCCATCCAAAAATTATGTGGAAGCTTAACAAGTCAATTGCGAGAGATTTGTTACCCACACAACCTGTGGACTTTGTGATTGAGCCATGGTGGGGAGTATGTCTCGTCAACTTCACATTGGAAGAGTTCAAGGTATGCTCTATGTTCCTCCTCATGATTTTGAACTAGAAGTATGAAATACTCAGTTTGTGCCCTCAAATATGTACTTGTTTAAATAGCATATGCCCCAAAACAAGCTTTACGTGATTAATTTGAGAGTTGTTTTGCTTTTCTCCCTCCATCTTTAGAAACTCTCCAAAGAAGAAATGGCAACATTTGATGAAGTTTGTAAGGAGGAAGCAAATTCATTCATCCTTTTTTATCTTGAAATTGTGAAGGGTCTTTTCCAAAGAGGTTTAATACACTTTGATGTCCCTGTTTATCCTGAAGACCGTTTTAAAGGTAATTACTCTGATATTCAAATTTTTGTATTACAGTTGGGTACCTTTTTCTTATTCAGTCTACCCTCATTTTAAGGTGTAATTATGTTTACCCTTTTTTTTTTTACATGGATTAGTTTTTCTCTGTTTTGTCTTGGAGTTAGAGCATCTCTACTGAGAAGCTTCCTGCAATTAAGTCATGGCTAAAGGGAGATGAAGGCCATTAACTTGGCAGACGGTCATAATGGTTCAAGGCATCTTTAGTTGTAGACGAGCAGGGGGAACAAGCATTGGATTCACAGCCATAGTTGGAATGCAGAAAAACAGACGCCCAATAGCAATTGACAAGCCAAGTCCAAAGTGAAAAACAGTGACAGATAACCACCAATAGAACCACCAATAGAAAATACCAACACAGCCACTAAGAGAGAAAACCAACAGAAACAACGACCAACAAAAAAACACAACCAGAAAAACACCAAACGAAACTTGGGCAGAAGGTTGGCAGTTGGACAGAGCAGCGCTGGAGGTCGGCTGGACAACCAGCGGTTGAGCAGGAGCCATGGTTGGACAGGGCGGCGCTGGAGGTGGCTGGACGGCCAGCAGTTGGGCAGTAGCTGTGATTGGAGAGGGGGCTGCGCTGGAGGTTGGTGTGTCTTAGAGGCAGGGTGCCGGCAAAGGTCTAGGATAGCCAGAAAAAGAGGGGACTGGCAGTGGTGGCTAGGGTTTTGGGCGGTGAGAGTGGTGTATGATACCTAAGGTTTGTCTTCCCGTTTTACTACCATGTTAGATTTAATAATTTAGAATGTTATGATTTAATAACATTTTCATACCAAAGGAATTCTCCATTACTGCATTAAAATTTCTGTAGGACACACCCTATCAACAGTAACTGGGTTTTTAGACACCTGAACAGAAACAAACTAACTGCATGATTGATACAAAATCACAACTCCTCCCTCCTGAAACAAAAAACAAATATTTGTACAGCTACAGATCTACGTGTATAAATCACGTTGATTGGTAAGATGTTGTTGGGGTAAACAAGAAACTAAAACCTAATTTCCAAAAGTGTGTGTATGATATTTCAGGTGTTAGGCTTAAAGGGAATAATCCTAGTACACTTTTTGTTGGAATATGGAATATTCTTGAAATATAGAATATTCTCTAGAATTATTCTCTAGAATTATCATTGTTGGAATAAGCAAACTAAATAATTGTAAATGGAGATACCAGATCCCGACAAACTTAGGCACTCATGCTTCAGCGATGATAAAAAGTGATGGAAATGTGGAAGCTGGGTTTAGCCACAATGTGTAGGTTTAACAATACAAAAATACATAAATACGAAGAACTCAATTCTAGTTAGTGGTTTTGTTGCTGGTCAGTACTGTTTTATCTTGTACACTCTGTGCCTCCTTAGTCTCTTAAAGCTAGATAGATGTACTATTGAAGGTAATAGAACGTATTTGTTATAGTCTTTGAGTTATGATCAAGGACCTCTTTTACTTGTACAAGAGGACCGATATCCCAGGCCTTAACTCGTTAATTTATGCGATATGAAGCTATATGACAGGACCCAATTTTCAGACTCTGTGATTCTGTCTTTGATTAATCATTCATGGAATTGACGATGACAAGATCCTAGTTCATATGATCAACCGGTAGTGGCACCTTATTTTGTATGCAACTCGACACTTTGGAAGGACCATTTCACTGCATCCTTCCTTGTATTAGTGAAACTTTATCTTGTTCCAGTTCACTTCACTTGTGACGGCTGTGCCTTCATGGATGATAACGGGATTATGACTCTAAAGCAACATTTCCTGCACCACCTATGACACATGAAGAATCCAGCTAATGAAGTGTCTTCATGCAGACTGTGAATAAGAACATCTTAGACAGTCTGAAGGTTTGATTCTTGCACAATTAAGGAGTTACAGTGTGACACCCATCACCCGTGTGCTTTTACATCTTTTTTATTGGAACCTTGTCCCCTATCATGTGTTATTTGCAATCCATGTCAACACTTCGAACATAGTTTTCCCTTAGAAGTTTAGCACTTGTTAATGTTTTAATTCTTGACTAGTTCTTATTTGGAAACTAACGCGTGTCAAATTATGCTTGGGATATATAATCCGCCCAGATCAACGCATGGGGCTATTCAACAATAATTTTTTTTGCTCCTATGAGTCGATATGCTAGTGCTGGTGGAGGACCAGCTAATGCTTCCAGGGAGTTCAAAGAAATGGTTAAAGCCTTGCATGGTGCAGGAATAGAGGTATGTTCTGCACTCGGTATCGTTTTTGTTTATCTTGCTTTCTCTGCCAGAGTTTGAAATATTTGTTATTTTAGTATGGTGTTGCTACTTTTTTCAACAGGTGATTTTGGATGTTGTCTATAACCATACTTATGAGGCTGATGATGACAACCCTTATGCAATTTCATTTCGTGGCATAGATAACAAGGTGATTTCCACAATTTTTTCAAGTTAAATGCAATGCAATATTTGGGTTGGGTAGAGGACCAGAACACTTCATAGAGTTTGTTGGATGATCTTTACCAGTTAATGAGACGTGGTTATTGGTATGAAGTTAATTATATTGAATTTCTTGTTGGTGGACAAACTGTTGTCACCTAATAATGAGGGTTAAGAATTGCTGAAATTGAATAGTTCTTTAATAATGCCTTTTTGGAGTAGTTGGGAGATTTCCTGAAGATGGAATATCTGTAGAGTGGTCAAGTTCATATGTTGTGGTTGATGTCATCGTAGGTAATCAATGAGCTCATTGATACTTTGCCCACCTTTTTAAAACCATATATGTGACTTTTAACAGGAGGTCTCTGATCTTATGTGTTGCCTTGGCCAAGTATTGCATTTACCAACCCTGTGCTTGGAATGGACCCATTATATCTGCTGCATGGTTTAACTATTTTACCCGATACAGAACAAAAAGTTAGTGCACAAAGGCAGCTTGACCTCTTTTACCACGAAAAGAGGTAGCTTCTTGTTCTCCAATTTTTGTCTGTAACATTTTTTGTGAAAAGAACCATATTGAAGCTTCATTTTTTTGGTTTTGCACTAGAATTGAAGGGTTGTATTTTAGAACAACTTAGGAACTTTCTTTCGTCACATTTTGCAGTTTTTGAGGACGTGAATTCCTATTTTTCCAATTTACAAACCTCAATATGTTTTCAAGTCATAGATGTCAGTTTCCTGGACATATCTATGGAGAAACTCTTTTTTTGTGGGTTTTCAGGGAAACTATGAGTTATCTGACTCTGCCATATTTCTGACGTGCTATGTTAAATCTCCAACATGCATTTCTTGTAATTTAAAAATAGGGTAGATGGTGAATTATTTTGTGTTAAACATATCTTTGTTTTTTCTGTGGTAGTGAGACTTATTAACCTGTTTTCAATTCGAGTAACAAGGTTGGACCCCCTTCTCCTTTCTTTAGAATGTCACACTACTAATTAACTGCTACTTCGGTGCTATATGCAGTAAAAGGTCACACTCAAAATGAAACTCCTGGCTAGCATTAGTGGTCCTACTTTCCCATAAGTCGTCTGTATTTGCATTGTATATTGATGGGTATTTTTTTTATCAGTAATATTTCTGACAAATCCTTTTTGCTTTTTCTCAAGCTGCAATGCTGCTAAACTAGTCTGCAGGTTTGTTACATGGTGGACCCCACCAACAATGGCCATCTGCTTAATTTCTCCAGTTGTGGTAATCGATGCACCTTTCAGTACTATCAGATATCGTTGTTTTTTATCCTCCGTCTATACATATTAATGAGGATTAAGGTCTTGTTATTAGTATACAAAGATGACACTGATGGAGGGTTTGATATGTTAATCTAAGAAGCATTTCTTAAAAGGTCAATATAGAGATTCGTTTCCATAGTTATGTTTGACTAGAAGTGGCCGTACATGAATGAAATGTTTACTTGGAAAGCCAGAAGCTGAATGGATAATATGTATTTTGGTATATGCAATGATTAATGCCAAAATCTCGAGGGAGGACTCCAACATAATCAAGTGGAAACCAAAAGCATATATTCCAATAGAAAAGATTCGAAAGTAGGCTGACCTCAACTTGCAATTGGAAACTGAACTATCCTAATGGTTATTCTTCTATGCCATCCTTAAAGTACACCAAAGACCGTTGAAACTCTCCATATGCACTCATTCGATCTATAGCTAACTTAATTACCAAAGGGGAGTGAAACAGAAGGGCAATGATGTGAGGCCTGTGTAATACTAGAGTTAGTAAATACACGAGGCAAGAGGTCCCCTGCCATTGAGCGTACAATTTAGTTTTTTCTGTGTTTCCAATTGAAGAAATATCACAAAATATTCGATGTTCGTTTAGTGGAGTTTAAAAGATGGATAAAACTCTAGAAGGAGAAACAATTGATCTATAGTCGTGTCAATGGAAGGGGAAAACAAAATCTTCATTGTATAATCCATCAATAATATTGGGAAACAAAAATACTTGCAAATGTAAGTGTGGTTTGTTTGTGTTAGAGCTCCACATTGATTAATCATAACCGCCAAAACTAGTGTATGAATAAGCACGACCTCTTCACTCATTGCCATTTGGTTTTGAGTTAGATGTCTTAACACGGTATATCAAAGCTAGGCTTTTAGAGGCTTTTGGACAAGCTCTCCTATTGCTCCATTGTTTGTGCTTTAAGTGCACCTTGTTTTGTTGTGATCTTTATAAATGTGTTATTTGTTTCTCTCTCCACATGCGTAAGAGTGTTAGAGCTTGATCCATATTCATTCATTAACAACCTCCAAAAATATGAACTGGGACGGCTTCTCCACTCATTGGCAATTGGTTTTGAGTTGGATGCTTTAACAGTATACTGTAGAGGCTTGAGGATATTTCTCTCTGTGCAAAGCCTGAAGTGCGCTTACAGTGATAGGTCTGCTGAATAGGTAAAGTTGTCCACATTTTGGAAAAAAACAAATGACCCAATTATTCCTCGCTATAAGTAGGACTAGTAAAAATATTACGAACTTGTTGATTGGTTCATGAATGTGTTGTAGTGATCAATCATTACCCGAATTATGACTGTAGCATATGATCTTGTTTATGGTTCACTTTTTGACTTCTAAAAGCATTTTGTTATTAGTCAATCGATTTTGTCAAATCATGGTACATCCATCATTAATTTGGACAACTGATTAAGTCGTCAATATTCTGGACCAAGATCTTTAGAGCTTACAATAAAATCTCTATATTTGTGCTAATAGTAACATTAGTAGTTAATTGACCTTTTGAGTGGAATGACCCTCGGTAATCATTCTTATGAGCTAAGAAAGTGCCCAGATGGAACTTTCTGTTGATATGCAGGAAATACGTTGAACTGTAATCACCCAGTGGTCATGGAACTTATACTTGACAGCTTAAGGCATCGGTATGTAAAGACTTCATCAAATTCATTGAACAACTTTTTCGTGTCATATATGTGTAGGATTTATCAACCTTGAGACTTGAGATCTGATGATAGCACAGCATTTGTGGCTAGATAATTGTCATTAACCAGTTCTTTTTTAATATTTGTGTACTCTGGAAGCTGTATGTACGCATACATGTTTGTTTCCACGAATTGATGCTACTATGCAATCAATACCATTTATTTGATAGCCTACCAATTTCGTTATCTTGTACCCATTTGTTTTTGAAAACATTGCAAATATTGTTTCTTTATTTTTTTTGTCTTTTGTTTCTACTATTATGTGTAGTTTTACTAGATTTTAACTCTTATTTCAACTCGTTGAAGGGTTGTTGACTATCATGTGGATGGTTTTCGCTTTGACCTTGCTAGTGTTCTTTGTCGAGGCACAGATTTATTGTGACTCGAAGAGAAGATGTAGCTTTTTTTTTTTAATTCCGCTCCCCCCCCCCCCCCCAGTGGCCCCAATTGATCAAATCAACTCTACATATATTTAGTGAATAATGAAAGGTTCTAACACGACAAAATTAGGTGACCTGAATCCATCCATGAGATGAATTATGAAGTGTATTGTTGCATCTGAAGTATATGCTATATGTCGTGATTTAATTATCGAACTTTTGGGATTTGTTAGAAAACAGGATATAATTGTTGTCTTGTAGCATTGTTAACATGTGTGTCATTATTGTTTTGTGGAGCAGGCAATTGCCAAGGATACTATACTATCGAGGTGTAAAATTATTGCAGAACCTTGGGATTGTGGAGGCCTTTATCTTGTTGGAAAATTTCCAAATTGGGATAGGTAACTTATGCTTAGTAGTATTTTCTTTCTAAATTACATTTGATTTTCGAATCATAGGGGCTTGCGTCCTCTCTAAAACTCGCGCACACACCTTATTCACCACAAAATAAAGTGAAGAAATAAAGGGAGTAATTCTTATTTGTTGGAAGTGCATTATTAGCTATATTGAGACTTACTATTCCTTTTGCAGGTGGGCTGAATGGAACGACAAGTACCGTGACGATATAAGAAAATTTATAAAGGTGATTTTTATTTTTTTTATGTTAGAAGATGATTCACGTAATTTTATTGTTGAGAGTGGAGACGGAGTCGCGGACTTTAGTAGCCAATTAGCCAAAAATACCAACAAGGAAATTTTTGAGAAAATGAGTTGGCAATTATTCACATTACATGAATTAAAGAAAATACCCTCAAATTTTGCTAGTGCTTTTTGAGGCCCAAGTCCTAAATCAATCTTGGATTGTTAATTAATTTGTTTAGTGATTTCCCAATATATTCATCTTACTCTTTACATGTTGGCAGTTTTGATTGAACCTACGTTCCTTACGATGCTCTCAATGATACTTATTCCTAAAACAACCTTGCTACTATATTATATAGTTAATGAGATTACAGAAAATATGTTTATTTTGTGGGTTATCTATATCTGCGTAGCATATTATACCCTAGTTCTTGCTTTATTCATCGAGGTTGCCATTTAGGAATGAAAAAAGAGAAGAGATTCTATTCCATTCAATGAATAATATCGTACACAATACTGACACAGTTTAGTATAAGCTAACCCTATAAACCTTAATGAGATAAAAAGATTACATTACCTTTAAAAGATACATAAACTATAAATATTGTAATGGTACTTTACTTTCAAACCCCTCAAACTCAGGATGCAGAGAGCATTGTGAGTTTGCCAAATAGAAAACGCAACCGAGTAACTGTGTGAGTCTTAGTAAAGAAATCCGCCAACTGAAGCAAAACGGAACAAAAGGGAGATCAATGGAGTCGGATTGGAGATGTTGATGGATGAAATAACAATCGATCTCAATATGCTTCGTACGCTCCTAGAAAAATGAATTTTGGGCAATCTGAATGACACTTTTGTTGTCACTGTAAAGTAGTGTGAGAGAGTCAAGGGAAACACCCATATAAGACAAAAATCAACGGAGCCAAACAATTTCTGTAGTTGTTTGAGACATTGCTCTGTATTTAGCTTAAACAGTGGAGCGACTAATAACATATTGTTTCCTGTTTTTCCAAGAGATGAGGGAACTGCTAAGAAATGCACAATTCGGAGGTGAATTTCTGATCAGTGATGTCATTGGCCAACCAGTGTCAGCGTATGCCCAAAGTGTCAAATTTGAAGTAGAAGAGAGTAGTAAACACTGATAGATAGTACATCAAACATACCGCAAGACATGTAGGAATGCAGCACAATGGATAGAACGAGGAGTAGACATAAACCGGCTGATAATATGGACGACATAAGCAATATCAAGGGAAGTCACAGTTAGATAAAAGACAAAAACCGGTTCATATACTAAGTTATTTTTCTGATTTCTGAGTTATTTTTTACATTTTTTGATGATTTTGGCCCAAGACCACCCAAACCGGAAACCGGACCAAACCGGAGCCAAAACCGGCCGAGCCAAACCGGACCAAACCGAACACCATCGGTCTGGTTTTCGGTTTACGTTTTTCTCAAACCGGTCAACCGGTTTGGTCCGAGTTTATAGGGCAAACCAGACCAAACCGGACCGGTTACACCCCTAGTCACAGTAAGATATACCAAGAAACCAACCAATTCTTGATTCTCAGTAGGATCAACAAGGAAAACACCATCGGAAGCAAAAAACTTGGCATGCAATTCGATAGGAGTGTCGACAACCTTGTCATCCGTGAGATTGGCACGATGGAGAACATCAATAGCATATTTGGTTTGGTATAAGAGATCTTTTGGATTCATCTAAAACTCTCAAAATAGATGTGATTTCGCTTCACTAATGGCAGCAAAATTAGAACCCATGATAATCATGTCATCTACATGCAACAAGAGAAGAACTAGCCTCGTAGAAGATGGACAAATAAAAAGAGTAGATGGTCGGCAGTGAAGGTTTGTGAGATCGTGAGTGGTCTCGCAGATCATAAGGTCGTGAATGATCGCCAATGGTGAACAAGATCACTAATCTAGGATATGACGGTTCTTGAGTTCGGCAACCCCGTTTTGTTGCGGGGTGTCAGGACATGATGTTTGGTGAACAACGCCGTGGTGTGACAAATGTTCCTGAAACCAATGGGGTACATATTCCCTTCCATTATCACTACGGAGGACACAGATAGTGTGACTGAGTGTACCAATCATACTCAGCATCAGACATATGGACCATGTGGTTTACGCCGTCAAAGTTTATCCCGATGGCTATATTGCTCGCCTTAAAGCTCGCCTTGTGGCCAAGGGTTATGCCCAAACCTATGGTGTCGATTACTTTGAGACCTTCTCCCCAGTGGCCAAAATGGCCTCCCTCTGCCCCCTTCTCTTTTTGGCGGTTATTCATTCGTGGCCCTTATACCAGCTGGATGTGAAGAATGCTTTCCTTCACGGTGATCTCACTGAGGAAGTATATATTGAGCAACCACCGGGGTTTGTTGCTCAGGGAGGGAAACGCCGTGTTTGTCGGCTTCGCCACTCTCTTTATGGGTTAAAACAGTCTCCAAGGGCCTGGTTTGGTCGGTTCAGTCACGTGGTTACTAGTTTTGGGCTGATACAGTCTGCGAAGGATTATTCGGTCTTCTATCGCCACCATTCTTCTGGATGTATCATGCTGATTGTATATGTGGATGATATTGTCATTACCGGTGATGATGCACAAGGGATTATTGATCTCAAGCAATTTCTCAATCAGCATTTTCAAACCAACGACCTTGGGCAGCTGAAATATTTCTTGGCATCGAGGTGTTGCGCGGAAAGAAGGATATTGTTATTTCCCAGCGCAAATATGTCTTGGATATTCTGTCTGATGCAGGGCTGTTCCAGGCAAAGGGGGTCACTTCCCCTATGGACCCAGAAGCCAAGCTACTACCCGATACTGGTGAGTTATTCCCTAATCCCGACCAGTATAGGTGGTTGGTTGGGAAGTTGAATCATCTAACTACGATGACTAGGTCAGACATTGCTTACTCTGTCAGTGTTGTTAGTCACTTTGCTCAGAATTTACGGGTTCCTCACTGGCACGTAGTTCTACATATCCTCCGGTATTTACAAAATAATCCAGGGAAAGGTATTCGGTATCATAATCAGGGCCACACCCGGATAGAGGGATACACCGATGCCGATTGGCCTGGATGCCCAACTGATAGACGATCCACCTCTGGATTTTCAGTCACTATTGGGGGTAACTTGGTCAGTTGGAAAAGCAAGAAGCAAGCAGTGGTGGCTCGTTCAAGTGCCGAAGCTGAGTATAGGGCCATGGCTTTAGCCACTTCCGAGATTATGTGGATTCGGCAGATCCTCTCCGAATTACGGGCAGCAGTGGACGGACCGACCCAACTATGGTGTGATAATCAGTCTGCCATACATATCACTACCAATCCTGTGTTCCACGAACGCACGAAACATATTGAGATCGATTGTCATTTCATCCGCGATGAATACAAGAAGGGCACGATCACTCCTAGCCATGTGCGCACCGGTGAACAATTGGCAGATATCTTCACTAAGCCACTAGTTGGAAATCGGGTTTGATATATATGTAACAAACTGGGCATGATTGATGTATATGCACCAGTTTGAGGGAGGGTGTTAGTTGTTATGTGTATAGATTAGGTTATGTATAAGTTAACCCTAATGGGCCTCGGTGATTAGAGCCCATTAGGTTAACCCTAACCTCGTCTATTTTATTATAAATAAACGGCTCGCCCTCTCTAAAGAGTGTGGCTTTTCATCTTTACAGAGTGCAAAAGTATACATTTCGCAATTGTTTTACCATACAATTACATATATGAAAACCACATGCAACACGAGTACTCCGCAACCGTCGACCAATGCAACCTATGCTATAACCTACTTTTTCTTCAAAATCCCACTTGCTCATACCCCCATAATCCCATACACCCCCCAAGTATCTAACACACATAATATAAGTTATTAAAATTCTACCAATTCAGACTAAGATATCAGTTTGTTACCTGACAACATTAAGTTGCCCTGCTAAAAACAGAAATTTCTCTATGAAATCAGCTTGTGAGGCCATTGGAAGTGGTATTCCTTGGTCTGTTTCACAAAAGGGCATAGACCTATGGTTTCGTGGAGTTCTGTTTAGTACAAAGGGAAAAAGACTAAGGTACCCTCGTGACCTAATGCTAAACATAACACTTACCTATATCTACCAGTGTCTATGGTTCTTCCAAAAGTCTTTGTGCACCTTTGCCTTTCATTATTCCTAGCCAATGTGTATTGAAGTGTAGAATCTATTTGTATATTTGGAATCTTCTTTGTAGCATCAGGAATATGTTTATTTTCTTTTTGAATTGCTTTACCTAAATTGATATTCTGATCCCTTGTTTCTTCTGAAGAAATTACTTTTGGATAGATGAATCAACTTATGCGTCTGGGAGCTAAAAGGCCTCTGACAGAGAATGGAGTTTGGAAACTGGACACATGGGATCAGACTGAAACACTGAACAACAAGTCAGTCCTTTTTTCATTTATTCTTTCTTGTACAGGACTTTTCATTGTGGCCAAGTTGATGTGATATTTTTGTTGACTCTTTAGGTTCCAGCAATGTTGGGCTCAGGAATCTAATATGCCTAAACCATGGCTTTTAAGAGCATTGCATCGTAGCCTTGAGGGAAGGTGCATATACTGATTCATTCCAAGACTTGTTTCCATTGCATATATATGCTGCATTTTAATAATCTCCCGTGGCATATGTTATTGTCTACGGAGAATGAGTTACAATGTTGGTAAATATGCAAAATTCTTATTAATTTTCCTTTCTCTGTTACGTAGGTTTTGGTGGGCAGGTTTTTGGAAGTGATGAGCTATTCTACAACTGTTCCATTAGGACATTGCTTTTAAAGTTAAAAGGGTTGCATCTGATTTAGCAGCAGAGTATTTTCATGCATGTGGTTTTTTAGGAAATTCTTGCAGCTTCAGCTTCTTGATTGCAATATTCAATGCTTGGACTCGTTGTTCTTTCTTGTTTTGGGGCTTAAGGCACTTGGCAATGCAGAATTGCATTTGCCAAACACAGTTTTCCAGTAAAACTTTTGTTTGGGGTGGCTTTTCAATTCTATCCTTTTCTTTTATTTCACTATCTTACCATCATGGAAAAAGAATAAAGGTAAGCCGAGAGGTGGTTTAGATTTGAGCCGTCATTAGAGTATATGATCAAATATAAAATAAGGTCTGAAAACCACTATAATCAGTAAGCTTGTTACCCTTTTGAAATCAACTTCTGTATTGATAAGTCTTTCTGCAACAATTGTATAAAATCCATCTATACCACATATATTGGTCTTTAGTTCTGGCCCTGTATTAATAAAAAGGACTTGCTACGACATTAACACTTCCAAATACACATGCACATTCAACACAAACATGTGGCTAGTTATGTACGTTGCATCAGTGCACAGAAATTTTACATTTTTGATTGAGTTCTTCTATGTTAAATTATTACCCAGGTTGCACGTGTAAAGAGAAAATTATATTAAATGAGATTGGCTACTGTTTGAGTATTGTCCCTCCCTGCTTTTTGATGAGTTGTAAACGTCGTGTGTGCAGTTTCTTCACCCCATTGTTGGTCTCTTTTGAATACTAGCTACAACCTGAGCCTAAAGGCAGTCCGCAGCAGAGATACATTTTGCCCAATAAAGGTAGACCAAGTGTCAGACCAAGATCGTGTTATGACAATTAACAAACATTGAGGTAGATATAGAATAAATGAGACTAAACTGTGAAACAGCAGAGAGAATGTGAAAGAGAATTAAAGAAAATAAGGAGATAGAAAACAACTTGTGAGCACATATTGTCAATGGATCTCTTTTAAATAGCTTAGCTCTTAAAAAAGATTATTTAATATATAGAAATAGAATTGCAAAAAAATGCGAAACAAAAAACCAAGACAAGTTGAAACATGGAAAATTTTGATGCCTGAATTATTTCATTTGTACTAGCTTTTATCCCACACGATATAGCTTTCTTGCTGTTGTCAACCTCGAAAGATGACATAAAGAATGTTCCTGGTGTTCGCTTTTCGTCTCTTTTTCTTCCCATGCAAAAGGAGAACTCAAAAGCACACATGAAGGGCTTTCATCATGTCAGATATCTATGGTTTACTATAACTGGTGGCGATCATGGAACTAGGTTTAAGGTTTTGTGGTTGTGCCCATGGGTTTTGAGAGGGAAAGGGAGTTAGAGAGAAGGTGAAGCAGCCAGAACACTCCATGGTGGCTGTCGCCGGTCCTGCTACCACTAGGTTTCTCGTTTTGGAAGGAGGTAGTCTTGTCCGTTTTCATGGCCAAAACACTCAATGGAGGCAATCCGTTAGATGCAAGTTCCCATTTCCTGGCCCATCTAGAATTTTGGTGGGTTTTTAGCTGTTTGGCCAAAAGTTCCTTATGGTTCCCAAAATTCCCGCATAGCTGTAAAACTTGGCTTAATTAGTAAATAATGTTTGCTGTTATCACCAAATTAGTGCTTTTAATTTTTCTGAATTTGCATGGGTATGCTGAATATTGGCATCTGGATTTTTACTTATTCAAGTTTCTTGTCTTAATATGCGATTCTATGAATTTAAGTTAGTCCTAGAGAAGTGCAAGTTTTCCGTTTCATGGCAAATGGAGAAATTGATAGTTTTCAGTCAATTGACTGAAAAATCCTTATGTTCCCCAAATTTTACTCATCCTAGCTGAAGTAATAAGGACTGTTCTCTGTTTTCACGTAATGTTTTATGATTCCAATGAGGAATTATGGTCTTTCCTGGATATGCGAAATGTTTGGCTAATTATTCAACTGATTTTACTTGTTCAAGAATTTGAAGTTCTGGTTGAATCTACTGCTCATTAACTTTTAGAAGTATTATTGGAGTTGGTATTTTATGCCTATATTATACCAGTATTGGCGTTTTGCATGCTTAAGTTTTCACTTTGCTTAATATATCAATTAGTAGTATTGATTATGTTTTTTGGTCCACTTGTAGTTTGGCAATGATATTTCCCTGTTTGTTGGCCCGCTTATACTGAACCAGCTTTTACAGGTTAGTTACTGTTTTGGCAATGCATCACTTGATTCCATTTTTTGTACTGTTGTTTATTCACTACTTTTAAATGTAGTGGGCCTTCCCCATTCTCCCTCTGGTTGGAGGATTAATTACTTTCTATTTAGAGATTAGGATTGGTTGATAATTCTAATTGTGGTACTTATGTGATATATCAGCCCTTTTACGAGTTGTGAATTGTGAGCGTCTGCCTTAGACTCATGTTCTAGTCTCCTTAACTACCTATGCAGCTTGAATAGTTTTAACTACATGATAGGGAAATCATGGTTGGGGATTGGGATGGTCTAATCTATATCTTCTGCATACAATTTGCCACGAGAGGAAAGATGAACTATCTTTCAGAAAGTCTATTCTTGTTTAAACCTAGTTCCTAAAAAATGTGTTGCCGTAAGTTGTTAATTTACTTCTTAAGTTCATATCTCTGCTTTCTTTTTCCTTTTTTCTGACTTTTCTGTAATTTTTTAGTTGCGTTTGATTACTACATGCTGGGAATTAAACAAAAAGTGAAAAAGAGACAAATGCTACTAGTGTAGAAAAATCCTTAGGGAAAAATTATGGACTAGAAATGGGAAGGTAACTTCTGAGGATTGAGAACTTCTAATAGAACTGTCCTCCCTTTGCAATTTGGCATTGAGAGGTATATGTGGATAAAATTGGCCAAGTGACTTAAAAGCACCACAGCAGAACAATTGTGTAAGACTTGGAAGACTTGTTATATGGAGCCAAATTAGGGACATTGGGTTGGGTGTTAGATTGCTTAATATAGTTGTTATGCCCAGTTCCTAACATCTTAAGCTTTTGGGACTCTTGATGACATAACAGCCCCCACCCTCCAAATGCGAGTCCAGGGAAATTTCTCACCTCCAATTCCTGCTAGAGTTCTAAAGACTCTTGACTGATAACTTGATCACTGGGTGCTGACATTTGTTTTTTTTCCCTCCCAAATCAAGAGAAAGTTTTTCAATTACTGAATCTGTTGAGATTAAGTTCACAAAAAAATAGTAATCTGTCAAATATGCCCTTGTTGTGCGCACTCTTATATCTCTTCTCAGGAGGGAACAGACCTATCTGCGATGCAAATATTATGGCGCATAATGTGCCCCCACCCTCCCAAAGGGTAGAGCAAACCCTATTTTGATGCACTATTAGATGGTGAAGATAAAATCTATAAGAAAATCGGGCTTACCTAGGTTACCTTAATTTCAGGATAGATGGGCTTACTTCATACCTAATCTAAATTACCAGGGTTGACTCAACTGGGGAAGCACCAAATTACCATTGTTTCCACGCAATAAAGGAGCTGACCATTTTTGAAAGTTTTTTGTGGGGTCCTGTACCTTCTTCTTTGTCTGGTTTGCTTATGTTGTAGTTTTTATTGTTACAGTAGATATACATAGTTCATCACAAGTCTAAATCTGCCGCTTGCTATGCCCAATCTAGTCGTTCATTGAACTATAATTCCCCACATAACTCTTAATAAATGGACGGCAAAGAAGAGTCTGCAAACTAATGTCTGCCATCTTCTTTGTACGGCCAAACTTCAATAATTTCGATGCTTTTTCTTTGATGGATGTAGAGTAACCCATTAAATGAATAACCTCAACTCATGTAGATGACATTATTGCTTTTTTGCTGAAAGTAGCTTACCAACAATGGGGTTTTTCTTGGGCCGAAGTCTCCGATAATGTGTTTTTTCTTGTTGTTTTCAGGAGGGCATGTATTTTTGCTTATCACTTGTTATAGGTTCAACATGTTAAAAACATGTTCATAAGTGTATAATTCGGCATTGCCAGAATGGTTGGATATCCTTTATATAATAACTCTTACTTCTGTTGTGCTATGCTCATCTTGCAGTCTATGCAACGTGGGGATCCAGCTTATATTGGCTATGTTTATGCCTTCTCAATTTTCATTGGAGTGGTATGTGTTGAATCTTCTTATTTTTTTCTTAAAGATTGTTTGTCTTACTGTAGAATACTGTTCGTGGGAGGGTGGTGTTTTGTATTGTTGGATTTGGGCTTTGAGTGGCTATATAGCGGAAAAAAGATACTGATTTAGAAAGGAAAATTGAAGAAGGGGGGAAAGTAAGGATAAGGATAGAGAAACGGATGGGAAGATGGGTGCCGGTGGTTATAACCACCACGGGTGTCATTCTGTTTAGCCAAGGAAGAAGAAAACAGAAGAAAGAAAAGATAAAATGGGGAGAAAGAAAATGAGTTAAAACACAGTAAGATCGGGCCCAAGACGTTGGAATTTCCATTTGTTTGCCATTGCAGCAACTTCAGTTAGCTATTTGATAGAGGTTGATGTCGGCGGTCCAATTGACAATTTTTTGACAACTTTTGGTGTTTAATTGATATTTGGATAAGTTTAGGTGGTTATGAGGCATTTTGTTGATAGTTAGGAGGACTTGGAAATTTTCCCTATTGTAGATTATTTGCTATTAGTTTTATGCATGTGTCTTGACATGGGAATGCTTTGATTTTCTATCTTTTTGTCCCCCAAAGAAAGTCCCACTCCGTCCTGTGGAATGCGCTGATCACAACTATAACAAAATTGCTTTGCTAGTCATGGCAGTTGGCCTGGTTGAACTTCTGTATCAAGATCTCCTTGGGCTTTCTGTCTTACCAAGGTTGTAGTTTAGATCTTCAACGATGTATGAAAAGTCTTAATGATTATCATAAAATGAAGGAAACTAAATAATAAATAGCTAGCGCTTAGCACATTGTATTTGGGTCATACTATATTAGTGTACTTTTTTTCTTTTGCCACAACATAACTGTACACTCATAAACTGTCATTTTTTTTACGGTTGACAATATGGGTTTCAGTTTAGTTTTCAAGACTTCCAGGATGTTATGACTATCTCCTTTCCACTTTTGGAGGTTGTGCCTATTTAGAATGTCTTTATTTATTTGTTGGTGTTTTAGGACATGATTGAAGGTATGGCTTTTGAATCTTAGTTGCAGCTTGAAGACAACTAACGTTATAGTAGTTCTATACTCAATTTTCTTTTTGTTGTGCGCATAATTAGAAGTTCTTAATTATGTGTACGGAATCTTCCTTTTGAGTACTTGTTTTAAAGTTGTAAACTGAGCCGTACCATTCCATTAATTCATTGATTGTAAAGCACTTACTATTGGTGATTCTTATGACTTGGTTCAGGTATTTGGGTTGTTATGTCAAGCTCAATTCTTTCAGAATGTCATGCGTGTTGGTTATCGGTTACGATCAACTCTGGTAATATCTTAGTTTTTGCTAATATTTTGTTGAATAGTTCTGGCGTTAGTTTCTCTTTCCGAATTGAAGTGGCTATACGATTTGAGTTTCGGTGTTATTGAGTTCTTGTATAAAATCGCTTTGATTTCTCAGTGTCATAACTTTTGGCAACAACATCAACAAGTGTGTAATTGCCATGACCATACTGTTAGTTTCTAATATGTTAGGCAGAGATTCATTTATACTGTTTTTATAGCGTGTTCACAGTATTTTTGTAATCTTCTATTGCTCTTATGTGAATAGATGTTGAGGTTAAGGCCTATGGGACTCATTATTGATACCTAAACATGCTTTCTCTAATCTCTCTTGCCTCTTCTCCTCTAACCCCAAGGCTTATATTCTGTAATTTATAAGTGTATTAGGACGTGATCTAGATTGTGAACCTTCTAGACAAGGATTTGAAGGTGATGTCAACCTAAAAAAACTAGCTGGCCATGGTCGACTAGGTACTGGGATTCTACCACTAAATACCAGTGTTAAAACCTTGTTCCACAAGAAAATTTGGACTTTCGACTTCATACATGAGACATAAGTGACACACATATGCTACACTCCAAGCCAATGGAGATTAAGCATCCCTGCTTTCTCATTAAAGAAGGGCCCTGCTAAGTCCTTGGTCATTTGATCAAAACTTTTAGTGTAAATGGACTTCTCTGTTTTGCATGGTATCATGGTATTAGAGCAGGTATTAGTGTAGGCTTTTTTTACACCAGCTGCCTCCTGCCAATCATTTCGTTCCCTCAATTTGCATCGTCTTCACATCTGTTTGATCATCAGATCTAGATCTATATCTGTCTCAGATCTGCATTCTGAAGCGAAACCCAGCAGTGCAGACCCTTGTCGGCCTCTCCTCCTCAATTTTCATACCTCTACCTGTACCCCAGCATCTTTGTCGACCCTCCTCTGAGCTCTGGCAACAGCTAAAATCGTATGATTCACCAATTTGGTTTGGTTGGTACTTTCAACCCCTGATTCGCAGCACCCAAAAGTTACGCTACCCGTAGGACCCCTCATGTCCTCCGGCAATTGTCTTGCACACTCATAGTTTGCTGCCTACGACTTCCCAAACGCTGACATCACTCAGTTGAGATCAAAACCCTCATATCTGCTTTGTTTGCTTTTGTGTTGAACCCTGACTTGTGATACTCGGCATCTCTTTATTTGGCCGGACCTCTGTTTGACATCGCTATACTTCTGTTTGACCTCGCTAAAGCTCTGCGCAACGTCAACGACCCTCCAAAAGCAGTTTCTTATCATCAATGCCCTTTGATACCTCTGTTTCAGATTTGATTTTTTGGTAACAAGTTATAATTTTTATATTTCCATTAGGCTACCATGTTGGACTAAAATATGCAAGCTATCAGTATCATAGGTAAGCCCAAACCTCGGGTTGCTATGGATGACAAAATTTCTTGCCAAAAAGGATATTGGAAGAATGCATGCCCTAAGCTCTTGTAGCTGAAGGAGTGGAATTCTTTCACTTTTACTACTCAGTCATCCGCATACACCACCATATCAGCATTCTCGCCTTCTCACAGCTTTTGCAGCTCCTACCTTTGGTTGTGTTCAACCTTCTACTGTGTTTGAGCAGTATTAGCAGTTTGTGGCTGCCACTCACTGGATCACCCACAAGCTTCTGTGATGCCAACTACTCAGTCAAGCTTGCATGGTTCTTATACCCACATGTATCTTACCAGCTGCATGGTTTTTAAATTTTGGTTCTTCATATGAATCCTGATTTGTCAGTACTTTATAATTGTTTTCCCTTGACTCCCTATTAGTATTGGGACAGCGAATGCCTCCCCCATGAATGTTGTTTCTATTGGTTCTATTCTTCGTAGGGAATCCATGTTATTCTGTCCCGAAAGTCGGCTATGATTCTCAATTATCTCTAGGCCTTCTTTTGGTTAGTCAGTTGTCTGATTTCAGCTTTTCTTGTTCTTTTGCTTGTGTTGTTCAAATCAAGCGTTCAAGAAGCTGATTGGTAAAGGGCGTAGAGTTGGTGGTCTCTATATTGTGCAGAGTTTGCACATTCCTACAGTCATCTTCCGCTGCTATGTCGTCTTTTTCTTTACATCAGAAGTCTTCTCCTTTTGTCTCTAGCATTGTAGATTAGGTCATTTGTCTGATAAGCGTTTGAAAATTTCAATCAACTCAGGTCTTTTGAGTGAAATTTCTAATTGTGGTGGTAGTAAAGTTGCAAAAATATCTGTTTTGTTTAATAAAAGTACTTCTATTTTTATTTTTCCCTTTCATTGATTCATACTAATATGTGGGGTCTTTCTCTATTTGCAACAACAGGTGGGATTTATTATTATGTGTCTTTTATAGATGATTATAGTAGGTTCTCGTGGGTTTGTTTAACGATGCACAGATCAAATGTTTTCAATATTAATCGTGATTTTCAGTCCACAGTTCAAATTCAGTTTTGTACCTCTATCAAATTCCTTAGTTTTGATTTGGGGTATTTTCCCTTTGAGTTTACGCAATCCTTAGCTACTCAATGGAGTATTCACGAAACTTCTTGTTCTGGTGCTCCCGCCCAACACGATCATGCTGAACGAAAGCATCATCATCTCTTTGGCGCTGATAAGTCACTTCTTTCCTCGTTTATTCCTTCTAAATCAAGTTGTGCTCACTTCAACTTATCTTTTGAATCAGATGTCTACTGCCCTTATCTAGCACGCTTTAGTATGAGTGTCGCTAGGGTCATGCTTATAACTATTCCCTTACTCGTATGTTGAGTTTTGCTGTGCTTTGTCCCCCTCCCAATGAGGGATTGTACTATGCTTAGTGCTTGTTGTATAGTTTGCGACTTCTTGGTGTACGGTATCTATTGAAGCATCAAATACAAAATCAATTGACAATGAGTGAAAAGTCCGTCCAGACTCGTATACTAGTTTTAAAGGTGATAATTAACCAATATGGGACAAACTCTAACACTCCGCTGCAAGTGGGCCCCTAACCCACACATGGAGAGGTAAATAAAATAGCATATAGATCATAATGAAACAAGGTGAACCTAAGGCACAAATAAAGGGGACAATATGTTAAGAGAGCCGTGTCCAAAAACTTCTGAAGGCCTAGCTCTGTTAATATGTTAAACCATCCAATTAAAAACTAATTGGCAATGAGTGTAGAGCCCGTCCAGGCTCATCTATTAAGCCTGGAGGAGGTAATTAACCAATGTGAGAGAAGCTCTAAGTGTTTCAATCAAAATGGCTATCTTTGTGATCTAGTGACTGAAAAATTATAATAGTGTCTGGACATTGTTGTGAAACTAGAGAAAGGAGAATTGTATTATTGAGTAATTATGTTACAAGGGGCCAATACATCAATATATAGAGAAAACCTAGAAACCCTAGGTAACCCTAATTACATGAAAGGACAATAATACCCTTGCAACTAAACATTAATAACAATTTAACCATTACTATTCTAACACTCCTTTATTTATAGATGAGATTAGGGTTAACCTAATGGGCTCTAACCACCTAGGCCCATTAGGGTTAACATAACCTAATCTATCCCACATAACAACTAACACTCCCTCTCAAACACGTGATGCGAGCATGGAGAGCATTATGGGTTTGCCAACATGAAAAAGAGATGCTCCAACTGATGTCTTTGACAACTTCGATTCTCCAACGAAAAGGAGATGCTCCAACTGATGTCTTTGACAACTTCGATTCTCCAACAACTTCAATTCTTCAACAACTTTAATTCTTTGACAACATTAATTTTGGTACCCAGTAGAATATAACTAACAAAGGAATATGGGACAAGTTCTCCCCCTCACGTGCGAACCCCGAATCGCACGGGAAGAGAGAAACAAAGGATCCAACTAGGATCACAACAAGGTGCCACACGGCACAACTTGGGGCCACTTGGCACACCAAACGGGGATTTAACAACCAACCAACAAAAGAAAGACTTGTCCATAAATTCACCAAAAGTCTAAACTGCAGGGACCGAAATCAAATATTGCAAAGTTTGGGAATCAAATATTGCAAAGTTTAGGATTAGGGTTAGGTTTTAGGAGACAAAACAGAGATCAAACCAGGCGCAAAACAGAGGCCAAACCGGGCAACAAACAGGCGCAAAACAGAGACCAAACCAGGCGCAAAACAGAGACTGAAGACGGGCAGTAACAAGGTAGCAAACAGCGGCTGATGGATGGTGAAAACAGCAGCTCAGCGGCTGATGGCGGCTGAAGTAGGGTTTAGGCAAGGAGGGGGGCGGCTGATGGAGAAACCAGAGGTGGAACAACATCAGACGATAACTACCAGACGATGGCGACTAACACTAAAGACCAGACGATCAGTGATGCAACCGGCGGACGGCGGCAAGGCATAAGCCGCCCGCCGGAAAGCGAGTATTCCACAGGCCTAGATCTTTGGCTCTGATACCATGTTGTGAAACTAGAGAAAGGAGAATTGTATTATTGAGTAATTATGTTACAAGGGGCCAATACATCAATATATAGAGAAAAACTAGAAACCCTAGGTAACCCTAATTACATGAAAGGACAATAATACCCTTGCAACTAAACATTAATAACAATTTAACCATTATTATTCTAACACTCCTTTATTTATAGATAAGATTAGGGTTAACCTAATGGGCTCTAACCACCTAGGCCCATTAGGGTTAACATAACCTAATCTATCCCACATAACAACTAACAGACATGTTACCTTCCTTGAGAGTCTACTGTATTGGTCCCTTTCTCTCCAAACTGTGCCCATCGCCAAGAAGGATTTTCTTTACATTGATCCATTCCCTCAATGTGCTAGTAGTGGAATATCTCTACTCTTGAAGTGCCTTATATTTCTCATGCTCCCCTGCTACCTCTAGTTCGACTCTCCTTCCTCATCCCTTGGTCTACTGTTGTCGCCATGTAGCTTCTCTACAACCTCCTCCCAGCTTTTCTACCTCTAAAACTATTTCTGACAACCTTGATCCGCTTGCAAGTTGATATCCTACTCGTGACCGTCGCCCACTGGTAAGACTTGGTTTTTTGATACTAGCTTGCCCTCTTCTTATCGTTCATTTTTATCCCATATCCCAACTTTCTTTTAACCCAGATCCTACAAAGAAGCTTGTAATGATCCTAATTGGCTGAACGACATGAATGATGATTTCATTGCTCTTGCTAAAACTCATACTTGGGAGTTGGTTCTTCTGCCAAATGGGAAAAATCTTATTGATTGCAAATGGGTTTACAAAGTGAAGACCCATTCTGATAGTTCTTTGGAGTGGTACGAATCCGGCTTAGTTGCTGAGGGATTCTATTTGGAATATTGTATTGATTATGGGGAGACTGTTGCCTCCATTGCAAAGATTACCACCGATGACACTTTAATTTCTTTGGCAGTTGTGTAATAATTGGCTATTTTGGATGTTCAAACTTCATTCCTTAATGGCTGTATGGAGACGTTTATTGCGCACTCCTCCGGACTTTTCTTATGCTTTTGGACTTGTTTGTCGTCTATGTCGTTCTCTCTATGGCCTTAATATTCTCCTCGTGCCTGGTATGAGGAATTTCAAGAAGTGGTTCTCTTGATTGGTTTTCTGCTTACTACCCATGACTCCGCTATGCTTGTTTGCTGCACATCTTATTTTTTGGTTCTCCTCTTGGTTTATGTGGATGATATGATTATTATTGTCCGATACTGCTTCTATTAATAAGATTAAGCTTCATCTCTCTCATGAGTATGAAATGAAAGATTTCGGACATCTTCAGCATTTTTTTTGGTATTGAGGTAGGGTCCTATCCTAAAGCTCATCTCTTGTTTCAATTTGTACTCTTATCGAGTTACATGCTAACGCCTTTGCATCCGATGATGTTCCACTTGATGATCCTATAGAATAACGTGTGCTAGTTGGGTACTCAGTTTATCTTACTGTGACTTAACCTGACATTGCTTATACTGTCACATTGTTAGCATTTATTCTACTCATTGGGCTGCCTCGTTACGTATCTTATGATATGTTTTTGGTACTATTCTTCAATGTTTATTTCCTTCTTCTACTTCAAGTGTGACTCTTCAAGCTTATGTTGATGCTGGTTAAGCAAGAGATATCTTTGACCATAAATTCTTTTGTTAATTTAGTAATTTTTTGGGTGATTCTCTCACTTCCTTAAAAAGTAAGAAGCAGCCAATTGTTACATGCTCTACTCTACTATCGAAGCATAATATCAGCCTATACCCATGCTACCTCTAAAATAGTTTAGCTAGGATGGCTTTTGTTTGATATGGGTATCAACATCATTTGAAATATTGGCGATGCTTAATACTATAGGTAAGTACCGAGTCCCATTATGGCCGATATTGCAGTGTGAATGAAAATCGCAAATGTAACAGTGTTATATAACAATATTGGCCGTTACGTAACGGTGGTGACGGACCGTTACGGTCATTATAGAACAAAAAATTTGCACAAAGTTAGCTACTTGCAAGTTTGCCTTTTCAAAAACAAGGGGAAATGGGTCAAAAAGAACATTATTTCACCTTGGATCCACTTTATTGGTTGGACTTCAGTAATATTGGTTTTGGTGACTCGTCTTATTGTCGTGAATCCAGCGATAGCCACCACTACCCTTGTCCACCTCGGTAATCTATATCCTACGATTATGAATTAAGTGATAGCCACAACTACCCTTATCTACCTCACTATCCTCCATCCCATGGACTTAATCCTATGTATTTGTACTCGCAGCCAGTCCACCAAGGAGAGCAACAAAGACAGATGGTAATACGCCATTGTCTAGTTATGTATTCTAAGAATCCTATCGGATGGGATGAATATAGGACCAGTTGCAATCAATCTCAATCTGATTTCCAGAAGCTCTACGACACTCATTTTGGTGATGACTTTTATGTCATGTATATTTCAATTTGTAGCTAGTATGTTGTCATATGACACACTTTAGGCCAAATTAATTTGCAAAGTTTGTAACATGTAATTTAATGTCTGTATCCTGTATGTTTAACACAACATTTTTGGGTTGTTAGAAACTGGCATCTATGAGTTTGGAACTTTCAATTGTCTTTCTTATGACTCTTACACTATTAAATCAAATCATAAATTATAACGTCCTTGAAATTATAAAAGTACAAATCTTTATGATTTAGCATTGTAGAATATCATATGCGGGCCTTATAATGCTTTGTGTATACAAAGCTATACAAAATAAGATTAATTTCACAAAAAAATATTTCCAAAATTGCTTAAAACTTAACACAAAAAATTGAAATATATAGCATCATGTATAGAAAATAAAGACGAAATAGCCAAACACCATCTTTAAACCCCCCACAAATGTGATTCTGAAAAAAAACATAGGTATCGTTCATTTTTCACATGTTGTGAGAAATTTTTATAAAGTCACATTTTCAATTATTGCTACCGTTATGCTATGACTGACATATCCCGAAACGGCTTCATTGCGACCGTTACCGTTATGGTGACTCATAACGATATTTCCAGCTATGGTTGTTACGCTTCCTTCTTCCATGTCTTTTTTTGTAATAATAAATGCTATTCAAATTGCTCACAGCTCCGTTTTTAATGTGCTATATTTGTAAGGAACAAATTACTCAATTTCACTCAGATGATCAGCTGGATAATGTCTTCTCTTGGCTAGGCCATTCTTTTGAGTGGTTTTTCTTTTCAAGCCGGGCATGTTTGGTCTATATGATCCAGCTGGACGAGTAGTGAAAAGAACTACAGACACAAAAACTGTAAAAAATCAAGGCCGGAGAGTGAGATATAGAAATGGTACAAGATGAAGGTACATAACATAGAGTTTTTTGTCCCACAAATTATGCATCAACAAAATGAATAAAAATAGCGTTGTGGATATAGAAGACCAACAAAATCACAAAGTATTAAGTCAAGTCTTTAAGAACTAAGCATCCATGGCAATTTCGACCAAGTGCCAACTTCTTTAAATAGCATTATAACCTCCTAATGTTTCCCGAACGTGTTCAATTAGAAACGTATACTAAAAACCGGAAACGTATTTGGGCTAATCTGGAGTCCAGTAGATGAGTCAGTGCTTCTTAGGTGTGAGGGTGTTATTATTATAATTATACAGGAAGTTATTTTCTGGCTAAAAATTTAGTCGAAGCATTGCTGCCACATCAGTCAGTTTAGGACAACTTTCTGTCAACATAGCAGTATCTGCATATGATTGTGAGGGTATCTTTGTAATGTCGTATCGCACCTGACATAGACACATTGTGAACCTGGAGACGGAACTCATTACCAAGCGCTAGACCTATTTTCTTGATTCTCTCTACCTCTTCTCTTCTCTTCTCTCCTCTGTTCTTCTTTGCTTTTCTTTTTCTCACCTGTTTCTGATTCTTTTATTCTACGATCTAAGTATGTACAAGTTTTTCAATTTTGTTCTTCTTGGAAGTCATAAAAGTTTAATGCCTAAATAGTTGGGTTAGTTCAGGTTTTAACTGTATTGCCAAATTAGAAAAGTAAATGTGTTGAATGTTGTCCGGTTGTATTAACAAGTTTTCCGATGTTCTGTTAGGCTAGCTATACTGCTAACTTTCTTTTTGTTATTCATTTTTAATTTTTAATGGATTCAATGGAGGTACGCTTGAAACTCTGACTGTTTGTAGATTGCTGCTGTATTCCGCAAGGCTTTAAGGTTAACCCATGAGAGTCACAAAGAGTTTGCAACTGGTAAAATAACCAACTTGATGACAACTGATGTTGAGACACTGTAGGCAAGTTTTTAACACTATGACCATGAACATCATATCTAATGTGCTTTACAAATGATGCAATTATCTCTTTTGCTGGATCTTAGCGATGCTATTTGTGAGATACCATTATCTATACATTTTACCTGTAGCATGAAAGCTAAAATGGTTTGTAGATTTGAACACCTAATTGAACTGGATATCAGCACGCGTCTCCTTGGATGTGTATTGTTCTCTGTGCATAACTGAAGCACTAGCAGTTATGTCATAGGTAAACTTATATTGTGCAGACCTGAGTAGGACCTTTGACATTAGTTCTAAATAATTGGTATTATTTGTATTTTCTCGTTTCTTAATTTGAAATAATACGAAACAGAATCTGTCATGATTGAAGTTTCTTCTTCTTCTAAAAAACTTGACATAAAATAAAATGGTTGTAAGATTCTTGCTTTTGAGCTAGTGTTCATTCAGTTTCTTAAATTACAGAAGTTTAAGAAATCAAAGTTATCTTCCATGCTTTTCTCTCTTTCTCTTTTTAAAGGACAGATGGCACGCCTTGATTGGCCGACAAGATGGAAGCCACATGGCTATGAGGTCTACGCGCCAGAGGAAATACACGGAGTCTTATATCATGCGACCTCATGGGTCGCATCGCTGTCAAGGGTACATATGATAAATCAAATGAAGTCTAACATTGTCGGAAAGTTGGGTAGTACGTATGACACAAAATTTGAGGACTCATCTTTCCGTCAATGGGTATCCCCCTCTCTCTAACAGTGGTTAAGGTCTAACCCCTGAAGCGGGTTTAGGTCCACAGATGGACTGTTGGGCTCAATCCTACAGTCCACAATCCTACCTTAGTCCCAAGCAACTTAGGCACTGCTTCCAGTCCAAGTGTCAGATGTGAATTCAAGGATGGTTTGCCAATCCTCTGGGTCTAGCAACTAAGTGACAATCGTTTATACTCAGGGCGCTTGATGCCCAAGGGCTCCTTAGCAAAGAACTTGAGATTGTGATTGAAGGCAATGACCATAAAGTGCCCCCAAGCAGTGGTTCCTTATCCAGGGAATTGAGCATCACCATGTTCTTGAAGTCCTTAAGAGGACTTGTGTGACACCCTAAACTATTTTACGGTAATCCAATGCATAATTTAAGTGTGTGTTGTGTTTAATCAATTGGGCAACGTATTAAACTAGTTGATTTAAACTATGAATCAATGGAAGGGAAACATGAAATCGATTAGTTATTTGTTTTTTATTGTACTATATGCCTATACAGTATCCAGGTAGTCACAGTGATGTAAGTTTGAACAGTATACAAATATGTCGATATGGATTTCCAATATAGTGAATCGTACGATTCACATGAATTGATTTGCAATTTGACGACAATGCATGCAATTTAGAGGGTATGCTATCCACCCCGTGATAAGGTGCTTGTGAAGTGTAACTTTGTGGCTTTTATTCACTTTTCAGGTGCGTGAGAACATCCTATTCGGGTCTGTATATCAGCCTACTAGATACAAGAGGACAATAGATGTGACTGCATTGCAGCGCGACCTTGAATTGCTGCCTGTGAGTATGAAACGCAGAGTATTGGTTTCTTGATATCTATTCCATTTATAAAGGGAGAGCACAACTTGGTGTCCTTTTTTTTGAAGCTTTGTCATGCTTTTACACTTACCAAAATTACCCTCCGCAAAACTGGTTTTCACACACAAACTATTGATAGAGAACACACTAACAAATTGATAGATAATTAACTATCGGGGGTAAAATTGTCTCAATCATTCTAAAAAACTACCCACTTTTCCTTCAAAGTTTAGCCCACATCTCCACACTCATTATCATAATATTTTCAAAAACAATTAACCACCTCTCTAAATACGTACAACATTTCACTTTCACCAATTTTCCTCTCCAAAATCATGCTTAGGTCTACGACGACTGAAGTGGCATTAGCCTGATACTTATTTTTTTGTAGTTGATAGTGTTCGACTTGCACATGCATTGCGTGTGCTTGGCTGCTATTTCTCATGAAGGCTGAAGAGTCTTCTATTCTTATTTTTGAGTTGGTTTTGAACTAATGTCTTTTGTGTCTGATATGGTTTATTTACTAGGGAGGGGATCTTGCTGAAATCGGTGAGAGAGGGATTAATATTACTGGAGGTCAAAAGCAGCAGGTATCCATGGCAAGAGCTGTATATTCCAATTCAGACGTTTACATATTTGATGATCCTCTAGATGCTCACGTGGGTCGACAGGTAATTACTTTGTTGTAGGTGATGTAGTAATTATTCGATTGCTTGATGTTCCTTATGGAACCCATTCCCAAACAGTTTGAGCTGGGAGGTATTGTGTTCAGGCCTCTCTATTAGCATTGTGCTTCTCCCTTTCAGATTATGTTCGCATTAAACATCGATGTATGCGTACCATGTACAAGTTGGGGTTGCTTGTGAAGGAGCATGTTGGAAAGTTTGATATGCATTGTAGCCGACTTCTAACAGCTTAAGCTTTGAGGCATTTGTTGACTCAACACTGATAACATTAGTATCAACTATCATTGTTGCATTTAGTTGCTGCTACTAGCTGAATCTAAATTTTGTAATGCTATGGGAAACTTACTTGCGAGAGAGCTGCTTTTGGGTAATTATCTAACGAGAGATAGCCTCGTCCCTTGTCATTGTACCATCACATGATCCAATTCTGTGCAACATATATACATTGTTTGTAAAAACAAAAGCCCTTGTACAGAGCTTTTGTGGGACTTATATGAACTGTTTCTGTGAAAAATATACGCAGCGAAAGCTTGCTGCACAATAGGAGTTATTGTAGCCATCTTTGAAGCACTAATAGGACCAGGACATTGGCATGTTTGTAAAACCCCCTCTACAGAGCTTGTGTGACTTATATGAACTGTTTGCTTGCAGGAACCCCTGTACAGAGCTTTTGGGTGACTTACATGAATTGCTTCTTTGGAAAATATACACTTGAAAATCTTGTTGCATGAAAGAAATAATTATAGCAATCTTTGAAGCAAAAGGCACAAACACAACACAACATGACATGGACTCGTCATATTTTCAAAAACTATGACATGGAGATGTTAAAAAAATGGCCCCTTCTATATATGGTACTAGACTACTAGTTGTTGCATCATTGAATTTGCTGTGTACTATTCTAGATACGTCATGGTACGGGATTATTTGGGCGACAAGATCAAACCAGATTCTAGAGCAAGATTTCATAAGTAATAGTCAACAAATTCGTATTCATTTATCAACAGATTTTAACTTTTTTTTAAAATCTGTATAATATCTACGTGAGTATTTCTATCGAGTTAGACTATCCAAATAATATTAACATGCTAAAAAAACAATAGTCACTAAATAAGTATTTAAGGACTAAGAATTCATGGCAATTTTACCCTTTCCCAGCTTTTTAATATTATATTTGACTTCCTAATGGGTTCCATATGTTTATTCAGCGTGTCCCCAGTGTGTCCAAGTGTAAAACTTGTAGATGTGTCTGTGCTTCTTAGATATTAGTGTAGCATTCATGAACTTAAGTTTTTCCTCTTTCCTTTCATTGATCAGTGCCATTTCTTTTTGAGAACTGCATTAATGAAGAATTAAAAGGAAAAACCAGAGTTTTAGTCACGAACCAGCTACATTTCCTCTCTCAAGTTGATAGAATTATTGTCGTGCATGAAGGTATGGTTAAAGAGGATGGAACCTTTGAGTACTCTTCCAGAAACTGATGGAAAATGTGGGAAAGATGGAAGAATATGTGGAAGACAAGGAAGAGATTGGAAATGCCGGTCATAAAACCTCAAAACCTGTTGGTAATGGAGTGACTAATGAACTACCTAAGGATGTACATCCCAGAAGAACGAAAAAAGAAGGAAAATCTGTCCTTGTTAAGGAGGAAGAGAGGGAAACAGGTGTTGTCAGCTTGAATGTTTTGAAGAGGTAAGCCACTACAGCATTTCCCATATTCCCCAGAATCCATGCTCTTATTTGTCTGATCTGCCATCTTTATAATTTGGAGCGTATAACTATGCATACTGCAAAAAAGACTATCTCGTTGCTTTTGAGTTACCAATATGCCCCGGATTAAGTTTTGTTCACGATATTAGAATTTGATGTTCTAAGATAGACTCTTGGTTGATTTGGGAGAAAGAGGAATTCCTTCAACTATTCTTTGTGACCAAAAGCCCAAACTTCCCCTAGCTTTCAGTAAACCTGACATCCAGAGGCACACAGAACTTAAGTATTGAAGGGTATTACAGGGGACTGAAAATTTGCTCTACCATGCTGTGGGAACTGTATAAAAATGAAACAACTTGCTTCTCTTGCTTTTTATGATTTCTGAGCCTCATGCAAATCTTTTTTTGTATATCTATACTTTCGATACACCACATCACGAAATTGTGTATTTCACACCATGTTTTTTACTAAGCACATTATGTTTGTATAGAAATTATTTGTCTCTTGAATTGTTCTATTCATTTTAGAGATATTTAAGATCATGTAGTACTATAACCAATAGGAGGTGTCCAAGTGGGAGTTCATGAACTAAATGCGACTGTA
Organism: Arctostaphylos glauca; assembly: GCA_019985065.2. NCBI lineage: Eukaryota > Viridiplantae > Streptophyta > Magnoliopsida > Ericales > Ericaceae > Arctostaphylos > Arctostaphylos glauca. The sequence goes on along the minus strand of JAHSPW020000002.1, from coordinate 15,498,285 downwards.
ATGGTAGATGTTAAGAAATATATTTTCTGTATATTCTTCTCCTAAGAGGAGGCACAATATATATATAGAACAATGTACAGAGTGAATCCCTAATTTATCTCTAACTGAATCCCTAATTTATCTCTAACTGAATCCCTAAATAGGCTCCTAATTATATGCCTACTGTTGTTTAGAAGAGAGAGAAGTGTATAGGGTGTTAACTAACCCTAACACAAGACAATATTATTTATATTAATGAGTTCCGTATTACACAACTAAGATAGGCGATGTGGGACAGACTTAAACTACTAAACATATTCTAACACTCCCCCTCAAGCTGGAGAATAAATATCAAAGAGTCCCAGCTTGTTACATAACAACTCTAACCACGGCTTGAACAATGATTTGGTGAACATGTCAGCTAACTGGGCACCTGTAGACACATATGGAGTAGCTATCACACCACCAGTCAACTTCTCACGCACTAGATGACAATCAACCTCAATATGTTTAGTTCTTTCATGAAAAACCGGATTGGAAGCAATGTGAATAGCTGCTTGATTATCACAATACAATTGCATGGGCAACTGAACACTGAACCCAATCTCTTCAAGAAACGACCTCACCCATACAACCTCACATGTGGTGTGTGTCATTGCTCTATACTCTGCTTCTGCACTAGACCGGGCAACCACTGTCTGCTTTTTACTATTCCAATTCACAAGATTTCCACCAAGAAAATATCTAGTAGTAGATCTCCTATCAGATGGTCCTCCTGCCCAATCAGAATCAGTGAACGCCTCAACACGTAAGTGTCCACTGGCACGATACAACAGACCACGTCCTGGATGTAACTTAAGATACTTCACAATTCTGAGGACAGCCTCCCAATGTGGATGACGAGGGGTGGACATAAACTGACTCATCAAACTGACTGCAAATGAGATATCCGGACGTGTAATGGTGAGATAATTTAACTTACCCACTAACCGACGATACTGATCAGGATTATGAAGTAACTCCCCCTGGTCCACACAAAGTTTGACGTTGGGATCCATAGGGGTCTCAACAGGCTTAGCTCCCAACATATCTGTATCTTCAAGAATATCCAGCACATATTTCCTTTGTGATAAGCTAATACCTTCTTTGGATCGGGCCACTTCAATACCTAAGAAATACCGAAGTTTTCCCAAATCCTTAGTATGGAATTGCTGATGTAAGAAGGTTTTTAACTCACCAATACCTTGCTGGTCATCACCAGTGATGATAATATCATCCACATATACAATCAACAATACTTTCCCTCGAGCAGAAGTTAGAGAAAACTCAGAATGGTCAGTCTGACTACGATGCATGCCAAATCTCAAAACAGCATCACTGAACTTGTCAAACTAGGCCCTAGGGGACTGCTTGAGGCCATACAGAGCTTTGCGGAATCGACATACCTGAGTACGCTCCCCCTGAGCAGCGAACCCAGGTGGTTGCTCCATATAAACCTCCTCCTGAAGATCGCCATGAAGAAAGGCATTTTTGACATCCAACTGGAACAATGGCCAACCCAGATTCGCAGCAAGAGAGATTAGAATCCGAACAGAACCAAGTTTGGCAACAGGAGAGAACGTCTCGGAATAATCAACACCATAAGTTTGGGTGTACCCTTTGGCAACGAGACGAGCTTTGTAGCGCTCAACAGTGCCATCAGGAAGATACTTGACAGTGAATACCCAACGACAGCCAACAATAGTCTTACCAGCAGGAGGAGGAACCAACTCCCAAGTGCCATTAAGATGAAGAGTAGACATCTCATCCTCCATGGCTTGCCGCCACTCAGACACAGATAAGGCCTCCGGAATAGTGGTAGGAACGGAAATAGAAGAGACCGAAGTGGTAAAAGCACGAAGAGACGGTGATAAATGATTATAAGAAACAAACTGAGCAATAGGATGAAGAGTACAAGACCGAATACCTTTACAGTGGGCAAGAGGACGGTCATCAAGAAGAGCCGGATCTCTTAACGGAGGAGAAGGCGGAGTGGCGGGCAAAGGTGGGTCTGCTGGCTGAGGTAGCGCTGATGGAGGTAACTCTGGCTGAGATGATGCTGGCTGGGATGGCACTGAGGGAGGTTTAGGGCGACGCACATATACCTGCAAAGGGGTTGGCGGAGAGACAGAAGCAGATACAGACTCAAATGTAGGAGACACAGTGGGAGTGTCATGCTCAGAATAAAAAGAAAGTGACTCATTAAATGTGACATCAGCACATACAAAATGACGATGCAAAGACGGAGAAAAATATTTATACCCTTTTTGAGTTCGAGAGTACCCAAGAAAAATACACTTAATGGACCGTGGGTCCAGTTTGCTCCGGCCGGGATCAAGAGCATGAACATAGCAAGTGCACCCAAAAATCCGAGGAGGTAATGAGTGGAGAGGACGGTCAGGAAACAGGACCGTATGGGGTATTTGACCTCCAAGGACGGTAGAGGGCATACGATTGATCAAATAGCATGCTGTAAGAATTGTGTCACTCCAATACGACTTAGGAACCATCTTTTGAAATAACAAAGCACGCATTACTTCGGATAAATGTCGAATCTTGCGTTCGGCGACTCCATTTTGCTGTGGAGTTCGAGCACAAGATGACTGGTGAAGAATCCCATGATCATCAAAAAATTGAGAGAGAGTACTATGAAAAAATTCTCGTGCATTATCAGAACGAAACATACGAATGCAAGTATTAAACTGAGTCTTTATTTCCATGTAAAATGACTTAAAAACAGTCTGCAACTTAGATCTCTCTTTCATAAGATAAATGTATGTAATACGAGAGAAATCATCTACAAAAATAACGTAGTACTGAAAACCAAAAACATTGGGCACCGACATGGGCCCCCAAATATCTGAATGCACTAACTGAAAAGGACTCGACACACGACTTTCAACCCTAGGATAAAAAGACACTCTACGATGTTTACTGAACTCACAGATTTCACAAGCTAACTCCATAAGAAAACCACATGAAGGCACAAGACGCTTCAAATTCGGAAGGGATGGATGACCAAGTCGACAATGTTGTTGATATGCGGAGTCTGATGACTGAAGAGCAATGGGCTGGGTAGAAATGGGATTGGTGAGATAATACAGACCACCACGCTCAACACCGCCACCAATCTTCCTCCCCGTCTTGAGATCCTGAAATACACAATCATGAGGAAGAAATGTGACGGAACAATTTAAGGATTTTGTAAGTTGGCTAATGGACACAAGATTAAAGGGTAAGCGAGGAACATGCAATACAGAATTTAAAGTAAATGATGGAGAGACGGGAACTGAACCCAAACCAGTAACTTTAGTAGTGGAGCCATCTGCTAAGGTGACATGACAGGTTTTATCCAGAGATTGACAAGTAGAAAAGAATTTAGAAGTACCAGTCATATGATTAGTAGCACCAGAATCGGTAACCCAAGGAGAAGAAAAAGAGGATGCAACACAAGCAACAGAGGGACCTGTCTGAGCAAACGTAGCGGTAGAAGGAGAAGCTGTCGTAGCAGAAGATGGAGTCGACAGAAGACGCTGGTACTCCTCTGCTGAGATAGTCACACTACTGTCGGTAGAATTGAGTAAACTGTCCAGTATCCTCAGAATGAGCAACCTGATGAGCCTGAGGAAAACCATGAAGCTCATAACAATAATCCACCGTATGACTTGTACCCTTGCAGTGAGTACAAAATCGGGTACCACGGCCACGACCAGATCCACCACAGCCACCAGAACTACCTCCCCCGGACGTGCGGCCACGACTAGAACTACGACCAGAATCACCACGACCGCCATAACCATTACCCAAATCCGAACCGCATCCTCCAAAACCACTCGAACCACGACCACGACTGCTAAATCCAGAATCACGGCCGCGACCACGGCCAAAACCACCAGACACACTAGAGCAGAACAATCAGATGATGGCTGAGAAACAGAGGTAGTATCTGAGATAGAAGCCTGGCGAAGACGACTAAACACCTCATCGAGAGAGGACAACTCCCGTTCGCCCAATATCTGAGACCGAACTGGATCATAAAATGATGGTAACCCATATAGAAAGCGAGCAATCTCCAAGCGCTCACGCTGACGCGCCATAACCTGAGGATCACTAGAAATAGGCTCATAAACCTTGAGTTCCTCACAAATACCACGAAATCTGGCATAGTAGTCCTCCAATGAGCCAGTACCCAATGACAGAGAAAAGAACTGATGATGGAGATCATATGTACGACGAAGATTATTAACCCCTGAATACATCCTGGCAATGCGATCCCATACTTCCTTGGCACTATCAAGATAAAACAGAGGGCCACTGATCTGAGGTTCCATATTATTCCACAACTCAACTCGAATACGACAATCCTCAGCTTCTCAGTCACTATAAGTCTTATCAGTTTTGGTTGGAGGACTGTCTGTCAAATAACGAAATTTTCGCTCACCCATATAATAAACTTTAACAGCACGAGACCAAAGTGCATAATTGTTGCCATTCAAAAGAATGGAAGTAATGGAATCCTTCTCACGACGTCGAGAAGAGCTAGTAGTACTACCAATAGACATAGAACCAGAAGTAGAACCAGACGCAGACTGTGCTTCAGACATAATCTCCGATCACCACAAAATAACCACCAATAATGCAAAGACAACCAACTGTCTCGACAAATCAACCCAATACTTACAACATCCAACGAAGCAACAACCACGACTAAATGGAACCACTGGAAGTATGCATCAAACAACCCAAAAAAACTACGAATAGAACATACCAACCATACTAGACACAGTAACGAGCACTGGGGGAGTATCAATCAATAGCGGAAGCATCAACACGAGATCAAAAAACAGAGGCAAACATCAACCAGTCAGCAAATAGCAAACCAGCGACCAGACAGAAACCAGAAACCAGAAGGAGATCAAACTAGCAAACAGCAAATCGGCGACCAAACCAGAACAGCAGGCGACGGTCAGAATAGCAGGCGTGGCAGGCGACGGTCAGAACAGTAGGCGTGGCAGAACAAGCAAACCATCAGCGGCAGGCGACGGTCAGAACAGCAGGCGTGGCGACCAATGAGCAGCAGGCGGCCGGCGGCTGGGGCTGGGTTTGCAATGGCAGGAGGGGTGATGGCGGCAGCTTGATCAGCGGCGGCTGGGGTGATGGCGGCGGCTGGGGTGATGGCGGCTGGGTTTGCAATGGCAGGAGGGGCTGGGTTTGCAATGGCAGGAGGCGGCCGGCCGCTGGTTGGTTTAGGGTTTAGGGTTTATCTAGGGTTTAGGGGTTTGGGTTTATTTGGTTTAGGGTTTAGGGTTTATCTAGGGTTTAGGGTTTTTGGGTGGAATACAATCCATGGCTCTGATACCATGTTGTTTAGAAGAGAGAGAAGTGTATAGGGTGTTAACTAACCCTAACACAAGACAATATTATTTATATTAATGAGTTCCATATTACACAACTAAAATAGGCGATGTGAGACAGACTTAAACTACTAACCATATTCTAACACCTACTATTTACATAGTCAACAAAGTAATTATAAATACAATCTAACACTCCCCCTCAAGTTGGTGCGAAGATATCGATCATGCCCAACTTGAACACGATAGGGAATAAACTCTTGCTACCCAGCCCTTTTGTGAAAATGTCGGCCAACTGGTCTCCAGACTTCACAAACGGCATACATATCACACCCGCGCTCAGCTTCTCCTTGATGAAGTGTCTGTCTATCTCTATGTGCTTTGTTCTATCATGCTGAACGGGATTGTGAGCAATATTAATGGCAGCTTTATTATCGCAATAGAGTTTCATCGGGCCACTATCAGAAAGACCCAAATCACGTAACAGGGTTTGAATCCACAAGAGCTCGCAAATCTCATGAGCCATAGCTCTATACTCAGCTTCTGCGCTAGATCTAGCAACCACTGATTGCTTCTTACTTTGCCAAGTAATCAAATTTCCTCCAAGGAAGGTGCAGTAGCCAGAGGCGGACCGCCTGTCATCCACAGATCCAGCCCAGTCAGCATCAGTAAATGCCTCCAACCGAAAGTGACCATGATTAGAGAACAAAATCCCTTTTCCTGGAGCTGATTTGAGATACCTCAAAATACGATAAACTGCATCCAGGTGTGGAGTACGAGGATCATGCATAAACTGACTAACAACACTAACTGCATAAGAAACATCTGGTCGGGTATGAGCTAAATATATCAGTCGACCCACAAGTCGCTGATACCTCTCCTTATCAGTACGCTCCCCCATATCTCCACTCAGGTGATGGTTTGCCTCAATAGGCGAGTCTACAAGTTTACAACCCAACATACATGTTTCTTCCAACAGATCAAGTATGTACTTTCGTTGAGAGATAAAGATGCCTCTATCTGATCTTGCTACCTCTATTCCAAGGAAGTATCTCATTGATCCTAAATCCTTAATCTCGAATTCTTGTGCTAACCGAGACTTAAGGTTATGGATCTCTTCCTCATCATTGCCTGTCATTATTATATCATCAACATAAATAATAAGGACAGCAATCTTACCAGCACTCCTCTTGGTGAATAGAGTATAGTCTGCATGGCTCTCCTTGTACCCAAAACCCAGCATAGCCTTTGAAAACCTGCCAAACCACGCTCTAGGTGACTGCTTCAGCCCGTAAAGTGCCTTCTTCAACCTACACACCTTTCCCTCACTGGCAGAGGAAGAAAAACCCGGTGGTATGGTCATATACACTTCCTCCTCCAGATCACCATGGAGGAATGCATTCTTTACATCAAACTGTAAAAGAGGCCAATTCATGTTGGCAGCACAAGACAAGAGAGCCCGCACAGAATTCATTTTTGCTACCGGAGCAAAAGTCTCCTCATAGTCAATACCATAGGTTTGAGTAAATCCCCTGGCAACCAGTCTGGCTTTGTATCTCTCAACTGTACCATCATCATTGTGCTTTATAGTAAACACTCATTTACATCCCACCGATTTCTTTCCTCCAGGAAGTGATACTAGATCCCAAGTACCATTCCTCCTCAAAGCTATCATCTCCTCTACCATTGCTCCTTTCCACTCAGGTATAACAAAAGCATCCTGCCAATTCTGTGGAATAGATATAGAAGAAAGAGACGAAACAAAAGCACGATATGAAGAAGATAAACGATCATAGGAAACAAACTGGGATATTGGATGTAGAGTACATGACCTCTTTTCTTTCCTAAGAGCAATTGGGCGATTGTCAATAATAGGAGGTTCAATAAGAGAAAAGTCATTACTAGAAGAGTCAGCAGAGAGAAAAGATTCATTACCGGATAAGTCAGCTGAGAAGTTTGGAACTTGAGTTGGAGGTTGTGAATGACAAGGTGGTCAACACATGTTTGCAGCTGTTATCTCCGTTCCTCAATATCACCCCCAATGTCATGTGTTTCTGAGTCAGCAGATATAGATATTTGTTCCTTTCCAGATTGATCTCCTAGTTCCCCCTCACCATGATTGTAAAACAAGAGTTGCTCCCCCTTACCAGTATAAAAGGAAGCCATCTCTTCCTCCTGACTAGTCTCCCCCTGAAGAGATGGGGAATAAAAAGACTCTGTCTCCCAAAAAGTGACATCCATAGAAACTAAGAACTTCCGAGAATGAGGATCATAACACTTATAGCCCTTTTGGGTTGGGGAGTACCCAATGAAAATGCACTTATGAGCTTTATGACCTAACTTACCCCCAAAGGGATGTGGGGCATGGACAAAGCACACACATCCAAACACTCGGGGGAAGTGTTGTGACCCGATAGCTGCTAGGAAGACACTCTATAGGAGTTTTGAAGGTAAGAACACTAGAAGGCATACGGTTGATAAGATAAGTTGCTATCAAAATCGCTTCTCCCCACAAATATTTTGGAACATTCATGGTGAACAAAAGAGAGCGAGCAACTTTAGCAAGATGACGATTTTTGCGTTCAGCAACTCCATTTTGTTGTGGAGTATCAACACAAGTCGTCTGAAAAAGAATACCATGCTCATCTAGAAATGCCCTAAAACGCCCGTCTATATACTCAGTACCATTATCACTACGGAGAATTTTAACATTGGCATCAAACTGAGTACGCACCATGGCATGAAAGGAGCGAAAACAAGAAAAAACCCTCACTTTTTGACTTAAGTAAATACACCCAAGTAACACGAGAATAACAGTCAATAAAAGTGACAAACCATCTATGACCTTTAAGAGAAGTAATAGGTGAAGGTCCCCAGACATCAGTATGAATAACCATAAACGGAGAATCACTCCTCTTATTAATGGATGCATAAAAAGAATGTTTATGTTTACCAAGCTCACAAGCTTCACAAAAAAATTGACTCTGAGAACAAGACTTTATTAAACTAGGAAATAATTTCGCTAAAATCCCAAATGAGGGATGACCCAATCTTCGATGCCAATGATGTAACATAGAAAGAGCTGGACTCATATCGGCCTGCAGAGCTGAACCACATGACATGGGCTGCTGAGGTGGACAAGGTGCAGATTCCAGGTAATAGAGGCCATCATGTGCTCTACCATTGCCAATCACCTTCCCCGTATCCAGTTCCTGAAAGACACAATGAGTGGGAAAAAAATGTCACTGAGAATTGGCAGAACGAGTAAGACTACTAACAGACAAAAGGTTAGTAGCAAAGTTGGGAATATGTAGGACTGAAGAAAGAGATATTGAGGAAGAATAGTTGACAGAACCTTTCCCTGAAATAGCAGAGAACGACCCATCCGCTATTCGGACCTTATCCTTACCTGAACAAGTAGTGTAAGAATCAAATACAGAGGAACAACCTGTCATGTGGTCTGAAGCACCAGAATCTATAATCCAAGGAATGGCAGAAGAAGCAGTAAATGCCTTAGTTGGAATACTTATGTGAGCAAAATTGGAAGAGGATGGAGCTGCGGAAGAAGTAAGAGCTATAGTAGATGGAGAATCAGCCCGAGTCAGAAGGCGCCTGAGAGCTTGCATTTTCCCCTGAGAAAATCCACTAGGCTGATCAGAAAACACCTGAGACTCAGTATGAGGCAAAGTAGCAACTGCAGACTCAGAAACATGGGTCATCTTGGAGCAGAACGGAGTCAGCGCCAAAGGCGTGCTGTTCGATGGAAACCGGATGGAGATGATGATAATGACGTCGGTGTCGGAGAAGCCTCAACGACGGCGACGGAGAAAGAAGCCAACGACGTACGGCGGCAGCAGCGGAAGTATATGGCGGCAGTTACGTTACTGCTCTGATACCATGTTAAGAAATATATTTTCTGTATATTCTTCTCCTAAGAGGAGGCACAATATATATAGAACAATGTACAGAGTGAATCCCTAATTTATCTCTAACTGAATCTCTAATTTATCTCTAACTGAATCCCTAATTTATCTCTAACTGAATCACTAAATAGGCTCCTAATTATATGCCTACTATTTACATAGTCAACAAAGTAATTATAAATACAATCTAACAATAGAAGATGTGTACCTTACTTGAGCTTCTGTTCTGAATAAGGTCAGAGTAGTATCTCCTTGAAACAAGCACAAATGCTGCAACAAGCCAAATATTTTGTAGTTATTGATGATGATAGCGGAAAGGAAATAGACAAAAGTGTGTAGGAAAAAGTTGACTAAACCCTTCCACACATTACTTTATTTATATTGAATGGGAGAGTTACACATACATTAGAATAATCGATGTGGGACAAAACACTTCTAACACTCCCCCTCAAGCTGGAAAATAGATATCATAAAGTCCAAACTTGTTACATAGAAATTCTAAACGAGGTTTAAATAATGATTTAGTGAAAACATCTGCTATTTGAGCTCCCGTAGCCACATAAGGTGTAGACAACGGGATTTTTAACCAAGTGATATGGATAGTGTGTCAGCGTGAACTAACAGCACTATTCATATAACTTAGCTATGAAGTAACGAATTTTTTTTCTTTTATTGATTTTACGTGAAATAAAAATAAAAATAAAATTGCAGGAACTGTTACGGGGAAACAGGAAAGGGGTAAAAAAAGAAAACGTTACGAGATCTGGGAAAGCGAAAAAGTTAGAAGTTAGTCCCGACAGGGGCCGACGCAATCGAGCGATATGTCGGGGGCGTTGATTTTTGTTTTAAGAGATTTTTGTTTAAATCACGAAAAATATACTGGTATAGGCCAACACCGACGTTTGTGATTTAAACAGGATAAATCCTGACATTCTAGAAGTACAGACTAGAAATTTCTAAAACTGCGGACTAGAGATGCGGATGCTCAATTGATATTTACATAAAAAAAGCAGAAAAAATAAATAAAAATGTTTTGTCATTCTAGAAGTGCGGACTAAAAATTTCAGGAAAATAATTAGAAATTTCTAGAATTGCGGACTAGAGATGCGAACATCAGCTTTTAAGCGTAGTATTTACATTAAATAAAAAAGAAAGAAAGTAAAAATAAATAAAAAAAGAAATTTAATGGACAGAGCAGAAATTAAATAAAAAAAGACAGATATTGAAATAAAATCAGTTGTTGCAATGATACCTCGTATTGATATTCGACTCAGCTGGTTACATGAAAATAAGAAAGACACGCGAACGGTTAAGTAAAACCATAACCCGACATAACACTGGGTTTTAAAGCCCTGTTATCGCGAGCTATGCTAATATAATAGCGTGTTCGGATCTTTCTAAATCTAAAAATAATTGGGCAGAACCTCCTCTTGTTTTTGGGGTCAAAAGTCCTATCTAAAAACCCTAACTCTAATTTATTTCGGGTGTCAAAATTTCCACGACTACAGAGTCGAAAAATATTTGACAATCTCTCAGGCTTTTGCTCTCGGGATATCTGTCTCTGGAAATTTTTCCTCTATTTGAGGGTTTACTAAAAAAAATCATCTCTGTTTCCCTCTCTTTGATTTTCTCTCCCAGAAATCCTGTTTCGTTTCTGTTTTTCTCTGGGTTCTCTCTCTGTCTAAAAATTCCGTCCCAAAAATCATCTCCTTTTTTAAGTGTGAATGCCTCCTTTTATAGAGAAAAGTGAGGTGGTTGAGAGAAGAGAGGGAAAAAATCGGCTGTGATTCGCGAGGGGGAGAGAGAGAAAGGAGAGAGAGATAGAAGAGAGAGGAGAGAGGACCGGCCCACGTGGGCTATGAGAGGGGGGAGAGAGAGAGAGAGAGTTACGCGGCTGAGAGAGAGGAGAGAGAGAGTTACGCGTGAGAGAGAGAGAGGAGGGCCACGTGTCAGCTAGGGAGTGGTCGGCTGAGGTGGAAGAGAGAGAGAAAAGGGGTGAGAGATGATTCAGTGTGGGTGAGAGGCAGAGACGGAGCCACGTGGCAGCAGGGGAGAAAGACGCGTGGGAGGAGAGAGAGAGCTGTGAGAGAGCAACCAATCAAAGATCTCGGCTGACAGCGCCCGCGTCACACTAGATCCGATCACCCGCCGTGCACGGCATCCAAGCCGGCTACGGCATTTTCGCCGGGCACGGCGCCCCAGCCGGCGCATGCGTCCCACGCGCGCGTGGTGGCGCGTAATTTCTGACGTCAGTCTTTTTGGGTAATTACAAAAATGCCACTGTGTTTAAAAATGCCTTCACGCGCTATTTTTAATCTTCGGACGTCCAAACGAACTCGGATTTGACCATGGATATAGCCAATGGACTCGTGTCATCGAGAGGATCATTTTGAGCCTAATATTTGATTTATGGACATATCGGCTCGTAAACTTAGCTCCCAAATAATCACCGGTACACCACTACCATTCTTTAAAATGCCGTTTCTTGAGCTACCGAACTCGGATTTGACCATGGATATAACCGATGGACTCGTATTTCTGTGCTGATCAATAGCATGTGCCTCTCGATGTCTGAACATATCAGCTCATAAATTGTGCCTCCGACACCCCGTTCTGAGCAATTAAAAATTATCGGCGTTATCCGATTTCACCCCAATCACTGTCAATGGACTCGTGTCGTCGTACTGATCAATAGTATGAGGTTCTCATGACTTGATGAAGTGGTCTCGTGAACAGTACTCCTGAACCCTGGACTGTGTAAGGGCAAAATAGTCTTTTTGTACCCAAATTCTTTTGAACCCATTTTATAGCATTTTTCATAATACTTGGAGCGGTGGGGTTAAAATCTGGTATCAACAATAATGTCAGCAAAACTCATCTTGTGCTGGCTCACCACGAGCCTCTTAACTGAAGAGTGAAGACCCCTCTCGAAACGTCGACATTAACGGTCTTTTGAAGTTATGAGCTTCGGTGCAAAACAGGATAAGGTCTGAAACCTTGCAGCATATTATGACACGGTCATGGTCCCTTGTTCCAACCTCTCAAACTGCTCACGTAGTTGTTCACGATAGGACTCTGAAAAATATTTGTTCTCGAAGAGAACCCTCAAAGTCTGCCCATGTCAACGTCTCCACGTCCGGTTCATCAACTCTAACTGCAAGCCTAGCAGCCCTCTGTGCGTCCTTTCTTGACTCAAGGATTGACTCCCACAATTCGTTAGCCTCTCCAGTTAACTGACATGCCACAATATTGACCCTCAGGCCATCCTCTACTATCCTCAAAGCATTGAATAGTTTACGTATTTCAGAAAGCCAATGGTTGGCTGCGAGAAAATCACCACTTTTCCCGCTGAATTGTGGTGTACTTAGATTACGAAACTCCCTCATAGAGTCAATAGCTCGATTCCTAACATTAGCCCTTGCGGCTGAGTTCAACAGATTGGCTTCGGCAAGTGTCGCCACAAACTTTCTCGCAAACACGCCCAGAACAACTGGTGGTTCATCGTTCTGTTCCACTTCCTCGTTCACAAGCATGAGGAACTCCTCTCTGCTGACTCACAACATACTCTAACAGTATCTAACGGTAGCAACCTCGGCCTCAGGATCCAACTAATTTCACACCACGTCTAGGAGGCATTACGCTACAAAGTACAAAGCACTAATAATGTCAAACAACTATATACTACAAGGCCAATGCCTTATACAAGTTTCCAACACAGTCATCAATTCTATATTACTCATAAATAATGAGAGGTGCAATGCTAATGAATGTCATGCACACAAGCATACACATGTTCTTCTAAAATGCAGAATTTTGAACCCATGAGACTTTAAGTCTCCCCATGGTTTCAAAATATTCTAACTCACGCTCTGATACCAAGTTGTCACGCCCTCGAATTTAGGCAAGATAAATATTCACATTTTAAATAAAAACTGTCAATTCTACAACAAAAAAAAATACTCCAAAATCATCATTTTTTAGAATCCAATTAAGCCCATAAGTTTCAAGTGTTACAATCCAAAAAGGGGCACCCCCGTCACGATAATTAAAATAACATGTTAAAGTGTTACAAATGATTTGAGTTTGAATACATAATTCCAAAAAAGAGAAGTTACTGTACATCTTTCAAAAAGATAAGTCTAAATATGATATATAACTTCATTCATGCCATTTCTTCAAAACATGCATCGCTATGCATCCATGCAAGTCCAAATCATGTCTCTAAAACAGTACCTAAAAGAATGAAAGGGTGAGCTACAAAACCTAGTAGAGATGTCTACACCCATATTATATGAATATGCAATGATTTGGCTTGGTTCATGAACAATTTACAATAACACGTGTATGACAAATAATTCATAAGTCTTCAAAATATGATTTGCAACATCAAGAATATAAAACTGTAAGTCAACCTGACTAATCAACTCACGGTTCTCATATTAATTCAATTATCATATTCCAACTAGCACATCACCCAATGGTGGCTAGACATACCAAAATATACTAGTACATCTCCCGTCGGAGGCTAGGTGTCATATAACTAGTACATCTCTCGTCGGAGGCTAGACATCATACAACTAGCACATCTCCCGTTGGATGCTAGACAATACATTGTGTCAATACAAGTCAACTAATGCAATACAATAATTCTCATGTCATATTCATTAAGCCAAGGCGGTAATGTACGTATGCATAATCGTCAAATAGAAATTCGAAACCATGTATTCATCATCTACATATGACTAACAATAAATGCAAACATTACCCTTAATAGCCAACAACTCAATTATTTAATAAAAATTTTCAATATGAAATATGTACATAATTACTAGTAATACAGACACTATTATCGGTAGTAGAATGCACTGCCAAAAAATGCCCAAAAATAAAAAAAAAAAACGTTGTATTACCGATTGTAGCACTCTATTATCGGTAATAGCACGTACTGGCCGAAAATGCGCATTTTCTGCAGAATTTTTCCAACTTCAAATATCAAGTTCTAAACCAACACCCAACCTCATAGATAACCAAAAACAAGTCATATACACATAAGAGAGGTAAGATATCCCTACCTTGAGTGTCGTATCGAAAGACTTGAGCTTTCAAAGCAAGCCCTAACCTCTAATAATGGATGAATTTAGAATAAACTCTCTCCAAGTGAAATGAGCACGATCAACCACCAAATACTTACTAAAAATAAAGAAAATATAAAGGATCTAGAGGGATTCTTGAAGTTTTAGCAAGATTTGTTAGAAGAACTAACACAGTCACACCTCTATGGAAGTACACGGAAAAGAGAGAAGAAGAGAGAGAAAAATATGGGTTTTTTTATTTTAAAATCTGATGTGAGGCTTATAAAAGCTCAAATATACTTTCACCCTCCAACAATATTACATGCTACCCACCAAACCCTTATTCAACATAACCACACATAAACCCCAAATTATTATATATGTATAAAATGCAATAAACCACTTGTTAAATGTAATTCTGAAAAATTTATTAATTATTATAATTATTATTAAAAAAATTCGGGTTCTCACAATTGCCGACTGTTCAGCTTTGCTTCCTAGTGACTAGCATTCCAGTTTTGGTCTGCGGAGTACTAGCCGAGCATTCTTTATCCAGGGCCTTCGTCAACTCCTTGATCTCGCAATCCTACTAGGAGAGCTCATGTTCCATATATTCTATGATGTGTTCCCTCATCCGTAGCCTCTCCTACATATCCTGGTCCCACATGCGCACCTTTCAAACATTCTGGTGTGCTCATCGCCATAAGAACAAGACCACTCCATGCCCCTCTGGGCATCTTTCGAGTTTGGTCTGTTCTTCTTAGGGGGCACATGGTGGGAATTTGGATCCGTCATTGGTTCGTTTGCCATCTTGGTTGATGATAAGAATTTTTGACATGATGATTTAACTTTTCCATAGATAGCGCCAATTGAAGGTGGGTAGAAACGTTTTACGTGGGAAGTTGGTTCCTCAATCTATGGCCAACCATACTAGCTCTCAAACTCGCCTGAAACCTAACTCTGTAAGACAATAAATCGTCAAAGGATCCTCCCCCTCTACTAACTCTCAATCTTATGTCTGTAATATCAAATTAAAGTATACTTTTTCCCCATGGGTGTATGTCATTTTATAGAGGTTCTCCCTCATCAATCGGAATTCTTCCACATCTCATAATTAATTTCTCATTAGAGATGGATTATACTTTCTTACAATTAACTTCTAACAAGATAAATCTTATCCGGACTCTCTGAATCATTATCTCTACAGTTAGAGTTTATTTCAACTGTTGACTTCTCACCATAAGTCAAATTGATCTTGCACTTTTCTCTTTATCTATTTAAAATTGATTTCAAGCTATTCATCTTCAGAAATTATCATCATTCATTTTTTACTATTTAAAAACCTTTCTCAAGTCGACAAATATAATTCTCTGCTCGGTAACATGTTCCTGCACAAGAGCAATGTGCTTCCAAGTTGATTTTTCGCTCATTTGTTCGGTAAAATCTAATTAGGTTAATCAATATTAACCTCCTTTATTAAACTTAACAAGATATCAGACAAAATAAATTTATTTTTGTAATTTCTTTTGAACTTTTTAAAATAGCCATTGGCTTCAAATAGACATTTCCCAACATGTATTATTAAACACATTCAAGTCCGAGAGAGTTTGACCTAACTTCATATATTTCTCCTAAATAGAGTTGGTAATATTTTATCTAATATTTATTTAGAAATTATGAAATTAATTATTTATTATGATAAAAAATTAATATATACATATATATGAATTGGAGTTGATTTTTTCAAAAAGTCAACCATCAAAATGATTAATTTAGTGAAAACTTTTAATTTAATCTGAGAAATAATAATAATAACAAACAGGGCCTAATAGACACTCCCGAAATTTTGGTGCTACTAAATTCTCGCAAAAGATATTGGAAACTGTTAATTAAAAAACACAGAGAAAAATATTGCATGCATCGGGTTTCACCAGCCACCAGTGAACACCTCCTATGGCCCTATTTGGCCTGTAGTTAGTATTTATTTAAAAATTTTGTCTTTATTCAATTTTGTTTGTATTTATTGTTTAAATCTCAATATTTTGTAGTTTATTGGTCTATCTTGATGAAAGGAATCTAATGAGTATAAAATTGTGTACAAAAGTTAAAAAAAAGTCACTAAAGACGATAAATAAGTATAAAAAACTCTGTTTTTTTATTTATTTTTATCGTTTCTGAACTTTTTTTAAATTTATCTAATGAGTATAAAATTGTGTACAAAAGTTAAAAAAAAGTCACTAAAGACGATAAATAAGTACAAAAAACTCTGTTTTTTTATTTATTTTTATCGTTTCTGAACTTTTTTTAAATTTAGCCGATGATTGATAATTTTTCTGAAAGCTCTTGTCGAGATAAACCAATAAATCAAAAAAATTGAAAAACAAAAAATTGTGCAAAAAAATTTCAATAAATAAACACATAAAAACCACCGCCCAAATAGGGCCATAGTTATCTGTTTTCCAGATACAATACAATCGCCAAAAAAGCCAAAAAAGCCAAAGTCTGTTCCCGGCAACGCACCGTACTGCCGTCCACAGAAGATCATTACTCTCTTCGTCACCTACACTATACATTCACTGTCCACCTAACACACACTGACCATTCTCCGTTCACCTCAAAATGGCCTCCGATTTCACAACCCCAAACCCTAGTCCACTCCTCGTCTGTATATATGCTGCATTTATCTGTATATCTATATCTACCCTCGTCGATGCTCGAACTCTAGGGCACAAACACAATTCGACCTCACAACTCAAGGACTCTCTCGTGTACCTATGGCCTCTGCCCGCAGAATTCACTTTCGGGAACGAAACGCTCGCCGTCGATCCCGATATTTCCCTCACCGTGGGCGGCGATGGCGGAAACTCCGCCATTGTTAGCGATGCGTTCGAGAGGTACGGAGCGATCATATTCAAGCAGAGCTCGTCGAAGTTGAAACGGATAGGAAAGGAGAAATCACGTATCAGTAAGCTTAGCATTATTGTCCATTCCGATAACGAAGAGGTGAAGCCTGCGGAATCTTTTCGAAATTGAATGATTTTGTTTCGAGTAAATTGATTTATGTTGGTGTAAGGTGTTATTATTTGGTTGTTAACAGCTTCAACTTGGTACGGACGAGAGCTATTCTTTGGTAGTGGCGAAGAGCGATGACCATTCGATTATTGCTGAGGCCACAATCGAGGTAAAATGAAACATGTGGTTTGATTGTTGAATCAGGGAAAAGTTACATATGAGGGGATGGACTGAAAATGAATTTGGATATGAAATGTGAAGTGGCTTTCCTTGTTCATTTCATGTGGCATTAGCCTTAATTGTTGTGAGTCTGATAGAGAAACTGAAAATCCCAGAGATTAATGTTTACCAGTCAGCTGACAGTTTGCATAAATTATGATAATTGGGATTTGGGAAAAAAGGATGGCTTCGTTCCAGTCTATGATGAAACTCAAATCTCAGTGTAAATGTAGGTTTTATCCTTAATGTTTGCAAAAACATGGGCTAACATTTTAGCAGATAGTGTAAGGATGGACTGGACCAGTGAATTGTCAGAAATACAGTGTTTTTGCTCCTGCATTATGGACCTGTTTGTCCAACGCGTGGCCAACATTTATTGAACCACCAGAGCATAGCTCCAGTAGGCTAGCTTTAAAGGCGACGTCTACAACTCTTGTAAGAGCACAAGATAAAAATTATAGATGGTATTGGAATAAATTGAAAAGAAAATGACTAAGAAGGATTTGACCATTGCTGAAGCACTGTTCACTAGGAGTCTGGGACTGACATTGCAAGGTTCCAGAAAAATAAACACTACGAAGTGGTTTCCTGACCCTTGTATATTGTACTAATAATTATGCTAGAAATGTGTTACATGGCCCGTGGTTAATTGCAGCGAAGTTAATGCTGCTGCTAGCCAATGTAAAGTCCCTACTCACTTGGGGAAAGAATGTTATAGGCAAACATCAACTGTTAAGTGAAGAGATCGTTTTGCATGTGCCATATGTAATTGGCTTTGGAGCCCATTGCATTGGCAAGGAGCAGAGTAACCGTAACTAGCCCCCTTTTCTAGCCACTGTGCCTCACTTCTGACAGACTCTGCATCCCAAAGTTGGTATCATGACGAATAACCTCAAGGGGAGCCTACGACATCTATTTTGAACCTGTGTCGGGATAATGCATTATGCTTTTGGTTTGAAGTGCCTATTGTGTGCAGATATACATCAAGAAGAAGCCAGTCCAGACATGTGACCTCATACATTGAGGACTGCTTTAGGATAGGATGACTGACAGAGTTAGTTTAGGAGGACTGCTGCTTGTTTTGGTTCCTTGCACTTTCCTGTGCCATGCTATAGCCTAGGAGAACTGCCACACGTCAGGGAGCGTAGGAGAACATTCGAAGTATTCAGAACATGACTTTCTTTGTCTATTTGTCGATGTTAAGCTGATTAGTTTAGTGATCCAGAATAAATCGTTCGACTGGCAGTTCTCAAGGTTAAACTCGTGACATCGTGCAATCAATCAAATTATCTGTTGATTCCTTGACTACCACTGTTCTCAGAGCACTATTAGTTAAATAGTTGATATTGATTATAACCTAGGATTATGTCTCGACTTCACTTGAGATATTTGTGGAATCTTGCAAATATGTTTTCCAGCTAGGACGTTTCTTTTAAGTGTTGTTATATTTTCTGTTTACTGCAGGCAGATTCTGTTTTTGGCGCTTTGCGTGGGTTAGAGGTATGGCCCGATTTATTTTTGGTCATCAAATTGCATGCTGCTGTATTTCAATTCACATTGTCATAAATGGTTCACAAATAGTCCGTTTCTCATACCAAATGGGGTTTGCGTGATAACCACAAATCGACTTGTGGATTTGGTTTTTTTTGGGGGGGGGGGGGGGGGGGGGGGGGGGGGGGGGGGGGTGTGAGAGAGAGAGAGAATGTGTGTATGTTAGTGTGTACATTGCTTTCATCGTGATTTTTATTTTGTTTGTGCACATATGTTGCATTTGATGAGCCTGCATATCACATTTCCCCTCAAGTGTACCAAGTTGTAAGCGGGAACCTTGTGTACTACATGCTTCCCTTGGGTTTGTGACTTGGAAGATGACGATTGATATCCGCTCCGGCGCTGGGGCACAAGTTTGGATCAGCGATCAGCCTTCCAGAAATAGTGCATTTGAGGCTGCCTACGTATCACCTGTGACCTGTCCCATACCAGCTGTAAATTAGATCCTTGTGCACTGAGTGACTTTATTTTACAAGTTTTTGATGAGTCAGGACATTGTTCACATCTTGAATATTGGTTAGCGCACCCTGAAAATGAAAATTAGAGCTTTTATTGTCAGTGTAAAACCTGTACCCAACATGCGTACATTGTTGAATAAACGTTGATGATTGTGTTAAGACTTGTTGGAGTCATATATTTGGATGTTTCTGTTTACCAAAGGAATTCCGTATCCATACAATTACGTTTGGGGTTCTTCAGATTTTTCTAATGTCCCTGGGCCCTACCTCCGCCATCTTCTTTTTTCTCCAGACATTCAGCCAATTATGTACTTATGACTATGGAACAAAATCTATACAAATATACAAGGCACCATGGTACATACGGGACAGGCCAAGCTTTGCATTTCGTGGGCTTCTACTTGGTATGCTGAAGTTCTTTTGCTGACAGGCTATGTAAATTTGCTTGATTTTGTTATTATCGCGTGGTGGAATGTTCAATGATGTAAATAGTGTGTTCCATCTTGCAGATACTTCAAGGCACTATTACCCTGTTGATGTAATTAAGCAAATAATTGAGTCCATGTCCTATGCTAAGCTGGTAAGATCTGTTGCTCGCCACATATTGGTGTTGAAATCTCGTGCTAGTATTTTTCCCAATTATTATCCCATCATCTTCTTTTTTGTAAACTTGCATGTAAACTAATGTTGAGAACTGCATTCACTAGAATGTGCTTCATTGGCATATCATAGATGAAGAATCATTTCCCCTAGAAGTCCCTTCATATCCCAAATTATGGAAAGGAGCATATTCAAAATGGGAGCGCTACACTGTTGAAGATGCTTATGAAATTGTCAAGTAAGATTGATTTATCTTATTCTACCTTCGAGATATGAGCTTTAAATGCTTTTAGAAACTTTTTCCAGGATCTCTCCAGTATTCCTAACTCGTTTCTACAAGAGAGTTAATTTACCTTTCGTTTTCTCTTCCTTTCCTTTTACTCCTGTTCCCCCCTTGGACTAAGGCCAATGCAGGTAAGTCTTGCCATATTCTAATCTTTGTCCCTTTGTACATGTAATTTTTTGTTTGGGTGGGGGAACAATATTTCTCAAAGTAACCTCAGGGTTCATGCAGGAGAAAATTTTGCAGGGTGTGATGGTACCTCCTCCTGTTTTTGATAATTCGGCCTTTTAGGTTCCCGTCTTTCTAGGAGCAACGAGTGGGGCTTGTATGGTTGTGTGGTTTTTTTGAGAGAGTT
The DNA here is from genome assembly GCA_019985065.2 of Arctostaphylos glauca. Lineage (NCBI taxonomy): Eukaryota > Viridiplantae > Streptophyta > Magnoliopsida > Ericales > Ericaceae > Arctostaphylos > Arctostaphylos glauca. The sequence goes on along the minus strand of JAHSPW020000002.1, from coordinate 15,477,440 downwards.
ATATATCTACCATTTGAGTTGGCTACTTGAATCTTCCCTCCCCTATTTTGTATTTTTAGCCTCCTCGCTTTTGGACTTAGTGACGTGAAAATGAATTAATATAAGCAGAAACTGATTATTCGTTCATTTCGCCCTGAGTTTTGATCTCATTCTTGCTTTCTGCATTTTTTTCTTTTTGTTTGCTACTTTTCTATTTCATGGGTTTCTTGTTATGTACTATGCTAACAGCGTGCTTTCCATGTCTGATTGCTGTTAAATTGTGAAGCTTCGCCAAGATAAGAGGTTTGTTTATCCTTGATTTTGTTACCGTCTTAGTATGTATTCTGTACTATGCACAAGTCTGCATTTCTGGTCAGTGGGGTTGCTTATGTTATTCCATGTTGTCTTTCATATGAACGTAATATCCCGGGACTGTTTGTTTTCTCAATTTGTATTGAAAACAATAAAATTCTTTTTTCCAGTTTAACACATTAGGCTTTGTACTCAGTCAGTGAAGTTTGTTTACTCTTTGTGGTTATGTTTTGGCAGGTATCAATGTCATGGCAGAGGTAGACGTACCTGGTCATGCAGAGTCATGGTAATACACTTGTAGACATCAAGTGTTGTTTCTGTTCTTATCATGTTCCATATAGTCCTGTACAATAAACTTTATTTCTGCAAACATCTGAATGAAAAACATATTAAACCGAACAAAAAAGTGTCAATTAGGGTTGGCTACATCAATCATCTTTCCATGCACGCTCTGTGGCAAAACACACTCTAGTAACTGAATGCATGCATGCCCGCGTTTCTCAATCTCTGTGCGTAGACAACGCTAGGGTATTGACTTCTTCTCAACAAGGATGATAACATTGCATAGAAATGTCTTCATGTTTGTGCCAAGAACCTTCACTCTGCCTGGGCCCTGGGTAGCTCTAGGAAATTGGATTGTGAGTTACGTATAAAGTGTAACCTGGAAACTTGTGGGATTTTGACTTATTCTGACATCCTTCAAATTAAGATATCTCAACTTTTTCATTTGCTACCTATGCAGGGGTGCTGGGTATCCTGATCTTTGGCCTTCAGCTTCCTGCAGAGAGCCTCTGGATGTTGCAAAAAACTTCACTTTTGATTTGATTTCTGGCATTTTGACAGGTTAATCTCCATTCATACAGTTTATTTGGAAAAGTCAATTTTACTAGTATAGTTTTTTCCATGAAGATAACCTTCTCTGATTTACAAGGTATGGAAGACTTCCTTTCTCCTTTGGAGACTTTATATTAATGGTCTTTCTATCTGCAGATATGAGGAAGATTTTTCCGTTTGAGCTCTTCCATTTGGGTGGTGATGAGGTTCACACAGGTTAGTAGTATGAGTGGTTTCTTGTTGGCGAAACTTCTTCCTTTGTTGTATGTCTTTAATTCTCTGAATAAAGTTTCACTTAATACTAAAATAGTTTTGTAAGCGCCATTGTTACTGTATATTACCCTTTTTACAGTTCAGATTACCAAGCTGACATTTTTTCTGTTAATTTGCTATCATTTTAGATTTCCAAACCGTTGTTTGCTGTCTCCAGCTTCAGCTACCATATTATGAGGCAAAAAGGACTTCTACTAAATTTCATAGTCTGTTCAATTTGTAGGCAGAGGCTACAAGTGATATTCATTCCTGCAGTTAATATATTTTCAAGGCTTTTGACGGTTATGACCGCATTTGAATGATAAGTGGAATGATAAGAATACCTAGCAAAATATTAACTGGTGTTAATTATCAAACATAAGTTTTATGCTACCATTGATGCTGCATAATGACAGGCAAAGGTAATGTATGATCTCTGCTAGACCCATAGCCATTATTTATTACTTTAAAGAATTCATGTTCCATAGAGATGTGTTTTTATGTTAGTTTTTTTATTATTTTTCAGAAAACATGTTTTCGTCCTGTTACAGTTAGGGAATTAACGAAGAAAACCTCTCCGTCTCTTCATGTGTTTGCATGTTTGTACGTGTTACATACATTGAGATGGTTTTTGTCACGCCCCAACCTAGGTGATATAATGGTACCACCCAGTAATGCGACATGACATCACATGCTAAGCCAAAACCATACCCAATAAAATAAATCTGATCTAAGTTCAAACAAAAACTATGACAAAACTGAATGTGCAGTATAGTACAAAATCATAGAAATATGGGGCATCTCACTGTGGGCCACGCATCCCATATCATCTATACAATAAAGTACAAGCAAGAGCTTGCTTAGAAGAAAAACATAAACTATGGTACAATGAGCCTCGCTCAAAAAAAGAAAGAAATACGTACCCACGACAACAGTTGTACAATGGACCGCCCCATATTTTGAAACATTTGAAAGAGTATCGCTTTTTATGCATGAGCTAACTGTTAGCGAGATGGAAAGAGAGAGAGAGAGAAAGATAAAAGTGTATTAGGTGATCTTCACCCATACACATAATCACTTTATTTATATTACTGGGAACAAAGCCACAAGCCTAACATAGGCGATGTGGGACTAAACACATTTACTTAAAACATAAACTATTCTAACACTCCCCCTCAAGCTGGAGAGTAGATATCGTAAAGTCCTAGCTTGTTACATAGCAATTCTAAGTGTGGTTTAAATAATGACTTCGTAAACATATCAGCCAACTGAGCACCCGTAGACACATACGGGGTAGCTATCACACCACTAGACAATTTCTCGCGCACTAGATGACAATCAACTTCAATATGCTTAGTTCTTTCATGAAATACTGGATTAGAAGCAATGTGAATAGCCGCTTGATTATCACAATATAGAGGAATAGGCAACTGCACACGGAACCCTATCTCCTCTAGAAATGATCGCAGCCATACAATCTCACACGTGGTATGTGCCATTGCTCTATACTCTGCCTCTGCACTGGACCGTGCGACCACTGTCTGCTTCTTACTCTTCCAATTGACCAGATTGCCACCAAGGAATACACAATAGCCAGTAGTAGATCTCCTATCGGATGGCCCCCCTGCCCAATCAGAGTCAGTGAACGCCTCAATGTGTAGATGTCCACTATCTCGGTAAAACAAACCTCGTCCTGGATGTAACTTAAGATACTTCACAATTCTAAGAACCGCCTCCCAATGTGGATGACGAGGAGCAGACATAAACTGACTTACCAGACTCACTGCAAATGAGATATCAGGACGTGTAATCGTAAGATAATTTAGCTTACCAACCAACCGGCGGTACTGATCAGGACTATGGAGCAACTCCCCCTGGTCCACACATAACTTGATGTTAGGATCCATAGGAGTCTCAACAGGCCTAGCTCCCAATAAACCTGTATCCTCAAGAATATCCAACGCATACTTTCTCTGTGACAAGCTAATACCTTCTTTGGATCGGGCCACTTCAATACCCAAGAAGTATCTAAGTTTTCCCAAATCCTTAGTATGAAACTGCTGATGTAAGAAGGTTTTTAGCTCATCAATACCTCGCTGGTCATCACCAGTAATGATAATGTCATCTACATAGACAATCAACAATACTTTCCCCCGGTCAGAAGTGAGAGAGAACACAGAATGATCAGACTGATTACGATGCATGCCAAACCGTAAGACTGCATCACTAAACTTGCCAAACCACGCTCGAGGGGACTGCTTAAGTCCATATAAAGCTTTGCGAAGCCGACATACCTGAGTACGCTCCCCCTGAGCAACAAACCCAGGTGGTTGCTCCATGTAAACTTCCTCTTGGAGGTCCCCATGGAGGAAGGCATTTTTAACATCCAACTGAAACAATGGCCAACCAAGATTGGCGGCAAGAGAAATGAGAATCCGAACAGAACCAAGTTTGGCAACGAGGGAGAACGTCTCCGAGTAATCAACACCAAAAGCCTGGGTGTAGCCTTTGGCAACCAGGCAAGCTTTATAACGCTCAACAATACCATCAGGGAGATACTTGACAGTGAAAACCCAGCGGCAGCCAACAGTAGATTTACCAGCAGGAAGAGGAACTAACTCCCAAGTGCCATTATGATGAAGAGCAGACATCTCTTCTTCCATAGCTATCCGCCACTCAGACAAAGAGAGGGCCTCCTGAACAGTGTTAGGAACAAAAACGGAAGATATGGAAGTAGTAAAAGCACGAAGGGATGGAGACAGATGAGTAGAAGAAACAAATTTAGCAATGGGATGAATAGTGCACGATCGAGTACCTTTACGCTTGGCAACAGGAAGATCAAGATTGTCAGGATCTCGCAACGGAGGGGACGATGTAGCAGTGAGCGGTGGTGGACCTGCTGGCTGAGAAGGCTCTGGCTGAGCACTTGTGGTTTTTTCGGACGACGAACATACACCTGCGAATAGAAAGGGTTTGGAGGTGCAGTACCAGAAGGGACGGCCATAGGGAAGACAGACTCAGACACAGGTTGTTCAGTTGTAAGGACAGACTGTGAATAGAAAGGGAGTGACTCATTAAACGTAACATCAGCACACACAAAATGACGACGTAAGGTGGGAGAATAACATTTGTATCTCTTTTGAGTGCGCGAATAACCAAGAAAAATACACCGAAAGGATCGAGGGTCTAGTTTACTCCGGCCAGGGTCAAGAGCATGAACATAACACGTGCACCCAAACACCCGTGGGGGTAATGAGTGGAGAGGCCGACCGGAAAAAAAGACCATATGTGGAATTTGACCCCCAAGAACAGTAGAAGGCATTCGGTTAATTAAATAACAAGCGGTAAGAACCGCATCACTCCAATAAGACTTAGGGACTTGCATTTGAAATAACATGGCACGCATAACTTCTGATAAATGGCGAATCTTGCGTTCGGCAACTCCATTTTGTTGTGGAGTCCGAGCACATGATGATTGATGAATAATCCCATGATCATCAAAAAACTGAGATAGAATACTATGATAATATTCACGCGCATTATCAGAACGAAATATACGAATGCAGGTATTAAATTGAGTCTTTATTTCCATATAAAATGAGTGAAAAACAGACTTCAATTCAGACCTTTCTTTCATAAGATAAAGATATGTAAGACGGGAGAAGTCATCAACAAAAATAACATAGTACTGAAAACCAAAAACATTGGGCACATGAATAGGCCCCTAAATATCTGAATGAACTAACTCAAAGGGGCGCGACACACGACGCTCTACTCTAGGATAAAAGGTGACACGGTGATGTTTACTAAACTCACAGACCTCACAAGATAACTTTTTAAGAGACCCACAGGAGGGCACTAAACGCTTCAAATTTTGGAGAGATGGATGACCAAGCCTACAATGTTGCTGATATGAGGATTCTGAGGAGTGAAGAGCAACTGACTGAACAGGATTATCATTAGTTAGGTAATACAGGCCACCACGTTCAACACCGCCACCAATCTTCCTCTCCGTCTTGATATCCTGAAACACACAACCATGAGAAAGAAATGTGACAGAACAGTTTAAGGATTTTGTAAGTTGATGAACAGACACAAGATTAAAAGGTAAACGAGGAACATGTAACACAGATTTTAAAAGAAGAGATGGAGAAACAGGAACAGAACCTAAACCAGTAACCTCAGTGGTGGAACCATCTGCCAAAGTAATATGAGATGGTTGACTAATAGATTGACAAGTAGAAAAGAATTTAGAAGCACCAGTCATATGATTATTAGCACCAGAATCAATAACCCAGGGAGTAGAAGACAAAGAAGATGCAACACAAGCAACTGAAGGACCTGTCTGAGCAAGCGTAGCAGTGGAGGAAGGCTGAGTCGACATAAGGCGCTGGTACTGCTGGAACTCTTCTGCGGAGATAGTTACCCGATTGTCAAAGGACTGATGAACCTGTGCTGTATCCTCAGAAATAGCAGCCTGATGAGCCTGAGGAAAGCCATGAAGATCATAACAAAAATCCAATGTATGATTGGTTCCCTGGCAATGAGTGCAAAATCGAGATCCACGACCACGGCCACCACGGCCAGAACTACCTCCCCCTGACAGTCTACCTCCACGACTGCCAGAACTGAAATCACGACCACCAGAGCCCCGGCCACGACTACCCCCCACTGAATCCCGGCCGCGGCCACGGCCGCGACTATAAGAAGAACCAGAACCACCGGAGAAAGTAGAAGCCAAAGCTGAACGGTCAGAAGATGGCACAGGAGGTGGCGTAGAAGCACAAGACTGACGAAGACGACTAAAGACCTCGTTGAGAGAAGAAAGATCACTAGAACCTAGAATTTGATTACTAACTGGGCCAAAGTCTGAGGAGGCACCAGATAGAAATCGAGCAACCTCCATACGCTCACGCTGACGTCGCACAACCTGGATATCAGTAGACAGTGGCTCACAAACATGAAGCTCATCACAAATACGACGAAACTTAGCATAATACGCCTCCAAAGATAAATCACCCTGGCATATAGAAAAGAAAGACTGATGAAGATCATATGTGCGACGGAGATTGTTCACACCAGAATACATCGCCTGAGCCTGTGTTCTAACCTGTTTGGCTGTCTTGAGGAACATCAATGAGCCAGCAATATCTTCTTCCATACTATTACACAGTTTACTACGAATTCGAGCATCCCTAGGTTTCCATGCAGCAAGCGCAGTAGTATCTGAAGGTGGATCATCAGTCAAGAAATGAGACTCAGAATCTCCCTCATAGTAAACCTCGACTGCCTTAGCCCAAATAGTATAATTAGTACCCTTCAAACGTGTGGATGTAATGGGCTGCCTCTCTCGAGACCGAGAACTACCAACAACAATAGACCCAGAACTAGAACCAGAACCAGACCTGTCTTCAGACATTTTGCTAAAATAATGAGAAGCAACAACACCAACAAACCCAAATACCAACACGAAATCTACTAACAATCTGATCAACTTTGTCTATTATCCACTGGAAATCAACCAACCATACTATCCAGTGGAAGAAACCAACACCAACTCAACAGTAGTACCCAACGATGCAGATGTAGCAACCAAACAGTAACCAGCCATGCGTATACCACACATCAGGAAAGAATCGAAGTACCGGACTTCGAGGTGCAGACAGAGGCGCAAAGAAGCAGAACCAAACAGCAAAAAAGGCGTCTGATCTGGGTCTGGTCGGAGGCAGAACCAAACAGCAAAAAAAAACGGCTGGAACAGAGGCGGCAGCAGGAGGTTGGCCGCTGGGAGTTGATGGCGGCAGCAGAAGGGTAGGGAAGGAAGGCGGCAGATCAGTAGCAGTGGCGGCTGGTGGGCTGATGGCAGAAGGCGGCAGCAACCTGGGCGGCTGGTGGGCTGATATGGGTGCGACAGAACAGGCGACTGAGGGTGGTGCGGCAGAACAGGCGGCAGAGGGTGGTGCGGCAGAACAGGCGGCAGAGGGTGGTGCGGCAGAACAGGCGGCTATTAGGGTTTAGGGTTAGGGTTTAGATGTAGAGGGTTTAGGGTTAGGATTTGGTTTAGGGTTTAGACGAAGGGTTAGGTTTAATTTCTAGGGTTAGGATTTATCTAGGGTAGAATACGATCGCGCTCTGATACCATGTTAGCGAGATGGAAAGAGAGAGAGAGAAAGATAAAAGTGTATTAGGTGATCTTCACCCATACACATAATCACTTTATTTATATTACTGGGAACAAAGCCACAAGCCTAACATAGGCGATGTGGGACTAAACACATTTACTTAAAACATAAACTATTCTAACACTAACCACAGGCACAATGAGTATAACTAGATCATATAAATCAGAACAAAAGTAAAACCACTATGATCAAGTTAAATTGAATAACTCTTTCAGTAAAACAAATATTCTTATAGACCGCCACAAGGTCTAACCACTCATTTCATAATCCATATAGCTAAAGGGTCGTCTACCTTTAACCAAAGATATGATAGAACTGTTAATATGAGAATCAACTCAATTGAGTACATTGGCAACAATGTTCTAAAAATCGCTAGGCGCTAGTCGGGCGGTGGGGGACCTTCTAGCGTCTAGGCCTAGTAATCGGGGATTAATCGACCTAGGAGGATTAGTCAGGTTTTTTCCTTTTTGTAATAAATATTTCTATAAAGTTCAAAGTTGTTCTAATATAATACACTATTATACAGATATTATACACCATTGTACTGATATAAGCTATAATATAATACTGATATTCTACAATACATATTCTACAATACATATATGTATATATATATAGTATGAGAGGCAAGCGAGAGAGAGAGACGACATCGAGAGAACTGTAGCTCTATAAGTTCCGTAACAGTTCTTATAACCCTAGTAATACTTAATCTATACTACGTCATTTTAATTGCCCGATTTTTATTTTCCCATCGGCCAACTAATTGACAGTCTGATTAGTCGGCGATTAGCCGATTAGACTCCGACTAGGTGACCAGCCGATTTCCCTCAGCGATTTGGGTGTAGTCGCCTAGGTGACCAACCGATTACCGATTAATCGCCGATTAGTCGGCCGATTAATCCGATTTTTAGAACACTGATTGGCAATATTAGAGACCATTTCATATAATCCTCAATGGTAAGGAAACAGCCACATATCACATATGCGAGCTAATATAAATAAGCTCAGAATAGGGACGAACACTCCAACATTAGCCTAGAATCAGGGCCAACAAGGCTATTATAGCATGAATCTAAAAACACATTTCACAAATATATTCAATCCATAATATTCCAACGAATTAAATCTTGGTTCATAAAACAGTGCACATTGAATAAATATAAACAAAATATTTAATTCCAATCCATATGATAATTCGTGTACTCACCTTTTACAACCACGGGATTAAGTGGGACCTCAACCTAACTCCTAGGCGGAGCTAAAGTAGGCATAGACCTCTCTGAACTCACCATGAGTCACATAATGATGCAAATGAGCATTTTGAATTTATCCGTCTATGCGTGAAAATGCATGCGAATATTAAATTTGGTCCATAATTTATGTTTAAGCATGTCTCAATTAACTTAATGGGCCGATGCACTTCAATTCTATTTTTTTTATTAAAGATCTAAATAGAGTATTTAACGCTTTTAGATTTCCAACACATTAAAAAAATAGCACTTCAATCATAATTACCATCATTCAAAGTAATCCTTTACTGTCAGAACAAGTAGTCTGCCCTTTAAATACCCAGATTCAGAAATTACTTTCCACTTTTATAAATATTATTTCCACATTAGAAAACATATTTTCAGTGAATAAGCTGAACTTGAACCCGACTCCCTAAACTAACTTCTAGTTGTTTTTTTATAGTACTACAAGGCTAGGCAATTAGTTCCAGCAACTTGGATTCACTGACTTAATTTAAAAGGAAAGAAATATGAGTAATTTACATGTATGCCATATGAATTTCCAAACTCTAAAACTAAATATTCCACAAGATACACGCATCTAAGAACAAGGACATAGAATCGCTTACCAGTACATACAACATAAAATATTATTTTTCGTTTCCTTTTCTTATATGCTTTTCCCTTTCTCTATGTGCAGGAAAAAATTATCTCACTTAATTTATTGAAGAAAAGACTGACACAAGGCATTTATGTGCAATTTGTATTTTTTTCACCCACAATATCACATGCTAATGTTGAGATGCGTGATTTGGGTCTCACATTGTACTCCTGGACATTGAGTTATCTAGTTCTGACCTTCATCACGTTTATGCTGTTATTTTACAGATTGTTGGACCTCAACTCCACACATTCAACAATGGTATGTCTACCTTTAACATTCTTTATGGTTGTTATGAGCCTGACTGTGATGAAAAGTTTGAAGGTTCACGTTTCATATATATCGTTTCCTATGCAGGCTTCAAGATCATGACATGACTGCTAAAGATGCATATCAGTATTTCGTACTCAGAGCTCAAGAAATAGCCATATCAAAGAATTGGAGCCCTGTCAATTGGTATGTTGTGATCACATACCAAAATTTTATTAGTGGCTTGAGATTTTCTTTGAGACGATTTGAGGAGAGTTCATTTCTCAGTTGTCCTGGTATCTGTTTTATTAGGTTAAGAAAGTTTTGCAGAAAAAGTAACAGTTATGGTATGCGTTAATGGAATGCTAAATATTAGAACTCTCAATAGTCCTTTAACAATCAACATGTTAATTAAAGGCTGTATTATTAAAGAGGTGATCTGTTGTCAAATTTCTCTTGTATGTCGTTAAAACTCTGCCAATGGTCTTTTGGGAATAAAGAGGGCATCAAATCCAAAGGATTTTACGAAATACTGCCAAAAACTTGAGTTTCAGGTCTGCAAGAGGTCAATGTACTAGGGCTCATGCCCAAATAGGGGCTTTCTTTTCTCTTGCATGCTCCAAACATGCTGCACGGATAAAAAGATTGCACAACTCCATGATTTATCCATTATCAAAGTGAAATGAAGTGTTAACTTCTTAATAATATCACTAACGATGTTGGAATGCTATGAAATAAATATCTGAAAAGATTAAAAAACATCGTATTTAAAGTAACTGCCACATAAGTAGAATAAATTTATGGATTCTGAAGAAATGCAACATAGTTTGCTAAATAGAATGCTTTAGGACCAGTGCTTCTTGTCCTTGATAATATACTGCAGAACTGTGGAGTGTGAGCTAGGAGGCAGAAGTAAAAAAAGTCAGGGAGCTGAGATGGCTGGAATCTCAGTACCTTCTCCAGCTGCTGAAAGTGAAAGAATTACTGAGCATCTAGAGTCAATCTTAGGGCAGCAGTCACTACTGCAATGAAAGGGCAATCCCACTGAACTTACAACTTGAAGAAGCAACAAAATAATTTGGTATCGATGTCAAGGTCAGTCCCAACTCCCACAGTTTTAGCATTAGTAGTGCCCGGGCCTTCTGAAGCCGAGCGGCATCGCCCAAACTTCCTCACGTGGAGGTTTCAGGTTCGATCCCCATGTGGGGTTATCGGGGTGATCCATGTTCCCTTATCCTTAGATGTAGTCTAGAATAGGTTCTTCCTTGTGGGAAAAAAGAGAAAGCTTTAGCATTATGAGTAACAACACTTCCACTGTATTTCCAGAACCTCATAACGATTGTTTTCGGGTTGTGGCACTCGAATTATCAGAAAAGGCTAAATTTCTGGAAAAGGAACAATTTTAACTTCAAATTATATTGTTTTGACAAGAGAGGCTGGAGGTCCATGTAGGGAAATGCTGCAAAAATTAAGAAATAGAGGAGACAAGCTACTAGTTTGATCTATAACCTGATATCAAGAGGAAGATTAGGACCAAATTTTCTCTTTTCTAGCTCGCAAATGCACCAAAGGATGTAGGATCAAAAGCATATAGTGAGAAGTGTGGTACAGAGGTCCCCACCGGTGAGAAGGGAAAGGCTCGGCTCGGACCCAAACCGGATGGGCCTAGCAAAGAATTTGACACACATTCTTCTTACTCCATTGATATTCTATACAGATAGCAAATTGTGACAGTAACTATGTTTTTTCCTCAGGGAAGAAACCTTCAATGCATTTCCAACAAAACTCAACCCGCGGACTGTGGTGCATAACTGGTGAGTTTCAGATAGATTTCCATAAGCAGTTATACATTTGTACCAGTCCAGACTCCAGAGGCTTAATGGTTCAGCTTGTGAACAATGTTTATACAGGTTGGGTGGTGGTGTTTGTCCAAAGGCCGTTGGACAAGGTTTCAAATGCATTTTCAGCAATCAAGGATTTTGGTATCTTGACCACTTAGATGTCCAATGGGATGGTGTATATAATGCTGATCCACTTGAAGGAATAACAGACGCATCCGAGCAACAACTTGTTCTTGGAGGAGAAGTGTGCATGTGGGGTGAGACAGCTGATCCCTCAGTTGTTCAGCAAACGATATGGCCTAGAGCTGCTGCAGCTGCAGGTATGCGAATTGGTACTTGACCAATTGAACTAACTATTGGTGGAATTCAATTGCATTGTTATGCCTAGCAGGTAGAGCAAATGTTAGTGGTTTTGAGGTCTTCTTTATGTCCCGTTGGGTGGTACAGTCACTGGCGGATCCAACCAAGGACCAAGGAGGTCACGTGAGCCTCCTAAAATCTCCATGAATTTTTTTTTTTTTTACTATTTTGAGTTTTAAATAAAACATTTCTTGTGTGGGGTGTGTGCACATATACTATTAAACAAATTTTATTTTAAAATTTTGAGTTCACGGTCAATCACAAAATATTTTTTTTTATGTAAACGGTGAAATTTTAGATTTTTTTCGAAAATAAAATTTAGAAACTACGACCAGGGATTTAAATGAGCGGTGTCGGTCAGTTTTTTTAATGCGACACTAGCAAAATGAGCATATTTTTTTGCTCTTTTTTTTTTTACTTTTGCCATTGCTACATTAAAAAATAACAAATACCACTCATTTGAACCATTTTCGGTCGTGTTCTTTGAATTTTATTATCAATAAAATTCTAAAAATTTACCGTTTACTTAAAAAAAAATTGAGATTAACTGCAAACTCAAAATTTGAAAATAAAATTTTGTTAACGGTGTGTGCTGTGCACACAAGAGGTGTTTTATTTAAAACAAAAAAGGGTACCATTTTATTTAAGCTAAATTTGCTTTCATTATATTGCAGTGTGACTTCTGAGAATTTTTTTTAAGTTTATTCTAAATAAGTCACCCTACTGTATGAAATTCCTAGATCCGCCGCTGGGTACAGTTGCTTTTTGAAGTGCTTTTGGTTTAAGAGCTTTCTATAATATAAAGTAGGTTGTTATAAAGAGTTAGGACTTTGTGGTTCCTGCACCTGAGAATAACTTTTTTATTCTCTTTTATGCTAAATCCCTACGGTTACTGCTTTTTCTGGAGAGTACTGCTAGGTGAAAACATCGACACTCAAAACACTAAGGCTATGTTCGTTTGCTTGTTTGGGAAATTTTTTCCCAAACAAGTTTCTGAAAAAAAATTTCCATAACATTTTTACTTTTTTCCCAGACAACTTCATCTCTCTGTAAAAGAAGAGAGAGAAAGACACCTCGAAAATGCCGAAAAAATTTAATTCCTAAATTTTTTTTGAAACACTTGTACCAAACATCTCAGAGTTTTTTCTCCCAAAAATCGTTTCAAAAACACTTAATCAAACACACCCAAGTGATACTGCCAACCACACTCTTTTTCGTTTATCACATTGCCAACCACACACCCTGTCACGATTCTTTATGACACCCTTTTCAGGTTTAAGCAGTGGAGATATGCACATTTATTCTCTTTTCATCTCCTTGCTTTATCGGAGTTTCTTTCTTTTAGTTAGGCCTTTGCTTTACTGGGGACTCTAAAGCATGCTCATTAGTTAGTACTCTTTGTTTTCTTCTGTAGAGCGTTTGTGGAGCAAAAGAGAGGCCATATCTACAAGGAATAATAATATCACTGCATTACCTAGGCTGCAATACTTCAGATGTCTATTGACTAGGCGCGGGGTTCCAGCTGCTCCGGTTACAAATTTTTATGCACGAAGCGCTCCAAGTGGCCCGGGATCATGCTACGATCAATAACTATTCTGTTGGCCTTATGTAGTTCTTCAAACATTGCATACAATTTGGTATTTCCAGCTGGCGAATACCTCTATTGCTTTGGTGCAATATCCCCGTACTGGTTTGTCATACTTTGGGTTGTCAATTATATAATGAGATCGTTGCTGCTTTCATGATTAAGTGCATCTAACTGCTTTCTGTAATTCGCAGACAATGTCGTTGTTGCTGTGACTTACGGTATTAATGTTGCTCCTTCATTTGTTTCAATGTACTTGCTTTTAAGCCAATCCATATGAAAGCATATTTTCTGATTCGTGCCTCCCTAAAATGGATTTTCTGTACTGTAAATCAAATTGGCTTCATTACTATTATGTTGATGAATACCTTTTGTTTGTAGAGACACTATTATCTTCCCCTCTATCCTTTTTTTTTGTTTGTTTTGAGACGAGGGACAGAATCGAGCTTACTGGGAAGGCGGAGTTTTCTTGCCACAGGCTGCAGGAAAGCATTCTGAAAGCGAAACCTTGAAAAATAAAAGGAGCATTTGATGCCACGCTCTTAAATCTGGTTCTTGCCCAACTTGTCAAATAGACTGAAGAAAACTGGGTAAAATCTTGCGAATCACTCTTGACATGGTCATAGGCTGTAATTCTTTGATGCAATTCTTTTCTATCTTGAATTCAACAAAGCCATGGATTAAAGTTTTGCTGACTGCATATTTTTTGTTTATGGGTTGTTCCTATTTCTGTAGGTGTGCTAAACTTATGTTCACAAATTTAGTCCAAGGTCTTTGCTTGACTTGAATGACTTGGAACAACTGCCAAGTCTTCAACTTTATGCTTGCTTACATGACCAGACTAATCCACATGCCTCTACTCCTTTTTACCAGCACCTTTCTTAGAAATGCCATCCCAAGCTCACACATCTCCTTGCTAGTAACAGGGTTTGGAGAGGTGTTACGTAGGCAGTTTCACTTTCTTTCTTTTTGGTGGTGAGATTGACCTGTTATGGTCTGAATTGTATCTGCGTCACCCTTCAATATCTTTTCTTTCACATTAAACTGGAGAGTGGGAATGGTGAATAAGGACTTATGACTCGTGAGTCTGTTCTTTCATATGACACTGGAGAGTGCAAGGTGGAAACCTGAAGAAATGGACTATTGAATTGTCCTAAATCACAGACCTATGGGAGAGGATCTCCATGTATCATACTACTACTGTTCACTGAAAACCCGCATATAAGGATCTCTATGTTGTGAAGAGCAAGCCGTCAACTCTGTGAAGGTATGTTTCTGTGAAGGTATGATTCTGTTTTAACAATTTTCAATACAAATTAGAGGAACTACTCTCGATCTCGAAGGTTTTGAAGAGGACTCAAATTTATTTTTATTTTTTGACTTCTATTTATTGATGTTCAGTTTTTATAGTAAGTTTAGGTGTGACAAACAGTCTTGTCTAAAAAAGAACAAACAAATAAATTAACAGAAACTTGGCTGGTTCACATTTATTGATCCACTCCATAGAACTTAATAATGTCAGAATTTCTCAACTCAGGAGTAGATGAGAAAGAAAAAGGGATGAAGAGGTACTAAAATTAAATTATATTAATATCAAGTTAACTTCTACTCCAATGGCTTAAGGGTTAGGTCATCCAGTTGGGGAACCTAAATATGAGGCTTATCCCTAGCTTCAAAAAAAGTAATTCAAATCATTTGTTTTGTTTGATTCGTCAAGTGTTAAAATAAGTTAAAAAAATCACTTTGAACGGATATAAGCAGCGATATGATTGAGATGGTTCATCTCAAATATGTACTAGTAGTGAAATTTTCTCAATAAAAATATATTTTATTCACATCATTTATGATGTCCAATTTATGTAATTGTTTGCGCAATCGAAATACTTAAGAAATTGTAGGCCATACCCGGGATTTTAGGTCCATGAGACCCAAAACCCAAGGAAATGTGGGCTAAGAGGCCGAGGATAAGCCGCGTCAAGTCCGTGGGCCGAGGCAAGGCCCCCGAAATTCTACGAGCCAAATTCAAGGCCATAGAAGTTTGTAGGCCGAGGAGGCACACGAAGACGCTGCAGTGGCCCAACCACGGAGTGAAGGGGTAGGAACAGCGGTCCAGCCGTGATACCAAGGAGAACCCCCTACGAGGGGGAGGGGGATGCCCGCTAACCCCAATGGCCCAGTCGCGGGAAAGCAGGGCATGGACCCCCTAGCGGCCCAGTCGCGGAGGGGAGGGGCTGAGCCCAACGGCCCAGCTGGCAGCAATGCTGCAAAAGAAGGTCCCTACACAAGGAAGGGTTGAGCCCAGTGGCCTAGCTACGAGCCAGCCAAGCGGTAGTGCTGCGGAGGAGAGAAAAGAGAGGAGGGAGAGAAGAAAGAGAGAGAGAAAGAGGAACCACGGGGGGCCACGGGTGTCAATGTAGTGGACCCTCCTCCCCTAGCCATGGGGAAGCCACCCCCAATAGCCAGCCGCGGGGTTTGGAAGCCATAGGACCAAGCCCGAGCCTGAGCTGCGGAGATTGGGGGCCACGGGGCCAAGTTAGAGCCAGAGCCACAGGGGTCGGGGATTGCGAGGTCGAACCTGAGCCGCGGGGGTTGGGGGCTGCGGGGCCAAGTTCGAGCCCGAGCCCAAGCTGTAAAGGTTGGGGAACGCAGGCCAAGCGTGAATTGCAGAGTCGTAAAGGTCGGTGGCCACGGGATCAACTCGAGATGCAAAGCCGCAGAGGTTGGAGGCCGAGCTCGAGATGTGGAGGTCACCGGCTGCGGGGCCTAGCCCAAGCCGCAGAGTTATGAAGGTTAAGGGTCACAGGACCGAGCCCGAGCTATAGAGCCATGGAGGTCGGGGAATGCATGACCGAGACCGAGCCGTGGAGGTCTGGGGGCTGAGCTTGTGGTGTAGAGCCACGACGATCGGGGGCCACATGGCCTAGCCTGAGCTGCAAAGCCGCGGAGGTCAGGGTCTCCAGGTCGAGCCTAAGTTGCGGAGGGTCCCCAGGTCGAGCCTAAGCTACGAAGGTCAGGAGCTACAGGGCTGAGCCCGAGCCGCAAGGGTTGGGGGCCACGGGGCGGAGCTCGAGCCGCAGAGGTCAAGGGCCACGAGGCCGAGCCCAAGCCAAAGCTAGAGCCTTGGAGGTCAGGGGCCATGGGGGGAACACTCTTGCTACACCTAAGCGCTACTAGAGTCCAAGGGGAGGCCAGAGACATGACCAAATGGCTAGCATCGATCAAGTGAACGCAAACAGAGGACAAATAAAGGGGAGGCCAAAGACATGACCGAGGAAGAACTTCAAATTCAGAGTTTGGATTCTAGTGCGTGCCTACCCAAGCCGCGATAGCAAGGCTCGGGTGAGGGGGCTCGCGAAGGCTAGATGGCAACAATCGGGGAGAGACCGAGTGCATGGTCTCCTGACCCTACTCACGGGAAAAAAAGGGGACTAGTGGATCGGTGTGGATCGGTGGCTTTAAAGGAGGAAGGGTTGCCGCGGGACCTACCGTCACCTCAAGTCACAGTGGGGGCGAGGTCACTGTGGTCAGACACTTTGGAAAAGGAATACGTGTCAAATATACACTGGCACACTTGGCGTCAGAATATGGGCCTGGTGTGCCTATATATACTTGACCCCCTCGTGTCATCTTAAGGTTGGAAAATGATTGACATAGGACATTCTAGAGAGAGAGACCCTCCTTAGGCTTGAGAGAGATTTTATCCCAGCCTTCTCATAGTCTATTCTCTAGGGCTTATCTCTCACCTACCTTCCTAGGCCCATTTCAAAATTAGAGAGAACTGTCATTCTCTTTCTCCTGGTGTTTGTCTTCTCTTTCATCCTTTTCACTTTTTCTTTTTTCTCTTTAGCTAACCATATTTCACTGTTCTTAATTTCTTGAACATATTCTACTTGAATATTCTTTCTTAGCAAAATCCATCTCCCTACAGAAATCAAACAAAATGAACAAATCAGATCACCTGTTAGAATTCAGAATGGACACATAACCAACCTGCCGGTCCGACTGAGTTGAACTCACAGGGATTCTCATGTTAAATTAATTTAAGATTGACTCCTCTCAAATTAACCCTCAAATCTAAATTAAGCATGTCTAAAAATACTTATCAAAATCTTAATTGCAAAGTAAATTAATAACTCTTCATAAACTCTTATTTACAACAAATTCAAATCAACTCAAAAAATTTACCTTCAAAAATAATTGTAACACAATTAGCAATAAAAAAAATAGAGAAAACTTATATTTTGAAACAAAGATAGAAACCTATTTTTCATTTTTTGGATTTACGAGAAAGTGAGAAGTGAGAAACTTAACTAAAATTAACCTAAATGTAGATCTATGATGTTTTTGATACAGCGGAAATTGAAAGGAGGAGAATGAAGAAGATACACAATTATAGATGAACTCCTCATTTTTTACTGATGAAAAATGAATATACACAATTTTACTGGATCAATTTACAATGAACAGATTACACTTTATATAGCTGAACTAACCGACTTAGCTACAATCAGAAATTGCACCACGTGGAAAGAGAGAATTGCCAGTTGTCAGCTAACTAACTAATTGATCTAACAAACTTCATAAATGGCACGTGACGACACTTTCAAGAAAGCCACTTCAATTAACTTGATTGCCAGGATAACCTCAGTCATTAGCTGAGGAATTATCTGCTGTGATATGGTCTTGAGGCAACTTGAGTTTATGCTGAGTTTGTATACTTGACATCCCCCCACAAACTGATATGGCCATAGGATGAAGCATCAATTTGGCAGTAAGAAGGCCAAAACGTTGAACAATGAGTGGTTTGGTAAAGATGTCAGCGAGTTGATCATGGGTTGGGACATATTTGATGACCACTTTGTGATGAAGAACTTTTTCCCGAATAAAATGATAATCCACCTTAACATGTTTAGTTCTATAGCATGAAATGTAAGATTGGAGGCTAATGATATATCAGAGACACTATCACACCAAAGTACAAGAACAGAGGAAAGATGAGCAATGTCTAAATCCTGAAAAAGCTGAGACAACCAAACAATTTCAGTTGCGACATTGGCTAAGGCTTTGTACTCAGCCTCTGTAGAAGAACGGGCAATAGTAGGAAGTTTCTTAGCAGACCATGAAATGAGATTGGCACCCATAAAAATGCAATAACCACCAGTGGACTTCCAATCAGTATAGTCCCCAGCCCAGTCGGCATCAGAGAAACCAGAAAGTTGAAAAGAACCTTTCACGAAAGTAAGACCATGATGAATGGAACCTTGAACATACCGGAGAATGCATTTCACAGCGTGAAAATGACTGAGTAAATGATTGTGCATATGTTGACACACGGAATTAACAGCATAGGCCAACTCAGGTCGTGTTAAAGTGAGATATTGGACAAAACCCACTATAGTTCTATAGAATTCAGGATTATCATAGGTAGGATCATCTGGTAAATGGGGTGGTTTAAGAGCAGAGGGAGAACCACAAGGACGACAGTCAGTCATACCAGCCTTGGTCAATAAATCCTTAGCATACTTGGTTTGAGATAAAAAGAGACTATCAGATGTACGAACCACTTCGATGCCAAGAAAGTAATGCAAAGACCCCAAATCTTTGAGAGCAAACTCTTTACCCATAGTTTGGATGATGTGAGTAATAAGAGCAGAATTGTTACTAGTAATTAAAATGTCATCAACATAGACAAGAACATAAATGACATCTTGCCCTTGGTGAAATATGAATAAAGAGGAATCCGCAGAGCTATTTTGAAGCCTTGAGACAAAAGTTGTTGAGATAAGAGATCATACCAAGCCCTAGGTGCCTGCTTAAAGACCATACAATGCTTTGTGAAGTTTGCAGACATGAGAAGGATATGTAGGATTAGTGAAGCCCTGTGGTTGCTTGAGATAGACATCCTCTTAAATTTTACCATGAAGAAACGCATTAGAAACATCAAGCTGTTTGATAGACCAACCATGATGCACGGCGATGCTTAAGACAACCCGGATAGTTTGTTGTTTGATGACAGGAATAAACGTTTTAGTGTAATCCAAACCTTCAGTTTGTTGAAAACCTTGTGCAACCAAACGGGCTTTGTAGCGAGCTATAGTGCCATCAGAATTTTTTTTTAATCTTAAAGATCCATTTGCAACCAATAGGATAACAATCTGCAGGTGGAGGCATAAGAGACAAAGTATTCTGATTAGGAAGAGCAGTGTACTCTTCTTTCATGGCCTGTTGCTATTTTGGGAAGTGCATGGCTTGTTTAAAAGTACTAGGTTCCACAGTAAGAGAAGAAGAAACTGCAACTAGAGACAAAGGAACTCGGGGAACTGTTATGCCATTTTTTGATCTTGTTAGCATAGGATGTGTAGGAACAATTGATGGAACAACTGGAGAATGTGGTAAAGAAGATAGAGAAGCAGGAGATGTAGCAATAGGAGAAATAGAAACTGGAGAAACAGATGAAATAGGAATTGGGAAAATAGTTGAAACAGGAAAAGAAATAACAAGATTGTTGGGTGAGAGAAAAGGCTTAGAAGCAAGAACAAAATTAGGGACAGTAGAAGGAGGAGGAGAAACAATAGGAATAACAGAAGAGTTAGACTGAAGGATAGTGGAGTAAGGAAAGTCATGTTCAATGAATCGAACATGCTTAGAAATATAAACCTTGTTAGAGATAGAATCCAAACACCTATAACCTTTGATTGTAGAGTAATACCCAAGAAAAATGCAAGGTGTGGATCGAGGTTGAAGTTTATTAGAAGTGTACGACCTAAGCCAAGGGAAGCAGCAGCAGCCAAATGGTTTAAGGGACTTATAATCTGGTAGTGTATGATATAATGCTTAAAAGGAATCTCAAAATTGAGAGATGACTGAGGTAATTGATGAGATATATAGCCGTGGTCATGGCTTCTAGCCAGAACTGAATAGGGAGATGAGATTGGAAAAGTAATGCTATGGCAGTTTCTACAATGTAGTCATGTTTTTGCTCAGCCATACTATTCTGTTTAGGAGTATAGGGACAAGTTGTCTCATGAATGATGCCAAATTTGGTAAAGAGAGAATGCATTAGAGAATTTATAAACTCCCCACCATTATCAGATCGAACAACTTTTAGAGGAGAAGAAAATTGGGTAACCACATGCTATCGAAAAGCTTGAACATTAGAACTAACCTCAGATTTAGCCATTAAAGGAAATAGCCAATAGTAGCTGGTGAAATCATCAACTAAGAGTAGGTAAAACCCAAAAACTTTAAAAGAAATAATAGGGGCTGGACCTCAAACATCCATGTGCACCAATTGAAAAGGTGCAGTAGTAGCAGTATGAGAAACAGGAAAAGGAAGTTTATGACACTTGGCCATTTTTGCAAAAATAACAAGCTAGTTCCAAAGGTTTTGTGATACCTAGATTGACTTTATTACAAAGAGAATGTAAAACTTTAGTACTGGCATGCCCCAATCTTCTATGCTAGGTATCAGCATAAGTAGAAATGGTAGAGAGGACCTTTGCATGTTTAGATGAAGGCAGAAGGGGATACAACCCTTGATGGCACATTCCCTGATGAAGAATCTGAGATGTGGCCTTGTCCTGGATTACATATCCATGAGCATCAAAAATAATCTGGCAATTATTATCAGAGGCAAATTGATGCACTAATAACAGATTATGGGAAATGTACATGAAAAATATTGGTCAGTTGAAAAGAAGTGTCTGGAGTAGGCAATAGTCCTTTACCTGAGTACTAGACAGGGATATTATGACCATTTCCCACCATAACTTGATCAGCACTCGGAGAAGAATGAGATAATGTAATGTGGTGAGAATTATTTGTCACATGAGAAGTAGCACCTGAGTCAAAGTACCAAGGACTTTGTTGTGCTGAAAATGGAACATGCTATTGAACACCACAATTTGGAGCAAAAGTTGAAGCAAAAGTATTATCTGCAGTAAACAAAGCCCGAGGAACAGAAGATGGAGCCTGACTTTGATTGAATGTTGGTTGAAAATGATAAGGAGAATTCAACACCATTTGTGGATTATATTGAGAGTTTTGAGAGAGAAATGGTGGCTTATAGTTAAGATTTTGCTTGTGGTGACATGCGAAAGCCATATGATTTGTTTTTCCACAAATCTGACAGCCAACAAATTGATATTGCCCAACAGATTGAAATTGCCCTTGTCCTGTATTTTGATAATAACCAGGTGAAAAACTTTTTTGAAAATTATTTCCCTTGTACCTATTGTTATTCCTCCTAGTACCATAATCAGATTGCAAACCTCCAGTTGGATAATTGTTCTGAAAGTGATGTCCAGAACTCTATGAATTAGAACCAACCTGATGAAAATATGGCGCACTAGAAAACTAGATATAGGTTGAGTTGAGGTTATATTCTGGTGTGACATATTCTGTCCCGAAAGAACACCTTGAGCAATTAGAACAGTTGATGAATGCACTTGTGAATAAGAATCTTGATCTATATGAAGATCTTCAGCCAGTAAAATTGAGGATAGATGTCCAAAGGAAATATCATCAAAATGTGTCCTAATACTTTGCTTGAGTGAATTATACTCCTTTAGCAATCCATGAAGAGTATGAAACATAAGATCCTCATCTTCAACCTTTGTTCCTGATGTAGCCAATTTTTGGATGATCTCCTTAATTAAATCAAGGTGTAATTCCATTGATGAAACCTTTTTTAGGTTAAAGAGTTTATTTTTGAGATCATGAACATGTGATCTTGAAAGTGTACTAAATTTTTCTTCCAACTTATCCCAAACTTGATAGGAGTGTTGAGATCCAACAACATGAGGAAGAATTGATGGAGATAACGTTGCAATAATACAAGATAAGCATCTTATCTATGCGATTCCATTTAACAAAATCTGGATTTGCTATCTGATTCCCAGATTCATCAACAACTTGACTATTAGGTATGGAAATGGAACCATTCACACATTGGAAAAGATTGTTAGCCAATAATGCGTTCTCGATTTGAGTTTTCCAAGCAAAATAATTGGAAGTCTCAAGCTTCACTATGATGAATGACTAAAAATTCGTAATAAGAAAAGATAGAGAAGAAGGTATATACTTTGAAGTCTGCAATTTCACCATTGTTGGCTATAACAAAGACCGTTATTCATTTTGATTGATTCTTCTTGAATTAGGATGATTGAAATACTTTCGTCCTAGAGTGGCTCTAATACCATGAGGAACTTAACTAAAATCAACCTAAATGTAGATCTATGATGTTTTCGATATAGCGGAAATTGAAAGAAGAAGAATGAAGAAGATACACAATTATAGATGAACTCCTCATTTTTTACTGATGAAAAATGAATATACACATTTTTACTGGATCAATTTATAATGAACAGATTACACTTTATATAGCTGAACTAACCGACTTAGCTACAATTAGAATTGCACCACATGGAAACAAAGAATTGCCAGCTGTCAACTAACTAATTAATTGATCTAACAAACTTCACAAATGGCGCATGATGACACTTTCAAGAAAGCCACTTCAATTAACTTGATTGTCGGGATAATCTCAGTCATTAGCAAAGGAATTATCTGCTATGATATGGTCTTGAGGCAACTTGAGTTTATGTGGAGTTTGCTTACTTGACAAGAAGAAATAAAAGAGAAATTTTTCTTCCTTATTTGATTTTAAAGAGTATATAAAGAAACAAGAAAATAAATTATCAAAACAAAAGAAAATCCTGATAAAAAAAGCCACTCTTTTTAATTTTGTTGTTTGCTTTCTTCTCAAAAGTTAACAAAGGAAAAAATAAAGTTTCTTTCGTGTGCGAAGAAAAATGACCTTATATTTTATTTATTTTTTTGTAATTTTATTGTTTGCCTTCTTCTCAAAAGTTAAAACAGAGTGGAAAAAAAAGTCAAGAAAAGGAAAGAAATGATAGAACAATATGGAAAACTACCCCACTTCACTCTCTCACTACTCACCACAGTGCCTCCTCCCATTCCATCCCTCTAAGAGCATTCCGCACTAATCTCTTTATTTTTTATACTAAATTAGAGAGAAAGTTTTACTTTCCTATTTTAGGGAGTTATATTTTGTAATGTCTTGTACATCAGATTTTCTATTCTATCTTTATTTTATTAAAATATTTTTTTCCTTTTATATTTAATTCAAATATTATAAGGGAGGAGAAAATGAAAAAATAATAATAATAAAATATTAGGAGCGAATAGTGACACCCTAAAACTAGGGAGTCACTATTCATTTTAGAAAACAGAGAAAATAGATAAAGAGACTGATATGAGCATTATTAAAAGAATTTGCTCCTCAAATTAGGAAAGAAACATATTTTAGGAGACTGATGCGGATGTATTAAATCAATAACTCTTGAGTTTCTCAAGGTTACAGTAATTTTAAATTAATTTAAGAAATTTATTTTTAAGAATAATTGTAACACATGGTTTTTCAAATTTAGTTAGCGATATAAAAGAGAAAAACTGTAGAAAAAATTTATATTTTGAAATAAGAGATAAATTTATTTTTCACTCTTTAGATTTGCCGAGAAAGTGAGAAGAAATAAAAGAGGAATTTATCTTTCTTATTCAATTTTAAAGAGTATATAAAGAAAAAGAAACTAAATTACCAAGACAAAAGAAAATCCTAATTGAAAAAAAGCCAAGAAAAATAAATTGTGTGCAAAGAAAATAACATTAGGCAAAATCTACGATCCGGACACAAATATGTCTAAATTTGTTAAATGCACGTAGAGTTTTTGAATTTGTGTCCAAATATATCTGGGTCATTTATGTTTCTAGCATTACTCGTAACATTATATTTATTGCTGAGCAAAAAAAAAAAAAAATATATATATATATATATATATATATATATATATATATTATATTTATTTTACTCTTTTTAATTTGTGTTTGCTTTCTTCTCAGAAGTTAAAACAACAGAAATGCTACACACACAATACACTTGCACAACACATTACACAACACAGCCAAAACGAAATCGTTTTGGCTGTGTTTTCAAAAAAAATTAAAAATTAAAAATCACCCTTCTTCCCCAAACCCCACCCCCCTGCCTCCTCCTGTTGCGCCGCGCCGCGGCCCCCCCCCCCCCCCCCCCCCCCCCCCACAAACTCCAGATCGCGTCACCGCACCACCAAATCGTCGACGTCTTCTTCCCCAACAGCCGCTCCCCGTCCACCAGTTGAAGAGAGCAAAGCGAGAGAGAAAGAGAGACTTCGCGACCACCAAACCCCACCACCCGCCCCCCCCTCCCACCGCCGCTCCAGATCGCGTACCAGATCGCCACCGCCTTCGCGCCACAACACCACAAGGTCTCTCTCTCTCTTAGTGGTGGTGGTCGCCGCCGCCTGGTTGTGGCCGTGGAGTGGTGGTCCCGAACTCTCTCTCTCTCTCTCTTCGACTGTCGCGAAGTCTCTCTCTCTCTCGCTTGCTCTCTTCGACTGGTGGACGGGGAGCGGCTGTTGGGGAAGAAGACGTCGACGATTTGGTGGTGCGGTGACGCGATCTGGAGTTGGGGGGGCGGGGGGGCGGGTGGGCGACGGCGGAGGCGGCGGCGCGGCTCAACAGGAGGAGGGAGGGGGGTGGGGTTTGGGGAAGAAGGGTGATTTTTAATTTTTAATTTTTTTTGAAAAACACAGCCAAAACGATGTCGTTTTGGCTGTGTTGTGTAATGTGTTGTGCAAGTGTGTTGTGTGTGTAGCATTTCTATTAAAACAAAGTGAAAAAAAAAGTCAAGAAAATAAATGAAAAGATTAGAACAATATGAAACGAGACCCCACTCCTCTCTCTCACCTCTCTCACTACTCGCCACAGTGCAATACTCCGCCTCCTCGCCATTCCGTCCCTCGCTGATCTTTCTGTGTCGAAAATGGTGGTTATGTAAGTCGCAACTCTCTCTCTCTCCCCCGCTCTCTCTCTCCACGCGCGCGCGTGTTTGTGTATTCCAGACTGTAAGACATTGGCACACAAGCTCACACTAACGAATCACGCTTAAAATCCTTATTTAAGAGCATTTATAGCATATCCCCCAGAAATTTCGTAAATCTTGCTTTACTTTTCTCTCGATCCTAGGTTTTAGATCGCATACGTCGTAGCCAAGGTTTTTTCCCAGATTTGGAATCTCAGATGCCTGACGTTCGAATTACTCGTAGTTTGGTAATATTTTCTCTTAATTTTGCTATACTTGGTTGATTTGTGGTTGAATTGAACTTGCAGGTAAAAGTATGGACTTGAAATAAGATATTGTTGCTTCGCACTGTGTTAATTCTGCTTAGGTTGATGCGTTTTTGGTCCACCGTCTCCAAACCAAGCGCAGAAAAAAAAAATAGGGCTTCTAATACATTGGGCTTTGGAGGTAAAGGGTTCGGTGGCTAGATTTAGTGGCTGATCACGTTGGGGATTGAAAGTAAAGTGTTAGGGTTTTTGATATCTAGATTTAGTTTGGTACTTTTACATCGGGATTGAAGGGGGCATGTCAGGTCAGGAGGATGCTGCCTCAGGTGGTGGCGGTGTGGGCTCTCATGAACCATTCCAGGCTTCTGAAGCGCGAAAAACCTATTGGCGGTCAGCATCATGGTCCTCTTCCCGGTCGATGCTGCCACCTTTGAACACTGACAGTGATAGAGATGGTCCAGATTCGAATGTGAATAATGGTGGGCAAAGCAGGAGGTTTCCTGCTCCATTAACTCCTAGATTTCAACAGAATTGTAAGGGACGGTCAAGTTTGCCACCGCTACAACCACTCTCCATTGCACGCAGGAGTTTAGATGAGTGGCCAAAGGCGGGGTCGGACGATGTTGGAGAATGGCCAGTTCCTACCACTCCTGGTGGGAGAGATTTGAACAAGAATGGGGAGAGGTTGAAGCTTGATTTGTCAACAATCCAGAGAAACTCCGACAAGAATGGTGGGCTTGTTAAGAGGGAAAAGATTGCCTTCTTTGATAAAGCATGTTCCAAGGTGGCAGAACATATATATCTAGGCGGGGATGCAGTTGCAAAAGATAGGGACATACTCAAACAGAATGGGATAACCCATATTCTTAATTGTGTGGGTTTTGTTTGTCCGGAGTACTTTAAAGCCGACTTCGTGTACAGAACTCTGTGGCTGCAAGATAGCCCCTCAGAAGATATTACTAGCATATTGTACGATGTCTTTGATTACTTTGAAGATGTCAGGGAACAAAGTGGAAGAGTTTTTGTGCATTGTTGTCAAGGGGTCTCTCGGTCCACTTCATTGGTTATCGCTTATCTTATGTGGAGAGAAGGGCAAAGCTTTGATGATGCATTTCAATATGTGAAGGCGGCAAGGGGAATTGCTGATCCAAATATGGGTTTTGCGTGCCAGTTGTTACAGTGCCAGAAAAGGGTGCATGCTTTTCCTCTGAGCCCCAGTTCTTTACTGAGGATGTATAGGATTGCCCCGCACTCGCCGTATGATCCACTGCATCTTGTCCCAAAAATGTTGAATGACCCTTCTCCTTTTACTCTGGATTCTAGAGGCGCATTTATTATTCAAATACCTTCTTCCATTTATGTTTGGATAGGTAAGAAATGTGAAGCCATCATGGAAAGGGATGCCAGAGGAGCAGTTTGCCAAATAGTTCGGTATGAGAAGGTGCGGGGGCCAATAATACTGATTAAGGAAGGGGAAGAGCCGCCATATTTTTGGGATGCTTTTTCTAATCTCCTACCTTTGATGGATAAATCTAGTAACGGGGTGAGTGTTATTGATTCAGCAATTAAAATTTGCCCAGGTGAGAGAAAAGTGGATTTGTATGATATAGATTTCGATATTTTCCAAAAAGCGATTAAAGGGGGCTTTGTGCCTCCCTTCTCATCATCTGAGACTGAAAATGAAACGCATCTTCCAGCAAGAGAAAGCAACTGGAGTGTGCTGAGGCGTAAGTTTGCTTCTGGGAACATGAAGGACTTCGTCTCAGCTTCAAAGCTAACTCTCTCCAGAGTTTACCCAGATTCCATGTCGGCAGCAGGTGGTAATAAATCATTGAATCCTTCAGCAGATTTGTCATCATCAACATCCCCATCATTAGTTTCATTGCCATCGTTATCGTCTTCATCTTCTTCCCCTCCGTATCTCTCACCGGACTCGATCTCTTCTGATTCAAGCGTTAGTTCGAAGTGCTTTTCAGACTCCCCTACTATTTCTCCTTCAGCTCTGCCATGTGCTCATCCACAATCTTCAACCTCGTCTAGTTTCTCTAATTTGGCTCCCCTTTCCAAAATTTCTCCTAAATCTATAACTAGAACTTCAGAATTCATTGATGTTAATTTTGCATCAGGGCCTCGTTCTAGATCAGTGTCCTCGCCGTCTAAAAGATCTCTACGTTCTATTGCGGAGCGCCGAGGTAGCTTGACAAAGTGTCTAACATTGCCAGTGTGGACTGATGATTCAAGGGGTACAGATGTCCCCTCAAATCACCTTTCCAGTCAACACGATTGTATTAATGGAAGCATCAGCAGTTGTATTTCTGAACCATCACTAACGAAAAAATTGTTAGAGCCCAATAGAGAAGGAGATTCAAGTCAAAAATGCGAGTTACATAAGTCTACCTATGGTGTAGCTAATGTGGATTCCTGGGATGAGCAAGCTGCTTTCACTGAAATTTCTGAGGAACGCAGAAATCATACTTTGGGGAAGAGGTCGGCTGGTTTTACTGGATTCTTGGCTGCTTGTTCTGCATGTTGTAGCCCAACACCACCAGTGATATGTCGCTGGCCCAGTTTGGAAAAGGTTGCGGCAGTTTGTGCTGGTGATTTGGACTCTGAAGCTGTGTTCATTTTTGTAACTTCGAGTTCAGGTTTAGCCAAAAGTAAGGATAGAATTTTGTATTTATGGGTAGGACAGTCTTTTGGGAAGGGTCAAAGCAAGATTCGACTTGGTAGCCATGGAAAGTTAGGTGATGTAGAAGCGATTGACTGGAATCAAGTTGGTTCTGATGTTCTTACTCAAATGGGTCTGCCAGAGGCCACAGATATTAAGGTAGTAACTTCCTTCCTGTTTCCACTAGATTTGTGTTGCTTTCTCCCTTCTCTAGATTACTTACAAGTTTATGTTGTATTGCCTTCAGTAGTTAAATACATACTGTGCTTCATCACTTAAAAGTATTGAAAATAGTTTCGATTATTTGGTTAAATCTCAAGGGGGAAATAAAACTGGTTTCTACTAATTTGTGATTTATTTGTTACCAAGTACTAAAATGGATGTAGCTGTGGAAAACATGAAGAAGGCTTCCCATCCTTGGATCTGAAAGTTGAAGTCCATGTTTTTATGGTCCTCGATTACCATGTAATACAAAAATCCTCACTCCTCTTTCAGGAAATTGTGCTGATTTAGATGAGAAGGATCAGATTGTTATCTATTGTACCTTAAAGGTTCACAATCAGATAGTATCATGTCGGATGGAATCAAGAAAATAATTCATTAGAAGACTTTTTAGGATGCCACCAATGCTGATAAGAAGTGTTTTTTGACATTTACCTTATCATTTTCGCAAACTGCTGATTCGTGCTGCTTAAATGAAAGATCGCATAAAAAAAGCACCAACCCCTTCTCTCTGTGTCACATCCTTCATCATTCACCTGAATGCCGTATCTCTTGATCAACCTTCAAATGCCCCTCCCTTTCTTCAGTGGCACAGCATCCACCATGAACCTCCCCGTTATCGTAACTGACTTGTGTTTATAGGTAGACCATTGCTTTTATGGAAGTAAATGACATGATCGTGTTTGTGCTAATGTAGGTTTGAATTTCTGTACCTTTTGTCCATATGCTATTTTCCGTTATCTAGATTTATTATCTCTCACTCTAAGCTGGCATGGCACGTTCTATCCATTTTGGTGCAGTTGCTTATCAGTTATAGGATTCTGACCATGCATTTCTTGTGTATTTATGAACAGATAGTCAAGGAAGATGAAGAATCTGCTGAATTCCTTGCATTATTGAATTCCTTGTAAGCTGTAGGAACTGAGGAAAGCAAGTAGAGATCTGCAATCTCAGTAGCTTTCTTTTGTACCATTTCTTCAGCATGTAAGGTTTTCCCTGCAACTTTGTCGGGCATATCAAGGAACCTTGCCTGACAAAACTATGAGGTATGACTATCTTCTTACCTTATATATTCCCTTTGGATAGCAGTAGTTGTGTTTTTCAATGTGATGCCAACTTTGAAGACCTTTTCTTAATTTTCATTTCACCTGAAAAATCGAGGCTATTTTCTTGGGATTTTTCACCAAGACCATAGTGGCCATATATTAGGTGTCAAGGTTTTAGCTTGTTGTCTCAGTAGTAGCAGTCCTTATGAGGAACTACCTGTACGTGTCCAACTTAGAAAGCACCAGTGAAATTGCTGGGAGTGCAGAACACTTCCATTTGGGCTGAAAACAAGCCAAGCCATGTGGGATTTGTAAGTTTGGGCTGAAAACTTAAGGAGCTTCAAAGATGTGTTCATAACTCTAGTTGTTTATGGTTCAACCTGATCTCAAATGATCTTCAAGTGAGCCGGTTTGACTTGAAATTTATTGAGTTTCAAAAGTGTCTTAGACTTTGGCTTTTATTTGAACTGGTCTTGAACGAGTCGTGTTTGAGTGGTCTGGTTCCTTTTGTGCTTCCCAACACAAACTCCAAGAATTTTCCATGGAAGGCTTGCCGCCCTTTATTTGATGATTCTACGCTTAGAGGAGGCAAATGTATTGCTTCTTTTTGTTTGGTTTATGAACAACATTTTGTTTTTTGCTGTAATTGTCGCTGTTTAAAATTTGAACTTTCTGGTATGCTCTCTTGCAGGAGGATGCTTCGTGACTTGTAAGGTACCTAGCAGTAACCATGAACATTTGTCCAAACTGACTTAACCCCTGTGTATATCTGTGCTATTATGCTGGAAACCGATATTGAACTCCCATTTCATGTGTACATTGGAAGTCTCACTTCTTCACATAATCGCCTTTTCGTTTCGTTGAGCATGTTATATAGTAAATTAAGATCACGTTTTGCGACAAGAGACAAGAAGCTGCCACCCTCGTTCGGTAGTGCTAGTAAATCTGCTCTCTTTCATTTCATCGGAGCATTAAGAATTGAGTGAATGCTAACACTATTACGTCGAAATTGTGACGAGCAGGGAAGAGTAGTTGCCATCAAAATTAACTTATTGTCTTCAAATAAATTCTTTGTTGTCAATGAAAACATAGGTGAACTCTCTCGAATTTTCCAGTCTTCAATTTACGCTTCTTGTTCTCTATGTTACTGCTTGATTGTCACGTTTTCAATAACCACAATAGTGGTTGTTTTATCTGAGAATTTTCTGAGGCTTAGGCCTGGTATTTATCCCATACATGTGAGATGTGGGTTGTTTGTGCTCAAGGAATTTGTTACCAGTCAAACTGAAGGCAAGGATTAGGTTTTGAAAATTGATCTATGTAATAGAGTCAACAAACATATACGTCACTTAAAAGTTTAAATTATTAATAAACACAGAATCTTAAATATCTTATTCAAATAAATTGACTTGCTATTGGGTTAAGCTGACGACTTATTCTTCAGTATCCCCAACTTAAAGCACGGGGAAAAAGAACAGCAGGGGAGTTGCTTTCAATACGTGGAATCTTCTTATTTTTCTTCCCTTCCATTTAGGGTATGTTTGGTAAGGAGTTTTTTAAAAAAAAAACAAAATTTTGATTCTATACTGTAGACGATAGGTTTTTGAACATAAATCCTATTAGTAAGAAACATCCCAGGAAACCTGCCACCGATCACGTGGCTGGGGCTTGGGGCCTTTCTTTTGTGTTTCATGGGTCTATTTGGACTGTGATATTTATTAAAAAAAAATTCGTCTTTTGTAATTTTTTGTTTTCATCAATTTTTTGTGATTTATTGGTTTATCTCGACAAGAGATTTCAGAAAAGTTATCAATCATTGGTCAAATTTAAAAAAATTTCAGAAAAGGTAAAAATAAATTAAAAACAGAGTTTTTTTTAACTTATTCGTCGTCTTTAATGTTTTTTTAACTTTTGGACATAATTTTATACTTTTTAGATTTCTTTTATCAAGACGGACCAATAAATTACAAAACATTAAGGTTTAAACAACAAATGTAAAAATATATATATATATAAAGACAAAAAATAAATTTAAATAAAAACTATAGGCCAAATTCACCCCATATTTCTTACTCCTCACTTCTTCTTCTCTCTCTTTCTATAGCTCAGCACGTGATTTTCATTTTTGAAATGTTTTTTTATTTTTATTTATTTATTTTAATTTTGTTAGCTATGTATTAAATACTTAAAATTATTCATTTGTCTCTTAAATAATCCAAAAACATTCACATGTCTTAATGCGAACTTTGGAGGAAATATGTTCATTTATAAAATAAAGTTAAATTTTTTTTAAACTATCCAAAAGTATTCACATTCATTACATATCATAATGCGCTCAGCTTTGAAGAAAAAATTAATCAATATCGCTCATTCGAACTTCTTTCGATTGTACTTTCTAATTTTATTCTCGAAAAAATACTAAAAATTTACCATTGATTCAAAAAATTATTTCGGGATTAATTGTGAACTCAGAATATTTTAATAAAGAATTGTTGAATTATGATAAAGTATTTATTTATTTATATTTTGAATTTCTTTACAGAGTTGTTGAATTATTGTAAGATATGTTATTAGTAACAGATATTGGATTAATAAATATTTTAGTATAATTCAACAACTCTTTTATCAAAATATTTCTAGCTCACAGTTGATCTCAAAATAATTTTTTAATTATATGATTAATTTATAGTATTTTTTCGAGAATAAAATTTAGAAAATACAACCGAAAGGGGTTTGAATGAGTGATGTCAGTTTTTTTTTACAACGTTTGGCGTATTAGGACATGTGATAAATGTAAATATTTTTGGATGATTTAAGATATTTTTAACTTTGTTTTATAAATCAACAAATAAAAAAAACAATAAAATATAAATAAATAAACATCTTACCATAATTTGACAATTTTTTATCAAAATATTATTCGCTCATGTTTGATCCCAAAATAATGTTTTGAGTTAACGATAAATTTTTAGTATCTTTTCAAAATTCGGAAAGTACGACCAAAAGGGATTCGAATAAGCAGTGTCGGTCATTTTTTTCCTCCAAAGTTGGACGCATTAAGATATATGAATATTTTTGAATGATTTAAGAAACTTTTAATTTTATTTTATAAATCAACAAATAAAAAAATGACAACAAAATATAAATTAACAAATTACCTTACCATAATTCAACAGCTCTTATCAAAATATTCTTAACTCACGGTTGATCCGAAATAATTTTCCGAGTCAACAGTAGATTTTTAGTATTTTTTTTAGAATAAAATATAAAAAGTACGATTGAAAATATTTGAATGAGCAGTGTCAGTTAATTTTTTTCCTTCAAAGTTGGACGCATTAGGATATGTAATAAATGTGAATATTTTTGAATAATTTAAGAGACAAATCAATTAATTTTAGGTATTTGATGCAAAACTAATAAAATAAAAAATAAATAAATAAAGATAAAAAATTATTTTAAAAAAATCACTTGCTAAGATAGAGAAAGCGAGACAGAAAAAGATGTGAGGGGTGAAAAATAGAGAAAGCGAGACAGAAAAAGATGTGAGGGGTGAAAAATTCGAAAGACAGAAGGAAGGCCCCCAAGCCCAAGCCACATATCAGTTGGGGGTCCCCTAAATTCGAAAGACAGAAGGAAGGCCCCCAAGCCCAAGCCACATAATCAGTTGGGGGTCCCCTAGGGTGCTATTACTACCAACAATGCTACAAGCACAACAAAATGGCACAACATTTGGCATAACATGCCAAAACTACGTCGTTTCATTAAGGAAAAAACAAACAAAAAAAACCTCACTGTTTTTTCTCTTAATGAAACGACGTAGTTTTGACATGTTGTGCAAATTTGTTGTGCTTGTAGCATTTTTTATTACCAATAGCAATTTTGTGTTTCTCTTAACAAAAATGCTATTAGTCATGAATTGCACTGGAACCCCCTACGATCACGTGGCTGAAGCCCTCCCTCTCTTTTGCCTTGAAAAAATTTCACATCTCACCCCTTTTTCTCCTCCTCCTCCTCCTCACCCCTCTCTCTCTCTCTCTCTCAAAAGGATAATAGCGAGTGATTTTTTGGAATTTTTTTTATTTTTTTATTTTAATTTTGTTAGCTTTCGTCAAATACAATTATTGATGTGTCTCTTAAATCATTAAAAAATATTCACATTTATTATATATCTCAATGCGCCCAACTTTGGAGAATAAAGTAACCAATACTGTTCACTCGAACTCTTTCCGGTCATGCTTTTTAAATTTTATTCTTGAAAAAATACTAAAATTTTACTATTGAGTTAAAAAATTATTTTGGGGTTAACCGTGAACTCAATTGTTTTTGATAAATGGCTGTTGAATTACGGTAAGATATTTATTGATTTATATTTTATCATTTTTTTGTTGATTTATAAGACAAAATTAAAAATCTCTTAAATTATTCAAAAATATTCATATTTATCACATGTCTCAATGCGCCCAACTTTGGACAAAAAAGTGAAGGATACCATTCATTTGAATCCCCTTCGATCGTGTTGTCTGAAATTTATTCTTGAAAAAATACTAAATATTTACCATTAAATTAAAAATTATTTCAGAATTAACCACGGTCTCAGAATATTTTAATAAGAGTTATTAATGATTTAAGATATTTTGGGATGATTTGAGATATTTTTAACTTTGTTTTATAAATTAACAAAAGAAAGAAAAAATAACAAAATATAAATCAACAAATACCTTACAATAATTAACAATATTTTATTAAAATATTCCGAACTTGCGGTTAATCTCAAAATAATCTTCCAAGTTAATGGTAAATATTTAGTTTTTTTCGTGAATAAAATTCAAAAACAACGATCGAAAGGGACTTGAATGAGCAGTGTCATTC
The DNA here is from genome assembly GCA_019985065.2 of Arctostaphylos glauca. Classification (NCBI taxonomy): domain Eukaryota; kingdom Viridiplantae; phylum Streptophyta; class Magnoliopsida; order Ericales; family Ericaceae; genus Arctostaphylos; species Arctostaphylos glauca. The sequence continues at coordinate 15,442,965 of JAHSPW020000002.1, read as the reverse complement.
ACTTTTTTTTTTTTTAAAAGTTTGACGCATTAGCACATGTAATAAATGTGAATATTTTTGCATGATTTAAGATATGTTTAACTTTATTTTATAAATCAGCAAAGGAAAAAAATAACAACAAAATATAAATAAACAAAAATACTTTACAATAATTCAACAATCCTTATCAAAATATTCTGAGCTTGTGGTTAATTTTGAAATAATTTTTTAAGATAACAGTAAATTTTTAATATTTTCCTCAGAATAAAATTCAGAAAGCACGAATGAAAGGGATTCGAATGAGCAGTGTTGGTCATTTTTTCCTCCGAAGTTTGGCGCATTGAGACATGTGATAAATGTGAATATTTTTTAATGATTTAAAAGATTTTTAACTTTATTTTATAAATTAAGAAAAAAGAAAAAAATAACGACAAAATATAAATCAACAAATATCTTACTATAATTCAACAACCTTTTATCAAAAAAATTTGAACTCACGGTTAATCCTAAAATAATTTTTTAACTCGACGGTAAATTTTTAGTATTGTTTCGAGAATAAAATTTGAAAAACACGACCGACAGGGGGTTCTAATGAGTGTTGTCGATCACTTTTTTCTCCAAAATTAAGCACATTAAACATATGATAAATGTGAATATTTTTTTAATAATTTAAGAAACAGTTCAATAATTTTAAGTATTTAATGCAAAGCTAACAAAATTAAAATAAATAAATAAAGATAAAAGAAACATTCTCAAAAAAATCACTTGCTATTATCCTATATATATATATAGAGAGAGAGAGAGAGATAGAAGAAGAAAAAGAAGAAGAAGGGGTGGGGTGTGAAATTTTTCCGAGGCAAAAGGGAGGGAGGCCCCCAAACACGTGATTGGTAAGGGGTTCCCTACAGAATTTAGGACTAATAGCATTTATAATTTTTGAATTATACTGGAAGTTATTGTAAGATAAAAAAAATGTTTAGGGTTTCTAATTATCATGTTACACATATTATTGATACAATACACCGCTATACCTTCAAGGTCAGACACGTAACTTAATACTCGAAATATTGAGAGAGATTTTGTGAAGGCAAAAAGATCATATTTTTTAGAACACACTCAGTACGTGATCAAAATACAATAGGATTACGGTAGAATATCTCGAGGCCCATCGAGCAAAATCATTCTAACCATGCTCAAAGTTCGATCAGGATCAAACTGTGAAGATTGTTGAGATCAAACCAGAGAGATTTTAAAGGTATGAATCTTAATTCTGCCTAGTAGGGTTTTCATATTTTTGTTGTTGTATAATTTGTGCACATTTATCACTTGGTCTCAAAAATCGATCCCCAACAAGAAGTACGGTACACACTTTCAAAATCCTAATAGTAATTTATTTTTGTCTCCTACCTTTTAAATACTAACATAAGCATCGGAGTGTTTTTCGATTGAATCTCGATCGATGAGCATTAACTATTGTTGGGTGTTATAAAATCTAGTTGAGAGCTCAAAGTACACGGTTCTAGAAGGTGGAAACAACACGAATTTAAAAAACCCCATGATCTTAGGAGAAAATAAATTTCTAAGTTCCAGCCTTCCAGGTCTTAACTACTATGTCAACAACTGGGGATTCACGTTAGTTGACTATTGAAAAATTGCGCCACTATAATCTTTTCGTAAACAAAATTAAGAGTTAGTTGTTTCTTGTAAACATAACGTTTGATACATGTTTGAACTCCATTTCCTCCATCTTTCATTTAAATATGAAATGAGTTTTAATGGAGTCCGTTACAAGTAAATTTGGAATTTGGTTTTCATATTATTCAATTAATTTAAGTTAATTGAGCAGAGATTTGTGTTAAGTCTGAAAATTTTAAAATTTAACGTAGCAGAGATTGGATTTGAGCCTAAAAAAATTTAACAAGCTTTCTAAATATTTTCAAAAGGGGCTTGTTTACGTAATAATGAATTCCTAAACGAAGTTTTAATGAGCTCAACCCAAATTGCATTCTGTCATTCTGTTCCGTACGTTTTGGGTAACTCCGACGCAGCCCAAAGCCTTTGAACTGACGACTTCGGCCCAATTTATATAATATATCATTTTAGTAGCCCAGCCCATCCAATCGGCGTTTATATATATCATCTCGGAACCCTAACCGTCAGCCGCATCGATTGTTCTCCTCCCTCCACGGCTCCTCCCCTCTGCGTCGTCTCAAGGTACGGTTGTTGATCTCTCTCTCTCTCTCTCTCTCTCTCTCTCCCTCCTAGTACATACCAGTAAATACTTTCTGTTCTATGTACGCGCCATATATGTCTTTTCACATGTATGTTTGGAGTCTTAGATCTATACAGTTTGGAGTTGTGTTTGTTTTCTATACCAGGTGTGTTCATGGGATGTCTGAAGCAGTGGTTAATGTCTTATTATCAGTATCATATATGAAAATGACTTTCTTTTTGGAATAGTGTTTGGAAGTGAGAATGTTAATCTGTTTGTATTTGGAATTTTCGTTCAGGCAAGGCTTGCTAGCACGATTCAAGAATGGCTCCTAAAGGTACGTTTATATAAGTGCCTTTTTATTGCTTTGGCATACATGTTTGTTTCTGAGTAGGATTACATGTTCATTGATCTCTGGATTCATGGGTGTCGAGTGATACGTTTTTTTTTTTGCTAGCTTGAATATGTTGCCTATTCAATTGTGTAAATTACTTTGTGTTTGATTGCTCACGTGTCATGTCAAGTCCTGCGTGCGTAGAGAGTCGTTTGCAGTTGAGGGTTTTTTAACACATTATGAGCCAAATGAAAGTGCCTAGTCTGCTGGTTTGGTGTAGCACACTCATATGCAAGATTGTTAGTTTAATAATCAAAAAACATATGCAAGGATGTGAATTACCAAGAAGGAAGCCTGTTTGCCTTCTGCCTTGTGAGTTTCCATGCAGTTGCTATATTAGTTTGGATCTTGTTTGTCTATCAATTTATGCACCATCTCCCACTTTCTATGAAATTTATGTGATTCTTGTATATGATAGTGCAATGTTTTGTATTTTGAGAACTATTGTAATTTTTTACATTCATTTGTTTGACTTGTCATTGACTTAAGACAAAATTGAACGACTTTTTAGATCTCTGTTGTCACCCAAATTGAAGAGAACGATTTTCATTTTAATCCTATCTACATCACTTCATTACTTGACTGGAAAATTCTGATTTTTTTCTGGCTTATCCATTAGCTCTGCTTTCAAAAGTGATATAGAAGATCAGCTCGTCGTTACTTATTTCATTTTTCTTGATGTCCAAATATGTACATGGTGTGCTGAAATTTGTATTTGACCAGAAAATGGCTTGTCTAACAAGAAAAGGAAATAGATACAGGTTATCTGCGATTGATTTTTTTGACATTCAACTCTTTGCTCAATCCATCAGCATGTTCCTTAGCAAGGACACATGCTAATAGTTCATCCAGTTATATCAATTGTAGATTGGGATAAAAAATTGGACGTTTGAGGAACTGTGCTCAATCCATCAGCATCTGCCTTAGAAAGGACAAATGCTGATAGTTCATCCAGTTATATCAATTGGAGATTGGCAAAGAAATTTGGAAGTTTGAGAAACTGCAATCCTCTTCTTCGTGTCTCTTGCGATTTCCAAACTTTAACCTCACTTAACTTTACAATCTTACCCTTTTTAGTATTGCTCAATTACAACTTTATCTTCTGCATCAGCCGACAACACAAAGAAGGCCGATTCAAAGGCGCAGGCCTTGAAGGCTGCCAAGGCTGTCAAATCTGGTTCAACCTTCAAGAAGAAGGCCAAGAAAATCCGGACTACAGTTACCTTCCACAGGCCTAGGACATTGAAGAAAGATAGGAACCCTAAGTATCCACGTGTTAGTGCTCCTGGAAGAAACAAATTGGACCATTATCAAATCCTGAAATACCCACTTACTACTGAGTCTGCAATGAAGAAGATTGAGGATAACAACACCTTGGTGTTCATTGTTGACATCCGTGCTGACAAGAAAAAGATAAAGGATGCAGTGAAGAAGATGTATGACATTCAGACTAAGAAAGTGAACACTTTGATCAGGTAGCTATTCTTTGGCGCTTAACTCTTAATATTAGCTTGTTAGAAGCTGTCTAAACGTGTATTAATACAACAACCAAAGGTGGTTAGTTTTAGGCTTTCCAAAGAAACATGATGTACTATTGATTTTTCCATTTTGGTAGGGTCTTCTCATAAAGAGCTAGGTAAGCTAATGTTGTTTTTGGCAATCAAGATTAATGGCCTAGGATAAAGATGCCCAAGTAACTGTTTTTTGGGAATGTATCAGTGAATGAATGAAATATGAACAACGGAGGAACAAAGAGAATTATCGGCACTTGTAGCCTATAGGTTGACTTGTTTTGGACAGCTGTGAATCTGTGATAGATTTATTACATTAAATACTGTTGGACAAGTCACAATCCCTTCAGGTCTTAGCTGTGTTAAGTTCAGTGTTGTATCTCTTTCCTGTGTGTGGTGTTCAGTTTTTATAAGTGGGTCGCTTTTCCCAAACATAATTGAGTAAAAGCTGAGGCAACTTGATGTAATAAACCCTTGTTTTCTTGTATTGCAGGCCTGATGGAACCAAGAAGGCATATGTTCGGCTGACTCCAGACTATGATGCCCTGGATGTGGCCAACAAGATTGGAATTATCTAAGTAATGCCCTTTTGACCTGAGCAAGTCAATTCATTGCCATATGATAGTTTTGTTTTGGTTGTGTTGCGCTTCATGTGTTTTAGTGATGTTGAGAATTTTATCAGTGTTTCAGCTTTGAAAAGGAGACTAATTTTATCATCAATGTATTTTTGTTATGAACGGCACTGCCCTTAATTTTTGAAGTTATGGTGTGGAGCTGTTGGATATGGAAACGGAAGATGAGTTTCTTTTGATGCTTAGCTCAGGTGGGTATGTGAAACATTTTGGTGTTCAAAAAACGAGGTGTACAAATCGTCCTATTTTTCTCAGATTAATCTTGTAGACATGAAAAGCTGGTCTCATGAAAATGACTTGGAACTCCTGTACTAGGTGTATAATAACCAGCTCCGTCGTATTCAATGTGATGTTTCAAGTCTTCTGACCATGCACAAGCATCTCCTGTTTGACAAATTCTTGGCATACGTAATTACGTATAAATCTTGATCTTACCATGGATCTAATTGCTTTCGTAGTTATATCTTGGCTGATGTAAAGTGGAAGGAGGTGGTGGGTGATTTAGATGACTACCTGAATTTATAAATTAGAATGAGATTGATGAGAGAGAGTAAGAAAGTTAAATGTAGATTAGAAGAGAGAGAGGCCGAGTTATATGGATATGAGACAGATAGAGGGGTTCACCCCAGAAAATAGATTGCGGAGAATTCGGAAAACAACTTGTGCCTGGTTCAATCATTCTAGTTTGTGACTTGCTTTTATACTGGTAAAAATGAAAATACTCATTACAGGTTTCATAACAAACCTTGAAAAGAAAATTAGAAACAGCGACCGTAAAAGCAAAATCAAATCGGATTCAGAGGTCCAACTAATTAAAAAATTACTTTTTAATTAACTAAGGTGTTCGGGTCACGCACTTAGATTAATTTTGTTATTCATTAGCGAAAATTTCAGTTAAAATCACAATAAAGTTTTGTATGAATTGACTCATAAAAATTGGTAACACATGAGAGGTTTGGAACTTCTAAGTCGCAAGTCTTGCGACTAGACCAACTCTTTGGGCTTAATTAAGCAAACTAATTAAATGACAAAAGTGATGAGAGGATGAAGCTTTTTTCATTGGTTAAGGACTACAAAGCACGAATACTTTTAATTGGAAAATTTGCTTGTATCTTATTTGTATTATATTTGTACTAGATATTGATACTTTTTCGATACTTATAGATTCAAATTTCAAAAAATATTCACAATATAAAAGAAAAATTGCTAGCAATAAAAATAGTAATACAGTTCTAGTACGTTACTCAAATTTGAGAAAGTTAACGACAAAGTTATATCCTTTTAAAAAATTTTAATATTGTTATTGCCTTATTGGGGTACATTTGTTTTATAGAATTGAATTTGAATAATCAAATAAATGACCAAGCAGGATTATATGTAATACTATTATATAAGAAAAAATAATTTTATCATCATTCTTGTTATTAATACCCAATATAGCTAAAAACTAAAAATAAATATCTTAAACCAAAGCATCCTAACCATAATAATATTTTATACTTTTAAATTTTCTTATATCACTATGTTCATATCGTATCGTGATTGAATTCTATATGAATATTCATGCAAAAGACTTGTGGAGTTTGAAATTTACTCTTAAACTTCTCATTTAAATTACGATCACCCATTGTTGTTTACAAAATACTTCGGACACTAGGATAGCGCCAGTCGAGATTGGATTTTCAGCAGGTGCATGCTTAAGTTAGCTTTTGAAGAGAGAGAAAACAACTTAAGAACTTGAGTGAAAGTGTACACGTAACTGAGATTTGAATGTCCATAGAATATGTATAGAGAGAATTTCCAGCAGACTATGTGGGACACTACTTTGGGATGTCGTGCTGTGGGCTACAAAAATCGCGGTGCTTTTGTCACGTGCTCACGTCTATGTGGATTAGACGGACATGTCCGCATATCTTGTAACTGTTTTGCCCCCAGTCTCCCTAGGCAACCGCGCGCAACGTGGGTGGTACGCCTCCATGTCACCGCGACATGACTGGATGTTATAACTTGAGAGATCTTCAACCCAGTGAAGAATGCCGACCAAGTGGAGGTCTGGCTAGACTTGACATGTTGCACGCTCAACATTAATCGAGACACGTTAGGTGAACTTGTCAAACCTTTCAGTCCAATGACAAAGATCTATACTTGGGCCTGTCCCAACTGAAACCCAACACAGATAGGTCAAACGTGATCACAAACTAAGAATTTAGTGTATTGCGTATTCGGCATACCACATGGTTTTATATTCATAAGTATGTATTCACATGTGGGGTCTCAACTCTATTGTCTATTGAAGATAAAGCAGGAAAGTCAACTCTTAAAATTAGGCAGTGTTTGCCCCTTGTGGAAGGGGAGAGACATGAAGAGAAAGAAGGGGAAAAGAAAAGGAAATCATTTCCCCTTGCTCGGTACTAAGAGCAAAAAAATAAAAAAAGAAAACCTGATTTAACAAATAAAATGATGGAAAAAAAAGGAAAAGAAAATGATCGAACAATCTCTCCAAATATTTATGCATCTCGTACTTTCATAATACCACACGTCTTATTATTATGCATCTCATACTTTGTGAGAGTATTCGGAGAATATCTAATACTTAATACGATTTTTAAAAACATAAATAAATATCAAATACTTGTTTCTATTAAATATATTATCCAATATGATGTTCCGTATCCGGTCAAAACAAATTTAACCTTCGTATATTGGACCATTTTATATGTTTGCAACCTTAAATATATTGTCAATCTTTAACATTCATACTGTAGTTATAGTGTAGAATATCAAATTTGCATAAAAATAAAATAAAATTATAAAATAATAGAAGAGCTATAATTAATGACAACTCAAAAAAACTAGAGGTATGTTCTCTTATAAGTTTCAAGTTCGAAACCTCTCACATTCTATCAGTTTTTACAAGGTTAATTTGTACAGAGTAAAAAGTCATATCTTTAAATGAGACATCTGCAAATAAATGGTGAGATTAGTCTCCTAAAAACTAGTCGACATTAGATTTGAAATAATTTCAAAGCCGATCGAAGACTTCAACTATAAAAGAAATTTGGAGAAACAATTTTTCAATTGATTCACTTTAGCCTTCGCAAATGGATAAAATGTTCATCTGTAAGAAGCAATAAGAAGAAGGCAAAAAAAACAAATGCCAAAAGCCCAAAAGGCAACTCATAGAACAGCTTAAATGGACTGGCGCTGTTGGATCCAAAAGCACCAAAGCAATGATGTTCTTCCCCCCTGCCATTCTTAGATTTTTCTCCCAAAGGTCTGTAAATTGGATAACAAATAAAGTCTATTTAAACTCAAAATAATTCTCTCAACACCCCAAACCCCCCCCCCCCCCCCCCCCCCCCCCCCCCCCCTATTATTTGATTTTTAAATAGCCAAAAACTTGAGTTTCAGGTCTGCGAGAGGTCAAGAGGTCAATGTACTACATGCCCAAATAGGGGCTTTCTTTTCTCTTGCATGCGCCTTCGTTCCCAACTCTATCTAATTAATCTCGGGGGTTGAAAAGAAGATTATTGGAATTCTTGGAAGCGGCTTTCGAGTGAGGGCAATCCCCTATTTCAAATCCTTCCCCCTCGAGTCGAGTACCACATCTCCACATTTCTGGCCAATGGGTCTGTAGGCTTAGATGATTGGAAGCATAAATAGAGATTGTTGCCTCTGACTTGAAAATGCAATACCCTGACTTAACGTGATCAGCACACATCTTAAATATTTAGTATAAACGGGCTGAATTAAATCAAATTATACAAAAGTTTTTATAGTTTAACAATTTAATAATAATGTGAGGCCAAATACGATCTTAGTGTAAAATTATTACAGTCCCGTAAATCTTAAATAAAATGATTACAGTCCGGTAAATCTTAACTTTGGTTTCCTCCTCACTAACCACAAGAATCATCCAACTGGTTTGATGATTCTATATTGTGATTTTTGTGGTTGCTCGATATAGTGTTCGGTATTATTAATTTAAGCAACAGAATCAATAATAGTAATAGTTTGAATCCCATTATAAGCTTTTTAATTGTCAAAGTTGCTCTCTCTCAATCTCAAATTTCTTCTCACTCGTTGGTCCAATGTAAATATCAAAGAAACACAACAACTAATGATTTTGCTTGTGCAGAGATTTGCTCTATGATTTGTGTGGTGGGTATGACGATAAAAAAGATAAATAGACGAATAATAGTTGTTATGTGAAAAATTAAATTAGAATTTGTTGAAGATATAAGGAGATCTTAAGATTAGTCAAACCAATTCAAATGGGTGGAAGAAGAAATTGTGATTAAAGAAGTTTTTTTCAAAGTTCAAATGGAATTATTCAAGCAAATGCTACAATACTAAATAAAAATAATAATTCTCTCTACTCTTCCTCAGATAAAAAGAAACACTAAGTCCCCTCTCCGCAACCGACACCTGTCCGTTGTATTTCGAATTTCCAAAAGTACCCTCACTACATTACACATCAGAAAGAAGCTCACACGGGCCACTCCCAACGAATACATCGCGAGAGAGAGAGAGAGAGAGAAATTGCCGCTCTGAAAACGTCGCCGTAGAATGCCGTTTGCTCGCCTGATCTAGTTACAACACAGCGCTCCATCAAGAAGAAACTTCGTTACCGAGTCATCTCTCTCTCTCTCTCTCTCTCTCTCTCTCTCTCTCCTCCCTCCGCCTTTCTTGACCGAGTCATCCACTCCCATATCCGAGTCACCTCGACGGCTCACTCAATTCTCTCTCTATCACTCTCTCTCCAATCTGAGTCGCCTCGACGGCTCGCTCATCTCTCTCTCTCTCTCTGGAAAAACTGAAAAGAAGAGCCCGAAAATAGTGGGTGTATATCGTCTTCAATTACCAACGTCTTGGCTAAAATCTCCACAAGCTTCTCTAAATTTGGTGGAGATCTCTCTCACTCTCCGCTAAAATCTCCACTAGCCTCATCGATTGGACTGTTTTGATGCGTTAGGGTTTGGACTGAGGGCTGAGCTTTAGCTCTGAAGTGAAGATGATGATAAATAGAGGTTTATTCGGGTGGTCGCCGCCGCACATACAGCCTCTCACGCCGGTCTCGGAGGTCTCAGAGCCGCCCGAATCGCCGTCGCCGTACCTCGACCCTAGCACCGATGCTGTCCCCATGGAGGTCGAGGAGGAGATCGACGACCCGGAGGAGATCGAGCCACCCCCCGCTGCCGTCCCCTTCTCCAGGCTCTTCGCGTGCGCTGATCGGTTTGATTGGGTCTTGATGGTGGTCGGATCGCTGGCGGCCGCCGCTCACGGCACTGCACTGGTGGTTTACTTGCATTATTTTGCGAAGATTATCCATTTGTTAGCGCTCGACCATCCGGATACGAGGGATGCTCTGTTTAATGAGTTCAAAGAGGTACTGTTTTGAACTCTTGTTTTTCAATTTCCGAATCTGGCATTTCTGTAGTATGCAGCCGGTGGTGAGCTTCGTGATTATTAGGTTTGTGTACTGTTCTTTTAACTTAGATATGCAAGATAGTTTTTTTGTTCAAGTTTAGAACTTCTTTTTGGTATTCGTTCGCAGATTGACGCCGCTTTCTGCGCCAACATGGCTGCCATTACCTCTCTCTTTTTGAACTTGCTTTTGGAGTTGATATTAGGAAAACGATTACCATAACCTATTGGTTGGTAATTAGAGTTCAAAAAGTGTGCTGAATTGTTTGTAAGTATGTAGAAATTTGTGGGAATACACTGGAATGTGTGAAGTGTGAAACTTTTCTCGCCATTTGCACCTTAACTAGTGCACCGCGGGTGGTGGCCAGCATGACCCTCAGTTGTTATAGCAAATTTGGTTCTCAGTTGTACTGGAGTTTTTACGAAGAGCATGTACAGTTGTTTGTTACCTTTTCCCTGTGCACAATTTTGAGTCATTCTAAAACTTGAGTAGAACGTGAACATGGTGGCAAGTTCCCTCAGTGTGTGTGGCTCTTGGTTGGAATGGCTGAAAATCAGTTGAAAGTCTTTCGTGATTTGGTATGCTCTATTTTGAATTAATAACAATTTCTGACTGTCCATTCCCTTTCACAACAATAGTTAGTTGAGGGAAATATGATGTGTAATCTTCCACTTGTTGTCCTTTGAAGTTAATCATTTCGAAAATATGTTATTCAAAGAGGAAACTATGCTACTTCTTCGGCTGCTTTTTTGCTTTTTGAATTTGCATGTTTTCTACATGAATCAATTTTGATATAAGGAAAGGAGGATGCATTTGCAATATGTTTCGCCTCTTACAGAATATTTAGGATGGAAAAGGTTGTCAATTGACTTTTTATGCCATTTTTGCAGCTTACTTTGACGATACTCTATGTTGCTGTGGGTGTTTTTGCATTTGGTTGGATTGGTAAGCCTGCTGCTCCTTCAGTAGTTAGTTAAATTTATTTTGTTGACTCATGGAATACTGCCGTCTTGCAACCTCAAATACTAACTCATGTTGTGTAATAGAGGTCTCATGCTGGATTCTTACCGGGGAGCGGCAGACTGCAGTGATCAGGTCGAAATATGTCCAAGTATTGCTAAATCAGGACATGAGTTTTTTTGATACTTATGGTAATAATGGAGACATTGTAAGCCAAGTGTTGAGTGACGTGCTGCTCATCCAGTCTGCTCTTAGTGAAAAAGTATGTATCATTTGTGAAACGTTGCCTCAAGTCAAGATATATGTTCTACAATGGAACTTAGCTGTTTCTAATTGTTTGCTCCTTGAAAATGTTTGCCTAATCTATAATCACTTTTGGCGTGACAGGTTGGAAATTATATTCATAACATGGCCACCTTCTTTAGCGGCCTTGTGATCGGATTTTTCAATTGCTGGCAGATTGCTCTCATTACTTTAGCCACTGGTCCATTTATTGTTGCTGCTGGAGGGATATCAAATATTTTTCTCCATAGGCTTGCTGAGAATATTCAAGATGCCTATGCCGAAGCTGCAAGCATTGCTGAGCAGGTTATTGTTTGTCAATTTGTTATCTTTGTTTTCTTTTTCCCCTTGTCTTATTTGGCCTTCATCCCTCCTCCAACTTAAATATTCAGCATTGATTTTGCCTGTCATTTGGTAACTTGGGGTGGAAATTCGTACAGGATCAGGAAGAAAATATTGCTTCTTGTAGGAATTGTATACATGCAGAAAAAAGTGTCAAATGGGGCTATTTATTTATTCCATTTTCTGGAATACATTTGGTGATTGTGCTGTTTTTGCTCTTGTAAATATGTGAGATATTTGCTTGACTACTTTCTGACAAGGTGGATAATTTTCTAGTGTTTCAACCCCGAATAAGTTACATTGTTAGTCAAGAATAGGGCATGGCTTCTTAAATAAGTTCCAGTGGTGGAACACTGTACCAAATAGTTATTCACAGGATGTGAGAGTTTTATCCCAATAGTAAAGATATGCCACCTCTGTTAAATCATTAAATCGCCTTCTTGAATACTTCGTTCACTCTATCTAGCGCCCTGGCAAGGTGTTACAGCCTGATGCCTATCAGGGAGGGGTTACTTTCTCTATTTATCCCCGGATACGGTATGCCCAAGGGTTGACCTTTCAGGACCATGTCACTCAGGCTTTGGGGGAAGATATGTAGTACCGGCGCATGACCATCTGTCCCCTAGAGCCTTGTAGAAAGAGATTTTAGAATACTGTTGATAATTGATATGGAGGAGGAGGAGGAGGAGGAGGAGGAGGGGGTGGGGGGTTAAAATTGCGTGCATATTAGTTTCGATGAGCTGTTAGGGACTATACGTTTGTGTACCTGCGACCGGTCTTGGCTATGGCGGGCTAGTAGCCATTAGCCTGTTATAGGACATGAAGTTGGCAAAACTGTTTTGAGACTTTAGATTTTGTTGCTTCGATGTAGTTCTATAACCAATGAGTTCTTTTTCTAACTTGATTCTATACTTTTAGTAAGCAATATTTTAAAGTATCTGATTTCAATCCTGCTTTTAGGAATTCATGAGATTTATATGTCATATTCCTTTTGAAGTTGGGGTCTCTAAGATGGTCACTGACCACATGGAATTAAGTCCACTTCTTTTGTACGTAGTTTTTCTATTTTAAGTAGTTTCTCCAAATCCCTTCCTGTGTTGCGCTGAAAGTCGGAGCTTTTTCCTTTACTCTTGTGAATGGCTAATGAGGTTAAGAGAGACTATTCGTCCCAGACTTTTGTTGAGACCAGCAATACTTCCTATCAGTGATTCTTTCAGTGTGTGTTTTCTGTTGAGCACACATGCACATATGATATTAACTCTGTTTTGTTGCATGAGAATTTGGCTGAGTTTGTGGAGTTTAACTTGAGATGTATATGCCTATATATATACTCGTGTGTACACATTCTTGCAGAAGATATCCAAGTATAAGGAATTTTGGAAGTAACAACCATGATGGAAAATTTTGTTTCTTCACAGATGTGTGCCCAAATTGCTGATAGCATTAAGTAGTTTCTTGATTCCTAGCTACTCTTTGATAACCATTTTTCTTTTCAAAAATTTGCAGGCAGTTTCCTATATTAGAACCTTGTATGCGTTTACAAACGAAACATTGGCCAAGTATTCTTATGCCACTTCTCTACAAGCAACACTAAGATATGGTATATTGATTAGTTTGGTGCAAGGACTTGGACTTGGATTTACGTATGGGCTTGCAATCTGTTCTTGCGCATTACAACTTTGGGTTGGAAGGTTCCTGGTAACTAGTGGAAGAGCCCATGGCGGTGAAGTTATAACAGCCCTTTTTGCTGTTATCTTAAGCGGCCTGTAAGCATCCTACTCTGGCTTCCTTGTGCTACTCCATTTTAGCATGGTCCCTATCTTCGGGGAACAATATTTCGTTTTCAGCATAGCATTTCGATTGACTTGGAATTCGAAACAGATATTGTGAATGGTAAATGTTGGGAAGCAAAAAGAAGGGTTTGAAAACAAAACCAATAGATTTATATGTATATGTATGCTATAATTGTATAATGAAACATATTTGAGGTGTGCTCATCCGTTAGCATAAAGTGTTTTTAAGTATACAATTTGGGAGTAAATGCCAAACGAACTGAATACCATTAAACTAAAGTCAGATAAATCAGTGTCATCATAGGCAAGCAGTGATGATGGTCAAGGTCCATATGAAACACGGTTTAAAATGCAGTACCTAATAAATATTACACAAATTCCAGAGACTTCCAAGTTGTAGGGACGGGTTTTTTTTTTCATGTGTGGCGCTTGCAATCAATAGGTTAAATGGTTGCCTAGAAGAGGGGGCTTAGCCATTAGACCTGTGAAGGTAAGAAGTGCTAAGTTCTGCAAGCAATAGGAGGACAAAAAAGGGAGCTACGTGATAGGAATGATGAGCCACTTGATGCCCTCTCACGTCTCTTTTTCTTTCCTCCTCTCTATTCTACTCTCTTATTTTCGATCAATGTTCAGTTATTTTATTTTTCTGATGCTATTTTTACACTATCAAATGGAGAACATTGTCAAGGATTTGTTTTCACGTGGTTCGTAATGTTTTAGTAAGTCGTATTTTTTTCAACTAAACACTCAAATTTGGGTATCTGGTAATTTTTTTCTGTCTTGGGGAAACCGAAATCCTTCGTGCATTTTGGTGGAAAAAATGAACAGTCTTTTTCGTTGCTTATATGATCTCTTATTTTTTTGAAGATCGCAAAAGACAACAAATTTGTATAAAAGTTCTGCACAAAATTTGGTGAAAAAGAAACATAAATTTTGTTGTTGCTTCTATGATCTTTACTATTCTTGGAGCTTTTGTACATGTTTTCTTGTGTTTTACAGAGGACTGAATCAAGCGGCGACAAATTTTTACTCTTTTGAGCAAGGGAGAATTGCAGCTTATAGACTCTTTGAGATGATAAGCCGTTCATCCTCTTCTGTTAAACATGATGGAACTACTCTACCTTCTGTACAAGGAAACATTGAGTTCCGAAACGTATATTTCAGCTATCTCTCCCGTCCTGAAATTCCTATCTTGAGTGGGTTCTACCTCACTGTTCCCGCTAAAAAAGCAGTGGCACTTGTTGGCAGAAATGGCTCTGGCAAAAGCAGTATCATACCACTCATGGAACGGTTTTATGATCCTACATTAGGTATTGGAAACATGAGTTTCTCATTTCAATGTTGCTCAATGCTCATTTTTTTTAAGTTTAGGTTTCAGTGAAACCTTAATGATCCAATCTTGTCTGATATTATGGTTTTTCCGTTGTGTGCTGCAGGAGAAGTCCTTTTGGACGGAGAGAATATAAAGAACCTCAAATTGGAGTGGCTAAGAAGCCAGATCGGTTTAGTCACCCAAGAACCTGCTCTTCTAAGTCTTAGTATCAGAGACAACATTGCTTATGGGAGGTCTGATGCAACGTTGGACCAGATTGAGGAAGCTGCTAAAATAGCACATGCACATACTTTTATCAGTTCACTTGAGAAAGGTTATGAGACGCAGGTAATATTGAGTGCTACTATCTAAGCTGTACTGTTTAGTGGCTTCCGTTACTTGCATATTTGTTCACATATTCTGCTGTGGGAGAGTTATTCCTTTGTGCATGTCAGGTTGGCAGGGCTGGCTTGGCATTGACAGAAGAACACAAAATTAAGCTATCTGTTGCCAGGGCAGTGCTTTCAAATCCATCTATTCTTCTCCTTGATGAGGTTACCGGTGGACTTGATTTTGAAGCGGAAAGATCTGTTCAAGAAGCTCTAGATCTCCTCATGTTAGGCCGATCTACTATCATTATTGCTCGGCGACTTAGTCTCATAAGAAATGCTGATTATATAGCAGTGATGGAAGAGGGTCAGCTAGTTGAAATGGGCACACATGATGAATTGATAACATTGGATGGCTTGTATGCGGAGCTTCTCAAATGCGAAGAAGCAGCAAAACTTCCACGCAGGTTTTTTCCTTAAGAAAGCTTATTCTTTTATTGAACATGGAAACTTACTGTGTATGAGGCACTTGTGTTGTCAAGGTTGATTCTGACTCTAAACATACAGCCATTGGAATATTCCTTGTTATTACAGTATATTCTCTAGTAATTGTTGGAGATTCTCCTAAATACTTCTTTGAATGTTCTTTATCTTTATCCAGGATGCCATTGAGGAACTACAAGGAAACTGCACCTTTCCAAATTGAAAAGGATTCATCAGCCAATCAAAGCTTCCAAGAACCATCGTCTCCTAAAATGGCCAAATCCCCATCTCTTCAGAGGGTTTCTGCTGTCCATGGACTCCGACCTGCAGATATTGGATTCAATTCCCAAGAATCTCCAAGAGTATGTAGCCCACAATCAGAACAAATGGTTGAAAATGGTGTCCCCTTGAAAGTTACAGATAAGGAACCATCGATCAGCAGGCAAGATAGTTTTGAAATGAGGCTCCCTGAGTTGCCTAAAATTGATGTTGTGTCTGTGAATAAGCAAACAGCCAATTCTTCTGATCCGGAATCTCCTGTCTCACCCCTCTTGACATCTGATCCCAAAAATGAACGTTCTCATTCACAGACTTTCAGTCGACCACATTACCATTATGATGACTCGCCCGTGAAAATGAAGGAAGCAGGTGATTCACAACATCGAAAAGAACCATCTTTTTGGAGGCTTGTGGAGCTTAGCTTGGCAGAGTGGCTTTATGCTGTTTTAGGGAGCATTGGTGCTGCCATTTTTGGTTCCTTTAATCCACTCCTTGCTTATGTTATAGCACTGGTAGTTACAGCATACTACAGAGAAGATCATCACCTAAGCCAGGAAGTAAACAAGTGGTGCTTAATCATTACCTGTATGGGTATTGTGACGGTGGTTGCTAATTTCCTGCAGCACTTCTACTTCGGTATAATGGGGGAGAAGATGACCGAACGAGTGAGGAGAATGATGTTCTCAGGTAGAATCCTTGATCCTTTTCTTCAAGTGTAATTCTCTTATGCTTGTCTTTTCATTTGAATGCATAAAGCTCTTATTGCAATCTTAGTGCACTTTCTTGTTTTGAGTTCATATTCTGCTTATAGTTTGGCTCTATCTAATCCCCTTAATGTTACAGCTATGCTGCGCAATGAAGTTGGATGGTTTGATGAAGAGGACAACAGTGCTGATACCTTATCCATGCGTTTAGCAAATGATGCAACATTTGTGAGAGCTGCTTTTAGCAACCGACTTTCTATATTTATACAAGACAGTGCAGCTGTTGCAGTGGCTGTTCTTATTGGGATGTTTCTACACTGGCGATTGGCACTAGTTGCTTTGGCAACCCTACCTATTCTTACACTCTCGGCTATTGCACAGGTTTGCATCACATGTTCCTGCTTTCTTATGAAAATTCCAATATACATGCCTATGCCACATTCAGTGCTTAATCATTCTCCCAGTTGTTGTCTTAGTCCATAAATGAACCGAGTATTTATCTGCTGGTTACTGTTCTTCTTATAAGGCTTAAAGGGCTATTCTCCATCAAATCTGATGGGGAACAAAAGTCTCTCATAGATTTGTGGGAGAATCTCATTTTCATGGAAATGACAAAAAAAGAATATTAAATCAGTGGAGACAATTGTTAAAATTACTGTCATGGAAGCATCTAAAACAATATAAGAAATATGAAACAATTACCTACGAAGACCGTTATACTCCTCTACTTGAATGATATGGAGCAAGTGGTATTGTGTTGTTGGTGCAGAGCTTCTAGTGGTAAGGAAAAAGTCATTTATTAAGAAGAGCAACTAATAGTGTCTTGTTTGTGCAAGTCTTCTATTTGTAAGGTGCAAGTCATTTTTATCAAAATGAGCAATTTTTTTTTTAACAGCACCAAAAATGAGCAATTGGTAGTGTGTTGTTAGGGCAAGTCTTCTAGTTTAGGGAGCAAGTTGTTTTGTCAGAGATAAAATTTACCCCACTTAAATGATATGAAGCAAGTGGTATTGTTGTTTTGGTGCAAGTTTCCTAGTGCTAAAGAGCAAGTCATTTTATCAAGAGGAGAAACTGATAGTGTCTTCTTTGTCCAAGTCATTTTGTAAAGTTTTGTATTAATGTTGACTATGTAAATAGTAGGCATATAATTAGGAGCCTATTTAGGGATTCAGTTAGAGATAAATTAGGGATTCACTCTGTACATTGTTCTATATATATTGTGCCTCCTCTTAGGAGAAGAATACACAGAAAATATATTTCTCGACATGGTATCAGAGCGGGTTTCCAAACCCTAATCTGACTTGATCGAATATTTCGTACTCGATCTTTCTTTCTCGGTCTACCTCGTTCGCCATCATCAGAAATACCAAATCCTAACTCAGAACAGTATAAACCCTAACCCAGATCTCAGCCGCCGTTCGCCACCCACTCGCCGACCCTCGCCGACCCTTGCCGCCCGTCCGCGGACCTTCTCCGACATTCGTCTCTCTTCGCCGGAGCTTCGTTACATTCCAGCGAGCCTCGCCGAATCTGTGTCGGATCTTTCCAATCGCCGGAGCTCTGTTTTTTTTTTGCGCTTCCCGACCACTGACGCCTCAGATCTACGACCTGGTCACCTGATCTCCACCTACCGACCATCAGCCGCCCTTGCCGGAGCTCCGTCAGAGGTCGCCGGAGCTTGCTATACCCGCCGGATTTCTTCCAGAATATCGGGACTTTGTTTTTCGTGACTCTTCTCCCTGTTCTGTCCACGTTAGCATAGATCCGCTGGTCTGGATATTAGTGGTAACCGTATTCGATCTCTTTTATACTTGTTGCCGTCTTATACTATATACAATGGCTGAGAAAAGTACAGAATCTGATTCAATAGTCCACCGAGCCCCTGCATCCTCTTCTTCTACTGCTACCCTTGTTGCATCAGGTAACACATGTCTCTATTCTGCCTCTCATGCACCTTGGATCTTAGATTCTGGTGCTTCTGATCACATGACAGGTAATATATCTCTTTTATCTAATATCTCTTATCCATCTACCCCATCATATGTTACTATTGCCAATGGTACTAAAACTCGAGTTCACGGCCTTGGCACTTACTTCGCCTCTGGTCTCACTTTTTCTTCTGTTTTATACTTACCCCAATTTTCGTTTAACTTATTGTCCATTCACAAACTCACCCAAGCCTTCAATTGTTCGGTAACATTTTATCCCTCTTATTGTGACTTTCAGGATCTAAAGACGAAGAGGAGGATTGGTGGGGGATATGAGAAGAATGGCTTGTACTACCTCCAGCCGACCGGCTTCTTCCAGTCATCTGCTCTTCATTCCACCACTACACCATACCAGTGGCATTGCCGTCTTGGACATCCGTCATCCGCCAATCTCCGCCACTTAGTCCCATCTTTACCTACAGTGTCTACTTTTAATTGTGATACTTGTGAACTTAGTAAACATCGTAGAGTCTCTTTTCCTTCACGCACTGAACTATCTAGTTTGGAACCTTTTGCTCTTGTTCATTCTGATATTTGGGGACCGTCTCGAACTACTGGTTTATGTGGTGCTCGATATTTTGTCACGTTTATTGATAATTTCTCTCGGTTGACTTGGGTATATGTGCTTAGAGATCGCTCTCAGTTATTTATCGTCTTTCAGTCTTTTTATGCTGAAGTCACAAATCAATTTAATGCCAGATTACTTGTTCTCCGTAGTGATAATGCCCAGGGATACATCTCTAAACCCTTTACACAATTCCTTGATTCTCGTGGCATCATTCATCAAACCTCATGTGTCACTACTCCTCAACAAAATGGGGTTGCTGAACGCAAGAATGGCCCCATTATTGCTATTGCTCGGGCTCTTATGCTACACATGCATGTTCCTAAAACTTTCTGGGGGGATGCTGTTCTTGCTGCCAATTTTCTCTTAAACCGCACGCCATCTCGGGTTTTGCACGGCAAATCTCCTTTCCAGGTTATGTTCCCTGGAATTGAACCATTTCCTCTCCCTCCTCGCCTGTTTGGGTGTATTTCATTTGTCCATAATTTACAACCCGGTCGTGATAAATTGGATCCCCGTTCTCATAAGTGTATCTTCTTTGGCTACTCTCATACTCAAAAAGGCGGTAATAGTCCTTCATTACACAAGCACTTTGTTAGTGCTGATGTCACGTTCTTTGAAGATGTGCCCTACTATTCCGCAGAAGGCCACAACTTACAGGATCCACTTCTCTCCAGTCCCGGTCACCCCGTTGATGATCCTGAAACTACTGTTTCCGGTGTTCCTGCACTCCCTCCAGGCTTCAGCTCACCCGCCAGTTACTCGGGTCTATGTTCGGCGCCAACACCATCCACCTATGCCAATCTCTCCTGAGGCCACTTCTCATTCTCCCCCGCCGTCTTCCTCACCGTCTGCAGATCCACCGTCACAGGACCTCACTCTTGATCTTCCCATCGCTGTCCGCAAAGGTACGCGTACTTGCACTTTTCACCCTCTTTCTCACTTCGTCTCTTATGATCATTTATCTCATTCGTTCCGCGCTTTTTCTGTGTCTCTTTCCTTGGTTGTTGTTCCCAAGTCTTACCAGGATGCTCTTTCTCATCCTGGATGGAACTCTGCCATGCAAGAAGAGATGCGTGCTTTGGACATGAATCATACGTAGGCTCTTGTGCCCCCGCCTTCTGGGGCCCATATTGTTGGTTGCCGTTGGGTTTTCACCGTCAAACACAATCCTGATGGCACTGTTGAGCGTCTCAAAGCTCGCCTTGTGGCCAAAGGTTTCACTCAAACCTATGGCCTTGATTACACCGAGACATTTTCCCCTGTTGCCAAACTCAACTCCATTCGCATTATTATTTCGCTTGCGGCCAATCTTGCTTGGCCCCTTCATCAGCTTGATGTTAAAAATGCCTTTTTACATGGGGATTTATCTGAAACTGTTTATATGGCTCAACCACCCGGTTTTGAGTCCAAGGGGGAGTCTGTGTGTCATCTTCACAAATCTATCTATGGACTCAAACAGTCTCCCAGAGCTTGGTTTGATAAATTTAGCAATACGGTTATCTCTCATGGTATGACTCGCAGTCAGGTTGATCACTCTGTCTTTTTCAACCGCACCAACAAAGGCATTGTGATTCTAGTTGTATATGTGGATGATATTGTAATTACTGGAAGTGATAGTCATGCAATCCAGACTTTGATCAGTTATCTTTGTTCTAGTTTTCTCACCAAAGATTTGGGTAAACTCCGGTACTTTCTTGGAATTGAAGTTGCACGGTCTAAAGCAGGTATCAGTCTATCCCAGAGGAAGTACACTCTTGATCTTCTAAAAGACACAGGGTACCTTGGTTCTAAACCTGTGGCCACTCCTATGGAAACTAATCTCAAACTAATGCCTGATGATGGTGAATTAATTAACGACCCTCGGAGGTTAGTGGGTAAACTCATTTATCTTACTATTACTCGGCCGGATATATCTTATGCAGTCAGCATTGTTAGTCAGTTTATGACTCATCCTCGAGCTCCTCACATGGAAGCAGTCATTCGTATATTAAAGTATCTCAAAAATACTCCTGGTCAAGGGCTTTTGTATAAATCCTCTGGACACCTCCGGATTGAAGGATACACTGACGCTGACTGGGCAGGATCCCCTGCAGACCATCGTTCAACCACTGGCTATTGCACCTTTATAGGGGGCAATCTTGTAACATGGAAAAGTAAGAAGCAATCAGTCGTGGCACGTTCAAGTGCTGAGGCAGAATATCGAGCAATGGCTCATACCGCTTGTGAGTTGACCTGGTTACGCACACTACTTCAAGAATTTGGATTTCCAGTTCATGATCCGACTCCGCTCTACTGTGATAATCAGGCTGCTATTCATATAGCTAATAATCCAGTGTTTCATGAGCGCACCAAACATATCGAGGTTGACTGTCATTTTGTTCGAACGAAAGTGGAGTCAAAGGAAATTACAACTCCCTTTGTTCCTTCTGGTTCTCAACTCGCGGATATCTTCACCAAAGCTCTTCCCAAAGTCGCCATCGATTCTATTTGTCACAAGCTGGGTGTTCATGATATATACTCTCCAGCTTGAGGGGGAGTGTTGACTATGTAAATAGTAGGCATATAATTAGGAGCCTATTTAGGGATTCAGTTAGAGATAAATTAGGGATTCACTCTGTACATTGTTCTATATATATTGTGCCTCCTTTTAGGAGAAGAATACACAGAAAATATATTTCTCGACAATTATTATATCCTAATTGTTTATATACCTAGAGAATTAGAAGAATACGTTCGATAACTTACTCAGAGAAATAAGAAACAAATGACACAGGTAACATTGTGTATTCTTATTTGGCTAGAAGTGACATCATGTTTTCGAGGAATTTATATGAGCTGTGCCTGTTGCGGTATATACGACATGACGTATTGCTTTTTCAGACCTTTTTTTTTGGTTTACTTTGAAAGTTTTATTTATGAATTTTGGTCTCCTAAAGCACATGACTATGCTTTCGAATCCATTGGATGAATGGTTTTCTCTATGACCTATGTTGTAGCTTGGGACCTCAGTTTTAGGTGTGCTATGTTGGTTGCCTGTTGATAGATCACAGCTTCTGATTTGAAAACATTGTTGTGGCAATACTTTGCTGAATCTGAATAATCACGTAACTAGACATCGTTAAAACTAAAAATCGATTTGCTGTTAGCATGTTACGTAGTTTAGTAATATTTGTCCTTCTCTCTTTCAGTTTAATGCATATTAAGAGGATTGTATTTTTCTTCTGGCTATGCATTTTGTTCGAATGGGTGCTTTACTCTCTTCTAATTTTTTACCACATACATTTTCTGGTATATGGCTAAAAGTCATCAATTGTTATACCAAGGCAGCCAAAGAAGCTGTATGTGAAGTAGCTGAGATGAAGTTAAAAATAGTCAATTTGCTTTGAAACTTTAAGTGTATTATTTATCTCTAGTGTGGACAAAATGCCATGGTTAAGCTTCAGAAAAGTGATGGAGCTTTTATTTTAGATGTACTATAATAGCTGAATACATTTATCTCGTACGTCGCTGCGAATCCTGAGCAGCATCCAATGTAAATTTTGCAGAAATTGTGGCTTGCTGGGTTCTCTAAGGGCATACAAGAGATGCACAGAAAGGCTTCTTTGGTTCTTGAGGATGCTGTTAGAAACATTTACACTGTTGTGGCCTTCTGTGCTGGTAACAAGGTTATGGAGCTCTACAGATTGCAACTTCACAAAATATTCAAGCAGAGCTTCCTCCATGGGATGGCTATTGGTTTCGGATTTGGCTTTTCACAGTTTCTTCTTTTTGCCTGTAATGCTCTTCTTCTCTGGTACACTCGTTACTGTGTTAAAAACGGCTACATGGATCTGCCTACGGCTCTCAAGGAGTACATGGTGTTCTCTTTTGCAACATTTGCACTTGTGGAGCCTTTTGGCTTGGCTCCCTATATACTGAAGCGGCGGAAATCCCTTATCTCAGTATTTGAGATCATAGACAGAGTGCCTAAGATTGACCCCGATGATAACTCAGCATTGAAGCCCCCTAACGTTTACGGAAGCATTGAGTTAAAAAATATTGACTTTTCTTACCCAACTCGCCCAGAACTCTTGGTACTGAGTAATTTTAGTCTCAAAGTCAACGGTGGTCAAACCATAGCCGTGGTTGGCGTCTCAGGCTCCGGAAAGAGCACTATAATATCTTTGATAGAGAGATTTTATGACCCAGTTGCCGGTCAGGTTTTACTCGACGGTCGAGATTTGAAACTTTTCAACTTGAGGTGGTTGAGGAGCCACATGGGTCTTGTCCAGCAGGAGCCCATTATCTTCTCAACAACAATAAGGGAAAACATCATCTATGCGAGGCACAATGCGAGTGAAGCAGAGATGAAGGAGGCGGCAAGAATAGCAAATGCCCACCATTTCATCAGTAGCCTCCCTCATGGTTATGACACCCATGTTGGGATGAGGGGTGTGGATCTTACCCCCGGACAGAAGCAGAGAATTGCTATTGCTCGTGTTGTGTTGAAAAATGCACCTATACTGCTATTGGACGAGGCAAGCTCGTCGATCGAGTCCGAATCTAGCCGAGTTGTGCAGGAGGCTCTTGATACACTCATCATGGGAAACAAAACGACAATATTAATAGCCCATAGAGCAGCTATGATGAGGCACGTAGACAACATTGTAGTACTTAACGGAGGAAGGATTGTAGAGGAAGGGGCCCACGATTCCTTGATGGCAAAGAATGGTTTGTATGTCCGCTTGATGCAACCACACTTTGGGAAGGGCTTACGTCAGCATAGACTTATATAGGCCTGTGTTTGGGATTGGTTGTAAATTTGTGCTTAGTCCATAGGAAATCAACCTGCTTTTCAAGTTGCCCAGCACGCTCAGGATTTCTGGAAATATACGGTGGTGGAAATTCCACGACATTTGAAATGAACAAGAACGATGAGGGTGCAGTACACCGATTGTTCATAATGATGGTTTGATAGGGTTGAAAACAATGGTGGCAATGGTATTACTTTGTGCAAATCTTGGTGAGGAGCAGGGTTTTTCTTTTTTTGGATTTCAAGTAGCCTATAAAGGCAGGCTCAAAGATATATATATATTCTTTGGAGGCAAGCACGTCAGTAGATTAGGATTGTGCTGTCTCCGCGGTATATTGATTTGTTAGTTATAGAGTGGAATGCGGTCAGCTGTAATTTCTCTCTCCAGTGTTTCTTTACTTGTTTTTCTGATTGCATGTCTGTGTGCTCTCTCTCTCTCTCTCTCTCTCTCTCTCTCGATTAGTGTCATTCTCACTAATTTTCCCAATGTAGATCTTTCTCCCTTTTGTAGAAACTATAGAGAGCTTTAAACGAAGATTAAGACGAATGCATTTGTCGAACTTTCTGTTGTATGGAAGGATTACACAATTTGCTAGCTTGCTTATTCATTCACTTTAATGATTAGCATTTTTCTCCTTGGAATCCAATTATCATTTTTTCATTACCAACATCTTGTACCTGAAAATTCTTCAGAACTCCCCATGCCTTGTCCTTTGCATTATTTGGAGATTTCATTAATCTGCATCCTTTTACTGGCAGGCAATGAGCATGTTGTCGGTGAGTGACAAAGAAGACGACTTTTGAGTGTCTTTCTAAGTGATTCATTGAGACTGTGGACTCCTTTTAATATCCTGAATCTGATTCCTGAAAAGTCTGTTTTTGCATGCCTAAGTAAAGTATTTTGTATGATATTTTGGGCACGATTTTTCAACTCATTTCAATGCTTGGAAAATGATTGTTAAGTGCTGCTTGGATTCGAAGTTCTTTTCCCCCCATAAATGTACTGTTCATTAGAAGCCTAAACCAAATTCCATCTCTAGCAAAGGGACATAACCCTGCTTTTACATCAAGGGCTCTCAACAGACAAAAATACAATCACCAAAAACCTGGTTCAAAAAAGGAGAAGAAAAAATAGGTTCAGATCCCTCTAATACACTAGCATAATTATGGAACTTTGGATTCCAACATGAGAAAGTCCAGGCACATCTTCACCGCATAGATTTAGACATAAATCTGTCTGAAGTTGTTAGATCCATGTGAGACTCAACATTATTTCATAGGGTTTCATGTGCGTCAAACGATTCTGGATGCAAATGTGTCTGGATCTTTGCATAAAAAGTGTGTCTAGACTTGCTCTTCCAAAATATTATTTGAGACACATTCCACACCCCACTAATCTCTCTATTCACTGAGCTTGGCTTCAATCTCTCCTCCTGAAGAAACTGCATGAGCACCATAGCACTGCATGCTGAAATACCCTAGCTCCTATATCTCCCGCACCAAATGTTATAGGTGTCATAGTTTGTTGGGTTAAAATCTATTTTTACTTGCTCTCATACGTAGGTTTGCCTTCTTTTTCGTATGTGTCATGCAATTTATTTTCAAATGACGACACAAGTTTGTGTTTCCGTTTTGCTTTACTTGTGGCTTTGTACGGATCACACATGAATTTCCTGCTTTCTTTGCACCTTATGCTTGGCTTCAGATACATCAAGCAATGTAAATTACATTAGCAGCTTACATGTGTATCTATACAGACTTCTTTAATAATTATGCATCCCTTTTGGGGGGAAAAAATCACTAATTACAGATTGAAGGTTCAACAACTCTGTAGTATGTTCAATTCAGATGTCAAGCATTTTGAAAGAGTCTGCCACCACTTTGAGCTGGTTCCTGAATTTTCTCCACCGTCTTTCATTTGCTCCCACAATCAGTGTGTAGTATCTCCCTATTCAAAATTATTCAAGTTCTAAGAATTAAACTAGGGAAGCATCACATAACAGTAGTTGTCTGACAATTTTCACTTCGTACGAGAGAATTCAACTGATAGTAACGAGCCTAGTAGATTTCATATCAATATATTATCAATTGATTGCTAAGGATCTCGCCCGAAAGTGTGATGTGCTTACAAAGGAAACCTTGCCAGTAATTCATCAAACTTCCCGAGCTCATGAACAGTCTCTTGCCCTACCATATTGCAAAAGTACCAAACTACTAGATTGGCCCTGGGGCGCCTCCTGTCGGCTCATCAACAACAGGCGCGCAGGGCTGTATGTCTTGCAATGGGAAAGCGCTCGCTGGTTCGTCTGTTTGTGGTTATTTATCTTTGTTTCCCCCCGGTGATCTGTCTTTTCCAGCCCTTTTGCGGACCATGTTCTAGTCGGAGAATGGTCTCTTTTTAGGTTCTCTATTCTGTTTGTTAAAGCTAATGAAGAGTCTTCTTTCAGCATTCGAAGACTTCGTTTAAGCACATTTGTGACCTGGGAACGTGGAAGACAACATCGATGGCATGCACGACTTGGCATGTTAACGTGGAAGAAACCATGTCGTTATTTGCTTCCTTTGCTTTTGGGTTCAAATGCTATGTCACCAACACCTTATCAGCAAGGTGATTCAATACACACAATGCCTTGTACTGTCTATGGGTACCAAGAAAAGCATATTTTGCATTGAATTTTCCCACATAGAAGGTTTGAGTTACCCTACTATGAATTTTCCAGCTTGCGGCCATTTTGTAGGTTCATCTCCTTTATTCAGGGCGTGCTGAGTACCGTAAAACTTTCCTATCAAACAGATAACCCCCTTGTGATGTGGATTGTGTGAACCGTTTTTTTTAGGGCAATTACACTTTTGTGCCTACAAATGTGGTATCAATGAAAGAGTAGGAGTAATACTAGGGAGCATATGCTAATTTGGGAAGTTGTAGATCATACCATTTCCAATTGCTATGGTTGCAAAAGCTGCCCGAGAGAAGTTGTGATTCGTAAGTGCATACTCAAATGTGTAATAGTTTTTCCCATCAACAGTTCGCTGAATTCAGTAGAAAATAATAAGAGCACGCATGAGTTTTAATTGATGTCTGATTGTCTTGGTTTAGTTAATGCTAAGAGGGGGAGAAGGTGCAAACCTCTTGCATATCAAATACAGTTGCCACTTGAGTTGGTGCAGCATAAACATGTTTAAGCAAATAGAAAACAACCTTCCAAAGTAAAAGTTCTAGTTAGTGAATGTCAATAAAACCCATCACAAGCAGAAAAAATGAGATTGTTTACCTCTTCTAGAGGACCCAAATCATGAACATCGGTTTTGTCAGTCGGGACAAAGCTCACCCTAACATTTTGTAATTGCAGATACCGGTCCTTAAATGCAGAATCGTGCCCTCTGAAATCAAAGTCCTAAAAGAAGACTTCATAAATTCAGTAGTGGAGCAGAGAGTTCTTAATGCCTATGTTCTGGCTCTCTCTACTCATCATATTACTTACCCTCCAATCTGATGGATAGTAGTATGAATAGCCATCTATTTTGTCAACGAACGCATCATAGTTTTTTGGGATTTCTGCAAACAAAGTATACGCTGAACTTTTCTAAGATAACTTAAAGAATGTAAGGGAAGTAAAGCGCCATTCCACATGAACTTTCAAGGAAGACATTATTGATTCTTCATAAATCCATAATTTCCACTTGAGGAAAAAGAGGTTTCTCATGTGTGTGTGGGGGGGGGGGGGGGGGGGGGAGAGAGAGAGAGAGAGAGAGAGAGAGAGAGAGAGAGAGAGAGGACACATTTCGGAGAGTAGAGATATGCCACTATACCTTCAGCAAAGGTTGAACTTGCAGGGAACAAACTCAAAGCTAATGCCCCTCCTCCCAAAAGTAGTGGCCTTCTCTTACAGTTTCCTGAAATTCACCAGATGTAAACACACAAAGAATTAAAAAAAATGATAGCTCATAATTATCATTTTGAACATTCATCATAAGGTAATGATTCAAGAAATCATTATATCATAGACACGAAAACAAACAATTCCCATCACCCATGTCACCCATAAAAAACACGAAATTGAGGGTGACAAGTAATTTCAACCCAAAGGTAGGGAACACATCAACTAGATAATGCATGATTTTGAAGTGTAAAATGGTAACACAAGGGATGAGCATTTCAATTATATGTATCTTTACCAGAAAGAATAGCCAAGAATTCACGAAGTTACATATGTGAAGTGAAATTTCCCTCAATACTTCCACAATCCATTTCGGCTTTTTATTGGAAGCAAATTGTTCCGTACAACTTTAATAGAAAATTGGAGTTTTTAAACAAGATTTACAGATGGGTATCTTACCGTCTTCATCATGGGTTGTCTCACTTGAACATATGATACTGTTCTGTGGGGAAAATCCAGTAGGCCTAATTGAGCTGGGTGAATAGGGCACATTGAACTGAAATAAGTGATAAATTTGAGTAAATGAGACCCACATTCACATAGAAATATTTAAACATGTACAGATATATACGAACATACAAATTTGATTAACCTTGTTGGGCAATGTTGTTGAGGCCAAGCTCATTGACAGTGATGACACTGCCATCTGTGACACTCAGAGCAATTCCTGTTCTTTGGTTGAAGTGGGTATGTATCTGATTGTACAGTTTCACTAGATTACTGATGTGAGGATTATAGGGTTCGTGCTTATGTGGGGTTCTTGTTTTCTGTTATTTTTGACATCGCATAAACCGGATAAGGAGCAGTTTTGGCAAGGAGAGGAGGCGGGCTTTTACACGTGGGTGGCACGTGATCAAATTTTGTTAGGCTAGTATGTGGAGAAGAGAAAATGAGGTTTTTTTTTGTGTTTTTAAGAAACATGAAGTTGAGCTCGAGCTCGAATTTAATAAAAATTTAAAGAGTTGAGTTGGTTTAGGTGTGAGTTGAATTCGACCTCGTTCACGAATTTCGTCGAGTCAAAAAAGTTGTATATGTATGCGTGACGTCGAAGTCGAAGTTGTAATTGAAACTTTTATTGTAAATAAGTAGCTCTCACTTGGAAAAGGCGATTGAGAGGAGACTTGATTTGGATAAAAAAAATGTTTGGAGCTCTGTCTTGAATATATGCTTAAGAAAAATAATAATAAATTATGTATATACTCAAAACGAGAGAATATCTAAAATATTATGAATAGACTTCAAAAGAAGTAAAGTTATTTACATCTGGATTCATGTTTGAGATCTTAATTGTTACTGTTAGATTTAATTTTGGTTTATTTATTAAATGAGGTTAAAATCAAGGCTCGTATTCAATTTGGTTAATAGACGAATTATATTATATTGTAATAAATGTTTATTGAGCTCGAACAACTTTTAGCGAACGAATCCCAAAAAGAGGAATAAAGACGAAGGAAATTGAGAAACATGAAAAGTTGTGAACTTGGGCTTTGTAGTCCCATGTTCTCAAAACAAAGAAATTTTCCTGCTCTCTTCATTTCGTTTCATTTACTTGACGTTATTCCATAACCTTTTAACCATATATATAACATATTATATGTGTGCGTATGTATGTAATGTATATATGTAATATATACTCCATATGCTTGATAGTAAAAAGATTAACAAGTGGTAAATGATAGATGATTTTTCGGCTACTAATATAGTTGGGAGGCGATGTTAACCGTAGTGATATTGCTACCTTGCTTTTGGACTCTATTTGATTTTTGTACATTATCTTACGAAGATTAATAAAATTCTTTGTTTGCCTAGCAAAAAAATATAAATAATACCACACCCCACAGTAATACAGATATCTTATGTTTGAGAAATTATATATATATAGTCGATGAATGTATCACATAAATTTTTTAATCAAACAGATAAGTACATGATTCTTTAAGATATAATAATAGTGTAACTCGATATTCGATCCTCATAGCTAATGAAAGAGACAGGCCTTTAGTCTTTGAAAATCATTCGGGATGTCAAATAAAATAACTTTCCAAAACCTGTTATTTGCATGCATTCCATGAAATAAAAGTACAGAAATCAAGTTTTACAAGAATATGAAAATTTAAGATTGAATTCAAAATAATACATTTGCTCAAAATAATCCTTAACAGGTTTACAAAACAATCTAACTAGATGATCCAAGGCTCAATGAGTTTGGTGTCAATAGCGTTGTCGTTGGCCGGATATGCAGGCTCCTCACTCTTATCTCTTCAATACCTGATGTGAAATGCCGGAGGCAAGAAATTGCACAATGAAGTATGAAATTTAATAAATCATCATATTCTCAAATATCTCAATTTATGTATATGAATGCATGAATGCGCAATTTATCAGAAGTTGGTAACACATAAAATGTGAAAAATTATTTAATTTGTGTTTGTCATGAGCATGTGATCCTAACGTTAGTCTTTAAAAGTCAATTGTCGTATCCTCAAAGTTCATTATTCTCGATCCAGGGTCGTCAAAACCGTTGCCAGTCAAAAGTCAATACCCAAATCTCCCGTGTTTAGGATGCTCCTGTTCGATATGATCCCGACCTCTATGCTGATCAAGATTCTGAACATTGTTGTTTCACACGTTTTGCCTCTGTCCGCCATGTTCCCGACTATTATGTCTCCTGCACGTTGTGTCTGACACTAAAATATTCTACTCCACTTCTACTACACTAGGTTTTGTTTAAAAGGACATGATACGAGTATACGACTTAGGAACATAACTCGGTTTAAGACATAACTTGACTCAATACATGACACAACTCGGCTAAAGATGCAATTTGACTAATGACGTCACATCATGGCCGTACCAGTTATAGTTCGGTGCAAGTCATATCACAACTAATAACATCCTAAACACATGTCGCGGTGGAGAAAAGATCATTAAAAAATATTCAGGTTTTCAACAAATCCCAAGTGTTCGTTCAATAGTGCATCCAAGGTTTTAAGATCAATCTCAAGTTACCTCCACTAATCCCAAGTGTTCGTCCTTAATAAGTTATCAGTATTGCAACCCTAATGTAAATTACAAGAAAACACATAAGAAATGCATATGATAAAAATGATGTATAGCATGGCATATGTAGGTGCTAGTATGATGATCACGGTATATCAATCCTTAAATAGCTTGCTTGATGAGGTCTAACAATATCTGTTATATGAACATGGTTTAGGAACGGATTCTAAGTTCAAGCATTGAGCAAGAAATTAAAGTGAAACAGATTATTCTTGAACTGATCGAGATGATAGTCCTACCAGTTGTGAGTAGCTAAAAAATGAATTCCTGACAATAAGTATTTCAGCCAGTTGTAGAAAAGTCTGACCAGCCGAACAGTGAAATTCTATATTCTGGCATCAACCAGATGGACCGGTTGAGGTATGGGTTTGACCGATTGATCGGGTTCTCAATTTCTAAGGCAGAAGCAAAATAGACTGGTCGAGTTGTATGTTCGACTGGTTGGTCGAGTGATTTTCCATGTGAGAATGAAACAGAAGTGAAGTGGACTAGTTGGGAGAGTGTTTGGCCGATTAGAGGTCATCTTCTTCGATTGGACTTTTTGTTTAATCCTTTGTTGGAGTTTCATGAAGCTCTAGGATTTGTTCATAAACACAAATTGAAGTTTAGGGAATAATTATTTACCTTGAATCAGAAGATTGAAACTCATATGAGAAGTTGAATGGATTCAGATGGACTTTCCAATGTGTTCCTTCACACATATATACGCACAATCTCTCTCTCTCTCTTTTTTTTTTTTTTTTGGTTTTGTCTAGAAGATAACATGGGCCTATTTTGTTCATGAATTATTGTTTTTAGGTTTTTTTTTTTTCTTCTACTACTCATTTTTAACCTTCTTAAACCCCAATGTTCATTTCAATAACTTAATAATAAACATCTACATTATTAGATTTTTATTCGATGTTTGTTAAAATTTTAAATTTTTTTAGTGACCATCTTTTAAAGGTTCAATCTCAACGCTCAAAATAATTTTCTAGGATGCAATCCAAGCTATAAGATCAAAATGATTTTAAACGATTTTAACTGTTGCTGTGAAAATATAATTTTTTAGTGACCATCATGCAATTCTCAATTTCTAACAAAGGGAGACATAACAATTTATAATTTGCACAATATGGTTTCAAAATTTAGGATCAGAGTTTTGAGTTTAAGGTTTTAGGTTTAGCGTTTATGTTCTAGGGTTTAGGAAAATGGTTCACGTTCTAGGGTTTGGGGTTGAACGATGGCAAAGGGTGCCTAGGGCTTTTTTTTTTAGCAAAAATTTTGGGTGCTGATTTTTATTTTTATTTTTAGGTGCTTAAGGTGAAATAGTTTGGGGAATTTTTTAATTGGAACTTGTTTTAACATTTAAGATTTGTGTTTTTTAATTATGGTTGGAAATAAATAAACCTTGAGACCAAATTTAGTATTTAGGGGTTTTTAGTGACAGCCCATGAAACGACGTAATTTTACTTTACCAAAAGTTTTAGTGACACCCCCAAAGCCTTTCAGTGACATCCCCAAAAAATAGATGACTGTCCTTTTTTCTCTCTTCTGCGCCAAAATTTACTCTCTGGTGACAACTATAGCCTTGCCACCCATAATTACAATATATGGGGACACAAAATTTGCCACCAAAGCAAAATTGTTGTCGCCATAAATTACCTCCTTTTAGCGTCAAGATCCCAATACTTTTGGTGACAGATGTAGAAGTCTTTGTCGCCGTTAGTTAATTTAGTGACAGGTTTGTACCCAAAGGGCATCACCATTGGTGTTTTTCTTGTTGTATTTATTGGTTAGCTCAACAATGACAGTCCCTCAACTTGCTCTCTTTAAAACTCTGCACTATTGACCATCAAAAAAAAAAAACTCTGCACTACTTCAATTTTGTGGTGGAAGAAGAGGAGGTAGGGATTTAAATAGGAAAATATTAAGTGTGTCATGAAAATTAGAAGGGTTTTACATGGTTCAACAGTAGTAGGGGTGGAGTGATCAAGAGAAATGACAAAGGCAGCCATTGGAGGAGGGAAAAGAAGCTGCAAGAGGAGGAAGAGAAGGAAGTTGCAAGAGAGGGAAGAGAAGGAAGTGATAATAGGTAGTGGGAATGATAATAAAGGGGAAAAATATTTTGGTGAGGTAGTGACCATGGTAGTGGTATGGTGTAGGTGATTTCATGATAAGGTTTTGGTATATCAAATATGTATATATATGTATGATGTAGGTATAATACAAGCAGGGACGGAGCTAAGAATGAAATTCGAGGGTGGCAAAATCTAAACACGTATTATTTCTAAGCTAACCGTCCATAGCTAAAAATAATAATAAAAATCACATGTTATAAGGTTAATTTTATCTAAAAATCAAATTAAAATACACATGTCCTATGACCAAAAATATTCAAAATACGACACGAACACTTAATTAATATTCAAAAATTCACACTTAATAATTAGTAATCACATAAATAACACTCACCAATAAAAAAAGAGAGCCCCTATATCACACTTTTTCCCTTAGCGAGCACCACAACCAAAAAAAAATTAGTGCGTGATTCTGGAATACCAACAGTACGTAGTGCTCTAATACCCTCCATCACCATATATTCATATATGCAGGGCCCAATACTAAATGTAGGAATACTCATGTGAATGTGTGGTGATTGAAAATTTTGAGACACCACGTGGGGTGTTCCAACTCCCAATATCACTAAATAGTTATCCATGATATAGTGATTAAAATATAAAATTCAAAAAAAAAATTCTTTATTAAATATGCAATCAAATAAATAATTAAAATATTAATTTCTTTATTTATTAAAAAATATGGGCCTTTACCATCATTCCTTTTCTAGGGAGAACAATTTAGTTTTGAATTAATCTGTATTCAATTTTTCCTCTTGCAAGTTGGGGCTAACTTAACATTTGACCTGTTTATGTACTTCCTTAACAATTGAAAAGCAAAACTGAGATAGAAAAATCCATTTTGAACAAAATATGGATAAAATTCATTTTGTACTTAATGTTTTATATAATATACAATTAAAATATCAAAATATGAATTTGAAAATGCTATAGTGTAAACCAAAAGTAGTACAATATTAACGAGCCATGACCCATTATGGAAAATAACATCCCATTCTAAGTCTACAAATGAATGATGCGAACACGTGTTGTAATGCCTCAATTTCTCGAAATATTAAATAATTCATTTAAAATTCTATTTGATTTAAAAGACAAGATTCAAATTGATATACCAACAATTATTTCTTATTTAATGTTAAAGTCAAGTTTAAGAGTGCATAATCGAAAATGAACAAATTACCCCCTCGGGGTTTACATTTATTTCATAACATAAAATAAGTGGAAAATCAGAGCAATAACTTAGGATACGGCATCCAGACAAATAGCTCCTCTCCATCGACTCCCGACATTTCTTGCACGGGTTGTTCCTCCGTCTGCTCATCTCCATCTGACATAAGACGCTAGGGGCAGAGAAGTTGTACCGATGAGTAATGAAACTCAATAGATAAAGTTATCCGAAAAACCAAACTCACAGGTAATACATCTTGTAACAGATATGAACACTAAACAGTTGAAATATTGAATATGAAATATAACACAATAGTATGTAACATGCATAAGTCTAACACTTTGGTAAATTTTATTAAATCCTCTTTGTTTCTAGGTACCCCGTGAAGAATACTATATCCTCCTTTAGATACTAACATAGGGTCCTTAATTGGTATTGACTAGTCATTGCCTACTCAGGGTCAACTTAAATCACAACCCGACAAGGAAAGAACCTTCTACTGTTCTATCAAGTTAATACTTACCTCACCCTATCTAAGTCCCGCGAACATGATGTCACTAGGTCTAGTTTCTATGTACTTTAGTCACTTCTCCTTATAGACTCAAAGACGCGTAGTACACTAGCCGTCATTCTTTCGGGGTTCGGAGCTGTCTTCACAGACGTCCCCGAAATCACCCTCTACCGTCTCCAACTCCTTCTAATAGAGGCACTTAAATCAAATTACAACGGATATCTCATAAAACACTAATATGCCATACCAGGTTATCATTTTTCATTAAACTTTTCACGTGAGTTTTTACAGTTTTCTCTACTTTATAACGCACACCCAATACCCTCTGCTGCCTTATTTAGGTAGCGTTCGAACCAGTGCCTCTAACGTATTTCTAAGTTTTTTCATGAACCCCAAAATCACATAATAAATTTATCATCCATGAACTCTACTCTTTACATAAGTCACAGTATTATCCACAACTCTTAGGCTACATAGCGGCAGAAGCTGGAAGCACAACAATGTCAACAATAATCCTTAACCACATCTCATGTATGCAATGCCCTACTATATTCATATTACGTAAACATGCTTAACTTCCATGGATTTTCAATAACCTCATCAAGTTCATACTATTTATATGTGGATGCATGTGCGATGTGTGACTACCTACAGCTCGCTCGTGTGAGTTACTGGATTACAAGTATTGAAAAATGGACTACTGGTCAAAATCTGACAAAATCAGAGAGGTTGCTCAAGTGGCCTAAAACTCGCTCGAGTGAGCCTTTTTTTTTTTTTTTTTTTTTTTTCAGATTCTAGGTTAGGATTTTCTGCACATTTTGGATTCGTACAACAAAATCAAACATGATCAGAGCATATATTTCACAGATTAACTACTTGAAATCTTAGCATACGAACCTATCATATTTTTCCCTATATCAATTTGAGCACGCACATGAAACCGAATGATTTAATAAAAAATAATAAAAACAAGCCCTAACAAGCATATCGATCTAATCATGCTTAAACTTTAAAATTAATCGACAGAATTCAAAACCTAGAGTTGGTAGGTAATTAAACCTACCTCGGATATGAAGAACAAAGCTTAAACAACAATGAATCGTTAGAAAGCAAATGGGCAGAACCTCCTTCAAGAACTCCAACAAAACTCAAAAAATCTCCTCCCACACTCTATCTATACCTCTGATTTCGTGAATAAAGAATATAATCCGACTACTCTAAGATTTATATAATAGTATTACGTGTAAATAGTGCACTTATGGCCATTAAATTGCAACAGAAACGACTCCCTCCTCATTAATCTGTCATAACTCCAGATCTCAGCAGTTTCGAAATTCAAAAAGATCGCTCGAGCTAGCAAAAATAAATTTGATTTTCTGAATTTTAAATATTAAATAATAACAACAAAATCTATATTATTTATTAATTAAATAATGTAAAATAAATTAAAATTTTAGGATTATTACACGTCTTTTTAACACTTTCCATGTGAGTGCCTTGACCTTACAGTTCAAACAACGGCGAGATTAAATCTTAGAGAATTATTCAAAATGGGGGTGTTATATAATCAAAAATGATTTCTTAGCGCTTCCTAGCTAAATTGTTTTTAAAAAAAAAAACAAAAAAGTGAATTTGTACTTCATTAAAAAGCAATTTAAAATGTACATAAAAAAATAAGAGTCGACCTCTTAATTTGGTCCCCCTCTCTCCCTCTCGATCGATCAAGCTTGCCATACTGCCAAATCATTTGGTGTCCGACACTAGTAGAGTACGGCTCCAATAGTGCAGTTTTGGATGTAGCACTATTTTGACACCTTTAGACAGCTCTAAATTAAGCAATGGGAGATTATCTAATAATCTCACAGATTATTAAAGCTTCAGTATCCTTCCAATTTGAATTCAATTATTAGGGTTTCAATAATTCAATTCACTTAACCAACCCGTATAATCGGTCCAACTGCATAGAGTTGTGCCCATAATTTTGAACGACCCAAACAGGATAGGCAATAAAATTAGAGCACACTATTGATCTAAGGGATATTTTTATCATTTCTAAAGGAGACATGCAATTAATGATGATAAAAAAATTATCACAAATAATTT
The DNA here is from genome assembly GCA_019985065.2 of Arctostaphylos glauca. Lineage (NCBI taxonomy): Eukaryota > Viridiplantae > Streptophyta > Magnoliopsida > Ericales > Ericaceae > Arctostaphylos > Arctostaphylos glauca. Next base: position 15,406,077 of record JAHSPW020000002.1, on the reverse strand, counting down.
AGTTTAGATGATCTTATCTTATTTCATTTCTACAAAGGCATTAATAAAATAATAATTCAATAATCTAATAATTGAGTCATACCAAATTAACCTAGCAGTTAGGTCACGAATAATTCGTTCATCGTGTCAACTTTGTCTCGGGCACTTTTTGGAACATGCATGAAGATGGACTTTATTTTATGTAGGTCCGTTTTTTAGCGGTCAAAAATTTTAAAAAGGATAAGGCAAATGCAGTAGGAGGGAAAAATAGCAAAAGAAAATATTAATAAATAATTATAGAAGGCTTGTTTGAGTATTTTTTTAAGGAGTATATGGTAATATGAGAAGGCAAATGATATTTTTTGTAATTGACAATGATATTTTCGTAATAAATAGTAACATTTGCATAAATAGAAGACCGGAGGAGATAACATAGGTACATAGAATAAAATAATCTCCAAACGAATGAAATAGTTCTTCAAATATTATTTTCTTGGTACAATAAAATAAATAAATTCTGAATACAAAAAATCAAAATAACTATTTTGAGAATGATAGCATTCAACGTAAACTGTAACAAATTGGCCCTTATGTATTGTGAAACATGAGAGCAAAACATGTAGGCACTCACCCTGTACGTCACTCCACAAACCGGTTCAGCTTTGGGCTTCACCGGCCAATCACAGTCCAAGAATATATTATTATGGGCCCTACAATTACAAAATCAAATGGATTGCAATTCGATGGATATTTCAAAGGAGAGTTTGAACATTTTTCTAATCCAATGAGTTTGGTCGGTCCAATCAAAGTGGTTTGAATTTGATTTCATCCTTTTTAAATTTGCATACACCTTAACAAACGATGCTGACTTTCAATTTCAAAGTTACTCATTAAGTTTCTTCCTTTGGTCAGTTTGTGCATACTTTGAATTAATTTTTATAATTTTTTTATTTTACATATTTACGTGTAAAAAGTGAGATCATTATAAGAGTTGTTATTAAAAATAATTGAATTTGAGATCTTTTGTAACGACTTGTTCTCATCTTGTACAATATTACCCATTTTGACCGTTCAAATTTTAAAAAATTTACAATAAGTCACTTATCATTGCATTGTTGCAAGACAAGTACATTTAACTATGAAGTTTCATTCAGTATTATCGCGCTTATGATTTTAAAATTTTTTGTACAAGATAAGGTGATCCACTATATATAGTGTTGAATTTTAAATTTACCGAATGAGGTAAAAACCTTAACAATCCATCAGGACATCTACCAAAATTCTTTTCCGAACTCACAACCGTCAAGAGTTGATTTAACCAGATCTCCTTTTGACTAAATACCACATTCGATCAAGCCTATCTTACATCAAGACAAAAGACTAGCATCAAAAGATGGTATAATACCTTACCCTTTTCCCCCCTCAATCATTCATTTTAACTTATTCTCATAATAATTCCTACTACTTTACAGCCCCATAAAAAACACTTGCTCCCTTCGTTTTGCCACCGCAAATCCATAAATCAACTCCCTCGTTATGGTTCATTTATTAGCAATTAAAATCTTAATAGAGATATAAAAAATATAGTAAGAAGACAAATATGGTAAAAAAATAAAATTTATTATAGAAAGTTGAATAGTTATAATGAATTTGTTTAAATTTTTTTTAGGAAACAAAACAATAAAAATAAAAAATTATAATTAATAATGTAAATTGTTGAATGACTCCGTGATGGTCCACCTATTGGACGGCTGGCGTGGATCAATTGTTATAACATTGTGGACCCATCGCCGACCCAACCTAACCCCCAAGTCCCCATCAACAGAATAAAAATTCTCTTAAACTTGCTCCCACACAAAATAAATACACACAATTATGAAGCATAATGTTCAATGGTCGGTTGATATAATCCCCGATGACTCGCCGGCCATGTCTAACGCCATGAGGTTCATATGTTGTACAGTGGGCCCACCACGTCATTTGGGCGGCCACCTAACCACATGATCTCCGACTAAGTGGGGCCTAGACTAAATCGCACCACCTATTGGGATGACCATGACGAACTACAGGGCGGCTTCTTAGCTGTTAATTGATACCGACTAGTGGTTTCCAGAAAACACAAAAGCGGCTCTCATTTTGTTATAGGCAACCGGTTGGACCGGTTCTTTGGCCGTTATTTTGGGTATGTATATATAGCCTATAGGAAGTCCCACTAAGCAAGTGGGCTGAGAGAGAGAGAGAGAGAAGGCACAGCAAGTAAGGGATTGAGCAAGAGTTTTTTGCACTAAGTCTGTCGAGAGGATAAAAGGAAAGAAAAATGGCTATTTACAGAATTGCCGTGGGAACGCCGGGAGAAGCTAGCCACCCCGATGCCCTTAGGGCGGCGCTGGCGGAGTTCTTCTCTATGGTCATTTTTGTATTTGCAGGGGAAGGGTCCGGCATGGCCTTCAGTAAGTTTATATTCATGCAAAAATCCCGATTGAATACTCTGATTTTTTAAAATTTTAATGGAAAAAGAAATGTTTTTCGTAAGTTGTGTAAATGAAATAGAATTCTCCATCCTAAGCATCACAGATTTATTCGGTAAATGTAACAAGTAATTAAACATAAGACAATAAAATAGTAAAAGAAGTTGTCTCAGTCCGAGCTTATTTTATTCACCACCATGATATGTTAGTAATCATTTGATTAAAAACAATGTATTGAATTTGATTAACTTTTCTTTTAAATAATATTTTGTCTTTATTTAAAAAAGAAATTAATTAGCATTTATTAGTTTTTTATTAAATATTTATAAATTATTACGAGAAATTTAACAGAGTAAAAAAATATTAATTAAATATCTATATTTTTGGAATTATTTTGGTGAACTTTTTTAAGCTTGGTCATAATTAGGACGTAGTCCATTGGTCTAAATGACTTGAAAGTACTGTCACCACTTATTAAACTTGTGTTAGGCGGTACAAGGTGGGTAAATATAATTTTGTTTTCTATAATATTTTGTCATTTCCATTATTCATTTGTGGGTTCAAGAGAATTGTGAGAAATGAATTAGCGGCCTCATATTTAATCAATCGGGTGGATGAAATTGACAGACAAGCTAACGGACGACGGGTCAACAACTCCGGCAGGGCTGGTGGCAGCGGCGTTAGCTCATGCGTTTGCTCTGTTTGTGGCGGTTTCAGTTGGTGCAAACATTTCAGGGGGTCACGTCAACCCCGCCGTGACATTCGGAGCGTTTCTTGGTGGCAACATCACACTGTTGAGGGGCATATTGTATTGGATTGCTCAGTTGCTGGGTTCAGTTGTTGCTTGCTTGCTTCTCAAGTTTGCCACCGGCGGATTGGTAACAAAAATAATCTCTCACTTAATTTATTGTTTGATTCCTATCTCTCACATCAAATTGCAGAGTAATGGGTGTCCGGTGTTGTGCCTGCAGACAACCTCGGCATTTTCCCTCTCCTCCGGCGTCTCGGCCTCGAACGCGTTGGTGTTCGAGATAGTGATGACATTCGGGCTGGTGTATACCGTGTACGCAACAGCAGTGGATCCCAAGAAGGGTAATGTGGGGATTGTTGCTCCCATTGCAATTGGTTTCATCGTGGGTGCAAATATCTTAGCCGGTGGGGCCTTCGATGGAGCCTCCATGAACCCAGCAGTTTCTTTTGGGCCTGCAGTGGTTAGCTGGACCTGGACCAACCACTGGGTCTATTGGGTCGGCCCACTTGTTGGTGCCGGCATTGCTGCACTTATCTATGACAACATCTTCATTACTGATAATGCTCATGAACAACTACCCACCACAGATTATTAGAAATTCCATCTCTTTGGTTTTTCTCTTTCTTTGGGCGGAGGGATTGAATAAGGGGTTTTAGGGGGGGGGGGGGGGGGGGAAGGAACAAATTGTTTAGGCTACGGGGTGTTTTTTGGGTCAGTTTCCTCAAGTTATTTGATGTATTTGTTTTTGTGTTGTAATCGAACTGTATTTTCTACTTTTTGTTTGCAATCATATTTGGTTTGTCGTAATCCAACTGTGAGATAGAGTAGCAACGGTCAAAATAAAAATTATAGTCAATAAATAATAGGGTCGTCTTTGTTTTTAAATTTGACACATTTTTATTTTGTCAAATTTATCATATCAACTTTTAGATAATCGATCCGTATAAAAAAAAAAAAGAGATAATTTTAATCAAATGACTTGAGTTTAGAATAGAGTGAAATTGGACTTATGTAACCATAAGTTATACTGTCAAAATCTCTAGTCCTAATTCATTTTAACGTTATTGTAGGGATACCTCTATATTGATATTCTGCCTGTATTTGATTTGGGATCAATGGTATATTTTTGCTCAGCAATTACTTTATGTCCCCTTCTTCTACAACCTTGCGAACAAAAATAAAAAATAAAAAATAAATATCCATATGCTTCATACAAGAGTGATACCCTACTTTCATCTGTAAATAAATTGCACTTTGACTATCGCAGTAGTCAAAAGTCTTATTCACTCATGCCAACTGCATCAAATCCGTTGTTGCTAGGGGTGTACAAAAAAATCGAAAAAATCGCTAAACCGGACCAACCGGACCGAACCGGTCTTTTTGGATTGGTTACGTGGTTTAGTGGATTGGTTATGGTTCTAAAAAAATTAGAACCGGATATTATGGTTTGGTCCATGGTTTCATAATTACAAACCGTGATTCGAACCGAATCGGACCAAATTTATATATATATATATATACACACACACACAATGTGTGTGTGTGTGTATATATATCCCAAAAAATTACAACTCTTCCATTTCTAAAATAAAAAACTTTTTTATTCTCAATCTAGTTGTGTTTTTCATTATTAGATGTATAAATTTAATTTTTAAGATTAATGAAGTTGATGTAATTATTATGTTGTTTATTTTGTTTACAATTTTAAAAAACTAATGTTATTCTATTCATATTTTTAAAATTTTTTTTTTAATGTTAGCATGGTTTGGAACCGGAACCGGAATCAAACCGGACCGGTCTAATGGTTTGGTTTTGGTTTGGTTCCATATGTGTAATGGTCTGGTTATGGTTCTCAATTTTTTGGAACCGTTAGATATGGTTTGGTTCTTGGATTCTTACAGAACCGGTTCAATCCGGACCATGTACCCCTAGTTGTTGCTGCCCACATCAATTTTGTGGTGGGATATGGTGGTCTTAGGGCAGCAAAATGGGTAGCGGGAGATTGGGATTGCGATGGAATAGTTGAGATAGAAAGTAAAATTAAGATAATGGTGTAATGCCCTAGTTTTTAGAGACGGTAATAAAAATTCTTTTAAACTCATTTGTTGAATAACACAAACATTTTAAAAGAAATATCTAAATAAGCCCCATTAATTGAAAATAAATTATAGCATATTTACATTTAAATTGATATAAATATCCTTGCAGATTTACATTAAAAAAATTATAAAATTCAGAGCTTCTAAAATTGTGACAACCAAATCTTGATGAATCTTTCGTCTTCATCACCCGGCTCTTCCTGTTCAGGTGGCATCTACAACTGCTCTTCTACATCTAGTATGAAATATTGTCAGACAGAGAAATTGATCCATGAATGGTAACATTCAGTAGAAAATACTACCCAAATAACAAATCCAAAAATATGCACAACAGAGTAGGATATCGCAAAGAAAGAAACAATTGAGAAAAGCACATAGATGAATTATAATTCGTCATTTAACGTTTTCAAGAATTCTTTCTCGGGAAAAACAAGTCGCAACTTAACCTTCAAAACCAACGTAAGAGTTCGTGTACAATTCAATACCCAAGACCATCCAGCACATCGAGTACAGTTCAACGAATCAAGACTGTCCAGTACTATAAAGAGTATAATTCAACGTGTAATGATCGTCCAACACCTCGTGTACAGATCAACAAACTCGGACCATTCAACACCTCAATCAAGTATCTTTCAACGAATCAAGATCGTCTAGCACCTCAACAAGTACAATTCAACACATTTAGCCCGTCTAGCACTTCGATCAACACTCATACAAACTCTACTTATCACATAATTCACAAAGAACTCGGGCATCATAACAGTTGTAAATTAAATTAGTCAGAATTTCAATAAAATCTTATTACGTTCAGAATCTTGACAATATCATCACATTCTTCCATAATTTTTAATAATAAAACAGCTTAACAATATCGTCTATCATCATGTTATATTTTTACAAACAACAACTTTCATCTAAAATCTCATTAGCACAGTAAAATTGTCTAAGCAGTACAAAATAAGGCCGAGTTGGTATTCTTGCTATCACGTAATCATAACGCAATAAAAGTGTGTGCACGTGCAAGTGTAGCGTCTCCGGTTAAAATTTAACGTGATGAATACAAAATCATGCAAATCGAGGGTTGAAGGTAGTAGATGCTACTTATAATGCTTGATTTGATTATGATTTGAGTATGGTACGGTGAAAGTTGGCCTCGGCAGTGGCCTTCCTTTCTTGGCAAACTTAATCTGATCTCTCTGTCATTAATTTCAAAACCCAAACTCTCTCTCTAATACTATATGTGCGTGAGTTGCGATGTGAAGAAATGGAACTGCATATGCATATGGGTTATGTACATATATAGGTCTAAGTTGGCTAGGATAATATTAATTAAAGACTATTGGAAAGCCAAAAGTTGGCTGTGAATCTAGCCAAAACGTGAGGTAATGGAACTCAAGGGTTCATGATTTCCAAATGAATCAATTAAGTGTTACCAAACAAGGCCTTAGAATTCAAGAGATTTTTGAAAACAAAAATGGCTTATGGGTTTTGCACGGAAATGGGAGAATAGGATATCAGCTGAGATGGGGCCTTAGAATATGATCAAATTAATTTTTTTTTTAGAGAATCTAAGGGGTGTAGAAGATAACAAAGAGTTAGTTTCATAAACTTAATGCTCAAATTTTGCAAGGTTCATTAGTAATATTGTGCGTCCATGACATAAAAATAAAATAAAATAAAATAAAAAGAATTATTTGGTACATCTCATTTTCAATGTTCCTCGCATGTGCACTTATGTTGCGATCCATTTGTTCGGCATACTAAAGAAAGTAATTTACTAAATTCTAAATAATTATCATAATTTGCAATAGTAAAAATCTTATTTTTATTAAAAAAATCGAGTTATTACAAATGGGATGGTTCATACAGGGTAATTTTTTTTTAATTTTAATGGACCCCAGAACGGTGGAGTTTATCTTTCGAGAATTAGTCGGTGGAGGAAATTTCAAAATCGACGGAACACTTCACTATTAGTTAAAAAAATAAAGATAAAACTACAACCAAGGGTGTTATTTATACCTCAATACAGAGTAAAACGATGTCGTTGCAGCCAAGGTTGTCCTCGCCCAGCAGGTTCTGGGGTTTTACCCTCAAACTCCAACCGCCGAAGAAACCCCAATCGCTAGTTCCCTTCCTCGCCCACCAGCACCGTCTCCCTCTCCCTTAAGAAAATGGTGTTATCGAACAAAAAGCTAAAGCAGAAGCTCAGAGCTTCTCTGGTCGAATCCTTAACAGCATCGGAGGAAGCACAGAACCCGGACCCAAAATCTCATACCCAACAGGGGTCTTTAGCATCCCTCCTGGGCTCCGCAACCCGGAAACCCAGGGTTTCCAAGAGAGAGAAACGCAGAAAAGACCCATCTTTGAGAGAGAAACGTAGAGAAAACCTTTCTTTGCAGGGTCCAGAGGGTGTGACCGGAGATGGAAATGGTGACTTGGAGAAAGACAGCGAGGAAGTTGGGTTAGAAAATGGGGATGGTAACAAGAAGAAACGGAAGAGGAAGAAAGGCGAAGCAGGATTGGAGAGTGCTGGGTCGGAGTCGGTAGAGGATGTAGTGAAAGATGGCCAGAAAAAGATGAAGAAGAAGAAGAAGAAAAAGAAGAAGAAGAAGAAGAAGAAGGCTGAGGAAGTGGAGGGTGAGAAAAGTGCTAATGGAGTAAGTGAACCTGGTGTAACGGAAACTTTTACGGTGGGTAATAGGTATGTTTCTGCTTCTTCCTATTAGAGTACCACATAGTAGGATTGGATTTCTGTGGTTTCTATGTTTATGAGTTCTTTGGTTGGGTTCATTTTATTATGTGCTTTTTGGTTCAATATCTATCCGCCTGCTTGGATTTTTGTTTGTCTTTTTTTTTGGGTGTGTTTGAAGTGAGCTGAATTTGTTTCCTCTAGCAGGATTTGATTACGTGAAAGGTGGGACTGGAGCTGCCCTCCTCCCAAAATAATTTGCTGGTTGTTTGATACCAATTAGGGGTTTGTGGTCTTCATTCTAGTAATTTCTCTCGTGGAGCATTAGTTTGATTACAACGCAATTTGGAAGAATGATAGGAAGGGAAATTAAATTTGCAGTATTCTAAATCATACATTACGAAGCAGTTCAGAAGCACATCTTGAAAGGGAAAAATAAAATCTCATTATTTGATCTCTCTCTCTCTCTCTCTCTCTCTCTCACACACACACACACACACAGAGTTCCAAGTCGGGATACGATGCTATAATGAACCTCCCTTTCTCCTTTACTTTCGTATATCTTAATGGGAACAAGTTGGGGCTCAAAATCATCACGAATTTTCTTTTCGAGGATTATTTTACTTTGATTTTAAGGCGCCTTGTGTTTGTAGCTTTTCATTGATTTCATGTGTCTATTTTTACAGTCCAGAAATTGTGGAGGCTGCTACAAAGGTCTATGTGGGAGGAATTCCATATTACTCAACCGAGGATGATATTCGAAGCTACTTTGAAGGTTGTGGTACTATAACTGAAGTTGATTGTATGATGTTTCCTGAGAGTGGGAAGTTTAGAGGAATTGCCATCATCAACTTCAAGGTAGGTACCTTCATATGCTAGTTTTTGCATTTTAGTTGTGCTTGTTTTTGACTTTATGTTAATTCATCCACGATGCACGTGAAAAATGTTGGTTGGCACAAATCACAAAACCCTTTGGAGTGCAGATTGATGCTTTATAAGTGAATGGATATAGAGTTACGACATAGATGTGTGTTGGGGAGCATCTTGAGTATGTTAGTGAGTATATATTTGGTTCTGGATGGGTGTTCTCAGGACGATCAATATCACAAGTTTGATATCGAACTTTGAAATTCTTTGTGACAATAAGCATAATGAAATTAAATTCTATGGTGTCTACATTGTGAATGTTATGGGTAGTTAGTTTGGGCATGTGTCCTCGTCCTGTTTTTCTTTACTGTATTTCTCTTAGAGGGATTTTTTGGGAAAGAATTGTCACCAATGTCACCTTTTGGACATAAAAGCTACTAAGCTGGATATCTTATCCCAAAATTTCTGTGGTGAAGTGTGGAAGTGATTCAGGCCTTAATCAACACTTTTTGTCAATATTTTCTTGTCAGGTGTAAGGTGTAAAAGTCTTCTGCTTTCTGTAATCTGTGGAGTTTGGGCTCCTAATTCATCCCCTTGATCTCCATTGTCACTGTAGTTATTGGCCGTTGCTTTTGAGTGTGAAAGTGAAGCAAGGGTTGTATTATTCCGAAACTGCTTGTTACCCCTAGTGCTTACTTTGTATCTCTGTCCCTTGGAGGAGCCTTCTCCAGTTGTCAACCAACTTGTTCTTCACTGTTGGCGACTTTCCATCTTGTGCACTATTCTTGTCGTTATATTGACTGGTGAAAGAATTACTAAACATGAGGTGGCACAGCCTTTAGAGGTAGAACAACTCTCTTGGGCAACAAGTGAAGTGTATTGGAGTAGCACCAAATGGGGCGACCTTCATACAATAGTATTTGCGTCAACGATGCTTGACTCAGAATTGAAAACTGTACTCCATGTGGACCAAGTCCATTTCGTGAAAGTACGTTGATTCCTTCCCCCTAATGAGCACCATGTTAGGCAAGAATTTGATCTTTGCTTAGCATAATCTCACTTACATAAATAGTAAGTTTTTATTGTGTAGGTTAGATCCATTCAAAATATAACATATTTCTTAATTACATCTTTTGGTAAAAGAAAACCTTTTGATTTCAACTATGATAATTTTAAGAGCTAAATAAATAACATGGAGTTTATTTATTTTAGCATAGTTCATATTGAACCTCTAATTTTTAGCGAACATTTGGGGTACACAAAAGATTGTGAGAAAATGACATCATTGCTAAAAAGAAAGCATCCAAACCAAGGTTGTCAAACCGTGAATCGTATCGAGAATCGTCGTGTTGACTTTTTGAATCGTGAATCGAATCGAATCGTGAATCGTAACGATTCGGTCAAAATTATAAAAGTACTCTAAATACGTATGTATTTGCATTGATATATGAAATATGCATTCAAATGAGCCTAAAACAAAAGATAGAAACTTCATAACTTCATACTTGTGCCAAAATGGGGCCATATAAAAAAACCTAGAGACCTAGATAATACTTAGGAATTAAATATTTAAATGACAAGCAAGAAGTTTCAAAAAATCATCAAAACTTCAATTTTTATCCGCTCCATTCAAAAGATCATCATCATCATCACCACCAATGTCAAGTTCCTCATCATCGTCATCCTCTTGTTCTTCGCATGAGGCACCTTCAACCATAACCACTTCATCTAACTCTTCTTCATCCCCTTCATCATCTTCAATAATTTCAATTTCATCATCAACCAAGAAGTCATCTATTTTTCTTTTACCTTTGTTGTTTGCATTTAAGTTCCTTGGCCCTATATCAAAAATAGTTGAAGAGTAATTTGTTTGTAAGCAATAATATAAACATAGAAATTAGAAAATCAAATTAGCTATTAAAAAATTGCACTCATACCTCTCTTTCTCTTTTTGCCACTAACTTCTTCATCATCTTGAAAGCACTCTTGAATGTCCAACCATGAATGATCTTCGGGGAGATATGAATCTTCTTTCTCTGTAATCCATTCGTCATCGGATTCCATATCCGATAAACAAATAGGATCATATGTTTCCCCTCTTTCTTGCCTCTTCTCTTGTCTCATTTCAAGTCTAATGTTGTACTTCACAAAAACTAATGCATTTAATCTTTGTTGCTCTAAACGGTTCCTTCTCTTCGTGTGCACTTGATCAAAGGTACTCTAATTCCTCTCACACCGTGTTGCACTACAAGTAAGGCTTAGCACTCTAACAGCTAACCATTGAAGTTCCTTGCACTCTTCTCCATAACTCTCCTACCATAGAGCTAGAAAACAATAGTTACAATACATTATATATATTATAAGTTTATAATAATATTATAATATTATATTATACAAGAAGGCAACGAACACATGTTTACAAGTCACCACTCACTGGGTTGCTTCTTGTCTCTTGTCAAGATTGCCATGCTCATACCAAACATACCCTCGGCTCTTTTGAATTTTTCCAATTGTGCATCAACCTTCACCCTTGTCTCTACATCTGGGTAAAATCTTTCAATGGTTCTATACAACCTGATTTTAACTTCATGATCCGCCTTGAAGTTGTCACTATAATGGAACCTACACAATGAAGTACGAACTACGTTTACTATAACCACAAGGATGATGAAAAATAAGAACAACAGATTTGATTAATTTACTTACTTGAGATTAAGATAATAAGCCGCCGCATGAAGAAGCCTATGAAGTTGCATATCCCATCTGGCATCAATAATTTTCCAAATCTTTTCATATCTCCCCTTCACATTGTCCACATTCTTTGCAATTTCTTATTTGGCCCTATCCATAGCCTCATAAATGTACCAAATTGCCGGCTTGGCGTCACCATCTACAAGTCTCAACACTTTTACCAAAGGGATGACAAGTTTCATGCAAAGCTTTACGGCCTTCCAAAATCTAGAGTCATACAAAATTGTCCCTTGTGTTTTTAATCCCGCAACACTCTTCCCATACGAACTTTCAACCCAAGCTTGGGATGCAACCATAGCTCTTAGTTGAATTTTTGTTTCTTCAAAACTTTTCAATGTTAGATAAGCGGTGGCAAATCTAGTAACTGCCGGTCGTGTTAGTTCCTTCTTCTTTGTAAACTTTCTAAACATGGAAAGAACCCATTGATGCCTATAATGTAAATTGATATCTCCTTCGCCTTCTGTAATGTATCTTTAAAAATCGGCAACTCACTTATGTCACTAAGCATCAAATCAACACAATGTGCCGCACACGGAGACCAAAACAATTTTTTCTCTTCTCCTCCAACAATCTACCGGCACCTACATAAGCCGATGCACTGTCCGTCACCACTTGTACAACATTTTCTTCCCCAATCTCCTTCACCAAATCATCAAATAACTCATACAATTTTTCAAAATCCTTGATTATGCTCGAAGTATCAATTGACCTAATAAACACTGAACCACGTGGACTATTGACAAGAAAATTAGTAATCGACCTATGTTTCCCGTCAGTCCATCCATCAGACATTAAAGTGCAATCCGTATTTTTCCACTCCTTTTTATATACCGCTAATCCATTATTTACAAGGTCGACTTCTTTCTTTAGGTAGGATACTCTAACCTTATGATAAGTTGGAGGTTTTAAACCCTTGCCATAATCACCTACGGACGCCAACATTCTCTTCCATAAAGGGTCTTTAACTAAATTAAATGGCAATGCATTCCCATAGATACATCTACAAATATCGTTAATTACCGGCTCTCTTTTCTTTATCATTTGATTCATTGTTTGTTGTTTGGCTTTTTCCTTTCCTTTTGTAACATATGCGTCCATAGTTCTCTTTCTTTTGACATCAACATATTCATCTTCAAGTTCCACCTCCACAACATTCTTTCGTAATTTTTCCCCTAAAATTTCTAGGAAAAATTTCTTAAACATCTTCGGCAACTTGCGGACATGGGGCTACCTCAACATGAGTTCCCGCTAAATGATGTTTCATGCGTATCACCCCTCCCCAAAAATTTTGGTTACAATAATTGCAACACAAATACATCCTATTTGTTTCACTCACTCTAGTACAATGTCTCCAAGTAAGATCTTCAACTTTTTTTCCCTTTTTATTCCCCATTTGCACAAGCCACCAACTGTAAGACCATATAATAGTGAAAATAAATAAAATAAATACTCTTTAATAGTGTTAAGTGTTAACTATATAAAAAATAAAAAATACATTACATATTTACCTGTTTACACTTTACAGCCAAGTAGGCAGTAGCCGGTAGCCAACAGATTAGGAGGAAAAACACTACAAATGCTCCGGAAAAAACAGGGGCTAGTCCTACAACTGACTTCGGAAAACCAAGGGTCGGAATCGTCGGACGCTTGGAAGGGCTGAAGGGGTAACAGTCTAACACGTTAGGGCTTTGAAGAGTGATTCTTGATGTTCATCCAAGGCTGGGACGTTGCGTAACTGGGTCGAAGGTTGATTCCTGATGTTCGGCTGGGAAGCTTTGTGTTGCTTCGGAAAAATGAAGCTGAAACTGGGCTTCAAACTTTGAAGAATGGCTGCCGTTGGGTAGTCTACTGGTTTTCCTTTTCTGATTTTGGAGGGGTAAGTCCTGATTGAACTTTCTGATGTTGTGTTTTTGAAATAAGCAATAATAATTTTTGGGAAAGACAATTTTTGGGAAGTTTTCAGCCTTGGGAAGTGCAATCGTCACATGATTTCCATCTCTGGTAGACCTTGTTGCCATTTCTGGTCGTCTCTTTGGCTTCTGGTTACCCAGTCTGGTTCGAACATGAATCGAACGATTCATGCGATTCTCCGATTCAGATTTGATTCTGCGATTCAGGGCACCGATTAATAGTGGTTTGCGATTCATAGCTACGGTTCGAAACGTTTGCCTACCGAATCGTATCGAATCTCCCGATTCGAATCGCGAATCGTACGATATCTACTACCTTGATCCAAACTAGGTTGGCATCCAATCCTTAGCCAATCATACGTCACCTATATTCAAATAATGTATACTAATTGTGATTGAACCCATATAGTGGGTTGCCTACGTATTCGAGTCGAGACTAGATCTGGACTGGAATCAAGTCAATACGTAGTTTCAATTTCTTTTGTAAAATATTTGATATTGGTGTGAATATTTGAGATTCACAATATTGGTGTGAATATTTGAGATTCATAAAAATTGTGACTGAACCTGGATAGTGGATTGCCTACGTATCTGAGTCGAGACTAGGTCTAAGCTGGAATCAAGTTAATACATAGTTCTAATTTCTTTAGCTAAAGTATTTGATATTTGATATTTATATATTTTTAGGTAAACTTTGACTTGTTTCTCAAGTGGTTCATGGCCATGCAGGTTGAGATATGTCTAATTTTTTAACTTAAGCAAATTAATTGTAAATATACTTAAGACCTTTTAAACAGTCGACTTTGGCTGATTTTTTTTGGGCCACTGGGGGCACAATTTTGAGGCCTGCGAAGAAGAAATTTTACAATCTGCAAATGGTATTTTTTGTAAACCGCAAGGGGCATTGTGGAGAGCCGAGTGAGCTGTCCATTTATTTTTATTTTATTTTTTGGAATCCATTTGTGTTTATGTTTTTATTTATAAATCATCCATCATATGACCACTAGGGGTGTAATGAACGTTCATAAATTTGTGAGGCCACGAGAGGCGTCAATATTTTTTTTTGAGACCACAGGGCGTGTCAGTATTTTTTGAGACCGCAAGAGTGTCAATGTTTTTGAGGCCACAATAGGTGTCAATAATTAGTTGAGACCGTAGGGGGTGTCAATAATTAGTTAAGACCACGAGGAGTGTCAATATTTTTTGAGTTGCGTCAAGTGTCAATAATTAGTTGAGACCGCAAGGGGTGTCAATAATTAGTTGAGACCGCGAGGTATTTTAATATTTATTAATATTGTCAAGGGTGTCGATAATTAGTTGAGACCTTGAAGAGTGTCTAATTATTTTGAGATCGCAAGGGGTGTTAATATTTTTTTAATACATCCAGGGTGTCAATAATTAGTTGAGACCGCGAAGAGTGTCAATAATTATTTTGAGACTGCAAGGGGTATTAAAATTTTTTAAGACCGCGAGTAGTGTAGATAATTAGTTGAGACCATGAGGGGTGCTAATAATTATTTTGAGATCGTAAGTGATATTAATATTTTTTTTTGCAAATGTCCACCATGTGGCCACTAGGGGCATAATGAACAATTTTAGTTTTGGAACCAACTCACTAAGACGGAAGAACTTGTGCTTGGGGATGCAACTTCAACAAGTACTGTGACTTAGCAGGGATCTTGAGCAAGACCAAAATAAAAATATGCTTTTTTGGCATTTGAAAAATAGACTTAGCAGTTAGAGGGAAGGGGTGGAATTGTCATTTTGTAGTTGACCGACCAACTCATAGAGAAGACACAAGAGAAGGTATTGGATATTTGAACACAAAAGATGTTTTAATTTGATTCTGTTGTTGCATACCAAATTGCAAAATAGAAAATCAAAACCTCTCTTTTTAAGCATTCGAAAAGAGTTTCAAATTATTTTATGGATAACTTTGAACACTTTTTTCCCCTACTGACTAATGCATGATTTGCCCTCACCCTTTTATGCATTTTTTTAGTTTTTTTTTAAATTTATGCTGCCGCACCTCTTCCTTTAATTGTAGACTAGCTACTTGAGCTCTATGAGTCGACTGACCCATGTGAGATGATGTAGGTTTGTAGGTCATTTTTAGTGAGTGTGTGTATATATACACACACTACATTATGTGTTAGTCTTTCTTATTTTTTTACTAACTACAAATCGCACGCTCGTACGTCCAATTAATTAAAACGATGTCAGTGATGTGTGTTATTGCAAGGATCACACACTAAACTGCACGCCGTCATAATTAATTAAGGACTATTGATGTCAGTGATTTGTGTCGTTACACTAACCGCATGCGAAACTGTCAAAATTCATGGTCTGAGTTATTTAATTAAATAACATGAAATTTTCATCTTCAACACACCACGAGGCATAATGGTGCCACCATCCCGGCTTTCTTCTTCATTCAACTTTTGTCCTTCCTTATCATTTCAACAGCTGAATCTTGCATTGCCAAGGAACCTTGAAATTGTGCTGGAAGTAACTCCATATCTGCCATGCCACCACTTTATGATGCAATACTAGTAAACACAGATTCTTTGTAGATATTATATTCGGGCCTTCACCAATCATTATAGATACTTTCAGGGTGAAAGAAAGATGTCACTCGGCGTTGTGAAACCTGTTAAATTACAACCAACTAGTATTGGTTGTGGATGAGCGGAGGCAGTCATACATTTGGAGGCCAATAGCAAGTGACGGTTAAGGTTTAGCTTGGGTGGCTTGATTTTTGGGGGAAAACTACCATGGAAAACAGATGCTCTCTCTCTCTCTCTCTCTCGTATTTCTCTCTCTTGTATTGTCAGTTGTAGCCCAAAAAGTATCCCATTCTTCATTATGACTTGTTGGCTCATGTAGTTCTTTCTCGCGGTGCAGATATCTAGTCACACTGTTCATCCATATTTCTGTCTATATGTAGTGAAAATTTTCAGTCATGAGAAAGAAGGATGTCACTTATAATCAATTACCTGGGTCCTTTGTTTCAAACATTCAAACATCATATCATCTTCTTGGCCTCTTTTGGTTGACCAACTTAAATGAACACTGGTATCCACAGATATCTAGCCACTGGGTTCATCCACATTTCTGTCTATACATAGTGAAATTTCTGAGTCATGAGAAACAAGATGTCACTTATTGAGAAAGAAGGATGTCACTTATAATTACCTGGGTCCTTTGTTTCAAACATTCAAACATCATGTCGTTTTCTAGGCCTATTTTCGTTGACAAACTTGAATGAAAAATGGTATCCTCATTAGCAGCAAACAATCTGCCGTTATTCAAGTTTCATCCCCTTTTTTGTGTCTCCATTCGTCACGTTTCTGGGAATTTTAAGTGTTTTTATCATCTCTCTTTTGGGTGTTAAACGGCATAAGTAATGACCAGTAGTGATTATATTATATTTACCATCATTAGAGTTTTCGAGTATAAATAAGCACTACGTGTGTTCTTTTTAAATATGTCCACGGGCCCTTTTTTCTGCCTCCATCCACATTGGCTGCAAACTTTGTGTTGCTTTCACAGGATCTCCCTCTTTGGTTTCAAGTGGAAGGAACATCTGGTGATAAGAAGTTATGATCCAAATGGAGGGATTTATCTCAATATGATGAATGACTTTTGGTTGAGCTCAATAACAGATCCTGGCAACAGCATTTAATGATGCACTCTATCTTTACAGTTCACTTACTCTCCCAACTCCCAAGGATAAAACTGAAAAACATTTATGCTGCAATAAGCAATGTCGACTGACCTTGGTTTTGAGTGGAAGGAACATCTGGTGATTATGACTGTAAAAGGATGCTTTATCGTCCTAGATGAAGAAATAATATCGGTTGATTACTTGATGTGAATAATTCATACTAGAAGCTTTAACAGGAGGGCAAAAGATTTCAGATTGGACACAATCTGTTAGCTATGCTTTGTCTTTAAGGTGCACTAACTCACCCTAACATGTAAAAGTGGCAGGTTTATGCTTCTCTCTTGGCTTTGTGATGGTCCTGACCGTGTTGGTAGTTCATGTGTTGTAGTACTTGGCATTCATGCCTCGTTTAATACATAAGACGGATGTGTTAGGTCCTTTCTCCTGTGGCACCCTGATCCGTCTGTGAAATGTTCGGCTCGACTTGGCCCCTTGGTAGAGGAATGTCATTAAGGTTGACTTTGAGTAATTTTGGTTATTCCAGATGCCACGTGGTTTTAGAACTGCTCGGTTTTAGGTGAGGGAGGGAGGGAGATTTTTTTTATGCCTCGAGTTCAAAATGTGGTTATTTTTATTACCGAAGGGAGTTCTTGGAGGCTTGATAGTTGATTCTGTTCATGCATTCCTTTTGCAGACTGAAGCTGCAGCCAAAAGAGCCTTGGCCTTTGATGGATCTGACATGTGAGTAATACCCAAAAACTACGTCTTATTACAAGCTTTGTAGTTTTCCTGTCTCGTGCTTACGGAAACTCGATCTTATCCAGGGGTGGACTATTCTTGAAAATTCAGCCCTACAAGTCGACTAGACCTAAAAAAACATCTAATTTTGCCCCTGCAATCATGAAAGGTTACAATAGGGTATATGTTGGGAATTTATCATGGGACATAAGTGAAGATGAACTGCGTAAACTTCTCTCGGGTTGCAATATTTCTGCTATTCGATTTGGTGAAGACAAGGAAACAGGTGAGTTTCGAGGTTATGCCCATGTGGATTTTGCCGATAGTCTTTCTCTGAACATGGCATTGCAACTGGATCAAAACATTGTTTCCGGCAGACCTGTGAGAATAAGATGTGCAATTCCAAACAAAGCACCAGAAAGCAATTCCAAATCTATGCCGCCGCCACCACCACCTAAGGAACCAGATATTGAGGAAGCCGAACCAGAGGAAGCCGAACCAAAGGAAGCCGATATTGCAGTCCCCGAAGCCGCTGCTATTAGTGGGAAGATAAGGAGAAGAACTTGCTATGAATGTGGTGAAAAAGGCCACCTTTCATCATCTTGCCCAAAGAAACAAGCTGCTGATCTAACAAACAGCAGTGCGGCATAGTCTCTCTTTGTTTTGACTATTTATTTAGTAGTTTTTTTTCCTGGTATTCTGAAATTGTTTTCCTTATTTCTGGTGTCTGGTGCAAAAGAATTTTAAAGGTAAAATACTCTACAACCTGAGATGTAAAACAACTTGACCTTAGGGCCCGTTTGTTTTGTCCGGAGATCAAAGAATGAGATATAGAATCCCTAGGACATGGGTGATATTCATTCTTTCGGATGTAGAAATGGAGGGAAAAGAAATCCGGGGCTTGTTTTGGTTGGGGTTGTGTTTTTTATTTTGTTGTCATGCAAATTACACAAGGACAAAAACAAAAAGAGCAGAACAGTCACGTCAACAAGCCCTTGATAGAGGGATATGCAATTTCATCCATGGGATTTTTTTGTATCCCACGCCACTATGTCTCCAAATTCATTCTCAAATATCCATAAGCAAACGAGCCCTTAGTGTATTCTTTTCATGTGATACAAAATGGGATTTGTTAAGTTTTCATCTGACAATCCGAGTTGTTTATTTTGCAAGTCTCAATTTGTTCATCACTTGTGCAAAAAATCAGGTCGATCGGATATTAATATCTTAAATGAAGAATTATTTTCAGAAGAAAAATGTATGGTTAGTATTTGACCTTCCATTTCAGTTACGAACAAAATTCAATCTGTTAATATTAATGTATCCTAGTTAGTTTAAGATATGTATCTTAGTTAGTTTAGGATTAGGATTATGTATCCTAATCTCTATCTCTCCTATATATAGGAGCCTTTGTACATTGATTTAATATACACAGTAATATATAGAGTTTTTTTTTCTCTCAATAATTCTATCATGGTATCAGAGCTGAAGGTTCTACCATGTTGATCAGAACATTATTCGGCTTTCGATCCTCGCTTCTTTTCTTTCCTTCTCCGCCACTGGTTTGATCTTGAATCTTACCGGTCACCCAACCACCCCACGGTGCTCCGATTCCACCGCCACCAACCACACCGCCATACGGGCCCCCACGCGCCCTCACGCGTCAATAGAGTGACCGGCGCGTCACTGCTTCCGCCATCGCCACAGCACGCGCTCTTACGCGCCACAAACGTCAGCCTTCCAGCCGCTGACGTCATCTTTGACGCGCTTTAACCCAGCCGTCCCAGCCGCTCAAGCCGCGCACGCCGGATCAGCCAGCTCAAGCCGCGTCCGAAATCCAGCTTCCGCCCCAGCCGCTCGCCTCAGCCTTCCAGCCGCTGACGTCAGCCCTCCACGCACCAACTGCTGACATCAGCCCTACGACACTGACGTCAGCCCTAACCCGGTTCACCGGTTCAAGGGGTTTTCAGGGTCGGTTCACCCCCTTTTGGGCCTATTTTTGGCCGGTTCAGACCGGTTCCTCGCTAATTTGGGCCTTCCGAATCCAGTGGAACACTCGGTTTTTTCTGATTTTGCGTCTATAATACTGTTCTTGCTACATGGATCGTTCGGACTCTCCTCTTTCTATTATTTTTGACGGCACCAACTATGTTTTGTGGGCCCAGGCCATGTCTGGCTTCCTCAAAAGAAAGAAATTACGGCGCATCATCACTGGCGATGTGTCCAAGCCCGTCAAAGCAACCACTGTTACCAATACCATCGTCATAGGCCACGTCAGAGCCTACGTCATCGGCCACGTCATCGGCCACGTCAGCGCCTTACCAATACCATCGTCATAGGCCACGTCAGAGCCTACGTCATAGGCCACGTCAGCGCCTTACCAATGCCATCGTCATAGGCCACGTCAGAGCCTACGTCATAGGCCACGTCAGCGCCTTACCAATGCCATCGTCATAGGCCACGTCAGAGCCTACGTCATCGGCCATGTCAGCGCCTTACCAGTACCTTCGTCATAGGCCACATCAGCGCCTACGTCATTGGCCACGTCAGTGTCTAGCTAGTACCTTCGCTATCACCACGTCAATGCCACATCAGCGCACTATTAGCACCACGTCAGCACCTCGCCATATCCGCCTAACTCATCGTTCGAGCTGCTTCCTTGATCTCGTTTCCAAACTCAAGTTGGTTGATATTTACCCTCCTTGAGTTTGAGGGGGGCTGTTAATATTAATGTATTAATATTAATGTATCCTGGTTAGTTTAAGATATGTATCCTAGTTAGTTTAGGATTAAGATTATGTATCCTAATCTCTATCTCTATCTCTATCTCTATCTCTATCTCCATCTCTATCTCTATCTCTATCTTTATATAGGAGTCTTTGTACATTGATTTAATATACACAATAATATACAGAGTTTCTCTCTCTCTCTCAATAATTCTATCACAATCTTATATAGTATTTATTGGTGTTTGATAATATGATTTTTGTTTTAAGGGTGATGAACACATCTTACAAGATTAATTACTTGGATTGTCAATTAGAACCGTAATAAGTCTCATTTTTGCGTTACACGAATTACATTAATATCATGAGAAAATTCTGAATCTTTGATTCATGTTTCAAGGTCAATGATAAACTAAATCAAACGGTCTGTTAATTTACTTGTTGCTTGTTAGGGGCATTTAGTCAACTTACCAAGTCTTTAGACCATCTGTGATAGATTCTATTATTATCATATCGAGATGGTATGAAATTGGCCTCAGCAAAAATATAAAAAAATAAAGTAAAAGATAGGAAGACTATGTACCCATGTAGGCATTATTTATCTTTTCAGTGATTGAAAAACTTCATAGAGTAGAAATAGATATAATATCCATGAGTAACATAAATTGTACAAGTCTACAAACAAAATAAGATTAACACACACAAAAATAACAAAGGGTTTGGCCTTGAGATTAAAACCTGAAATTTAGGTATTTATTTTATTTTTTATAGTGGGTTTAAAACATCTCCAGTATTATTCAATTTTTACGGAATCATTTTATGTGGTATTGTACACCTTTTAAATGGCGGAAAAAGTCTATGCACACAACTATCCGTGTACAGATGTATCCGGAATCGTTAAATACATGTAAAATTCACAAATTGAAGAAGATTCCGTGTGCATTCAATAGTTTTGAAAACATCTGTATTTGGATCTGTGTACAAATAGTTATGTGCGCAGCATTACTCTTAAATGACATGTGCTACAAAAAGATAAATTAGTTATTCAAAATTAATAAAGGTATGCATAAAATTAGGGCAATGCTACTAACACATGTTACTCAGATGTGATATGCTGGCTCTATTTGGCCTCTAGTATTTATTTATTTCAAATTTATTTATTTATTTATTTTTTTGCATTTGTTGTTTAAATCTCAATGTTTTGTAGTTTATTGATCCGTCTAATGAGTATAAAATTATGTCCAAAAGTTAAAAAAAATCACTAAAGACGACGAACAAATACAAAAAAACTCTGTTTTTTGGTTTATTTTTGTATTTTCTGAACTTTTTTCAAATTTAGCCGATGATTGATAATTTTCTGAAAACTCTTGTCGAGATGAACCAATAAATCAAAAAAAATTGATGAAAAACAAAAAATTACAAAAAAATTTCAAATAAGGATAAAAAAAATTTCAATAAATAAACCAATAAAAATCACAATCCAAATGGACCGCTATTTGATGTATTAGTAAACATATTTACAAAATTAACTTTAGAATTTACTAAAAAACCCACGAATAAAGAAGCTATTGTCGGCACTTTCTTTCCCTTCTCTTTCGCACCAATTCATGTCCCTCTATTTCCATAAATCCAAAAATATGAACCCACGTCACTTTGAAAGCATTCGGTTCCCTTCGATTTGCATGCTTTGAAAATACAAAGAAAGAAAAACACGCCAATGAGCAAACCAACTCAACCCCTCTGCAACCAGCAATCTTCATCTTCCAGTCCTCCTTTCAAATACCATATCCATAACCTCCCATTCTAGTTCTGATATCTCTTTCATCTCATACTGGGGACTTTGGTTTTCTCCAGTTAAAGCCTGGTGGGTCTTTTCCAGAGGCTTTATTTAATTGTTTTCTTTGAGTTTCAATGGGACCCATTAGAGGGCTGAAGAGGAGGAAGAAGGTGGAGAAAGAGATTGACCGAAATGGCGCCCACACTTCACCCGCGTGCCAGAACCACCAGAGCTTGGATTGGTGGGACGACTTCTGCAAGAGGATCACTGGTATATTAGACTTCACAATCTCGTTCCGTCTGCATTTTTTTTGTTCGCTTAATTTCTTGATTTGCGATGGTGATTTTTGGTGGATTGTGCCCAATGTCAGTGGTCTTGTGGGTATTATTGGAATGCTCTTTATTAGTCTTTTACTTAGGTTTCCTTTGTATTTGTGAAAGTTCCTGGAGATGATTGATTGGTGACTTTTACTTAAATATGTCGTATTCAAGTGATGCTGGCTTGCTAGAAGAGAAATTTCTCTTATTTTTATTAGAAAAAGCAAATGTATTCCCGTTTAACCCTAGAGGAAATTCGTTGTTTAGACCATAGCCCGGGAAAACCATCTTAAGTTTTCTGCTGTGTACACGTGCTTTGCTGGAAAGGAAATGAGAAATGCTTATGCAAAAATTTTAGTCATTTTTCCAAATTAAGTGTTTAGGATGCAAAAGAGGCATTTCACTCAATTCTTTTGAGTAGTTATTTATTTTGGGAGTGTTCAAAATTTTGAGTTGTTCAGCTAGCACACTAGATCTAGTTAGAATTTAGATATGAAGGTGTGGGTTCGAGGTCTTACAGACTGTCATTTTGGATTGAGACAGCTCGAGATCCCCCGCTTGCTGGATTGCTTGTTAGGCAATTAGTACCATCAGGATGCTGCTAACTTGATAAGGAAGAATTTCTGCCCCATAGAAATCATTGCCTAGGTTTCGAATCACTAAAAAAAGAAGGGTGAAGGTGCTCTCATGCTTATACACTGCAAATTACTTTGTACCCAAGCGAAATGGGAATTGGTTTCACTCCCTCCCTATGCAAAGCGTGCTCACTAAGCAGCACCTTCTGGTCAACAAGCCCGAGATGTAGACCCTATGTACTCGGTGTACAGCAGCTATCAAACTATGTTAAAACTTTAGCCCACAACCCCGAAAGCTTTAGCTCTTAGGTGGAGAGGTCCAATAACCCAGTCACGTGCGGCCTCTTATTTGTTCAACCACCAGGCAACCTGTTGATTGTGGGGCTCCATCATCATCAGGTGTGGGCTTATGCCTGAATGGGTGGAATGGGTTTGTTTGACCATGATATCATGCCAGATGGTCTTGTTTGAACCCAACTCCAAAAGCAAGCTATGTACTGCACATCTCTTTGGTACACAGGCGATGCGGAACTCGCTGCACGTTCTCTTCAATTGGTGTGTTTTCATGATTGCATCTTAGAAATGGTTGGAGACTTCATTAAGTGCAGAACCTAATTGTTCCACCTCATTTGAAGCATGATACCTAGTTAGGCTCAAAGAATAAGTTATAAAGTGGAACACTTATTAGGTGTCTGGTTGGGCAGTTGGGCTTCTTGTAATTTTTGGTAAGAAGCAGGGAGTAATTTGTTTAGTTCCTGCCATTGTTTTTTCTCATTGTGAAGCAAATATCAGAAACGGTCTTTACAAAACATGAAAAGAGAAACGGTGCGCAGTTTTACTGTTCCTACCGGCTTGTTCCAGTCATGTTTTGCAATGTTATGACTGATGGAGGCAGCAACACTGAAGGACACGGATGCTTGTGATGGTCTTAGTTGTTGAGTTGACAGGGGTGGATACAGGTTGCAACAATGGTGGTGGTAATAAAGGTGGAGACTATGTGTACGAGTGTGGTAACAACTGCCATGGTGATGATGATGGTGTTACTGGTTGCAGGGGTTGTTCAAGATGTATATGATAAAGAAACTGATAACAACTACCATGGTGATGATAAGAAACTGAAAGTACGTGGTAGTGATGGTTAGGGTCAAGCACAGCATCTTATGGACCATCTTTGCTTCCTTCACTGGATGAGAAAGGAGATTGTAAAGGATGTTGCCCGTGGACTTTAATGGCTTCCTAGTCAAAGACCACATACTTGTTAGGTGGTGGATGCATTCTGGAAATATAACTGAATAAACAAACAGAAACTGTGTAAAAATTTACTATGATAGGTTGGTAACAAAGGATGCTGATGTCTTTGAATAAGGGATGCATTACATGTAGGGGCTTCGTATTTGGGTTGGGTCCATAGTAGTCAAGTTATTGAAAATATAAACCCAAACCTACTTAGGACCTCCATCTGACCCTTAAGGATGAATACATGCCTACATCTGCAATAAGAGATGCTAAGTTCAATTTGCTGTGTAATACATGGAGGGTCAGTCTTAAGTTCTGCCTGGTGCGCACTATTTGGTTCCTTCGCTATTCTATGGTTTTTCTCTTTTCATAAGCCAACTAGGGAACTCCATTTGTGGTTTATAACTACCGTGTGAAGTTTTAGTTTTTGGAAGGGCTGGAGTGGTGAGTTTTGCTTGCCATAATCTGGCAATTTTTTAAGACTTCAGTAGTTTGACGTAGGTAGATAGCCCAGAAATGTTGATGGGTTTTGCTTGCCATTAACATTAGTGTGGATAATAAGTTTCACAATAGGCTAAAATGGCAGAAGAACCTAGCATGTTGACCTGCATCCATCTACTATGCACTAAAGTGACTTTTGAGATACAACTCCAGTCAACGTTGCATGTTTCCTCCTTCCTAAAAGTTCTCATGTGTAGTTTGCTTGCCACTAAATTTCTCCCCCAAGTGCTGGCATTTTATCATGTCTACTATTCCATCAAATGCCAAGGCTCGAAAATCGTTTCCTTTCACCATGAAGCTTTTTCCCAGATGATTGCATCAAGTACAGATATTCTTGGAAGGGAAAGTCTCCTTGATGTGCGGGTTTCTTCTCTTCCAAAAAAATGAATCTTGTCGGAAGAACAGTAACAATTCAGGGGATGTTCCACGGGGAAAATATAAACAGTGGTTAGTTATTATGTGAATGCTGATTGTTACTTGTGAACCTTGTCAGTGCTATGAATTTGATAAAAGAAAGGTATTGAAATTCAGTATCCACAGAAAAGGGCAAAGACTTTGAGAGGGTACTGCTTATTATTAAGATTGTGATGCCACTATTTACTGCTATTTGAATAATTTGCATAGCATGAAACAAGCATCCTTTTTCTTTCAAAGCAGCCTTTATAAACCAAATTGAAAATAAAAAAAAAAGGAGAAAAAAGAAAAGCGATTTTGCATTTTGCTGTTATGACTTATGATTTACTTATAGATTTGAAATCATAATCTCTTGCAAACATATAATGGAACATTACTCTTTCATTTTGTGCGTGTGTGTGTGTGTGTGACAACTTCATTTTGAGTATGCATAGTCTATCTACCAGGTCCAAAGGAGCTGCTGAAATCACCAGATAAACTAGTTGGCTGTTTGAGCGTATGGTATGTCATGTCTAGGAAATTTTCCAACCTTTGTTTGTGACAGTAATATTGTCTCAAAACCACCATTCTGAGGGCAAATTTTAGCCTTATTCAGTTGTTTGTGAAAACATCCATTCATTATGTTTCAATAGTACCTTTAAATCAAAGGTGCTAATATATTTTTTCCATCCGGAATTTTGACTGATATTTGAATTTGTGTTTCCATTTTTTGCTTTTCAGGGCCGTTATCTCAATCAGAGAATCCTCCTAAATTTGAATCTTTTCTCAAGATTTCGAGAAAAACATTTAACTACATCTGTTCACTTGTGAAGGAAGAGATGATGGTTAAGCCAGCAAACTTCATTGATCTAAATGGCAAGTTTATGTCTCTCAATGATCGAGTGGCTGTTGCTTTAAGAAGGCTGAGTTCTGGAGAATCTTTATCATCCGTGGGCAATTTACTCAGAATGAACCAAACAACAGTTGCTCAAATAACCTGGCGTTTTGTTGAAGCCATGGAACGAAGAGGGCTCCACCACCTAAGGTGGCCCTCCACAAAAGAAGAAATGGAAGAGATAAAACTGAAGCTTGAAA
Organism: Arctostaphylos glauca; assembly: GCA_019985065.2. NCBI lineage: Eukaryota > Viridiplantae > Streptophyta > Magnoliopsida > Ericales > Ericaceae > Arctostaphylos > Arctostaphylos glauca. The sequence goes on along the minus strand of JAHSPW020000002.1, from coordinate 15,379,538 downwards.
AAATCGGAGGCCTCCCTAATTGTTGTGGTGTGATCGATACGACCCACATCATGATGTGCCTGTCCACGACAGATCAAGCGAGTGACACCTGGCATGACAAGGAGAAGAATCACAGCATGATCCTCCAGGCTATTGTGGACCCCGATATGAGATTCCTTGACATTGTCACTGGGTGGCCAGGAAGTTTGCGCGACTCTACTGTGCTGAAAAGCTCAAGTTTTTGCCGACTATGCGAGGAAGGAAAAAGACTAAACGGGAAGAGAATAAAATTGTCAGAAGAAACAGAATTGAGGGAGTACGTAATTGGGGATGCAGGATTTCCCCTATTAGAATGGCTTTTAACTCCGTACCAAGGACGTAGGCTTTCTCATTCTCAGGTGGAGTTCAATAAAAGGATTTCTACTGCTCGGATGGCAGCACAAGCAGCATTGGCTAGGTTGAAGGAGACATGGAGGATCATAAACGGTGTTATGTGGAGACCTGATAAGAATAGGTTACCGAGGATTATTTTTGTTTGCTGCCTGTTGCACAATATAGTTATAGATTTGGAAGATGAGGTGCAATGTCAGATGCCCGTTTCTCATCATCACGATTCGGGTTATCGGCAACAGGTTTGTGAATCAAGTGACAAGACTGCTGCTAGTATAAGAGACAAGCTTTCTCTCCACATATCTGGTGGATTGCCTTCTTGATAGCATCTCTTGTTGTCGCGGAATGATCATTCGTCGACTTAGCGTTGTGTGTTTTTTTTTTGTCTTTCGGATTGGGAAGACATAATTTGTTGCGAACCCAAGCTATTCATTTTTTTTTTTGTTTGAACAAGCAATTCATAAATTCTTTTATTTTGTGTATTTCTTGCTAAAAGCAGCTTTGGATGCTGTGGATTGTAGTTTCCAACTTATGGTCTATTGAGTTACTGTAGGTTCAATCTTTGTTTGCAGTGGGACAAGGATATTTAGGTATCAGGGAATCAAGTTCTCTATAACCATTTTTTTCTGCACCGGCCCATGTTCCCCCATGTGTTTTTCTCCGTTAGTTCGGTGTCTTAAAACTCTCACGCGACCAATAACTAAAACTACATTGAACAAGGGGTACGGAGAAAGTTTGAGACAGAGAATTTGATTCTCTCATCTTAGGCTATGTTCGGATCATAAATTTAGGAGTCAGTCTACATACACACCCTATTGTTTACACCTTCTCACAGCCTATGTATATTTCACATGGGCTCCATCCATTTAACCGTTAAAAGAAATTCAAAATTCAAAATTTAAAAATCAAAATCTTATACATATAAGTAGAGTGTAAACAAAAAGGGTGTGTATGTAGATTTATTCTAAATTTAGGATTAGGATATGAGAATAAAGATGAAAGATAATGCAATGTTAAGTTAGGTCCATGCAGGGAATTCTCAAGTGTAAAATAAATTGTCTCATAACCATTAAAAATTATTTTAAAAATAAGGTAAACACATTCACATATATACAATCGTCAGCTAAGCAAAGCTAATCTATCTATTTTGCTCTGCTCTTTGTATTTTTTTCCATCTTCTGGGTCAGATTAGATTATGATTTTCTCAGTCATCAATGGCTTTTCTCCAGTTTGTGCAGCGATCCTTTGAACCTTTAGTGTGCATCGGTAAGAGTATGTCATCGGAGGGATAAATTGACCTCATCCTTATCTCAAGATAGGAATAACTAGATTTTGAGACGGTCAAGCTACCTAAACCTTATTCCTATACACAATAAGTAGATCCCAACAAAACTCAAATACCTAGAGAGATTAAGAAAAAAAAATTGGTCTGATCCAATAAAAGGTACAATGATGTTAACTTATGTCTGAGTATTTCTTTAAGTATTAAGCCGATACCACACCGGTGTTCTAAAATATGCATGATCTTTTTAAATTTATTATCTCGATTACGTATTGCTACATGTGTTAAATCAATAAAATCAGAACAGTAAGTTAATTAGCCCTATTGATTAAGTTTTGCGTTTTTCTCTCACTCATTTTATTTCGAGCATCGTCGTAGACCAAGCCGTTGGATGAGCTATTTTACTGGAGGATTTTGGGCATGTCCAGCCCATCTAGATAACTTCTGATTTCTTTGGGCTTGGGCCCCCGTTTTATGAGGAAAAAAGGACCGAAATCTGCAAAATTCTAGGGTTAGGGTTTATCCATGGAAACTGCTGTTTGGGAGTGGGAGAAGTAAAAAAAAAAATACCATGAATGCGAACAAGTTCGATGCCAAGAAGCTCCTCAAGGAAAAGAAATTCTGGTTTGCCTCTTTCCTCATTGCTTGGGCTGCCGCTCTCCAGGTTCTCTCTCTCTCTCTCTCTCTCTCTCTCAGCATTCCAAATATAAACGCTGGCTAATGTGAAATCTTTAAGCTTTTGTTGTTTATTTTTTTATCCTCGTTTTGTGCAGTGAACGCGAATTGGATCATTCTATGTTGTAATTGACACGCTGTGATTCTGCAGGGGCACATGATGTGGTTACAGAGGCAAGAATCTTTCAAGGAGAAATTTGAAACCCTCAACGAAACCAGCGACCAGAAGGAATCATAGAGACTGGATGAACATTGGGGGTTACTGTTCAAGCAAATTGTGAGATATTTTTTTATGCTTTTTCTATAGTTCCCTAATGGGCCCATAAGAAGGAAAAAAAGAGAGACATTGATATTTTATTTTGGTATAGACGTCAAAGTAGAAGCAATTATAGAGCACTTGTAAAATTCCGTTGCTGATCTTTTCTGCTTGACATGACAATCAATCTTAAAATTAATTTTTTTGTAATTGTCTAGCTCAGGTTTTATGAACTGCAGATGTATTCCGTGGTTATAAAAATGAAAATCTGATTCGGGCATTTTGTATGACAATAAGAGATTACGACTTGCAAAACGTTTATGTATAGTCAGTCAATGTATATTCGTAAACATCCATGCTACTGGACGGCATTCGATGAAATTCTATGGAAAGTATCAAACTTTATCGCTGATATGACAATAGATAAATGTGAATACCGTTGCGATTCAGCACGGCGAAATGATTGTTGCGTAAGTTTTCTTTTACTTTATGCTTGAGCCATTTCCTAGAAGTTACAATTACTTTTTAGTTAATCTGATTCATCACTTGATCTTTAAGACTCCATGAGACACGAAAAGGAACGAGTATTTTTCCTAACTCCAGAATCATTGTAAGCGTGTTTAAGACCATGAACAATATAGCTAGCACAGGACAATGGCCATCATAAAGAGTTTCAGGGGTTACATATGTTTGTATATGTTTTCTGTTATGCTTGTAAGGCAAAGGATTTGTCAAATTGAATTGAGTATACATGTTCTTCTTTGTAACCGACGTTTGACAAAATAATGTTTTAGCCTTTTTACTTACCCCAATCATCAATAATAATACACTTCAGCATCAAACAAAAACTGTATGAAGGTGCTGTAGAACTGTCTCTTACTTGCTCGTTTCTTATGCTGATCTGAAGCAAGACCACGGCAACAAATAAGGAGATAGAATTGAACCTAATTTCAAAGTGCTTACACCGAATGACATATGCAGCAGCATTATGATTCTTCTGGTTTTCAAGGTGAAATTCCTAGAGTCATAACTCCATCCAATATCCACATTTCAAAAACATGTGTCTAGAGCCGAAAGGCTAATGTGTTGTCGTGCTGTCAGAAGATGATTAACGTGGCCTTGCTTTTGACTACTGCCAATATAAGGCTGCCACCAAAGTCGGATATGGACCAGAATGTGGTCCAAATAGGTGCTCACAACTTATTTTCCGTGTTAGATCACTGCTTGTCCCAAAAGTAGGAAATTAGGTTACAATAGATATCAAGTTATCAAACAGCCCGTTCTCACATGCAAGTAGTTCCGTTTGACTTGAGCTTTGATGCCATTGTATATCGCCACTTCTCCCAAAATCTTCAACTAAGAGGAAATAGGCAGAACAATGTTAATCAAGCTACCTAAAGTTCACAAACTTGGGTAGTTTCATGACGTCGCATCTAGAAAACACAATTTCAACTCCGAAGTTGTCCTTTCAGACCCCGATTTCAAATTACCGGTTATGAAGTTTCCTTTCAGACCTCTCTATTTCAATTAACTTGTGTGGTAAGGAAAAGATCCATACTACTCCCATATGGAGTGATGGTTTCAAATGTGTGTGTTACTGATTGCTTGGGTGTGGCTCAATAACTATATGCGTTTAGCTTCTTTAACGGAGAAATAAATAAATGTGTGATGGTGGTTTGTGATGAATATTAAGCAGCACTTTATAGGAAATTTGTTATGATGTCTGTTTCTGCAAAACAGAGGTTTTATCGCAGAACCAAATCGAAACCTATAGGTGATTGGTTCCTCACGGGACCCGTCACGGGTCTGGACTCCGGACTCCATATGATCAGTCGTAGGGAAGGTTGCTGTAGCCGGTGGCCCCTCCACCATTTTTCTGAGGAAAAAGTTGCTTGAGATTTACCAAGCCTCACCAATTTGAAATATCTACTTACTAACAAAGCAAAAGGAAAGAAAACAAAGCGTAGTTGTTTGGAAGCCTACTATATAACTACTTGTGTTGAGTCCTGAATTCGGTGGATTCTTTTCTATTTACTCGCATTAAATTTCTTTGTTCTAAACTGCAAGAAGAACAACTAGTTTATGCCACTCAGCCAAAGGCAGTTGAAGGATGTTTCAATGCTTAAATTAGTTTTTAAATGAGGTACTTCTAACTAAAAGCTAGAGGTGAAAGTTTAAACAGGAAAACCATCGGTAAACCAAACCGAACCGACGGTTTGGTTCTTTTCCGGTTCGATTTTTTATTTTAGTCACTTAGGAACTAAACTGGACCGGACCAAATCGGTTCCTATACTAAACTCTAAAAAATATAAAAAATCTAGATTGATACATGTTTTTTTTAGTCTCAAACTAGTTTTTTTTTTTTTTTACTTTGATTTTTTATGGGACTTTAATTTTGCTATGATTTATAATTTTGTATATTAACTTTAATAGACTTTAGTTTTTTTGAACTTGGGCTTAGGCCTAATCAAATTGAAAGCCGGTATTAAAATAAAAATCAATCCGGACTTTATCCATTTGGCAAGAATCTCTTAATTTTTTTAAATTTTTTAAAATTTTGAATCAAGTCCAACAAAACCAAAACTGGACCGAAATCAAACTGAACCAAACCAAAATAATTCGGTTCGATTTTGATTTATAAAATTTCAAACCGAAATTACCAGTTTGGTCCGAGTTTTTCGGCCAAACCGGATCAAATCAGACCGGTTTCATCATACTAAAAGCAATTGAAAGTAGTGCGGCAAGGTGTATCCTGCCTAAAGTGTTTGAATTATCTTATAAAGAAAATTGTATTTGTGTCCCAAGTAAACATGTGCCTATCACATGCACCACAACGTCAGAAATAATCATCCCTACCTCTGACGTCATTCGTACCCCACGTTGTTTTGTGTCGAGCCACTTGGCCCCACGTGGAGTCGCAAAAAGTTTGAGCTGTATTGTGGTCAATGGACCTGTTCGGCTAGACTGACATGCTGTTGTGCATTCGGAGGCGGTCTGGTTGCACGATGTGCATGTTAGGATTTTATACTAAAAGTCATAACTTTATATAAAAATTAATATTTGTTTTGAATTATTTATATAATTATTCTTTTTCTTGATGAGAATCTTTATGGACGATATTTACATTATATCATATCATATCATATTGTGCATGTGTGTCTCTTATTTCACATAATAGATAATTTAGTTTGTAGAGTTTGACTTACACATAGAGAATCAGATTATCGATTTTTATAAAATATAAGTCTTTAGTCTACAGTTTTAGGTGAAATTGGACACACTACTAGTAGAACTGTAACATAGTGTTTCAGTAGGTCTGTTTTGACTGTGAAAAATGATATAATTTTAACTAACCGTGTTAGTACTAGGGGTGAAAATAAAAACCGGGAAACCGGACCGGACCAAAAAACCGGACCGGACCGACGGTTTGAGGATTGAAAAATTCGGTCCGGTCCGGTTTCGGTTTGGGAGTTTGGAGAAACTAATTTTTCGGTCCGGTTTCGGTTTAGAGAAATACAAAACCGGTTCAAATCGGACCGGACCGGATGAAGGTTATAAATAAAAATATATTATATTTTTAGGTTTATGTGTTATAACTTATAACCCATTACTCCATTAGTTATTTAATCTATTAGGATTTAGGACTATTACCATGTTTTAGAAATAAAAAATCACTATTTACAAAGAGCGAATGAAAATAGAAAACCACTAGTCTTGGTATAAAAAATAAGAATAATTTGAAATTGTTCAATCTGTCAAAGTAGTGTTCAATGTATTTCTATTGTTAAAAATTTCACTATAAATTGTTAATTTTTTCCCTTCTTTTTTTGATTGGTCCGAAATATTGTCCAAAAATCAAAAAGTCCAAACCGGACCGAGACCGGCTCAAACCGATTGAAACCGGACCGGTGAAATCGGTCCGGTTTCGGTTTATAAAATTTTCAAACCGGACAACCAGTCTGGTCCCAGAAATTCTATCAAATCGGACCAAACCGGACCGGTTACACCCCTAGTTAGTACTCTTTGTGTGTATTAATATGACCACTTTGAGATAATTGTATTTATACTTACAATATAATACAATTCGCATATCATGATTATTATAAATACTTGTGCTTCTTAACCCAAAGATAATTAATAGATGTGACATTTAATATTGTTGACTTTAATTCATTATAGAGTGAGGTCTTGTGGACCAATAATCTCAATGAGTTGGGTCACAATATTATATATATGGCAACTGTTAATTTTTAATGAAATCCTCGCCCCTTTATATGGATTGATGATATCCTCTTGAGAAAACTTATAAGTTTCGATTATGTCAAATCCTACAGATAGATATTAGTATCTAGCATAACGAATAAGTTAAGTGAAGAGTCTCAAGAAATTTTATAGATGTTGATTAAATAAATTGTCAGCAATTTATTTTAATCAACGGGTCTGTAATCTTAACGTTGAGAGATAAATAAACATTTAATAACATGGAGCTTGAAATATAATTTTGAGATATGGGAAGTGAATGTAATTATAATTCTGTAATGTATGAATTATAATTTACATAATTTGGAACTAATCTGGATTAGGACTTTGTAATTATATAGGAAGTCCAACTCATGCTTCTTTTGGGACTCTCTATCGTTGCCTATAAATACATCACTATGTCTTTTAGGTCAAACACATATTGACAAAGGTTCTATCAAGGTAAGGAGATCACGGTTTTAAGCCCACATTCAGTTCGTGATCAAGGTGCAATAGGATTGCATGCGGTAGAAGATTTCGAGGTCAATCGGACAAAATTATTTCAGTCGTGATCAAAGTTCGATCAGAATCAGCTGTGAAGATTATTGAGATCAAACTGGAGAGATTTTAAAGATATGAACCCTAATTCCGCTTAGTAGGATTTTATATTTTTTTGTAATATAATTTGTGCGCGTTCATCACTAGGTATCGGGAATCAATTTCTAACAGTGCGGACCTTGTGGAGCCTTTGGTTTGACTCATCGTTGGAACGCACTGGATTGAGAAGGCGAACCATTATGAGCGAATGGTGTGAGTCTTTAATCCAATTCATGCTGAATCCAACCCGAATCTGTTTATATCTGGACCCAATATCTTATAGGTCTGGCCCACTACAAGTTGTATAAAATCAGTTATTCCCAAAGACGAAGACCCTTTACCTGTTGTGTGTAAGACAAATTCAAACTGCTTATTTATTTCCTCAAGACTCCACTGATGGATGTAGTGCTGACTTTAAAGCATTAATTTGACTTGTCAACTGATCTCTCTCTCTACATGTCTCTCTCTCTCTCTCTACATGTCTCTATTACTCGTTAATGTGTATACGGTCCATTTTTCCTATGGTGATTGGAATTGATTTCATCTAGATGAAGACCAAACTACCCCAGTTGAGTTATGTTGCACACGGTACGTGATGTGAGGTTCATTGAAACTTACTACGGAAGGTGTGAGAGGTACACTTGTGGTCGCGGATACCGCGGCGACTTCTCAGGTTAATTATACACCCATACACCCATATACTCCTTGTATTTTTAAATTTCAATGTTTATAATTTAATATCACCCCGTTACCTTATCAACTTTGACTTGCCTTTGTTTTAGGTTTATCTATTGCCCATCCATATCGTAGGCAATGACTCATGCAGCTAGAGATTAAGATAATAATAACACTAGTACAATTTGAAAGCATGACATATAGTCTTACATAGGCAGCTTGTTTAACACATGATTGTACTGTTTACTTATCCACCATGTACATATCTTGTGCTCTATGACCTAAGATTATTGAATTTTATTACTTTTTTCATAACTGGTTATTGAGACCAACTTACACGCACTATGAAGTTAATGATTAGACAAACTTTCATTGTTTAAAGAGTTTCGCTACCATGCTAGCTCGTACTTGACTAATGACTAGTTGATTTGTTTTGTTAGTATCAATTGGTAGAACCACCATATAATTTGTGCTTTAGAAATCTGATTGCTTTCATTGGAAACTGGAGCTAAGTTTAGCTGTTTAGTTTAACCTCTGATTGTTTAGACCGTCATAGCAGAAAGAGACAGATTAATTATGGATTTTGCTATTTGCAAGGAGTAGTGCAAGAAATGATGCAAGAAAACATGTGGGGAGGTGGGGCCACTAGAGAGAGAGAAAGAGAAAAGAAGGGGGGAAAAATTTTCAAAAGTACAAAAATCAGTGATCCCCACATGTTTCCTTGCACCATTCCTTGCACTACTCCTTGCAAATAATAGTACTCTTTTGTTGAAATTATAGTTACCAATTCGAGTCAAGTACTCTTTTGTTGAAATTCGTATTTTCTGTCTATAGTAGTACTACTCCAGTTACTTCTGCTTGTTTCGATGTAGCACCTTTTTAAGGATCTTGTTAATTCAACATATTATCGACATATTAGCGGAGCCACAATGAGTCCAATATGGTGTCAATCGTTCTCACTCCATTCAAAGAGAATTGGAATGAAGAAATTCTATTTGAATTTAAAATTAAATGTCGTGATTCACTTGTATTTGTGGGACTCATTTAGATTTGTTATTTTTCAAATTTAAGTGAATCGCGACATTTGATTCGTTGCCAGACAGGGGGCGGATTTGACCAGCTTCTTCTCCGATTTTTGAATTCAAAATCTGTCTTTATCCCTGTCCCGTTCTCCAAACAGGAAATGAACTCCACTCTCCATCACCGTCTCAAATGGGGATCGAAAATTTCCGTTCCACTTTGTTTTTTTTTAAAGATCCATCTTCATATAAATTAAAAAAACTCTAAATTCTAATATCCTAACGTAAAATTATAAATAATTATATCTAAAAGGGTTAAAAAGTAAAATAATATCTGTTTAATAATTATTTTAAAACGGAGCGGGAACATAGCAGATGTACTAAGACTCATCTCCGACCCGTTTCTTGATTATTTTTTTTTTTAAAAAACTTTTACATTCAACTTTAACCCGATATTTGATAAAATCTGCAAAATTTCAATCTGAATGGGACGTGAAACAGGGCGAATTGGATTAAACTGAAGAAAATTGCAATTTGATTTTGAATTCGCAGAGAGTTTTTTTCTTCTAATTTTGAGAACGTAAAAATTTTCATAATAAATCATGAACTTTCAACTATGTACAACTTATGTGAACAAAAAACACTTATGTTTAGGCATTTTTTATTCAACATAAAATTTCAAGTTAAATTTTATCCTATTCGAGCATCCACACCAACTTTCTCTAATATTTTCCTTCTCTATTTTGAGGAGGAATTCTTTCAAAGAGTCTCTACATCAGTCTCGATCTACTCCTTATTTTATTATTGCTAAAGTGACTCCATATGTTTATGGAGTTACCGTAGCCTCCTAGAATTTTTTTTAATTTCTTTCTCCCAGAATTGAATATGAAAGAAAAAACTATTTTAATAAATTTGAGATAGAATAGAGAGTCTGTTGTATGAGATATTAGAAAATATAGCTCTCTAAAGTAGAAGAGAAAAAATTTATTTCTAATTTGGTCCAAAAAACAGAAAGACTGGTGTGGATTCTCTTATACTACTTTTCTTGTTCCACGACCGAAAAATATTGAAAAAAAGCTCGAGTCAGAGTACTTATTTTATAATTATTTCTGTAAGTACCATGTTTTTCTTTTTCTTTTTCTTTTTCTTTTTGGGTTGGGGTGGGGGTTGGTTTGGTTTGTTACCGCGTGTATGTCAAGTTGCCAACTGCAGACTAATTACAGTTCATGGAAGTCAAGGTAGCTGAGTCCATTGTAATGACTCAAGCTTTTGATTAGGACTAAAGATTTTAAACAATGGCGGTTTCAAATGGCAGTGATATGGACACAGATGACAACTACAATGATGACATTGATATTAATTCTAACATTTTTAAATTTTACTTGCTAAGTAAGGCCTGTTTGGTAGACATTACTTAATTATTATTTTATAGATGAATCAAGACGCAAAATTAATTTAAAAAATTCACAAAAAATAAAACGAATATGAAATTAAGCAGTGTTTATCAAAAGGTGCTTAGCTCAGCTAGTGCCTTGCTTGTTAAAGATTTTGGGAAGCCAATTGCCGCGGATTAGATGTACCCGTACAACATCAAAATTTTGACTTTCAAACAAAGAATATCTTTCTTAACAAGAAGCTAATATACTTCCTGTATGTTAGGTGTAAAGTCGTAATCTACAGATTTAAAGCTTTAGTACTTTAGCAAATCAAAATACGTGAAGTACTGAACTCTTGGCAAAACTTGTGGGTCAATTGAAATATGTAACTGATGGGTTTAGAATTAATGTCGGTTGAGCATAGTTGGCTTACTCGGTTTTTAATAGTGTTCTCGACTTTTTTCCGCCAGATCAAGTTATGGTCTTTTTGGTCATGCATGGGTTTTTCTCGAGAAGCTAATATAATTATCTCATTCTCAAATTAAATTTTGTGTATTTCAGGTGAAACCGCCATTGACATATTCAGCTCTTCGTGGTCTTCTTGGTCTTGTGAGCCAAATCAGGTTATTTTCTTCTCTGACGTCCATGAATTTTTCTCTACTTTGTACGGAATTCCCTGGAGCCCTAAGTGAAGTCTTTCCTAGCTATGGGGAGCCCAAATTCCATAAGAATAATTGCAACACAAAGTTAGGATATATAGGGATGATAAGAATTCAAGACAGTCACGCCACCTAAGCCTTATTGCAATCCATGAGAAGTAGACCAAGGAGACTCTAAGACCTAAAAAGATAAAAAAAAAACGATCTAAAAAATACAATGCTCCTGTTAACCTTACATTTGAGTATTCTTTTTCACATGAGTTTTACAACTCATTGACTTAGACATCGGAGGGATATCGGCCGGTATCACACCAATATCCTAATTGTTTATTTGCAAGTCTGTGATTCGAAGAGACGTCATCAACTGCGTTATTAATATCGTAATGTAAATTGCACTTTTCTCCAATATAAATTACTTGTTTGGAGGTAGAGACCCGAGATGAAGTGAGGTTATGATTAAGGAGTGATGGTAAGTGGAGTATTATTTTTCTATTAACACTGTGACAAGCATTGAGTCATCATGGGATAATAAACGATGTGCAAACACACATAATTTGGGAAAGCTATAGTGCAGTTTTCTGTAGCATATGTGCAGTGTAGGTAAAACGACATAGTTTTGCATATTTTGACTACATCATTTTAATCCCATGTATTTTAATAATAATTCGCATTATAAATTAAAACAATATAGTTTCGAGATCAAAACGGATAAAATTATGTCGTTTTGTTCACATTACACGTGCGTTATAAGAAACTGCACTACAGCCTCTTTGAATCCGATGCAACATGAGGAGAATGAGAGAATCGAAACAAAGGAGATGTTAGCTGAATTGTTAGGTAACAATGGTAATATATTTTTATATATTTTTATTTTTTTTGGGGGGGTGGGTGTTTTGTAAATAACAATGGTGGTGGTTGGTAGGCAGTTAAGTTGGATTTTATCTAGAAACAATGTGTTTGTTGTGAAAAGGGTTTTTGATTTTAAGGTAGTTTAACAATACCAACTCACAACTAACAGGCGGCTAGTCAACCAATAGGTTTTCAAGTTCCCCCCTGGTGTGCATCAATTAATTAATTAATATATATATATATATATATATATATATATATATATATATATATATTAAAATTTCCTTAATTGCGGCATGTTTCTTGCTTAGTTACTTCGATCCTTCTTTCTGCTTACTAAGTTCAATCAATCTAGGCGTGCAGAATTCATTATTAGAGAGAGAGAGAGAGAGAGAGAGAAATTGCATAAACTAAACAAGCTGGGTTTGTTAGACGTGGATAATGCCTACTAGTTTTAAAGAATAATTACTAACATATCAAGTTGTACATTAAATGATATATTATATTTACGTGATATGTTATTTTAAATATAAAATGTAAAAGTAAATTCTATAAATTTTGATATGTGTTCAAACTAATGAATATCATTTAGACATAATATATAATTTAATGTACAACGTAATGTTAGTAGTATTGCTCTTTAAAGAAACTTCCATGGTAAAAAAATGTGGCATTTCGTGGTCCTCACGACTGTTAGGTCTTCTCGTGTGATATTATTCGTGTGGACTCTTATGTAACGTAAAATAAGTTTTATCAATATTTTATCTGACTACCTAGAATTGTTTATTTTATAAATTTCGATGTGTTTGTCGTACATGCAAAAAATCACGTGAATTGAATATCGAGAAATACTTATTAAATTATATTTATCTGAAATGAAATAAACGGCCAAAGCTTGATGTTTCTTTTCTGTTGTGACAAATATAATTCGTTCATATGGCTATACATGTCCGATTAATTTAAATTTTGACAATGAAAATAAAGATATCGAGATTTATAAAATCAACAACTTAAATCCTCAAATAAAATATTGATATGTCGCATTTTGTGTTACACGAGGGACCATACGAGTATAACTCACAAGAATAATTACAAACGTAATTATTGATAATCTTCCGAATGTGACTTTCACGGCTCACAATTCTAGAAGAAACTTGGAATTTTAGGATGTGTTCGTTTTAAGTGTTTCTGAAACAATTTTTAGAAACAATTTTCAGAAACTTATTTGGGAAAAAAGTGTTTCAGAGACACCTTTTATAGAGAGATAAAATTGTCTGGAAAAAAAGTAAAAATGTTTGAAAAACTTGTTCCAGAAACTAATCTCCCAAACAAGTTAAAACGAACATAGCATAATTACAGTGCCGTGTAGCTCTTAGTTCAACATAAGAATAATTACAATCTTATCTATAAGGGAGGCTAAATAAGAATGAGTCTTTTTCTTAACTAGTTATTGTATTTCACACCCATTGATACAACTTTTTCCTTAATTTTTTATAACTCAGGTATTTGAGTCAGTTTATGCGCAACTCAATTAATATCTGAAAAATCAAATCTGTAAAGACCCCGAGTATAATAAACATCGTGAATAATATTTTCAGAATTGAAATTTCTACTTCGCATTTATATTTTTCATTCCAACTTCCCTCACATACAAATTTAATGAATATGATATCACGTACACCCGCCTGCACATGTAACCAACGTACACGATACACCACTGCATATATATATTTATATATTATATATCTGTGTGTGTGTGTGCGCGCGCGTGTTAACGTCCATGCACGCATAAGTGTACATAATATCTTATCTGTACATGTATTATACTATAAATTCAGCCATATATGCATATATACATTATACATACATATCTCAGCTCATCTCATCACCTTTAATCCAAAGTAAAACCTAAAATTAGAAACTAAAATCCTAAACCTAATACCATTAGTGGTTTTGGCCAAAACCCTATCAATCTCCATCCACTATCACCTCTCCACCTTATTTATTGCATTCCCACCTCCCTCTTGCCACCTTTTTGACTGAGGCCACCACCATACATTGCCCTATTCCAATCTCCACCATGCATCAACTTACCTTAAAACCTTCCTGGGTCATGATGTTTCCCACCATTTTTCCTATCAAATGAGACATTCCCTTTTGTTCCCCTGCACATTGTGAGCTCATAAGTACTGGTGAGAGAAGTGAGAAATTTTCGAGAGAAAATGAGGGACCCATCTTGAAGAAATTTCAATTCAACCCAATTCCACTTCATCCAACCCTTAGAAAGTAAGTTCCTAATTCTTAGGTATTCTTTTTGATGCAGCAGAATCAATCCTGAAGCCCACCAAGCTATAATTAATTGTGGTAGTCAAAGATTGTCCATTTGGCCTGTGATAATTATTGAATTATTGAATTATTGGATTATGTTACCCACTTTAGAATGGCATATGAAGAGCAGTGGCCTGTTAGGCCATGTCTGAATGTGGACCTGGATCCTCAGGTACGAAGATTAAATCAGGAGCAAAGCGATTCTCTTATCAAACCATTCTCAGCCGAAGAAGTATGGTTGGCTATTTCTACCTGCGATGGAAACAAGGCTCCGGGCCCTGATGGTTTTAATTTGTTCTTTATAAGAAAATGCTGGTCTTTTCTTAAGGCATCATTCCTGTCATTTTTTATGGAGTTCTTTGACAATGGCAAGTTGGTGAAAGGCCTCAATGCTGCATTTATAACTCTCATTCCTAAGGTATCCAACCCGATTTCTCTTAAGGACTACCGGCCGATTAGTTTGATCGGTAGTACCTACAAAATTTTGTCCAAGGTACTAGCGAGGAGAATGACAGCCATACTACCTACTGTTGTGGGTAAATTTCAGTCTGCATTTATTAATGGAAATAGAGGCATTCAGGATGGGATCTTAATTGCGAATGAGGTCCTCCATCTATGGAAGTCTAGGAGGAGAAAGGGGTTAATTATCAAACTGGATTTCGAGAAGGCATATGACAACATTAACTGGAATTATGTTTTTTCTATGATGCACAAGTTAGGCTTCCCCCACAGATGGATTTCTTGGATCAAAACTTGTGTGTCTACAGCCACCTTATCTGTCCTAGTCAATGGCTCACCAACTGAGGAATTCCCTATGGAAAAAGGTCTAAGGCAAGGGGACCCTATCTCCCCCTTCCTCTTTGTGTTAGCAGCTGAAGGCTTGAGTCAACTTCTGTGTAAAGCAAAAAATTTGCAGCTGATAGGAGGAGCTAAAATGGGTCCATTATCTGGGAGCCTCACCCATCTTCAATTCGCAGATGACACAATCCTCTTCTCTGAAGGAGGCCTAGAGGAGGTACGCACCATTAAACGTATTCTTAGAGGTTTTGAAGTTGTTTCTGGCCTCTGAATTAATTACCATAAATCTACTGTATGCGGGGTGGGTTGGGATGAAGGATTTGTCCAAAGATGTGTGCAAATACTGAAATGTAAGGTATCTAACTTGCCCATTAAATATCTGGGAGTACCTCTTGGTGCTAGCCCCAACAAAGTGCGTACTTGGAAGCCTGTTATTGATAATCTTAAGGCTAGACTATCCTCCTGGAAAACTAATCTATTGTCTTATGGTGGTAGATTAGTGCTCATTAAAGCTGTTCTTAGTAGCCTCCCAATTTACTTCTTATCTATCTTTAGAATTCCGGTTGCAGTGGCTAAGGAAATCAGTGGCATTCAAAGAAAGTTTCTTTGGGGCGGGGCATCTGGGACTAATAAACTGAACCTGGTAAAGTGGAAGGAGATCACTCTGTCCAAACAACATGGAGGTCTGGGTATTAGATGCCCTATAAGGATGAATATTGCCTTACTACTAAAGTGGTGGTGGAGGTTTGGGGTTGAAAGAAAAAGCCTGTGGAGATTAATTGTGTGCGATGTGTATAAAATTCCAGCTAACTCTTGGTTCTTGAATGAAGGGGGCTCGGGTCAGTGTTCTGCAGTTTGGAAAGGGATCTCTAAGCTTCCTAATAATAACTCCCTTGCTTTTCAAACTTTCATAAACAATCTCTCGTTCAGAGTAGGAAATGGGGAGAACATTCAGTTCTGGAATCAAGCATGGAGTCCTAATAATTCTACTTTAAGGCTACAATTTCCTAGATTATTCCTTTTAACATCTAATAGCTCCATCAACTTGGCCTTTTTAAGAGGAGAAGAGTCAAGTAGAGGTACCCTACAGTTTAGGAGAAGGCTCTTTTCTTGGGAGTTGGCTGATCTGGATTCTATTTGGGCAATTTGGAACATTGCTGGCATTGTTTTTAGTGATAAGGAAGGACTCATTCCTCTGGAAAGACAACTCAGGTCCAGTTTTCTCAGTGAAGTCTATGTACAACATGTTGGAAGAAGCACCAAGTTACAACCCTTCGCCACCGTGTTGTGTGTGGTACAAATACTCTCCACCAAAGTTTCAGTTTTTATCTTGGCTTGCTTGGAAAGGAAGGGTCAAAACAGGGGGTTTATTAGCTCATAGAGGTATTATTCCTGTCCAAAATGCCAACTGTAAGTTCTGTGAGGGTGAGGTGGAATCCTAGGATCATCTTTTCTTGCATTGCTGGAAGATCTGGAGTATTTGGAGCAAGTTCATATCTTATTGGGGCATTGAATGGGTATTTCCACCCTCAATTCAGGGATTGTTTGATTGGTGGTCCAACTGGAAATTTAAAAGGAAGTCCAACCCTTTAATTATCTCACTATGGTATTCCCTCCCTGCTAATATTATACTCTTTGGATGGAAAGGAATAGCATTTTGTTTAGGGAAGGCACAATTAACTGGGATTGGCTAATAGACAAGATAACCCAGAGATGGATTCTTTGGACAGTTTTGCAGCAGAAGAAGAAGCACCAGGTTACAATCAGTAACATCTTGTATAATTTGGGGGGGGGGGGGGGGGGGGGGGGGGGGGGGTTCCTCAAGAGTGTGGAGTTTTCTACAAATTAATCTTGCTACAAAGGGGTGGGTAGGCATTACGAGGTGGTGCGTTGTAGTTGTTTTTCTTTGGTTGGTGTTGGTTTTAGGCTTTATTCTGGTTTGATTGGTCTTTCTTGTCCTACCTGGTTTCTTTATTTATGGTTGGACCCTTGCTAACCAAAATGGAGTAAACCATCTTCTATGTATTTTGTTTCTGGTTTTAATATATTCCTTGGCCTTTCAAAAAAAAATCCTGTACCTTGCCGATACACAATTTTATTTTAAACCTATCTCGCGACCTTAACCTACTATTTTGATCCAATGCCTTTCTTTGTAGCCTGTGACTTCTGCATTGCAGTCGTAGTGTGTTTGAACCGAAGTAAAGTTATATTTTATAACAGTTTACCCATGTTGATTTTTATTCCATATTTAACATTCTGTTTTCTGTTATATACTCTTTTATCTACTGTTGAATAGTTACAGTTTAAATTACAACTTACCCCCTTTAGTAAGGTCTTTAAATTACAACTTACCCCCTGTAGTTACATAAATTACATATTTATCCCTAGTATTTTGTAAAGTTATAGTTTAATCTCTATTTTTTATAAATTACAGATTTCGCTCTGTACTTTTTTAAAGTTATAGTTTAGCCTTTATGTCTTTCTAAAATTACACTTTAAACCTTAAACTTTATGTTTATAGCTATTCCAAACTTAGAATTACTTTTTCACTGCGAAATTGCCATGCTAGTGTTATTATACTTTTAAAACTCACTTTAACTAAATTATTTATTTAGACCCTTAAATGAATATTTACGTATTTACTCCTAGACTTATTAGATTATGAGAATGACATGAGACATGTTAAACTATGTTTTATCGTTTGCACTCTACTTCATCTTCTATTTACATTTTCGTTATTGTTATCTTATTGTACTCAAAACATGATCAAATTGTTAATTTTATTTTTATCAAATATATAATTATTGAAAAAAATAGTAGAATTGATTGATATATCCACATGCAGATTGTGGTTTTAGAGCATTGGAGGCACTTTGGGTGGCATGTAGATAACCGAACTTAGTAGATTGTTGAACTTGTGAACTTTGGACTTTGTATTCTCCGTGAGAATATTTTCAAGACTCATTTAGCCGTGAAGCGTCAAGAGCCGAACTATGACCTAAACATGAAGTGTCATAAGTCAAGCTACGTCATTAACCGAGTTGAGTCATTAGCCGTGTTATGTTTTATCCAACAGTTGTCGTTTAGCCGAGTTATGTCATTACCCATATCGTGTCCTTTTTTTCTTGAAGTCTAGTTATCAAAAAATTACATTATGAAGTGATCAGAATGAGCACGACGTATGAAAAATATAAACATGGGAGCACAATGGTAGGGACATGACGGATGAAAACCAACGGTCAAGAACGTAGTGTTCAGGAAAAGGTTGGCATAGTGGTCGGAAATGTCATCGAACGCTAACCCTAGACTGATTTTGTTGATATGAGGTGCAGTCGTTTTTGGAGATTATGATTGTAGATCTAGTTGTGGACTTGTTATAACATTGTGGATCCGAATTAGACGTGAGTAGTCAGGATATTTACTAATGGGAATTGATTTATTACACATCACCTTATTAGGTTTTAATTTCGCACTTACGTGTTACTATTTTCATATTTGATCTGCTTATGTATCATAATCTGTTTGTACTTTATTACTTTAAATACTGAAAAAGAAATATAAGAGTAAAATAACTTATTGAGTCTTATAACTCATGGTGCATATTTTCTTGTTCTTGGTATTTCTTGCAAGGTATCAAAGAAAACGAAGCAAACCCAAAGTACCCAATCCAGGAAGGCCCATTCCCCGAAGAAGACTTTTCCCTGACCATATAGGCCTAGTTACCTTAATACTTTTAATCCCCCTGCCTATCGTCCATACGGAAATCAAAATCAAATTCAAACCACACCCCCGAGAGGTCCCGGTTTTGAAGAGCAAGTATTAAAAGCCCTCCAGGGGCTACACGCTAAAATCTCCTCCATTGAAGCCATAACCTAATTGGTTCACTCTCATTCTCAATCCATATCACGATTAGAAGCTCAAGTGGGTCAACTGGCCAACATGTTAAACCGTAGGGAAGATGGTAGATTACCTAGTTAGGTGGTTAATAACCCCAAAGGACAATATGTGGTAGATCAAATGCCTGGGCCAAATTAACACCATGAACACAAGGCTATCATGACCTTTACGAAATCGACGAGAGATTGTCACTCAACCTCTCTAGAGTAATAGTAAAACCAAGGAGCAAGTGGCTCCTACACTAGACTGTGAAATGGAGGACGATCCTCGAAGTCATAATAATCCACTCAAGCAGACTACACCCAGATCGGCACCCACTTATGTGCCAAATGTACCTTTTCCTAGTGCTTTAAGCTCATCGTTGCCTTTTTCTAAGAAAGGAGCCCCTATGGAGTAGGTCTCATCGTATGCCCAATTTCTCAAGGATCTTTGCACCCAAAAGCGTAAACGCCAAACTCATATTTCGAAAAATCTTTCTCGCCAAGCAAGTGAGTGTCATTTTACAAACGAATCACGGTTTATTTATTACCCAACTTAGAATTGCTCTAACTTTTGTTATAAAGTCTTTTTGTCAAAATGTAAAATTTCTATTGGTAACTTTATTTTCGTAGTTGTATTTTATCAAATGTCTATGTTAAATGAACTAAATGATAGAAAAGTAGTTACTTTATTTTATTAATGATTTTGAGAAAATTGAGATGTTACAAAATCAACCACCCACTAGTAAGGAAACCTATTATAGCCATAGATTGGTCTTGCAAGAATTCATAGCATTATTTGAAGACCTTAAGAAGAAGCAAATCCTAAATTTTAGACTTGACTAGCACGTAAATTCCTTAATATTATTCCTATTGGAAATTTGAAAGGTTTGGTGTGAATGAATTAGGACACCAGAAGGTCTCTCGACAATCGAAAAGTCACGTTCGTTACGCATCCTGAGGTCTCCACTAGTGCCTCCACTATCTACTATTCATGGAATGCAGCCAAAGTGTTTTTGATTTTAGAACTCAAAGGTCCCTCCGTATCTATTTATATGGTGATTTCACTGTTGATACCAGATTTTGCCGCACCACTCAAGCTATCATGAAACATGCCATCAGAATGAGCTTAGGATAAGCTTATGCGCAAAATGACTATTTTGTCCCTAGACGACCAAAGACGCATGGGATGACCCGAAAACCAAAGAATTTCAATTACTGAGTAGGCCTATTGAACATAATTTGGATGATACTTAGGCAACATCAGAGAATTCAGCGAAATCTGGGTATAAATGACCATTTTGCTCCTGAAGGGCCAATTCAGTAGGTACAAGCCTCGTATAATCACATAATCAGCCCGAAACATCTCCACAGTGTATGTCAAGGTTTAATATGTCTCAATAAGTAGTCAGGACATTCAAAGGAGGTCCAAGGGGAATCCGAGCATGAACTGACAATTTTGCCCTTCTAATTCAGCATGAACGGAGGGACATTTAAGAGCCAAGGCGACTTCACCACTTCATTTTTCATAAAGTATCTCAATATGATGTCATTGAAATGCCTCGGAGGTCAATTGGATATTCCAAGAATAAAACTGAAGAAATTCGATAAATCGACAAACAAAGTGTTGTTTAGTTTTTGCACAGATCAGGACTCGGGAGCACCATTTGTAAGAAAAGATCATTGAATCATGAAAATCTCTTATTATTGATCAGTACGACGATACAAGTCCATTGATAGTGACTAGGGCGAAAAAAGACGACGCTGACAATTTTTGGTTGTTCAAAACGAGGCCTCGGTAGCACAATTTTTGAGTCGATATCTTCAAGGAGTACATATTATTGATCAGTACGTCGATATGATTTCAACAGCTACCAGGGTTCAATCTGAGGTCGGTAAGTCAAAAAGTCATATTTTAAAGCATTTGGCAACCAACTGACAACGATTTGAGTGCACGATTTACGAGATAATATTTTCAAATTTTGAGGGGTACATATTATCGATCAGCGTGTTGATACGAGTTCAATGACTATATCCGTGATCCATTCTGAGTTCTTTTAAGGTTCTCTCTTCAGAAATCATTATTTCGAAGAGCGCGTGAAGATAGATGGTATTCTAGTAAATTCTTGCACCATGACACATGGCAGGCGCATGTTGGGCGCAAGATAGGCGCCACATGGGCGCATGTTGGCCCAAGTGATATTTTCTTTTGTTTTTAGTTTGGTTAGTGGTCTTCAAAATATTCTGAAAAAGGTATGTTATTTCATATATAGGTTTTATTTTGATTAGTTCTTAGTTTCTTTAAATTAAGGGTTAACCAATGCTTCGGGATCGTATTTTTCATCCCTTAGGGTCGGCCAGAGCTCTTCTCTTTCTCAAAAAATATTTTCTTTACGCTCGAAGCAGAAACCAAAGGATGCGATACAAAAACCCGAGAGCATAAACCGAAGCTAGGACATTTTTCTTTTTCCATTTCTTTTTCTCTTTTTTCTTCTCCATACAATTTTCAGAGGCCAGATTTCTTTTCGAGGCAAGCTTTTGCCTTTGATCATTTTCGGATTCAATAGTCTCAGAAGTGATCGAAACCAAAAAGAGATTAGATTTAAAAAATTTTAGTTAGGATTTTATCGAAAAATAAGAGGAAGTTATGCTCGATCATTTTAAAGTTTAGAAAAATCCAAATGCATTATTACATTAGCACAACTTACAATAACAGGGTTAAAAATCTAGTGTTATATCGGGTTATGATTTTGTTTAGCTATTCGCATGTCTTTCTTATTTTCATGTGATCAGCTGATTTGCAGCGCTACCTTGTATTGATGTTTAAATCAGCTTGCCCCAAAGTGTAGTTGCCAAGTTTCGAACACAGCATCTGGGGTTTACAGCTTGTCAGTCCTACCGCTTGAACAACCCCTTGGGACCAGATTTCTTTTAAAGGAGTCATTTTATAAACACAATCGTATTTCTGAGTCAAAATTAAAATATTTTTCTAAAGACATTTTTCTTCGAAAATGGTTTTAGAGAGTGACTTTAACTACACACCTGAATTTTATGTTAAGTGGCGACTCCGAGTTTTAAATAAGTCACGGTTGTTAAATTATTATTTTTTTGTCGCATAACAAGTCAAGAAATATTCAGCCTCGTTCGACAATTTATTATTCGAGAGGGGGGGCCGAAAAATTTTCGGGCGCAACATTCACATTTTGAGAAGAGGTCAAAATTCTGTCTATGTTTTTCAATCCTAGAGTTGTGATTTTTTGTAAGAGAGAGACAGACAGATGCAACAAGATTCGACAGGCAGTCGGAAGATCGGTGTTTCTTTGAATGTGAAGCCATTTTATCCTGTGAAACGACGTCGATGAAAACCAGGGGCGGACCTATGATTTAATATTGGGGGTGACACTACTAACAACAAAATTATATTATTCAACATAAAAAAATACATGTGTTTCAACGACTCCTTACTAACCAATTGTTTTGTGTGAATTTTCATTCAATTAGAAATAAAATAACGCAATAAAAAATAAAAAATACATTCAAATATTTTGTATGAACTCTTTTCAACTAAAAATAAAATAATGCAACGAAAAATCAAAAAAGAAACTCGACGTTCTTTCAGATCTAGAAAATCCCCTAGGATTGATTCTAAACTAAATTTCAAAGCAATTTCCCTTTCAATGTAGATAAGCGACAAGTCCGAGAGAAAATCGTCTTTAATTTTGTTCTGAAGTCTAGTTTTGATAATTTTCATGGCCGAAAATGAAAGTTCTGTTATTGCGGTAGGAACAGAAAGTGTAAGTACAAAGACTCGAAAAATTAAGTAGTGAGTTGTTGCTTTCCTAATTTTCACCATCCATTTACACAAGTGAACAATAGATGACAAAGTTTACTAAATCCCTCATCTCAATTTATAAAGAGGCAACCGGTCACGGATAACAATATTATGTCGAGAAAAAAAATTTGTGTAATTAATAGAACTAATTAATTTTTTTTTTTTTTGGTTGAATTTGGCCACTTGGGGGTGGCATGTGCCACTCCCCCCCACCAAGTAAGTCCGCCACTGATGAAAACCTCCAATATCCACGGTGAGGTGGTGATTTTGTGTTAAGAGAACTGGGTGAAACACAGACTTAATTGGTTCGGTTTGGTTTTTTCTTGATGTCTTATCATTCCCTGTTCATTATGTTTTTGTGTTGTAATTTTGACTTCTATGATTAATGGAGTAGATGTATTTTGTATGTTTTTACGAATCTGTCGCGTATTATTTTTCTACAATTCCAACCCTCTCCATGAGTGATTTTTAGAAACGGCACATAGGAAGTCTCTGTTTTGTTCGATGTTGACTGTTGATCAAATGAACCACAAAGTCTTAAATGTTTGTGCGTATGAGTGAAAATGCCTCATCAAGTTTTTTTTTTTCGCTCAGCAAGGCCTCATCAAGTTGTGTAGCATTTACAAGATAAATATAAGTCAAATTAAGCAACATTGTAGCGTTCAAATTTAGTTTTTGTACTAAAAAGGGGCTTCAATTCAAAGTTATCTTGCACGTGAAGTTTAAATTGTAGGAAAAAATTAATTCGAAACACAGTTGAAAATTTCAGGAAAATATATATCCATTAATCATTAATACATAGTTACAAAATGTGATAAAAAATTACAGATCGAATTAAACTAAACAAAATTACGTAAACTGTAAAACGAAATATAGACTCATACAATACCAAACCGAGTCATGTATATTCACATTTCCCTTAAAACTGATTCACCACCTCACCGTGAGTGTTGAAATATCACAACCAACATTTATCTCTCATGGTAAAACGGCTCAATCAAACGTAGAAACACCGATTTTCGTCCGTCTATCGAACTTCACTGTGTTTTGCTTCTCTCTCCCACAAAGAACCTGTATATATGATCAAATTATAGACAAAATGCTACTGAAATTTCGGTACTTGAAACCATGAAATGAGACTCAATTTGTAGAGTCATGAAGGACCTTTGAACTTCAAAACAAATAGAACTTTGCGTTGAATGCATGTATCTAGTCATCAATGGAGAGACCATTAATGGGCAGTGGATATCAATAGCATGCATGAATGAGGAATTTTTCGGTTGCCTCAAAAGATCCTCTGGTATCCAAATTCATTCACCCAAAAAGTTCAAAAATCCTTTGAAATTTTGTAACATAAATTTAGCAAAATCTTGTGTTTTTTTCAGAATGGATTTTAAAGAAAACTCCTCGGGAAAATTAGAGAGGTTGATGTAACAATTTTTATGCTAACATAACAAGTACAAAATGTAGAAAAATTAGGCAGGGGCCCAAGTGAATTTGAACTAATCTGACTTTTGGGACAATTTTATTTTGGTAGGGTAGAGTTAATTAGGTTTTATTATATTGGGTATGAAAAGAGGAAGGTCAATCTTTTTGGTGTTATCTCACTAGGCGCGTGAATGTTATACCTTTCCTCGAAGAATAATATATGGGAAGTTCAGTTTGTCTAAATTAAAGACTAACACAAAACTTGTGTATCACTTCCACGGTCTTGTCTCGTGTAGTACATGCTTTCACTACTTTAACTACTTCACAATTCACACTTGCCTAAACTTGCAAAAAGGCTAACGTATCCAAACACGTCTTTATCTTCTCGAAAGTCACCTTACTAGTAGTTATGACTTATTATCATACATATATTTGTATATACAGAGATCTAGAGAGAGAGAGAGAGAGAGAGAGAGAGAGAGAATTAATAACGAAATTATAACAGGGTTTATGTGATGAGTCTTGGTTGGATGTTGAATCCATCCAAATTCCGTGTATCTTTACCGAACATTGAACCATATAAAATACAAGAGTCATAGAAATCCAAAACTTGTAATAAAAGAAGGTTTTTACTAACTATCGCTTAGTAGACGATGAATAATATGCACATAATGTCAAACAAATACGAATTCTAATACATATTCTACGAATATCGATACAAATTTACGAATATTAATACAAATTTTACAAATATCAATATGCATACCTTTTATGCATTTTCATAACATATTAATTAGTAGGGGCGGAACTACATGAAGACTCGGGCCCCAGAATGCCCCGGGCATCCTCAAAAATTTCAAAAAAAAATTTAAACTTAGGTATTAATTTTGAAAATTATAAAAGAATTACATTTCGACCCTCTCAAATTACAATCAGCCCCTTTCCTTTTCTCTATACCCAGACGTCGAATCCTAATTCTACACTGGTAAATGATAACTAAATTTATAGAAATCCATTTGTATTAGTTAGAGCATCTCCAAGAAAAATATCAAATTTTGGGGTGTCAAATTTTTTGATAGCTTATGTGGTAATTTGACATCTTTAAATTTGAAATTTAACGTTTAAATTTTTTGATCTCCAACAAAGATGTCAAAATAATGCATTTGAGGAAAAAAAATATTTGACATTAAATAGTATTTTTCAATTGGCACCTAAGATTTGATTATACTTTTGACGTTTTTGTTGAAGTTAATTTTGATGCTATTTGTTACCTTTTGAATTGCTAAATTGAATTTGATATCTTTATTGGAGATGATCTTACAAGTTAATTAAATTTGGATTACTAGCGTGTGTTTTTGGTATCAAAATTTCTTAATTTAGCTTTTTTGGGTAATTTGACTTGAAAAGTTATATATGTTTTTAAAGCTAGAATTTATAGCCTTTTGTCACAACTTTTAAAAAATTTCTACCAACATTTGTATATAAAAAACAGGGCCTATTTCTTAGGGCGGTGAACAAACTAAGCCACATGGGTTCAAGTTCAAGTTCAAGTTCAAGTTCAAGTTTATGTTCGTTTCTCTAAGATTAGTTTGTTACATAAATAAATAAGTTAATTGCAAATAGATTATAAAACTCGTTAAATTTTTAAATCAAACTTGATCAATTAACCATTTGATTCATTTGATGAATGGAAATTTAGGCTACTCGAGAATGCGATGTATACAAAAATTCAAGCTACTTATAATTGGCTCGTAATTAACTCAATTAAAACTTATTTAAAATTGACTTAATTGATAAATAATTTAAATTTTAAACCAACGTTTGATCAATCAACGTACTAGTCGACTCGTTCAACTCTAATATCAGGCCCTACATATGTGTGACCCAATTTCTGTACATGTGGTAAGAATCTTCTAAACATTAAAGTGAAGCTTCTAGGAAAGAGTCCAGAGATTTTTCTATTTGTGTAGGCTAAGCTACGCGGGCAGGGGTTACGTTATCCGTGACGGCTCTCTCCCTTAATTTAATATACTTTTAGTACAACCAACTTAATTATTATCTACCCTATATTTTACTTCCTTATCTCGCAAGAAAACCCAGGGCATTTTTGTCAATCACCATAAAAAAAGTCCACTCAACGAGTCTTACTTGCCAGCTTGCTGCACCTATAAATACACAAACTCTCACTTGTCAAAAACAAAACCCATCTTCTTTCACACCCCCCAAAAACAAAAAAGGAAAAAACCTAGTTGTTCATGATGTATTCAGGCATGAAGCGAGGGAGAGAAGGAGAGCTTGAAACCCTAAAAACCATGGCCAACTGTTTGATGCTTCTCTCAGGCCGCAGCAGCGACTTCCACTCTGCCGCGGTTTCAGGGGGGCGCGTCTTCGAGTGCAAGACATGTAACCGCCAGTTCCCGTCGTTCCAGGCGCTCGGAGGCCACCGGGCGAGCCACAAGAAGCCGAGGTTTAGGGAAGGAGAGGTGGACGAAGATACAAAGTTGCGAATTTCTCCGCCTAAGCCCAAAACCCATGAGTGCTCCATATGTGGGCTAGAGTTTGCTATAGGGCAAGCTTTGGGTGGTCACATGAGGCGGCACAGGGTTGTTGCCGCCTCGAACAAAGACCAGATAAGTCCAGAGCTATCTTTATCCTCTGACACGAATTCTCGTGATCCGGAGCTATTTTTGTCGGCTGACTCGGATACTCTGCGAGCAGTACCTGTGTTGAAGAGATCAAATAGCAGGAGAGTTATGTGTTTGGATTTGAACTTGACACCTTTGGAAAATGGTTTGGATTTTCAGATTGAGAAGGTGACTCCTATGCTTCATTGTTATTTATGAGGCCTGGATCATTTTGAGGCTCATTCTTTTATTGGATCCATCTTGTGTATTTAGGTTTAGATTAAGATTAGGTTTATATTACTTGTTTATAGGCAATAAAAATATTATACCCCCTTTACATTAGTTGTTCTCTATTTTCTTTGTTTTTTTGTTCCTTGTAAAATACTTTACTTTGAATATACAAGAAAATGATTTCTTAGATCGGCATGATGCAGAATATGATGTCATATTAATGAGAATGCTTCTGAGATAATTTTGGTTCAGACTGGAGCGATTACACCCCAGTCACAATGTGAACATGACGAGGCCAACATGGTTAATTTATTAAATGACTACCTGAAAAGAAAAAGAGAAAAAATTGAAGCCGCACGCCACTGACTTGAATATTGAGTAGTACAAACTCAAAAATCTGTGCAATATATTAAAATGATTCGTATTATATATGGACCTCGTGATTTGTTGCTGGGAAAATACAAAAATTAATCAATTAATTAATAAACCAATATAATCGTTTTCTTGTTTCTTCCACATCAGCACAATTTCAACACATGGAAAATGAGAATAGCCCAACGTAATTCTTTAATTTGAAGGTATTCAGATAAAATATAGGCAAGCTAATTAGTTGAGAAATGAAAGTGTGAGCCAGCAATTCGAAACTATCGTTCACATATATAAAAAGAATGTTCTCTTTATATGGTAACTAATCGTTGGTATTCCGTGTGCAAGGAATGAGAAAGAAAATAAATATAACTACTAATTAATTATATTTTTACTCTTACATTTCTCTCAAAAGAAATCAGTTCAAATATGGGCAAGATATTTATATAAAAAAAAAAAAAAAGCCACTTCTTCGTCAAGGTTTTGAGGATGATCTCCTTTCTTTACTAACTTCACTTTAATTTTCTTCTATTTTGTTTCATTGAGAAGTGAGCCGATTATATACTATCATTCACACCCAAAAAAAGTATTATATTCATCAAAATAATATATGTGTGTGTGTGTGTGAGAGAGAGAGGGGGGGGCAAGACGACCATCCAATAAGAAAGTCTTGTCAACAAATGAGAAATCACACATTATTGTGGGTTGCACAACAAAATTGATGGCTAGCAAAAGATACTAGAGTACTTTAGGTTTTCTAAGCCGGACCCTTTTTCTTTTACTTGTTTGGTTTAGAAATGATTTAGCCTTTAGGCACGTTTTGGTTCGAAGAAATGAATTAACATTGTAAAATTATTATTCGAATATAATAGAATAACTACTTTTTATATGTTTGGTTCATCAACAAATTAAAGGATACGCATTCCAAATGAATTCACCATTCACCTGAATACAGGAACCATAATTAACTATGAAAACTAAGTAATTGTGATGCCATTCCTTTTTAATAGTTGATGACACACTAAACTTACTATTCTCTTGCCAAAATTACTCTTTTCATACCAAAATTCGTTATTCTAATAATTATTTGGATCATCAATACTTAAGGAATACTCATTCCAAATGATTTCACCATTCACCTAAATAAAAGAACGCTTATTACATAGAAAAACTAAGTAATTGTGAAGCCATTCTCTTAATTTTATTATTGACGACACAATAAAATTACTATTGCCACGCCAAAATTACTACCAAAATTCGTTACTGTCACACCAACATTATTGCTTCCACACCAAAGTTTGTTAATGTCACACCAACAATATTTCTTTAACACCAAAAATCACTAGTAACAAATTAAAATTACTACTTTCACGTCAATATTCACTAGCGGCACACCAAAATTTCACCTGTACATATTCTCACACCAAAGTTACTAATTCCGCAAAAAAAAAAAAAAATCACTATTGCATCATCAATTCATCTTGTGAAAATTAATGTAATGAAGCTAGAATAAAAAATGAGATGGTTAGTACTAAGCACAACTAAAAACAAAAATAAAAATATATATATGCCAATCTCATTCTTTTTTAATTTAATTCTCACCTTAATTATATTATTATGTTTATTACATTCTAGAGAATAAAAGGCACCCTAATGTAAAATGAATGGCTGAGGAAAAGAAAAATATGTGTAACTTGAATGTTGAAGGACCCTTTGAAGAACATTTCATTGGGTCAGCAGAGGGATATGAACCCATACTACTTGGGCCGTCAGCCCAATAGAGGAGGAGAACTTGGATGCCATGAGCGGGTTATGGTGGAAGGGACAGATAAACCTCTCCGGTTCCTCCAACAAATTGAACGGGTTATGGTGAGAATAAAAGGGCAGGGTAAAATTGAAAACCGGAGAATCGGACCGAACCGTTGATTTAAGAATTATAAAATTCGATTCGTTCTATTATTAGTTTAAAGTTTTTCGAAAATTGATTTTTCGGTCCAATTTTTTATTGGGGGTATAAAAATCCAGTCCGAACCGGACCAGAATAATTGGGGTATTATTAATGTTATATTGCTAAAATTCTAAGGTCTCCTCAAGTTGCTTATCTTTTTCTCTCACTCCATTCTTTTTTTCTAGTATTGTGATCTATATGTTCTTTTTGGATACTTCATGATAAAAGAATTGTGAAGGGATTTGTAAAGTTAAAAGAAAAGGATTGCAAGAAAAATACACTCTGAATATGTGGAGGAAAATGCCTTGTATATTTTTTTTCCCCATACATCCTCAAATTTTTTACAGTTGAAACTTCGGAATTGATTTTTTGCAGTTGGAACTTCGGAATTCGTTTAAGACTAAACAATGATTTTTTAAAACTAAATATTGCACTTTTTGGGGGGGGTTGGCTCGAAATGTCACTCAAAAAGTCAAAAAGTCCAAACCGGATTGAAACTTGCTACAAAATTTTCAAACCGAAAAATCAGTTCGGTTCTATGAATTTCACGAAACTGAACCGATTATACCCCTAAAAGGCACCCTATTGAGTTAAAATAAATATGATATCTTTTTGGTTTAACAGTGAAACTCAAAAGTTAACTTTTTTTTTTTTTTTTTCCTTCTTATTATCGATTTTTAAATGATCAATTGATTCAAAACTTTGACTTTAATTTTAATCAAGCTTCCCGCATGTATACACAATAAAATCAAATTTTAAAAAAAATTATGTAGACGAATATAAATTAACTCAAACAATTTAAGTTAAAGAAAAATAAAAACAATCTTAAAATCATGGCATGAAATGTCTGTTAACTCTGGGTGTGACCTAAGAAACAAAAATGTGGATCATCAGTCAAAGATTACATAAATATATATAGATTACTACACATTAATTGCAATATCAGTTACTCATTGATAAAGGAATCTCATTATTGCAGGAGTTTTCACGTTCCATAGGTCGCCAAAATATACTCAAGATTGCGTTGAGTGCCCCCCTCCGCGCCACATTAATGGACTATAAAAAGCCACCACATCCCACAAATTATCACCGCTGCTTTTAATTTGGTTATTATTACTACCTGATATTTCAACATCTCTCAAGGCAACATTAACAGAGATGTACATAAGTGAGGTCAATTATTTTAATTTTTAAATATTTTGATAAATTTATCCTATAAAATATTATGTCTTACTTTACAAAATTATGTTTAAATTCTAAATCCGTCTATGTTTCCAAGATCGCCGAGTAATTATTTTATTTTATCCGTGTTCGAATAGTTTAATGCAGAAATAGTCTTTATATGAATGTCAATTACTAAAGGCTGAGATTACACTCGATCGCTTACCTCATACAACTAACAAAAATACGCACAAATATTTTAATACACTCAAATAGAGCATATATAGGGACTTACACATACTAAATAGTGCAACTGTTGTACCACAAATACTAAACTTGTTTGTGTAGCCTATATTTTACTCAGATTATTACTTACTAATATTTGAGGAACACGAGATATAGGGTGTACCTAGAAAATTAGTAGGGTGGAAACCATGGATATCCTCATTTACCACAGGAAAAAAAGAAAAAGAAAATGAGTGAATTGGACAAATATGACTGGGTCTTGTTTATTCGGATTTGGTTTGGAATGTTCAAAAAGTTCTTTTTTATAACCTTTGAGATACTAAATAATATTAAAAGGTTAATTTTTGGGACTACAATTAATCCTTTTTTTTTTATTTTTTTTGAAAATGTCAAGCTAAAAATAGCTAAATTTGTTTATGCTAGCTCTTTTTTGGACATCTATCATGCTAACAAGCACCTATTGAGCAAACATGCCAAAAATAACGTATTTTTTTTAATAATTTTATTAAATTTCACATATTTGTTACCCACTTTTTATATACTTGGGCACACTTTTGCCTTTTGTGTTCGGCTATTTAAGCTGATGATGCTTGAAATGTTTTTAAAAAGTTTTTTTTTTTTTCCCCTTTTTGGATAGACAAGCAACATCCAATCTTTTTTAGTGAAGTCAACATTTTTGTTTTCCACCTCAATCAGAAAAAATTTATGAGTGGTTTGAATCACTGTTACATAATGTTCTAGTATTTTTCATCACTATAGATTTATGTAAAATTTTATATTAAAATATATAAATCCCACTGGTGATGTACTCAAATGACCCGCTTACTGCGACATAAATTAATGAGCCATATATCTTTAACTGGGTCCACATCCACAGGATCATCCCTCCCTTTATTCATTTGCTAAAATTATATGAAAAGGACTTGAAGAGGTCGAATCGCAATCAAGTGCTTTTGGATGTACTGAACCCCACAAACAAGTAATTCTCCTGGGATCAAGTGGCACTGCTCTTTATTTTATTTTCTCATCACATATTATTGCAAAGATTTATATATTTTATAATAATCTTGAACAGATTTAAAACACGTGATTGTGATCAAGAGTGCTAAATAATATTGTCCTACAATCACACAAGATTTAAAATATTTCACTTTAGTTTGCAATAATATTATACGATGTTGAAGAGATTTAAGATATTGCTGAATAAAATCTACACAATTTCACTCTCATATATATTAAAAGAGATTTTTTTTTTTTAATGTAACACAAAAAACTCCACCTCAGCGACGGGGCAGATCTATAGCTTTTGATTTGGTGAGAGTTCAGATTCAATACCCAACGTCTTTTTTCCGGAGGAGAATGTGTTAGAAATTGCATAGGTTTTCTTAAAAAAAAAAAAAAATCTCGATCGATCTAGGGTGCCACGTCTACGTTCTACAGAATTAAGCAGAGACTATGGTGGTACACGTGACCACACAATAGCATTATTCTCCATTGGGTAGTTTAAAGGGAAGGCTGAGCTCAGTTCGGATTTTCTTCTTCTTGGTTTCTGACAGTCTCGGCTCTGTTTTCCCGGTGACGTTGTCGTCGGATTTCACTCCGACGGACACCGGACTAACCGCCGTCTAAAGGTCATACCTCTTTACAAACACTCACAGTTTTCGATTCTAGGCACCGGGCCTCATTTTGTCACTGTCGTCGTTTCAATTTCACCAGCACTTGGTTTGATCATCTCTCTCTCTCTCTCTCTATAATCGATTATTCAATGCATTTTTTTTATTTGTTTATAAGTTTATATAAGTACATTTATTCGATTCTTAATTCATTTCTGGTACTGAACTGAATTCTTTTTTACATGGTTTTCGCTTACTAGGTTTTGTCCTGTTGTTTCTAGATTGATTTTGTGGCGTTTCGCATGGTTTGTGGCAATGACTTGCGGAGGCCAAACAGCGTCGTGAAGTTATTTAGCGGTTGTAGTGCTGAAGGAGCTGAACGGATCGTGAGGGGTCGATTTCGTCATCGAGTGAGTGAGCTGACTCATTAAGTTCATTTGGATCAGAAGGAAGTGGGGGACTCACACCGGCGTGAAAAATGGTGGGATTTCCATGCAAATACTTTGTTGTTTTGGGATTTTATTTGTTTGTCTCTCGGTTGTTACTTTATTTTGCTAGATTGCTTGAACAATGGTGATATACGTGTTAAGTTTTTTACTGCGTATGCTATTTTACTGTTGTTTGCATTGTGGTTTTAGCAGTTTGCTTGGTGTCTGAAGAGGTATATACTTGCATTGATTTCTGTCTTTGAACGATCATAGGTTACCAAAAGGTTAAATCTATTTATGGAAAATTTAGGGGTCCATTTAGAACCTTACGTCGTCTTTGTTAAAAGCTCATTGGTTTAATGACTCTCTAGTGTGGAAAGCCCGCAGTGTTCTAAGTTTTTTTGTTTTTGTTTTTGGGTTACATAACTTACATTACGAGATTGCTTTGCCGCGTAAAAATGGTTGGTGACTACTAGCAACCATATAGACAGATGGAAATCTGAGAAGGAAAAACTATTGCGCCTGAATATACTCACAGACCAAAATGATTTGGAAGTAGCATTTTGAAAAATTAAGCCACTTTAATGAGCCGTTGCCTTAAAAGCTTCTAGTTGCTGCTTCTTGACTGGTTAGCTCCCATTTTGATGACTCCTGAATTACCGTCCTCATCCCTAGGAATGGTTTTGCTGGAACTCCATTCTTTGGATTATTGACTTTCAAAAGATAGTTTTAGTTAGAAAATAGACGAAGAGGACCAATCACTAGCTTGCCGAGCTTACCAATTAATCTGCACATCAAGCACCGAGCAAGAGAGATGGCTAGACAGTTGGACAAAAAGTATTTTAGGGATGGTAGTGCGGTGGTGCGGATGCACTGCACAATGGAAGCAAAAAGGAAAAATCTAGACTTTCCTTGGCATTGTTTACTGGTTTTGGCATAAGTTTCTTTTCGTATGACAGTACTCAATTAAAAAAATTTCTTGTCCTTATATTTAGTGGTAATGTGCCTTGTGAATGTATACCTAATCTTTTAGGTTTTAAATAATGCTGTGAGGACTGTCTTCGTGTTGTCTTCCATTAGGTGATGATAGGGCCACAAAGATCGTGCTAAACTCTGAGTGTGTGTGTGTTTTTTTTTTTTTTTTTTTTTCGGGGGGGGGGGGGGGGTTGAATAACTTGTCTGTTTGAGGTGCTTTTCTATTCTTTTGTTGTCAATATCCAATAAAGTAGGTGAGAGCTAGTAATACAAGCAAACTGTTTGTGCAATCTGCATAACTAATAACTTTCGTCTGTATACAGTTGAACCTGCTCATTGGAGTGTCTTGATTTTAATTTTGTTACAACTGTGTTCATCTACTAGATTAGTTTTTGTTTTGAAACAAGAGTAAGGTTATCCTGGATGAAAGTGATTTCTTTGAAACGACCTAAAGAATAGGTGGCAAAAGAAGGCAAGATCACTATGGACTTGACTATATATACCCTTTCCATGGAATATGCGACAATGATTTCTAAATAAGATTAAAATTTGCCTTTTGGTTAACTGTGTGTGCAAAATAAACCTCTACAATGGCACAATTTCTAATTGTTTCCAAGGGGCTTCTTAGTCGTCTGAATCAAAGACTCTAAATCAATATTGTGTGGACTGCTGCAATGGTAGCTATTTGAGCCCTCTATTAGTTTGGCTACAAAGTAGTGAAAGTGCTTCCTTATCAGAATTCTATTTTCTAAGAGGGTGAAGTTATTGCACCATGGGGTTGCTAGGAAGCTTAGGAGCTCGATCTTCTGATTCTTCTATATGTTCAATTTTCCCCGGGGTTATCCATTCCAGTCTCTCTTATTGATTTGATGGATTTCCTGGTTGCTGTTGGAAAGTAACGCCCTATGGTAGAAGCTTACATCTTTGATGAGATATTCAGGTTTATGGATTAAAGTGCATCATGCTTATTTTCTTCTACTGTTGGGTTATAGGGAAGCTGCTTGTTGCTTGTGTTATTTTGTTGATTATGAAGGAGATTTGAGCTAAATTGATGAACATTACTTTTGTCTCTGTGTTATTCCCTCTTATGTATATGTTACCCCTCTGGTGCATAATAACTTCATTAAAAAATTATTAGCAGATTTCTAGGATGGTGACGCCTTAATTATATGAAATATAATACAACAATGTATTGATTTGGTTCTGTAAATCATCATGGCCTTGAAGTTGAAACGATTCTCCCATTGCTTATCGTTTAAAATTTCCTCATCTCGGGCCTTTTGTGTCTTGATGATTTCCCTTTATTGTAGGGAACATGATCCGCCATTCTCTTTGACTTGCATAAGAAGTTTGCAGTTTACCCACGTTGAATTTGATAGTCATGACTAAGTCAGTTTTAGAACAATCATCAGAAGAGAAAGAACCTTGAATTGATTTGGATTTTGTGTCATGAGGTCCACAACTCTTTGTTTATTCACGTGTTCAGTTGTCTTTGGTTGTGATAGCATCATCACATCATCGCGTAATTTTTTGGGGATTCTTGACCTTAATAAAATTGAAAATTTTCAGGTCCCTTTCTTTGTGACAAAACACCTTCTTTTGCTTCTGTTATTTCTTCTAAACTAGCACTTTGACCTACTTGAGGTGTATTTGGCTTGTAAGGTAATTCTGTTTTCTGCTTTCAATTTCTTGTTCACCATTTTGGATGAGTGAGTGTTAGACTTGCTCTAGAACTTTATGCTCTCTTGATTTTGATTCTATGTTTGGCATGCACTCGTGTTGGGTTTTGTTGGGCAAGTACACTGCCTATTGTTTCCTTTTCTTTTCTAGAATGCATGCCCAATCAGTACTTTGTGCACTTTTTGGACTAATTGGATGCGTAAATATATCTTCCTGATCCTATGGATCAGATAGCAGATGGCTTAAACGGTTTGAGAGAAGAACCAGTGCATTGAAAGGGCGGTAAATGGTAAGGAAGTTGATGGTTAAACATAAGAGAACAGGATACAAAAAATTGTATGGGATTAGTTGCACCTTAATTTGTACAGAAAATTGTTTACACCTAAAAACAAAGAGGACTGGGGAATCACGTCTAGGTTTTTATGCAAAAAAGATGCATCACAGTCCAGGACTAAGCTAATTTCTGCCAAACTGTAGGCTTTAAGAATGATTTACAACACCGTAACTGTCAGACAAAGCAAAGAGCTTACCCTGTCATCGCCAACTCTTACAAATATCTTCATTGTGAAGATGTTTTCTGAAACTTCTAGGAAATCACTGCTGCTTTGTTCATTATGAAGGTATTTTCAGAAACTTTCTAGAAATCATAGATTATTTCTTAAAGTACAACACGTGGATATATTTCACTACGGAAAAGCATCTCAATCATGAGTCCAAATAAACTTCTGCATATAAATCTCAGCTGTGAATTTGGGCCAAACAATAATTTCCCAAGAGCAGCTAATACCATACAGTGCTCTAAACAGATGTATAGTCAAGGTTGGAATTAGATTCTTCACCACCTCCTT
Source organism: Arctostaphylos glauca (assembly GCA_019985065.2). Lineage (NCBI taxonomy): Eukaryota > Viridiplantae > Streptophyta > Magnoliopsida > Ericales > Ericaceae > Arctostaphylos > Arctostaphylos glauca. The sequence continues at coordinate 15,343,161 of JAHSPW020000002.1, read as the reverse complement.
TTTTAGTTTTGGTCGGGATCATATCTGGGAATGCTGGTAAAGTGTTCACATGCTTTAAGGTGCATTAAAAATATTCAAAATGCAGTTGGTAGGAATGCGGTACTTCTTTTTCCCTTTGGAAGAGGTTGGAGGATTGCATTGTTACCCTTTTTTTCTTTCGGATGCTAACTGCACCATGTTGGATATGTTGCTCTGCGTGAAAATCAATTCTACTGGCCGACAACTTTGTTTTCTGTTCCAATACTATTCATTGTTCTATGATCTAGAAACTTCTGTTACTTAGTTTTCCAGCATTTCGTACTTATATCCTTTTGGAAGTCTTTTTAGAATAAGAGCTTTGGGATGCCAAGGGATGCAGAGTGTTTAACTGACGGAGATGTAGGTTATGATGCTTCATCAAGAGTTGAACCAAAGCGTGCTCACCAGTGGTTTATGGATGCGTCCGAACAAGAGCTATTCTGCAACAAGAAGCAAGTAGTAGAAGGTGTTGGCACCAGGCCAATGTCTGGAAGTCCGAACGCAAACATTTCTTTATGGGAAAACAATTTGAGTTTTCCATCAGTCTCGGGGCAGTTTACGGATCGCCTATTTGGCTCTGAAACTGCAAGGACCTTCAACCTTGTTGATAGAAGCATTCCGGCTGTTGGTGCAGGAAATTTAAATCTGGAAATAAAGGGGTTTGAGGATCAGTTTGGAAGCGATTCCTCGGTTGGTTTATCTATGTCGCATACAATCGAAGATCCCTCGTCATGTCTCAGTTATGGTGGAATTAGAAAAGTTAAAGTCAATCAAGTCAGGGACTCTGAGAACGGTATGTCTATATCAATTGGGCCCTCCTATACTAGGGAAGATAACAATAGTATTTCAATTCGGGCTGCATATAATAAGACCGATAACAATATTACCGTTCACCCAACATATGGTGGAAATCAGCGTACCATTTCGATGGGCCCTACCTCTAACAGGGCAGATGACAACTTTATTTCAATGGGCCAAACATTCGACAAAGGAGATGCCAGTTTCATGCTAATGGGTCAAAATTATAACTATGGAGATGATAATCTTTTACCGGTGAATCAGCCCTTTGACAAGAGGAATGGAGGTTTCATACAAATGGGTCATCAATATGAGAAAGGAAATGGCCATATCACATCTGCTGTTCCTTTTTACAACAAGGAGCCAGAGAATTTCATTCCGATGTGTTCTGCCTATGACAAAACCAATGAAATTTTTTCTTCAGTTGGTCCCTCTTATGGTGATGACATATTATCCATGGGTCCAAGTTCTAACAAGTCAGGTACAGGCGTTGTATCGTTGGGTGCCACCTATGCCAATGAAAATTCTAGCATTCTATTGATGGGACAGAACTACAACAAGGGTGGGAGCAGCACTATATCTTTTGGAGGTTTCCAAGATGAACCCAAAACAAATCCCTCTGGTGGAATCATTAGTGCTTATGACTTGTTGACAAGTCAACCCTCTGCTCAAACTTCGAACTCACTAGGACTGGATGATTCAGTTGAGCATAGTACGAGTTTAGTTGCAAGTGTTGGTCCTGGAGTAACTTCTAAAAGTAGTGCCACCCAAAAGAATAAGGAGCCAAAGCCGCCCAAAAATGTTCCTCCCAACAACTTCCCTTCAAATGTCAAAAGCTTGTTATCAACCGGTATGTTTGATGGAGTTCCTGTGAAGTATGTATCCTGGTCACGGGAGGTGAGTTTTAGTTCTGTTCTTTTCTCAGTACTAGAGGTTAGTTCCAATTATCATGACACGTGTTTAATTTGTATGCTTCCAGAAAAATCTCAAAGGAATCATAAAAGGGACTGGTTATTTGTGTGGGTGCAACGACTGCAAGTTCTCCAAGGTAAGTGGTGGTACTATGTTTTACTTCAATGTTCTCGGAGGTGAGTTCGCTAAAGAGTTTTCCAACTGGTCATTCCAATTGCTATAATCAGGTTCTTAATGCTTATGAACTGGAGCGTCATGCTGGTTGTAAGACCAAGCACCCAAATAATCACATTTACTTTGAGAATGGAAAGACCATCTATGCAGTAGCCCAAGAGCTGAAGAGTACCCCTCAAGAGATGCTGTTTGAAGTAATTCAAAATGTGACTGGATCCACGATAAATCAGACAAACTTCCATATTTGGAAAGGTGATTCTATGTATTCAGTTTGAGTAACCGTACCTTTAATCAAGATGAGATGTTATTATTTGTGATTGTTTTCTTAATTTAATGAGTTTTCTTAGATGTTATAATCTATCTTTTTGGTTTTTTTTTTTTTTTTTGGTTTTTTTCTCACATGTTTTCAATGTTTATTCTTCTCAGCATCATTTCAAGCTGCAACCCGCGAACTTCAGCGTATCTATGGGAAGGAGGAAGTGATCATGCCATCTTGATTTGTGAGCTTTTGCCTTCCATATCTATGTGAATATGTGGTTGTCACAGTGAACTTGTGAATTTGGTTTGGAAATGTTAGGATACGTTTCTACATTTTGCTTTTGACCTTTTCTTTACAGATGGCAACTTGGTAGTGTTTTTGTTTTCGGACCAAAGTTTCTTGATTTTACAGGAGTTCAGTACGCCTGTTGAATTTTCCCCCTATTATCCACTATTCGATTGATTAAAAATTCCCTTTTGTTGAGACTCATGAAAGTTCTTTGTTAAATAGAGTTATTATGGGAGAACTTTAAGAGGTTATCAATCTCCTTTATATTTTCTAAATAACACCCCTATGCTTTCTCGCCAATGTCTCATAAACAGCTAAAATTAACAAAACAATCAATTATACATCCCCTACTTGTTAAGAATTCTTCAATGAAACTCCTTCCATAACATTTCAAAATCCAAAACCGATTCCAATTCATTTTTACAAAGACTAATGAGATTGGTTTCTATTTTGGTGGACAAATTATCTTTTTAAAAGATGCTTTTTTTTTAATGAATTTGTATCCTCTTAATTTAGGAAAGAGGGAATTTGTGATGTATGATTTCACTTTGGTTACTCATTTTGTTAAGACAATAATTATGACGGTGTCTGATCTTTGAGTAAACAACATAAGAATCTCTCTATTGTTAGCATCTAATACTCTTCTTCATTTAAAACTGGTGTAAATCGCTTAACAATAATTATGACGGTGTCTGATCGTTTAAGGAGGGAGTACCTCTGGGTCGATCTATTGTTCGTGTTTCTCTTGCGCGATTGTTTCCGTTTCCATAGGCTGCGCTGCATCAGTTGGTATCAAAGCTCAAGTTCCAATCCTGACCATGGCCGCGAGACGCGCTGGAGGTCGAGGTGGACGAGGAGGTCGTAGAGCCGGTGTTGACGAGATCTATGAACGAGATGATGTTGCTCGAGATGCTCGGATGGAGGACGGGTTTCAACGGATAGGGTCGACGCTCGAGGCACTCACGCAACGCCTTGAAGCCCTAGAAGTTGGAGACCGGACTCGCCGTCGTCCTGTTAGACCTATTCTTCAGGAGGAGGAAGGTTTTTCGGATGATGAAGGTTCCAACCCTTTTGCTGGTCAGTACCAACAACGGGGGAGGGATAGGGAGAACATGGCTAGAACCCATGATTTTCATTCGTGGGAGAGGAGTATCAGGATTGACCTACTAGAGTTTCAGGGCAATCTATCACCGGAGGAATTTCTGGACTGGCTGAACGCTATAGATGAAATCATGGATTTCAAAGAGGTTCCTGTGGATAGGAGGGTGCCTCTTGTAGCGACCAGGTTCAGGGGCAGGGCTTCTGCGCGGTGGCAGCAATTGAAAATCAGTAGGAATCGGAGTTGGAAGTCCAAGATCACTGATTAGGAGAAGCTGAAGAAGAAGATGCGGGTGGAGTTCCTTCCCCATAATTATACCCGTATCATGTACCAAAGGCTGCAGAATCTTCGCCAGAACACGCGTTCTGTCGATGATTACACCGAGGAGTTCTATCAACTTGTGGCGAGGAACGATTTATCAGAATCTGCGGAGCAGCAGGTTGCGAGGTATGTTGGTGGTTTACGTCAACAGATTCAAGATGAGTTGATGATGTATGATCTATGCTCTGTTTCGGACGCCCATCAGAGGGCTTTAATGTTAGAAAAACGGTTCAGTAGGAGACCAGCGGATAATTGGGACAGTGCTGCTCGGACAACCGCGGGGGTTACCCCTCCTACGCGTGCAGCTATTCCTCAACCCACAGTACCAGCAGTCAACAAATCAGCGACTGCTAGCTTTAAATGTTTTAAGTGTGGCGAACCAGGGCATCGTATTTCGGAATGCAGGAAAAGGGATCATCCAGGAAAAGCTTTGTTCCAAGATCAAGAGGGGGTTGTCCAGGATGAAGACAAAGGTGATTATGACCAGGAAGCTGTATATGACAACAATGGAGGGATGGAAGAGGTGGAATGCGTGGGTGACACAGGGGTACCATTGCTGGTGGTTCGAAGGGCGTGTTACGCACCCCGAGAATCGGAAGGGGAGTCTTGGTCGCGCAACAACATATTCCAGTCCACTTGCACAGTTGGTGGCAAAGTCTGCCGCTATGTGATTGACTCGGGCAGTTGCGAGAACATGGTGTCCGAAGAGGCAGTGCAGAAGTTGAACTTGAAAACAAAGGTGCATCCCAATCCTTACAAGTTAAGTTGGCTGAAAAGGGGTAATGAGGTAAAAGTTTCTAAGCGCTGTCTAGTTTCTTTTTCAATGGCCTCTAAGTATAAAGATAGTGCATGGTGCGATATTGTGGCCATGGATGCTTGTCATTTGCTTTTGGGGCGCCCGTGGCAATATGATCGTAAGGTCGCGCATGACGGAGGAACTAATGTTTACAGTTTAATTTATGGTGGGACAAAAATTAAACTGTTACCATCAAGGGAATCAACCCCTGTGGGTCCTAACTTGTTCTTTGAGTAAATCACATAAGAATCTCTCTATTGTTAGCATCTAATACTCTTCTTCATTTAAAACTGGTGTAAATCGTAAACGCACCTAATTGTATGTTTAGAGAATCATGTAAAGATTTTTATCTTGTTCTTTGTATTTGCGTTCGGTTTTTTTAATTGTGTGTATGTTTTTGAGCAATTCCACAACAATGACCTCTCCTTTACCCTTGCCTGAGAATTCGAATGGGTCGTCTATTCATTGGACTGCCCTTCAATTCGTATGGGGGAGACAATACAGCCTGCGTGAGAGATCACGGCCAGCTTGTAATTGGGCCTTTGGAGACCTCGTGCAAATTTCACAAATCTAACTAGTTCTCCATGTGGTTGATTGATTCATGCTAATATTGATACAAATCTTGAACTAAGATTGCTCGTGGATGATGTCAAAATAGCACATTTGATTGTCGGGTTATTTTTCGAAAGTATTAAAAATATAGGATTAAAGATGAGGATCTCCAGAATAATACACTGGATTATATGTGATAGGGAATTAGTTATTCTATGTTTGATTGGGTGAGATAAAAAAATGTGATGAAGAATAGAGAATTATTTTTTACCATTGGATAGAGAGAAATAATCTTAAAGGTCTGGATTAACTAATACCACACCAAGATGGTATTGATTAATCTCCATATTGAGCATTAAAGGAGGCAAATAATTTCACGAAACAAACGTTAGACTAATAAATCCTAAGAAACATTTAGGGTCATATATTTCCCAGTATCATGGATTGAATAACAATCCCAACATCAAATGTGCCCTAGGTTGTTTGACTAAATATAAAGATTGCGTTAAACTATATATTGAAGGTACGATGTATTCAATTTTTAATTAAAACTTTTATAGGCTGCATAAATATACACAATCTCATGAAGTGTAAGATACACAGTATCATGAGCAATATAGTACTGTTAATCACACCACTCTTAGTCCCGTCAAACTATTAATCCGAGTATATTACATTACCTATAAAAGTTCGTTTGTTTCGCTAGATTGAATTAGAAAGATTATTATTTTCTGGACTATTTGTAATGAATTTTTTTTGTGCTCAGACTATTTTAGTGTAATACCATAAATTCTATATTTGGATATTCATTGGATTAAATGAATGACTCGAATAAATAATTATAATACCATTTAATTGTATTAACAAAAATCTATTCTTAAAATTTCATCATATGCACAAGCTAATTAGTAAGAGCAAGTATAGACATACCATTCATTATGTTATTTGCATATAAGTACATTATTATCATGTGACTAATATTATGAAGTGAACTAAAATTTATGCAATCCAATCAAAATATAAAAATCTTATTTGCGAGAGAAAATAAAAAATAAAAAAATATTTACTATTGTCGCTTATTTTACTTATAAAAATAAGAAAGTCGATAAGATAAATGAGAGAGGAGGGAGGGGGCGGAGAAGTTTTTATATTGTATTTTTTCTACTACTATTTTTCTTAAAGGTCTAATGACATGAACAAATGTGATAAATATAAGTATTTTTTCTACATGGAATGAACCGTTTTAAGGGTAATTAAGACTTTTCCATGCCAATCCCACCCACTTCATTATCCCGGATTAGAACTCCCACTTTTCCCCTAGGAATCAATAGTCCTGATCGTGATGGATTAGTCCACCAACAAACATGAGATTACAGCCCATCTTGGTATCATTAGTTCAATCTCACGATTTAATCCCATTAAAGAACAAGCCCTAAAATTTGTATATTTTTTACTATTGATATAAACGAGTCCATATAACAAGATAGTTTTAAGGAGGGTTGAGTACAAGTTCAGAATCCCTAGTTTGCTGGGATATCTGTGGAAGTAGCAGCACAGTAAAACCAATGAAGGGAATTCAAATGACTCTACTGTTTTGTTGCTTCAAAACCAGCATATACAATGCAGCTCTGAAACTGGTGCATGCATCTTGCTGAGAAACCTTTAATAAGTTCCAAGAAATCAAAGCAAATTTTATTAAATCATGTATTCAATGCACTTCAAATCCTCCAACCGAAAATGTAATTTGAGAGAATTCCCAAAGAATTCCATTTTTCATTCTGATGTTAATAACACTTGCAGAAGAATGAATTCCGTAACCATCAAATTTATTCATAGACACATCTTTCTAATTTTATTCCTAGTCCTAGACACATTCGTTTCGAATTTTATTCCTACATACATACAACTATAACATGTATTTATCATATTTGTCTGGAAGCATCAACTCCAGATTACGTGACCGAAACAGAACAAAGCAAAAAGCATCCAGTGTCTTTGCTAAATAACAGAATAGATATTTACCGTTGAATTTTCAGACTGCCGTGACATGAATCTTCCATTTATGTACACTAGAAGGCCTCACAATGGATAACTGATAGGTTCAGGCTGCAGAGCTTTCTGAACCAGTTCCGTCTGTTCCTCCACATGCATCTGATAGAACCCGGTGGCAGTTGCAGCAGAAGGGGCCCGCCCAACATATTTCACATCATCCAAAGAGCCCTTTCCCAGTGCTCTCATTGCAGTGCCAAGGCGCGGTGCTATGTAATTATAACCGCCCATGTTCATTGGCTCTTCCTGGCACCAAACAATTTCCGCATCTGAAAGAACCACAACAAACTGAGTAACATGACAACACGATATCAGGAAAAGTAGAGCTCATAGAGAGACAAAGTAGGATCATGATTACAGGAATATTAACAGCCTGTTTGGTTTGAATGATTTTGCAAGAAATGTTGAAGAACAAAATCACCTCTTGTTTGGATTATGAATACAGAATGACGAGGAAGAAACTGTGAACTTCTGTTTCTCAACAAAAATTGTGAGATTTGGTGAGGAATGACGGGAAGCTAAAATGATTTACCTGAGATTTCCCACAAGACACGGGAAGAAGAACAAATATCATCTACATCCTTAAGTCACATGACTTGCTTTCTTACTTATCCAACCATGATTGTGAGAAAAACTTTTCTTTTCTTTTTTCACCAACATGACAAATCACCGATGCTTCCCCTTTTTCCTTTGGGCGAGGCATCATTTTTTTCCTCACCTAGTTGACCATACAGATTCTAATGGTAAGTCAGTCGCATGTTTGGAATACATACTTGGATATCGCTTCAGCTCACGCTGGATAAGGTCATAAGGGAAGGGGCAAAGTTGTTCCACCCTACATATTGCAATGTCCTGGCCATTGGCTTTCTTCCTCCGCTCATCGAGCTCATAATAAACCTGTAGAATGGTATGAAAGAATAACTCAGTATAATTTAATTCATCAGCAAAACAACCCACAGAAATCAAAACTGAACAGAAAAACATGATCTTGATCTTGCAATGCATCAAAAATACATAATCTCATTTTCTTATCATTTCTCAGTGCCAGTGTTTGCATAGTGCTTATGTAGTACCCACAGATCCACATGCACAACAGTTCTGCCAGGTGGAATACCAACTGGATTCAGTTATAGCAGATTCTAAACAATAACATATGTTAAAGCACTAGAAGATGATGTTGGAGGAAAGCACAACAAAATAAAACGAAACAAAAAGCGAGAAAGAAAAACAGCAAAGAAAAGTATAACCAACCTTTCCGGAGCAAAGAATTAAGCGTCTGATACCCTCCTCGAGATTTGAGTGGTCATTCTGGTCCTTTATGAGACGCTTAAATCTGGTCCCCTGTTTGTCAAAACCTGGATGGCCTTGGACATCATCAAATTCAGAAAGATTCGATTTGCAGTCCTTGTGTCGAAGCAAGTTCTTTGGGGACATCACAATGAGAGGCTTGCGGAATTCCCTGTGTATCTGGAAGATGAAGACACAATATACAGAAGAAAAAGGTTAGGTACAAGAAACAATACTTGAGAAAAAGAAAATTGTTAAAACACGCTTTAAATAAAAATAAAGATGCACTCACTTGACGCCGCAGAACGTGAAAATAATTTGCGGGAGTTGTCACATTTACAACTTGCCAATTGCATTCTTGGATCTGCTTCCGAAGTGTTGGATCCATCTCCGGTATAACATAAGGATTATCATCACTCATCTGCCATCAGATTTATTTGAAGGTTCATTACTGCAACAGGATTTAAAGCCGAATTCCAGTTGAACAATGAATGGTACCCTTGGCAAGGTGAGAATCAGATAAGATGAAATTTTCAATGGTCATGGTGGTGAAAATTTATGATGCTGTTCTCTGGTCGCTCATTGGCTTTCAACGGTCATTTCCGTGATTGGTTAGCAGTTTTCTCAAGTCATTTTACTAGATTTGTTCGCAATCAGCTACGTTGAGTCCCCAAAACACCCCAGCACAACCCAACTTCCCCCCAACCCACAGAGAGGAAAAACCCACACATCAAAAGAAAGAAGTAACATGAAAGGAAAAGCAAATTGTAGGATTGTTTTGGAAAAATTATTCCCTTTAGAGCTGATGTCTTCTCAAAATTCCTCTAAATTAGGTTTCAGGGAAATAAGAATGAGATGATGTAACTGAATTATGCCAGGCAAATGCAGGATGAAGTCTACTCATTAATTCATCACGGATGCAGCCTGGAACTCCCTTCCAGAACACTGTAGTAGTAAACCAAAGACTAAATACTACGGAGAAACATTACTAACTTACCTGAAGGAAACGCTCCAGACGTGCACTCGAGTGTTCAGGCCCTTGGCCATCATAACCATGAGGTAGCAAGACAACAAGCCCAATTTGGCGCAACCACTTTGACTCCCCACTGCTCACAAACTGATCGAAAATCACCTGAGCTCCATTAGCAAAATCTCCAAATTGGGCTTCCCACAGCACCAATGCATTTGGATTTTCCATTGAATAACCCAATTCAAATCCCAGAACACCAAACTCAGAAAGAGAGCTGGAAGAAAAACACAGACGGCTCTTAAATAACAGAAAACCTTGTCAAAGAGGCTCCACTGTTAGGAAGTATGCAATAGTAGACTTTCATTAAAGAGTGCAGAATTGTTGAAATTAAATGATAGAATAAATTTCTATGCAACATTAGCAGTGCACGAAAAGAGAGGGTTGAACTCCGGATCAAACAAAAAAATCTGAACTCGAGGGTCGCAAAATATACAGCATGCAGGATTGGGGCTCAGACTGTTCGAAAGCTTGATACTTTGTTGGGCCCAATTTCCTAACAACTGAAGCTTTTGGGAGAACTACTTATCTAATATGGAATTAGAGCTCATATTGGGGAGGTCTTGTATTCAATTACATTGGTTTTTCATTAGATCAGATGGAACAAAAAGATGGTGTTTCAAGTGAGAGGGTATCAAAGAGTTTGATATACATTGTAGTCAGTTTCCTAACAGCGTAAGCTTTTGGAACAATTGGTGACTGGAAACAAACAGCTCTAGATCTAAACCTATACTATCATTATATGATATCAGCAGCATTAGGGTGCAGTTGAGGCACCTTAGTTTTTTTGGTTAATGCAACTATATGTTATCAAGAATGAAGTACATGCTTATAAGGTACTGTAAAAAACAAGTGCATCTATGTAACAGGCAGAAGTGGTATTGGGTGAGCAGGCCATTGCTTCATCCCATGTTTCGTGAACGGATCGGGTGTTGCTCATTTACTCAGACAGAAATTATTACGTGACACGTGGCCATGTGTTCATAGGCAACCTCTTGAAATGTGCAATTTATAATCAACCATTGAGTTGTTACACAGTTTCTCATGCGCCTTAGGGCATGACTACCTAGTTCCTAAGGCTAATAGTATTGTAATTCTCATAGATACAGCCATAGAAGTTCATTTTGTGTGGGCTAGGCAAGTTGTCTCACATGGGGTGGGTGGGTTACACATATGGATAGGAGCCATACACCACATGTGAGAGAGCTTTTGTAAGGGCGTGTTTAGGGTGGGTGGGTTCCACACATGGATAGGACCCAAACACCCCATGTGAGCGAGCTTTTGTAAGGGCATGTTTAAGTGTGCACGGTTGAGGTTTTGGCTGTGTATTCGGGTGTCTTGAGCTTCACATGGTTGAGTCAAGCTTAAAAGCAAACATGATTCCTATCTTGAGTTGACAACAGTGAATATCCTCTTTTTTTGGTGATAAAATGCTTAATTAACACAGAGAATGAATGATAGGGTAGAAATGACACCAAAACTTACCTGTTGCTAACAGTAAACATCTCCTCATCTTGGTTCATGATAACATGATCTAAAGGACAGTACTTCTGCCCAGTTTCCTGATCATGAAGTACAGCATGCCTGTGACTAAAAGTACCTCTCTCGACATCCTGACCACTCAACCTAACATGATTACCTTCTACCAACAATGTAGCAAAAGCAAGAGCTTCTGCAACCGCCCAGTCAACCCCCTCTCCGGTTTCAATCATCTTAGCACGGTCACCAAAAATCTTCTTCACTGCTCTGTGAGGCCTAAAATTATCCGGGAGGGTTGTGATTGCTTTGCCAACACTGTTCAAAATCTCTGGCTTGACGCTATGAAATAGCTCAAAATGTTAATGAAAGAGAAAAGAAGTTAGAAACTTTCAGAGGGAGTGAAAACTGACAAACACAGACAACATACCCAGTGTTTCGGATACGTGAGATCTGCTCTGGGGACTTGAATCCCGACCAATAAGCTGAGAGCCAGTCCCTTCTACTTGGGACGTAATCTTTGCTGGCCAAGAATTCTTCATTAAGGATTGAGTTGACCTTGTTATGTATCTTCTCAATGTCTTCCTTTGTCACCTGACCAGATCCTAAAATTTTCTTTTGGTAAATCTCAAGCGCTGAGGGGTGATTCCGGATGACCTATAGGCATTCCATACCATGTCAGAAACATAAAACTTCACTGACCATATACAAATACTCTGTCGTTCCCATTTGTTTGTTCTTTTGATGGAGTCAACAAATGAGTATGTTTGTGAATACAAATTCTAGATTTTTTCTACCAAGTACAAGATCTCAATTAGTTCTTGTAGACATAATTATTAAAATTTAATTAAACCAAATAAATTAGAAACTCTGAACAATTTTGAGAGATGTCTAGAATAGTGAAAATGGACAAACAAATGTGACCCGAGGGAGTACAAATTATTAATAACCAGTTAAAAGCCAGGCGAAGGGAATAAGAGGAAAGCAATCAAATTAGTTCACTTTCCAGACGGATACTCGAAAGAAACAAAATGGAGCTTAAAGCCCAAGTCTAACAAGAGTGATAAGGTCTATAAAACTAATCAATATATCAATGCTTACCTTGTACATTTTGGGCTGTGTAAAAGATGGCTCATCAATCTCATTGTGACCAAATCTGCGGTAACACACTATATCAACCACAACATCTGAATGGAAGGTCTGACGCCATTCTGCTGCAAGTTCACAAACGTGAACAACTGCCTCCAAATCATCACCATTGACGTGAAATATGGGGGCATCCAAGGCCTTGGCAACATCTGTACAATATTGAGAAGATCGTCCAGCCCTTGGATCCGTAGTGAAGGCAACTTGATTGTTCACCACAACGTGGATAGTACCCCCGGTGGTGTAATTTGGAAGCCCACTAAGATGAAGGGTCTCATATACCACACCTTGTCCCGCAAAGCTACCATCCCCATGGATTAATACGCCCATATTCCTTGTCCTATTCTCATCGTGGGAGTAATACTGCTTTGCTCTAGTTTTCCCAACAACGACTGGATCTACAGCTTCCAAGTGACTCGGATTTGCAACCAAAGATAAGTGAATTCTCTTTCCACCCCTAGTTGGCCGATCATAAGAAGTTCCTAGGTGATACTTGACGTCACCAGTTCCTGTATAAAGCCCAACTTCATCCACAGGCCTTGTTCCGCCGCTAAACTCACTAAAGATTTGTCGTAACGGCTTCCGAACAACGTTGCCCAAGACATTCAGTCTTCCTCTATGAGACATCCCAATAACAATACTTTCAACCCCTAGATCAGCTGACCTGTCAAACATCTCCTTCATGCCTGGGATTAAAGTCTCACCACCTTCAAGGCCAAACCTCTTTGCTGCTGTCCACTTAGTAGCCAAGAAATTCTCAAACTGTGTGCTCCAAATGAGCCGGTCAAGCATAACCTCACGACGCTGCCTATTATACTGCATTGGTATTGGGGTCTCAATTTTGTCCCTTAACCAGTTACATTTGTCTCGATTGGCAATGTGCATGTATTCATAACCAATGGTTCCACAATAAGCCTGCTCGAGCCTAGTCAATATCGCTCTAAGTGTTTGCACTGGACGGTTTTCAGACAAAAACCCAGACATTCTCCATACACCAAGGAAAAACTCCCGATCAAGATCAGCTTCCGTGAACCCATAAAGAGCCAGATCTAAGTCGTCAGGAATTTCCCTCTCCTCCAAATCCAATGGGTCCAACTTGGCTTTCATGTGTCCATTTACCTGGTAAGCCCTAACGAGCAACAACAACCTCATGCTCTCTTGAATGGTTTGGCCTGATATCCCAGGCGACGTGGCTGCCTGTCCAACAAAGTTCCTGAAAAAATTGTCCCATGATTCGTCCACACTACTGGGGTCTTCTTCCCAAGCCCTCTGAAGTTCTTCTAGGTAAACACTGCTCGTCCCGTCTAAGAAGCTATCAGTTAACCTGGAGAGCGGCACAGGGCGGGGGACAGGTGCCGTTTGTGCCTTTGATTTGGAAACAGTGGTGTGAAAATAGCGGTTATCGGCAGGGATGAGGCGCGTTCTTGAGGCATAGGATCCACCCTGCAAAAGAGTTCTCCTAACTGCAAGCTTTGCAACACTAGATCCAGCCCTAAACCATCCCATTGCTATCCACTACCACTCCTAACAAGCAACCATAAACACAAAATTTTCACCGAAACAGAAAAAATAAGCAAAATTCAACATTTATTTACTTGTACGAAACTGGGTAAGCCAAAACTGATTGTTCCAAATCAAAAATCCCAAAGAACACTTTGAGATTTCTAGCCCATTAGCTCAACAGTTATGTAAAAACTGAGGGATCTAAAACCACTACTAATACACCAAAATATAGAGTATAGAAGAAAACACACACACACACACACACAAAAACACAGAGAGAGAGAGAGAGAGAGAGAGAGAGAGTGTGTGATTGGGCCAACAAGTGGACAAAGAATCAGCTGAACATCTACGCACGGAAGAGAGAATAAAGCTGACAATCGTAATAATAACAAAAGAACACTATAAATTATGCAGGATAAAATACACAGAGTATTATCCTTGGAACAATGCTACGGACACAGACTTTATCCACACAGATTCAGACACAGATGTGTCCGGACCGTCGGATGCACATGGGGCCTTTAAATTATCAAGAGTCCCACTTGCATCCGATGGATCCGGAAACATCTGTATCGGATCTGTGTACACATCTGTGTACACAGACTTTCTCTTATCCTTGAGTACAAATTGAGATATGATTTTATATATATATATACACACACAAGCATGCAGAAAAAGCGAAATGATGAAGTGAATAATGTGAGGATCATTAGGAAGAAAGGAGTAAACCTATACCTGAGAGAAAGAGAGCGGTTTCCAGATGAACCACAGTAGAAATTTTCCCAAATCGCAGCCAAAGAATTGTACAGAATCAGACTACACCTACCGCTTCTTCTATGCTCTTACTCCGTCCGTTTAATACTATCCTTTTCTTTTTAAATTTTCCAAATTATTTGAAAAAAGAAAGGAAATTAGTACTCAGTTTTCTGTTAAAAAAAAGAGAGAGAGGAGGAAAACCAACCAACAAGGAGACAAGGAGAGAGAGAGATCATATACAAACAGGGTGCATTTGACACGTGAAAAAATGATCAAATAATAAAGTCAAGTCAAATTTACTAAAGACGATAAATAAGTAAAAAAGAATTTTATTTTATTATTTTGTCTTTTCTAAATTTTTTAAATTTTGTTGATTATTTATGACTTTTATGAAACCACTCATCGAGACAAACTAATAATTTACAAAAAGTTGATAAAAAATAAAAAATTATATTTCTTTTTTACATAAGAACGAAAAAATGATCAAATAATAAAGTCAAATCAAATCGATAATCTATGATGGATTTGTTGTTTATTATTTTTACTATTATATATTTAATTTATTGTCATTCTTTTAATAAAAACAGGCCATAAAAAAACAGTCTGACTGTATTTTATGCAAAAGTTGGTATATAATTTAGGAGCATTCTCTATGCTTTCCCTCTTGTGTCTTCTTTTCTATTTCGCGTAAAGCTAAAAAGAAAGAAAGATAAAATGCACTGACCTCCCCTGAGGTTTCTAATAATTTAAGGAATCTCCTCTGAGATTTCAAAAATACAATTACCTCTCCTACTTTTGAAGCTATTAGATCATTACCCTTTGCTATTAGTTTTCATTAACTTTCTTTAGTTTTGTCCTTAAATTTGACCACTTTTTTCTTCTTTCACACTCACTCTTTTAATATTTTTTAATAATTTTTTTTTGAGAAATTTTTTTGAGATTTGACAATTTTGACTATAAATAAGTATCTCGTAAAAATAATAAATATTTTTTATCCACAAATAAGATATTAAATATATAAAAGAGGGAGAGAAAAAAACACAAATGGGAGAAGAAAAGAGAAAAAAATATGAGGCTAGTAGCCTTAATCCACCCAAACAGGATATTTACAAAGATGAGGAGCCAACTGATACATTAAAACCAGAAAAAACAGAGGAAAACCAATTGAAGCTATATTTCTCATCAAGTAATTAGCTTCAAATAGCATTAAGGTAAAAATAATAAATATACTGTAAAAAAATTTATAATGTTGAAAGGTTAAATGTTTCAAAATATTATATGCTTGTTAGACAATGGTATAGTAGTGAAAAATTACAAGAACATTTATTTTAGAAATAATTTTTTTAAAATTTTAAACGAGGTATATGTAAATTAGCCTGAATAACTTAATTTAATATTAATAAATAATCTTCTATTTTTCATTGATGCGCGAATCAATTATTTTTTCATGTATTATAATTTATTTATTTTTATTACAAAAAAATTCATGTTAGTTTTCCAAAGAAAAAAATTAAAGTATTTTTATGAATAAGTTCAAAAACTATTTACACCAATTTAAAGCAATAAGCCAATATTTTTAAACTGGTGTCAATATTTTAAAAAGTTATGTACGAAATAATTTTATTTTTTTAAATTTTGACACCAATTTATTTTTTATGGTGAAAATAATTTTTTATA
Source organism: Arctostaphylos glauca (assembly GCA_019985065.2). Taxonomy (NCBI): domain Eukaryota; kingdom Viridiplantae; phylum Streptophyta; class Magnoliopsida; order Ericales; family Ericaceae; genus Arctostaphylos; species Arctostaphylos glauca. The sequence goes on along the minus strand of JAHSPW020000002.1, from coordinate 15,327,023 downwards.
AATATGCACGAAAATCCTTTAATCTTTTGGTCTGAAAAAAATAATATGAATTTTTCTCAAAAAAAATTAATGTAAAAATTATTAAGAGAGTGAGTATAAAGAAAGGGCAAAATGGCCAAATTAAAGGATAAAACTAACAAAAGTTAATGAAAACTAACGACAGGGATAATAATCTAATAGTTTAAAAAATAAGAGATGTTTGCATTTTTTGAAATCTCGGGAAAGGTGATTGCAATTGTAAGAAACCTCGGGGGAGGTCAGTGCATTTTACTCAGAAAAAGAGAGAAAAAACGAAATCATTCCAATATTGTGGGGATGATTGAAACACGTGGTATCCACTGGAGTACTATTCAGAAACTTCTGGGTCATAACCCAACTAACATCGACCCACCACACATGACACATGCAAATTTTGACCTAAATCCTCTCTTCTCTACTTTATATTTGGACTTTTTCCGACTGCATTTTGTTTGCAGAAATGCTATTTGTAATGACTGTGGGGGCTGATCCCCCCACTGATGGTGGCCCCCACCCCCCCACCCTCCCACGTGGCCCTTTTCTTTTGCTTTTTTCTCTTTCTAATTTTCTCTCTCTTTCTCTCTCTTCTCACTCACATACATATACCATTTTTTTAACTAAATACACCATGGTCTAATTGGTCTTACTTAACTAACTTAATGTTTTTATTTTTATTCAAAAACAATTTATATACTGTAATTTATTATTATTTTTTTAATTTATTGGTTTGTCTAAATAAGGGTTCTTGATAATTTATCATAATTTAATAAGCCTTTATCAAAATATTTCAACAGAATTAATTTTGAAATAATTTTTTAAATAAACGGTAAAATTTTAGTTTTTTTAAGAATAAAATTTAAAAAGCACGATCGAAAAAAGTTCAAATGAACGATGTCGGTTATTTTTTTCTAAAATTGTGTGCATTAGTTATCCGGTGGCAAGGTGAGGGCTACTCTTTTTTGCTTTGAAAATTTCTCTCCCCCTTCTCTTCTCTCTCTCTCTCTCTCTCTCTCTCAAAGGTTAAAAATTAAAAAAAAAAAAACATGATTTGTATTTATTAATTTATATATTTTGTTTAAATCATTCAAAAATATTCATATTAATTACATAATGGTAAAAATTTTGAAAAAAATGGTTAATTATAAAATAATTTTTTAAGTAAACGGTAAATATTTAGTATTTTTTTGAGTATAAAATTCAAAATTTACTACCGAAAAATATTCGAATGAGCGGTGTTAGTCATTTTTTTTTAAAATTTGATGCATTATGTAATTAATATGAATATTTTTGAATGATTTAAACAGAATTTTATTTTATTTTACAAATCGGCCAAAAAAATACCAACAAAATATATAAATTAACAAATACAAATCATGTTTTTTTTTAATTTTTAACCTTTGAGAGAGAGAGAGAGAGAGAGAGAAGAGAAGGGGGAGAGAAATTTTCAAAGCAAAAAAGAGTAGCCCTCACCTTGCCACCGGATAACTAATGCACACAATTTTAGAAAAAAATAACCGACATCGTTCATTTGAACTTTTTTTGATCGTGCTTTTCAAATTTTATTCTTAAAAAAACTAAAATTTTACCGTTTATTTAAAAAATTATTTCAAAATTAACTGTGAGTTTGAAATATTTTGATAAAGGCTTATTAAATTATGATAAATTATCAAGAACCCTTATTTAGACAAACCAATAAATTAAAAAAATAATAATAAATTACAGTATATAAATTGTTTTTGAATAAAAATAAAAACATTAAAGTTAGTTAAGTAAGACCAATTAGACCATGGTGTATTTAGTTAAAAAATGATATATGTATGTGAGTGAGAAGAGAGAGAAAGAGAGAGAGAAAATTAGATAGAGAAAAAAGCAAAAGAAAAGAGCCACGTGGGGGGGGGTTGGGGGGGGGTGGGGGCCACCATCAGTGGGGGGATCAGCCCCCACAGTCATTACAAATAGCATTTCTGGTTTGTTTCTAAGTAGGGACGGGATGAAGCCTCCTGACATATATATATTGTAATCTAGAGTAATCTAGATTACATTGTCGTCTACAATGAATTTTAGTAAAGGTATTGCCAAATAAACACAAATACTAATACATATTTTAAGAAAATTAATTTACATTCACTGATATTAATACATAATTTATAAATATTTATATATCTTTTATACATTATCTATTGCCTAGTAGGCGGTAGTTAGCATTCTTTTTTTTCATCTTTATTAAATAGATTAATTACTACATTAAATTACTAAATTGTGAGAATTATACTATATTGTCTTTTGAGAAAGTCTACATACATACATTCCTCCTACAAATTTGAATATATGTTTATTTAGAATTATCCGATATACGCAAAAATTACATTGTCCCACGTGCATCAAATTGATTGCGATTACACTTGTGTCTTGGGTCTGTATAAGAAAAATTATATTCCTAAACTTTCTCATTTCCTTTTGTAGGATAATTAAAAAAAAAAAAAAACATATTCTAGCTTTGTTTAAGAAGTTAGAACAAATGCTACGGTAGTCGAATTTCAAATCCCATGAATTAGAATAAGATGCCAAACACAAACCTAACATTTAGGCTCATCTATCTATAATATGCCAGACACAAACCTAGCAAATGTACACCACACTTGTTTTTTTTATAGAAATCCAAATCAACACTATTTTTATCCCCCTCTTTTTTTGGGTTCAAAATACAAAAATCCACCTCAACTACTATTTTGTGTGGATTTTTTTTCTCTGTTTTTAATCCTCGCTTTGTTTTCAAACTTTTTGCATTTAATAGTTATTCATAATTCGATAAGTTATTTTCATGCTCCGAACATAATACCCTGCTTATGCGAATTATTATACGTAAGATCTTGATTAACTAGAAAATATTCCTTCGAACCTATGAGATTAGCTTGTTTATTAGAGCCCTTGAAACTCACTAAATCAGAATATTAAAACGGTATAAATCCCACTAAATATATTTACACAACAGCACCTCAAATTATTTTAATCTAATGGTTGAAACTCACTACAAAAAAATTACACACCAATCTTAGCTAACATTTATTAGCTCCAAAACTCCCAAAAAAGTAGCAAAATAAAAACACACTAATGCTTCTCTCTCTCTCTCTCTCTCCCCCCCTCCCTCCATCTAGTTAGATACTCTATTTTTTTACGCTAATTATTTTTTATGAATATTTACTTCTTAAGAAATAGTACCTACATATTTTTGTCGAAAAACATTACGTGATCCAAACCAATCTATATGTACATGGATTATTTTCACAAAGACAGTTGAATTTGTTTAGAATTATAACATGAATTTAACGTTGTTGGTAGTTCCGTATGCACGGATAATACGCTAGTTATAATACAAGATAAAGGAGAAATAGCGTTCATCATATGGGTGAACCACGTTATGTATTCCTCTAGTTGGGAAAACTAGAAAACATGTGGGAGTAGAAACATGAATGACCGCAACTTTAGTTTTACAAGTGCCACTTACCCACCTCCCTATGTTATGATTCGCATTAAGAACCACAGCAAGCAGATTTTTGTGCGGCTTCAATACCACCTGCCGCCTGGTGTGGCTGGTTGATCCTGATTGTTTGAGGCTGCAACACCAACCATTTTTTTGCCAATGCTCATACTCAAGATCCTCATCTTTGGTGGGAGAAATCAATTGACCTAAACTTTTTGGGGAAGTGAAATGACGAAGAACATGCCAATGGAGAAAAATGAAGATACCTCAGCCCTGGAATTAGTTTGTGCCAGCCTTTGCTTTATGTCCCTTGCCATTGAAAAGAAAACATCTTCCACATTCATGTTTGTTTTCGCACTCTGTAGCACATGGTGGACTGGCGGTATTAAATAGAATGATAACAATGGTTTTCAAACGAGATCAGACGTTGACAACAAAGATTTCTACTTACCGTTTCAAAGAACTTGATACCATACTCATCAGCAAGCGCTTGACCCTTGGATGTAGGAACAGCCTACAAATAGGAAAAAAAGAAAGACTCTGGTTAGCATTAGACATTCATTCACTTCGACCCACACACATGGGGGTTTGGGGAGCTGGAAGAAAAGAGGGAGATGTGTGGTTTGGAGGGGGAGAGAGAGATGATTGGCAGTAAAATGTCAAATGCCTTGCATAACTCTTACTTTTCCTCTCTTCAGGTGGTGAATTAAGAGGACTCAACTCACAGTTGATCAAATCTTCAACAAAAATCAACCAGATTTTCCAGAATCAAAGTAACGGACCTAGGAAGCAGCAATTTCGATAACAAGATGAGTACATAATCTGTACATTACCCTTTTGCTTTCATCCATGTCAGCCTTGTTTCCCACCAGTATCTTGTTGACATTATCGGAGGCATGTTGTTCAATGTTGCTAATCCAGTTTCTAATGTCTGAACAACAGGGTAACAAAGCAAATTGAACAATTGAAAGAAACCATGAGCAAAGGCAGGTCCTACACCATCCAATTTGATCAAGCAAATATCTAGCCACCAAAACTACAAGAACAGGTTGACCACACCCAAGGACAAGCATGTGAATATTTTATGTACAAGAACGTGGATGGATGAAGCAACATAACATGAAGATTTTACTATCTATCAAAAGGCACAGCAACGTAAATTCAGATGCCAAACGTAAGATAAGAGAAGTTTACTGTTGAAAGATGATTCGTCTGTGACATCATATACCAGCAAGATACCCATGGCCCCTCGGTAGTAAGCTGCAAAAGATTATAAACTAAATATAACGAACTTCTAAAACTTAATTAAGAGGGAACTTAATTCAGACAGAAAAATAAAAACAACCAAATGTTGTTCTTGTCAACCAGCCACCTACAAGTCCAAGAACAGACATCTACAGACCAACAGATGAATCGTAAAATATGTTAGCAAACAATAACTTCAATCTTCAGTGTCATATAATCATCACTAAAAGATTTTAGTTTTCATAAACGAGAACAGCTGTGGTCCAATAGCTTGATTGGTATACCCTGTCAAGGCTCTGAGGTAGACCAAAAAGCATGCAAGCCTACTCTTAGATGGGCTACAAAAGATAATGAAACAAAATGTGGCTGCATTCACCAGGCCAGTTTTTTCACAAGCATAAGAACATACCAGTTGTGATAGTTCGAAACCTCTCCTGACCGGCTGTATCCCAAATTTGCAATTTAATCCGTCTGCCATCAAGCTCAATAGTTCTTAGCTTGAAATCAATACTGCCAGGAAAAAAAAGAAGAGATTACAGTACAATCAGAAACACTTTAAGAAAGGTAGCAACAAGGTATTAAAGGCTCCTATCCCTTCCAAGCGAAGGGTAACAAATCAATACTGGGCAGCAGGTAAACAAAAGATTGATCTAGGCTGACCCACTGGTCTGGAACAACTATCTGTCAATAGTTTCTACTTAATGAAGAATCAAAGATTGGTATTTTGATAGCACTTTTGCTACCACTGTACAAAAGAGGGATCGTTTGATTCTCTTTGTTAGCATGCACCACATTTTATCCCATATGCATAAACACATGGTCCTTTGGTGTGAATCAGGTAGGCGGTAGCCAAGGACCAGTGTCATTCGTTGAACAATTCAACGTCCTGAGCAATAGTAGCTCCAATGTAACCAGGTAGAAAAACATCATCTCGGAAGACCAGCACTTTTTCCACTCAAGCTGGGCCGCACACAGGAGATTTTATATGTCACCTAGAATGACCAAGTTACCATTGTATTTAATACACCTCTTCCACCAATAGAACAAATACTTTAATGAGAAGGCACATAGACTAAAACAGATGGGCAATTATCATCTAAACTCCCTGCACTTCGACACTGAATCAATCAACCAGGCTCACGTATTGGAGACTATGATAATCTTCCCAGAATATACAAAATGTAAGGAATTTACTCAGAATACCAACCCAATCGTAGTGATGAAACTTGTTGTAAAGGAACCATCTGAAAAACGCAGAAGCAGACAACTCTTCCCCACACCTGAAAAAAAAAACCGAAGGATATCAAAATATTAAAATTGAAATCAAGTATAAAGCAAGAAACCCCAGTATCCAGCAAAAAGAAGTGCATGGAAATCTAGGGTGCAAAAATTCAAACAAGTACTTCTTTCTCCTTTTCTTAAAACAAGGGATGGGAAATCACTCAGAAGTGCTACCAGCAGAGAGAGCTTTGCTTCATTGACCATTGCAGCCGAGTACAATTAATCAGAAACTCAATCACGATAAACCAGCAGATAATCTTCCAATTCGAATGAAATAAAATCAGTATGTTTTTTAGTTTTGCCAAGCTAAAGAAGCATGAAGTTTAGGTAATTGTGCCAAGGAACAAATACAGAAGCATGATAAGAGTATGTTGCAGCAGATACATAATGGATGATATTGGTGAGATCAAAACTGGTAACAAGCAATAAGCATCTGATGACCTTCCTTCCACAACCCCAACCAACAGCCAACCCCCCCCCCCAAAAAAAAAAAAACAAATACAGAGATCTCTCCTATGTTTAGTTAAATGCCTGCATGCACATCTAATTGCAAACGGTAGCTTCATGGTCTACCATCTGAAAAACCCAAAACAGAAACTCGTCTATATTACAATACAGGACAGTGTGGGTCTCGTAAAACACATTTTCACAATGACAGTTAGGATTGAATTGATCCAATGGCTGAGATCCACTTTAAAAAGTAACACAAATCATCTTAACTAGCACATATTGATCCCACAACTATAAAAAAAAGTAACAAAAAATGTACAATAATGCTCACCACTTCTCTCTCTCCCTCTATCCATCCAGATGAACACTCTATTTTTCTAAGCTAATTAATTTATATGAATACTTACATAGTACATACGTATTTTTCTCGAAAAATATTGCATGGTACAGACCAATCTATATTACAATCCACAATGGTGCGGGGCTCTCTAAATACATTTTCACAACAACGGGTGAGATTGTTTTGATCTAATGGCTGAGATTCACTACCAAAAAACAAAAAAGATACACAATGCAACATGCTAATAGCTTGAATAATAGATGAATTAGAATCCTAACATGGATTTAATGTTGTTGGTGTAATACGCTAGTATCATCTATTCTAATATAGAAAGGGAGAACAACAATCGGTATGAACACAATTTTAAAGGTTTGTCACAAAGTGCTTTCCAATGTTGTCGTAACCAAAAATAAATTTCTACAACTATTATTATGACATGAAGTAACTATCAGGACAAATTGATAAAATTACTCGAACTAACTATCCCACTAAATTATACACACGAAGTGTGTGTGCCCAACCTCTAGTAACACCATTCAATAAATGTAATGACCTAATTATCTCCACAAAATCATAAAAATAAGCTACCCACGCAAATAGTTCAGATTAACAAAAAACATCGAAAGGATCTTCTTAGTTAACTCCATAAAATGATTGGTGTCGTTGTCACTTAAGTGTATGGTATACCTTTACAGCTTTACTAGAAATTCAAAATAACGCTTTCATTAACAAAAGCATTGCACCATTACAAGAGTTCAGAAGGTAAAAATGTCAGTAGTCAAAAACAATTGTCGCTGGAAACCAAAATCTTTTCAACCTTAACCAGTTAATCCGTATTCATAAGCAGAAATACTCAAACTAAATCAGAACCACAATCAGATCTCAACCGACGATTCATCAGAATACCAAACGACCATAACAATAAATCAAAAGCAACAAAAAAATTAAATGCTGAAGATCCTAACATATTTAAGAACTTTAAGAATACAATGAACGATTAAACAACAGAAGAAATGAGAACGTAAACTAACCGCTGTCGCCAATGAGGAGGAGCTTTATTAGGTAATCGTAATCAGCACGAGACCTCACTGGTGGAGCTGCCATCGTCGATATATTTATAGAGAGGCAGAGAGAGAGAGCAAACTCCAAACCTAACATCAAAATAGGTCACTCCCTGAGCATAACTACATAGAGCATAAGCCAAATATACAAACATATGGATATTTATATACAGGTGCGAAGAGAGTTGAGGCGTATCGTTACCGGCCGCAGTTAGCAAGTCATCGGCGACATGGGAGGGGAGAGATCAAGTGAAACCATCCCCATGAAAATCTCTGCAGAGTTAGCTTCTGTTCTCTCTCTCTCTCTCTCTCTCTCTCTCTCTCTCTCTGTGCCGGCAAATATGAAGAAGTATCTGAGAATGATTTTTGGTTTTCCTTTCTGTACAGAGGATAGTAGGATACACATATGGGGGGGAGTGGAGTTATCATTCTCTTGCTTTGTTATTGGAATCGGTATAGCATGTATAATTTCGGCGTACTATATTGTTATGATCTAATTACAGATATTATACTACAAAATAATATTATCCATTACAAAATTAATTTAGATATAAAAAACAAAGCATTATAACTTTTAAGATATTAAAAACAATTAATCATAAGATTTAATTATCCTTAAAAGAAAAAAATACATACTAGGACTTTGTCAAAAATAAACAATTATAATATTTTATTATTTTTAAAAGGCCTAAAACAAAATTATTGGTATTTAAAAAAATATTTTTATTAAGAATAATATTATATAGCTCATTTTGAGAATAACTATAACTTACAAAATAATTTGAAATTAAAGAAAATTGTATTGACCCGAATTTGGCCGAGATTCAAAAGATGCCTAATACAGTTCAGAAGTTTGGTAAAACTAATGTACTTGTTACTATTCGGTATTTTGTATGGTCAACGATGGAACCATAAATTTCATTTAGAAGGGTCACTTATTTAGAATAAACTTAAAAAAATTCTCAAATGTCACACATGAATATAATGAGAGTAAATTTAACTTAAATAAAACGGTACCATTTTGAGTTTTAAATAAAATACCTCTTGCGTGCTGTGCACACACCATTAGCAAAATTTTATTTTAAAATTTTGAGTTTGTGGTTAATCTCAAATTTTTTTTAAGTAAACGATAAATTTTTAGAATTTTTTTAAAAATAAAATTCTGGATTACGACCAAAATAGATTCAAATAAGCAGTATCCGTCAATTTTTTTAATGTGACAGTGACAAAAGTAAAAAGAAAAGAAAAAAGATAATGTCTACTTTGCTATCGCCGCATTAAAAAAAAATGACCAGTACTGTTCATTTAAACCCCTTTTGAACGTAATTTCTAGATTTTATTTTTGAAAAAATTTTAAAAATTCACCACTAACTTAAAAAAATATTTCAAAATTAATCGCGAAACTCAAAATTTTAAAATAAATTTTTGTTAATGGTATACGTGCGCATATCACACAAGAAATATTTGATTTAAAACTCAAAACAGTAAAAAAAAAATCATGGGGATTCTAAGGGGTCACGTGACCCCTGTGGTCCTTAATTGGACCCGCTTCTAGGTATGGTCTACAATAATCAATTGTTTATTTTTTATTTGATATAGTACAATATTCATAAAATTGGTAAACATTACCCGTGTATATCTGCGCCAAGATACACCTGATCCGTGTTTGGTAATATGTCTATCTCATAGTGTGCTTTCTTGGACTAATTATTTAACACTTACAGAATACGACGTGACATTCATACATGATATTCTCATCAAATTGCGTAGCTACAAATGTTTTATCTTGTAAACCTAACAAGTGAGAATAAGAATTCAGCTTTGGATGTATTCGGAACTTGATAATTTCTTTTCTCTTGTTTGATTCCTAAAAGAAACATGTGTCTGATTTTGTTTAGTTTTGACCAATTTAATCTCACATCTACCATTGCATGCTTTAGTTTATCTGAAAAAACAAGTAATTTTTCTTCTTTTTTCTTTTAGACTTTCCTGCCGTCTTTTATGTGTTGCAACTATTTGTAGGTGTGATGATAAATTTAAGGGTGTGTTCGTTTTAGGGTGTTTCTGAAATAGTTTTAGAAACATGTCTTTGAGACGTTGTTTGGTTATAAGTGTCTCAGAAACTGTTTCTGAAACTTTTTCTTTTATAGAGAGAAAAAGTTGTCTGGGAGAATGTTCCAGAAACTGTTTCTGAAACTGTTTCAGAAACTGTTCCAGAAACTTGTTTGAGAGAAAGTCTCTCAAACTCATAACCGAACACACCCTTAGGTTTCAAGTACATGTAGGACCTTGAGTTAGTACCCATAGCAAAGTTCATGGGACATTAAGGTTATGTTTGGTTAGGTGTTTGGGAGATAAGTTTATGGAACAAGTTTCTCAAACAATTTCTCAAACATTTTCCCAGACAACTTTTTCTCTCTATAAAAAGTATCTCTGAAACATTTTTCTCCCAGACAAGTTTCTGAGACACTTATAACCAAACAACGTCTCAGAGTTTTGTTTCTAAAAATTGTTTCAGAAACACTCAAAACGAATATATTGTCTTTTTTAAGAGGGATTTACAAGGTCATGTCTTCTTCCTTTTCTTTTTTTGGTATACACCCACATGATGCAATACAAAAGTATTGTACATTTAAGTTTAGGTTTGTATATGTGAGTGTAGAAAGTAATTAAGTTGATGAAGTTATCATATCTCAGGTTTAAATTTTTTTCCTTGCTACATCTATAAAATGTCTTCAGCAGAGAGAAAGAGCATAAGACCAATTGGGTACACCAGAAAACCCATTTTGGACAGGAAAAAAAAAAGATCAGGATAGAAAAGTAAAAGCACCTGCCTCAAAGATAAAACTCAATCATCAAATGTCTGTCACTCTTATTTACTATTATGGCCCGTTTGGGTGGTATATAAGGAAAGAAGATAATTTTTAGAAGGGGTAAAAAAATTAACATGATACCTTTGGCATTGTTTGTAAGGACAAAAATATAGAGGAATAATTTTTTATCCTTTCAAAAAATAATCCCTGTTAGAGTGATAGAGGGGTACAATTTTTGGGCACCTCCCACCCTGCCTAAAAGTTATCCTTAAGTATTAGACAAGAATAATACTCTTTCTTTTTTATTATACAACTACAAAATAATCACATCTCTACATTTTATTCTTCATTAAAATCAAGTACTATTTTATCTATTTTTTTAATATTACATCCAAATTATTTATTTTTTATCCCTCTGTAAATATCACATCAATATAAGTCAACACTCTAAAAATCGTATCTCATCTTATCTTATTCCATTAATAACTTATCCGCTGAAAATAACTTTTCATCTAATCGACCCCTTGCATCTTAATCAGTAAGTCATTTTTCAAGCCAAAATTATTATTTGACTAGAAGTCTTAAAAAATGTCCCTTAATGCTTGGTCATTTCTTAAGCCAAAAATTGACTTTGCTAAATTTACAAGCTAAATTTAACACAACAAATGACAAAACTATTTATTGCTATATCAGAGTTTTTTGTCGAAGACTTCAACATGTTCACGAGCAAAAAAGTTTGCCACCGCCACTATAGTCGAATGCAGTGATGGAGTCAGGCAGGCTAATAGGGGCAGTTGTCCCTGCAAAATAAAACCTCTATTATTATATAGATCAAAAAAATTTAATGTGAAGTATATAAATTCGCTCGTACTAAATATTTTGATTAAAAATATTATATATTAGTGATTCGCCCCTGCTTAATATTTAAAAAAAAATTCAAGTAATAGTGTCCTTAAACTTTAATTTTTATACATCGATGGATCCAGCTATCATCTCTTGAGATTAGCTTGACTGGTTGAAGGTTGAATCATTGTTGGAGAGCCACAAAGCCCATAGAATTGTCAGAAGTGTAGCTTCCTAACAATGTTACTCAAGACCATGAAAAGGGACATTTAAACTATTGTAGTATGAGACTAAGTAATGTAGAAAGGCAGACCAATGGGATTTTCCACTAGTTAAGAATTGATGACCAAACTTGTCCTAAAAATGGGCAGGAAAAAAAGAGGTGGCCTATGTAGATTAAAAGGATGGGGAATATAAAGCACACATCAAAGCATCATGTTGTGAGTGTGGAATGATGTTTCTTTTGGCTAGTTCATCCCTAGTAGGGATTCATTGTTGGGCTGCTCTCCAGAGAAAGATTATACTGTAACACCCCAACCAGGCCATGGTGTCAGCTGTGAGGTCGACGTCCATGAGATGAATTCTCAGTAGGACGTCCGGATGGGTGGTCAAGGTTCCCAAATCGCTTGGTGGATGTAAGTTCGGTAGTATTTATAAGATTATGAACCTTCCTTGTACAAGGCATTTTAAAGCCGTGATGGCACCAACACCAAATGGAACTTCATAGTTAAGCATACTTGGGCGAGAGCAGTACCGGGATGGGTGACCTACTAGGAAGTCCACGGGGTTTGGGCGATAAAAGCGGACAATATTGTATAAGGCGGGAGCGGGTCGTTACAAATGGTATCCGAGCCTGCACCAACCGGAAATGTGAAAAATCTCGGCCCCACACGAGGACGTGTGTTCCTAAGTGGGGGAGATTGTGACACTCCAGCCAGGCCATGGTGCCAGCTGTGAGGTTGGCGTCCAAGAGATGGATTCTCAGTGGGACGTCCGGATGGGTGGTCAAAGTTTCTACATCGCTTGGTGGATGTAAGTTCGGTGGTATTTATAAGATTATGAACCTTCCTTGTACAAGGCCTTTTAAAGCCGTGATGACACCAAAACACCAAATGGAACTTCACAGTTAAGCGTGCTTGCTCTAAAGCAATCCAGGATGGATGACCTACTGGGAAGTCCATGAGATTTGGGCGACAAAAATGGATAATATTGTACAAAGCGGGAGCGGGTCGTTACATATACCTTTGGGGGGGCAAGTTCCTTTCCAAATAGAGTTAAGATCTGGATTTGATGGGGATTGAGTCCTCCCATTTACAGTATGCCGATTTTGGAGAGTAGGTTTTTAAGCAGTTTTAAGCCTAGAGAAAAAAGTCAGCTTTGCTTAGGTTGAGGCTGAAGTTGCCAATAACTAAAATCAATGATGAGAGCAGTTGATGTTCCTATTGAAAAAGGCTGATTCTGAATGTGAGTGATGGAGGTAAATAAGGTAAGTTAGGTATGATAATTGACTATTCTTCTAAGACTATCATATTCTATTGTCAAGTAATCATGAGCACAAAAACAATTGACTGTTTTTTTAAGAAGAGAAGTTCTCAAAATGTTGAAGATTGTGTAAATTCAGAACATTCAAGTTATATTAATGGAATTTCAACAATTGAACCTGAACATCGCCCTCTTAAAAGTCCTAGAGTTGAAGCGAAAGAATTTGATAAATCTATCTTGTTAAAGGGATCTGAGGCTACGAGAACCAATATTGAGCTTCCGACATCTTTGCGTGATGAGGTTATTCGGGCTTATCTTGAAGTTGGATCATATCATCCTAAATTTTCAAAAGACTAATTTTTTTGAAGACAATCATGGTCGTTGTTTTCTAAGAATTTCACAAAGTAAGAAACGCTTTCTAAGGATTTCACGGAGTAAGAAAAATTACATTTGAAATTTCAGTTACAAAATTATAAGATTGACGTTTCTAATCATCCTGAGTTTGAAAATTTGTCAACGATTTATAGGTTGAGTGAATGTTGGTGAAAACAAGGAAGTCTACGATATTTACTCTAGTTTACAAGTTGATTCAACTTATATTAACTTTACTAGTTTTAACGGCTACAACGGAACATGCATTTCCAACTATGAAATGTGTAAAGATTAAACTCCGCAATAGAATGAAAGATGAACTTTTAGCAGGTTTCTTAATCACTTACATAGAGAAGGATATTGCAAGAGAGTTCGATACCGATTCCATAATAGATGTTTTTAGTGACATGAAGGAGTGTCGAGTATGATTCAAGATGTCTTGTTTTACTAGTTAGGCTGAGGTGAGTCGTTACTCGTTTTGCAATCTATTACTTTATAAAAAATTTATTATTTATGCATGGAGTATTGTAATTTTGTACACTTTTGAGTTTTAATGTATTTTCGTTAAAATTTAGTATGCATTTGTTTGGGTCTCGAATACATATTCGTCTCTGCGTAGTGAAATTCCTGGTTCCATCCCTGATCAAATGTATACGTTATTGATAGGTTATTGCTTCGAAGATCAACAAGGATGTAATTTAGAAAACAAATAATACTGTTGAACAAAATCAAATTAAAAACATCAGAATGTAACTCTGACATTCTATAGTTGTCTTCATAATCCAAGAAAATCAAGAGGATCAGCTTATGAAACTATGATGACAAATTTGAGCAACTTTTATTTTCAAAAAATTATTTGTTGTGACAACATTGGGTTTTTAACATCAGCAAGCCTGTAACAATCCCCAAAAGCCAAGGGGAAAACAACAAAGACAGCAACAAGAGAGAGAGAGAGAGAGAGATCTTAGGTATATTCCACTAAAATTGCCAAATGTAAAAGTGAAAGCAAAGCAAAAGAAGGTTTATTTCTGAAAGCATATGCTGAGAAGATACTCTCCCCACCTTCCCCTACAAAAAGCCACTCAGGACCCTAAAGCTCTCTCCCTCTGTGGATCACAACAACTCATAAGTTCTTCCACTCTCTCATGTGATAGATATGGAGGCTGAAGGCGGTGATGAAGATGGCGGTATCAGCAGCAGAGAGGAGGAAGATGCAGAAGAAACTGGTTGTTGGGTTTAAGTCATGATGGGAGGAGTTACCCGTCAGGGCAACTGAGAACCTTTGGCATTATCTAAATAAATTCTACATAAGAGTGACTTCTGGGTTCAGAGTATTCTCTCTGACATACTTTTTATGGCTGTTTGTGTTTGCTACGCTACCTTGTCATCAGTTTTTTACTTGGGGTCCTAATACATATTGTCGTCGAAATTGATGATAACTGCTTTTCTCCAGGAAGGTGCTGAATAGTTCAGTGAATCACACGTCAAGTTTTAAGTTTCTACTTTTTCAGTTCAATCAGCTCATCATATTAAAAAACAGACAAATTGGGTACTTCCATCAAACCATCGAGCCATTTTGTTAGATTAAATATAAATATCGAATAATCATATATCCAAAAAGATCACGAATTCAGTGTTTAGTACAAAAAATCATAATCTGGATTAAATATCTACTGTGTATATGATTTAAAATGAGTGAGATATAAAATACCATAGATGGATAAGAGCAATAATTATGGAAACTGCAAATTACAGTGGACAGATTAAAGAATTGAATGACCACAGCAGAAAACAATAAAGCCACTGCCCTTTTATGGTCAAAATACTGAAAAAGCCGAGTAAAATTGGAGATAATCAACAAACATAGAGTTCCCAAACATCAATCTCTTCAATGAAGTAAACAAAATTCATAAAGATAATGTAAGAAAAATGCGGGAATACCTAAAATCACATTTGAAGCAAAAGCAATATTAAACCGAACAATTAACTATCTTGGTCGTAAACAAGTTCAGTACATCAAAGCCTCATGAGCGGAAAATTTTGAAACATATTTGGACTAATCCAGCCTAGTAAAAGAAGCCCAGCACTTTACCACCAACGTTCTTTCTTCTTGCCTCTTCATGGTCCATGATCCCAGCAGAAGTCGTCAGCACAATGAACCCAAACTGCACCATTTCGGCCAATAAACAGTCTAATCAGAGGTTTCCTCATCATCAAGAAAATTTATTATTAGAGTCAAGATTATGATTAAAATGAGTATTTAACATTCACCCATTCTGGGACCATAATCCCTTAATAGCGCAAAATTACAATGAGACATCCTATAAAAGGGCTTCTAACAGGGTTCCCGGAAGATCAACAAGGATTTAAGAATTCAGGTGATAACCTGTCTAGAAGGAAGCAACCTAGCAGTCCATCCCTCGATCTCTTTGACACCCACATCAAATCGAGGACTGATGACCCCGCATTTGTTTAACCTCCCATTAAGTTCAACCACAATTTTCCCAGACCTGTGGTCATCGACGAACTCAAACTCTCCAATGTACCCTATAGCAGAATTAAAAGTTAGCAGATGCACTAAAAATGCACCGGAAAAGAGGGAATACAATAAAAAATAATGGAGCAACAAATTTAACTACAAGTTCAGAGGAGCTTACCATGCTTTTGCATGACAAGAAGAAACTTTATGATCACCTTTGAGGAAGGCCTAATCATGACCTGGCGCTTACCCCGCTTCTCAGCATTGTACATGCTCTTGAGAGCATCATTCAGAACACTAACTCTCACCATCTTTGCAAATAAGACTGCAGCAAAATCTATGTGATCAATAAAAATAGATCATACTATCAGGAAAATCAAATCTAAAAGAAAAGATCAGGAGAAGAAAATACAAGAAGGTGAACTATCATCCGATCAGATACGAAAGCATAGACGTTGTTCATGTCAGATAAGGAAATATAGATGCTTGCAGACCTTGGTCTCAGCTACAGTTCATCCCTACATAGAATCTGGCCACTTCCTTGCAAATTTGGCGACTAAGAGAATATCAACTTTATTCGAAAACTTCTTGGGAAAAAAAACAGACCTCACAAGCTTAACCATTGTCTTAAAGTGGCTCAACTCAGTTACAGGGACATCAAACAATATAGATATAGCTAATTCCATAAATTTAAACTCCTGAGGTGTAAACTAATTGAATGTGTAATCTTGCAATTGCAGTAACTTTATGAAAATGCAGAGTCTGCCATTTTCGTTCGGCAACACTTCCATTGGACCATTTGGACATCCAAAAACAACCATCACAACGACAATTAAAACCATTTGACTCAAGACAGATAAAATCTACAAAAACAAAATTGAACAAATTGGAGATGGATCACATAGTGTAACCATTCTATTTTCTTCCATCTCAAAACTATTATTGACACCTCAATGAACAATTAAACTTGTAGAGCAACCAAATCAAGCATAAAATCTATTGCATTTCTGACTGCACATCAATCAGAAACTGTCAGAGGTTCACAATCTCAATAGCTCAACATTAAACAATGGAAGTCACAATTCAGGAATATGCAGGTGCTTCAAGATAATCAATGTGCACAATGTAGCAGCTGGATGCAACATCAACTAAGAATCATATCTTAAACTAGAAAGATCAAATATCAGAACATAGAAGACTGCCATGTTCTCTGAAACTCAGACACGTAGGCATACGCACGTATAGACGCGTTCATGGATACGATCTATCTCTATCCGTGCACGTACAAAGCTCGTACAAAGTGGAAAGCGTAATTATTCAATCTACTACAGAAACAACTAAAAGTTGGAGAAAGATCAAAGAAGAACAGAACCTCATGGATAGAAACCCTAAACCGAATCAAAAAAGAATACTAAGAAATCCACAGAATTCGACTGACTAGAGAGATGGGCTTACCACAGGGCTGAGAAGCGCCTCCGAAGATGTGATGAGAGAGTGCCGGGGAGGTCAGAGAGAAAGCGCGCTAGGGCTTCTCGGTGGCTTTAATGAGAGATGGAAACCCTAGGCCTTGTACTTGCAAGTTGAAATTACCGAATACCCCTTAATTAAAACTTTCGGGCAGAACCACTAGGGCCATTACTTTCGGATCCGTTAACAAGGCATGAAGGGCGTGGCCCATTTCTTTTCCTTTTCGTGTTCTTTTATCCAGCGGTGGGCCGAGAGGAGGGCCGGCCCCTTTGAGTTGGACCATGCAAAAAATTATGCTTGTACCCCAAGGTGAATTTACAATAAAAATCCATATGAACTTTTTTTTGGGATAAAAATAAATAAAAAAATCATGGGAAAAAAATAAGAACAAGAAAGGAATGCCAAAAAAATGGACATGGAGCCTGCTGTGTGTGGTGTGTAGAAGATGTCGGTTTGACGCTCAAAAAATCATCTGAATAGTTTGACATTATTAGAATATTTTTTGAATAATGTTTTATGCGTTTGACTTTATTTGGCCTAATTATTTAAATAATTATTTTGTATTTATTTTAAAAATATTCAAATAAATTTTTTTTTTATCTCTCTCGTTCATCTTAAGGAAAATCTCCTTATGAAGGTATTAAGTAACATCCTAAAGGTATTAAGTAAAATAAGTAATAAAAGGAGATTAGACAATCTCTTCTTTTCTTTTCTTTTTTTCACAAAAAAGAAGTTTCACTTTTTATTCCAGATACTCGCCAAATCTGAAAAAAAAATCAAAAGTTATTTGTATCCCGTGGAAACCTCCGCCCACATCACTTTGGGACGGAGTGGAAGAAGGGAGGATCTTTTCGAACGAGGAGAAGGATCCAATGACTTTGAAAGAATTGAACGAGGAGCCGTATGAGGTGAAAATTTCATGTACTGTTCTATAGAGTGGCAGTAAGGGTGACTTATCTGTTCTTGATTCATTTTTCGATCTAATTGATACGTCATTGGGCAGCTCTTTTATGCGTATCATTATTATCAGTAGCCCTTCTAGTCATTACATTTCAAAAAGATGTAAAGATTTTTTTATAAAAATAACCGTTTAGTAAATGAGTCTTTTTCCTTTGAAGAAATTCAATACATGAGCATTTAGAAGCCCATTTATTACGCAATTTAGACAAAAGTGGGATTGTGATGCTGGGATCTTGGGTAGAGACAAGTGATATTTGAAATCGGCCTTAGTGATCCAACGGTGCCGAGTGAAAGGGCCGTTGCTCAATGGATAAAAGTTACTCTAGAGATAATAGGCTGATCTTCCCCAAGAGCTTACATCAACGGGAAGGTTTGGCACCTCGATGTTAGCTCTTCGCTACCTGGGGCTGTAGTATGTTCCAGTACATAATACTTATTATTACTTTCTAGTTTACTCAAGAGTTGTTCACTGAATCAAATCTGTTGATTGGAATTAAGGTATAGGGAGATGTTATAAATAATGAATCAATTTCTTTTTATACGTCTGTCACTTTATCTTTTCTTTTTTAATGATGTCTATATGGATTGAGAAACCAAAAACGTTCGATTGAACTTTTTTTCAATGGGTATTTTTTATTATCCTCCTATATTGGAAAAATGAAAACTAATTTAGGTAAGTGCTTTAGAAATATATGTATAAAACGAATTGTTATTTTTTATTAATTTTTTAAAGTTTGTTGGTTCATCTTAACAAAAAGAATAAAAAATATTCAAAATTAAAAAAAAATTATTAAAAACAAAAAATAAATCAAAACGGATTATGTTTTAGCTGTTTTGATACATTTTTCTAACTTTTAAATATAATTTTATTTTTTTAAAAAATAATTTTATCGAAACTAACTAATAATTATTACAAAATAAAAATTTATAAAAAATTCAAAAAAAAATAAGAAAATAATCTTAGAAATATATTAACTACAAAACAGACGTGTCGCCGCGTCATTTAGGGCGGCGAACGTTATCTCTTGTTGTCACCATACGACCGACCATCAATGCATGCGGAGAGAAAGAGATCAAAGTAAACACGAAAACGACTTCGCCTCGAGGGCACCAAAACACGGACTATTCGATTTGCACAATTGCAAAGTTCATCAGAGCCCTAGATTCCCTCAGTTGCTCTGGTCCTTTTACCATCCTTCGCTTTCACAATTTCTCCTGAAAAAATGGTCAATTCTCTCTCTCTCTCCCTCCCTTTCTCTACCCTTATGTGTATCTATATTTATACTATTTTCATTAGCGTATGTTTAGAAGTGACTATTTGTATGTTGTGTTCAATCATTGATTGATCTGGTTATAGAGATTGATTTTATGATTATTGTGTAAAGATTAAGGTGGTCCTATTTGAAATTGTTTAGTTTATGAATTTGATTCGTGGTGGTCTGATCATAAGGTTGTGGATGTTGGTTTGACGTATTTGATTATAGTCACCCTTTATAGTTTGATGAATTGGATTTTACATGCTGTCATGGTGTGAATTTTTAGCAGGAAATGTGTGTAATTTTGAATTGCAATGTTGAGATTTTTTAACTTTCCTCTTTGCTTAAAATTAGATTCTGTTCTGCAGGTGTGGTGTAAAAAATGGAATTACTTGGGAGACCCGTGAACTTCATTTTATGGGTTCGTTTTGTAGACCTCCATCAACAAAAAGTAAGTAAAAAACCTACAGATTTTCAGTCTTAAAGGGAACCAGAATTCACTTGGCTAACCAGATTATACATGTCCCCCATTTCTTTAGCATTTTTTTTGAAGAGAAGTTGAAGGATCGAGGAGGTGTACCATTTCAAGTTTAAATAATAACCAAAGAAAAACAGCGGAAAAACTATGCCACTGATCATCAATACAAATGGGGAATTAGTCAAGTTATAAAGAGCAAGAGATTGAGCAGAGGGGGAAGGATTTAATTTGAGAAACTCTACTTTGTCATAGACTCTTTAACATGTGGAAAGGATTATTTTGGTTGAAAGGGAGGCTGCCAAACAGAAGAAAAAAGCAATGTCCATAAGTTGTTCTCTAGTTGTAAATGATGGCAGACATTTCAGTTAAGAGATACCTCTAAGGCAAAACTGGGACCAAATGATACATTAAGAGACCTAATAATGTTGCAGAACCATCACTAACTGTGTTGCTACTTCAACAATTAGATATTGGCCTAAGCTTGAAAAACTGCCTTGTAGTCCATGAGGAGACATGGCAAAGTTCATAGTCCAGAAAGAGTATATTCACACACGTACATAGGAAGTTCTTAACAATAGTGAAGTATCATAACTCATTACTTACCGTTTTCGTATTCATTTTCCAAATCTCTCATATTCTTTTATGAAATTCAATTGAATAAATTGCAAATTCATGGATCAAGAAGGGAGAAGAATGATGGAAACGAAAAGGAAGTAAAATTATTCTTTTACGTTTTCATTTTCTAATTTTGACACACGCGCACACACACGAAGGGGGAATAGAATTATGAGCATGTTCGTGCAGAACATTTTGACAATTTTTCATCTTAATGTTAAGATGAAAAATTGTCAAAATGTTCTGCACGAACATGCTCATAATTCTATTCCGATGAAAAGAAAAATCAAGAAGGGAAAATGTTGGAAACAAAGAGGAAGTAGCATTATTCTTTTACGTTTTCATTTTCTAATTTTTTACACACACATGAAGGGGGAATAGAATCATAAGCATATTTATGCAGAACATTTTGGCAATTTTTCATCTACTCTGGTGAGTTGCACAACATATTCATGAAGCACCTGATGTTGTCATTCGGTATCATCATTTCATCCCATGGTCCAGTTTGGAGCATTGTGACATTTTATGTATGCTGCATGAAATGTGTAGGCAAATGTAGCATTGGAGATGGCTGTGCATGATGACTGCAAGCTGAGGTTTCTAGAACTGAAGGCAAAAAGAACTTACTGCTTCATAGTTTTCAAGATTGAAGAGAAGCAGAAGCAAGTTATTGTGGAGAAGGTTGGTGAATCAGCTCAAAGTTACGAGGACTTCACTGCAAGCTTACCCGTCGATGAGTGTCGTTATGCTATCTACAATTTCGATTTCGTGACTAAAGAGAATGTCCCAAAAAACATGATTTTCTTCATTGCATGGTAATTGGTTATTCTGCACTTATGCAATCCTACATCATAAACGCTATGCTGGTCTTTTAGTTTTACCTTGTGTATTTACCACCTGATATGACACACCCCACAGTCCTTGAATATTAGATATTTGCAAGTGAGACCCATTGAATTAATGGTGATAAAGTGTGTCACATTCAATATTAAGTATAAAGGGTAAAAGCCAATTGTCAAAATAGGCATTGGTCTTCATATATTAAAGTGACAGTTTTTTTTTTCCTGCCTTATTTTTTTTCTTTTTGTATAACTGCTATGAAGGTCCCCTGATATGTCAAGGGTGAGAAGCAAGATGCTATATGCAACCTCCAAGGACAGATTCAAGAGAGAGCTTGATGGTATTTAGGTAGAATTGCAAGCAACTAATCCTACTGAGATGGGCCTTGATGTTATCAAAAGCCGAGCAGGATGATGTTTTCATGCTTCACTGCGTTAAATGGTTCCTACAACATCCCTATATATGAATATTATCGTATTATTGGCTTGCTTTCTTTTCTTTACCAACAGTATCGGGGATTTATAGTATATAAGTTGTGTATCTATGATTGTTTTGCGGCACTATATGCCCGTCTTGTTTTGGTGCCAGTTTAATAAAGTATGTCATGGGTGGTGGCGATTCAGACATGAATTTGGATGCATTCTATTTTCCAATTCCTAAGCACATCTCTAGCCCTTGCCTTTTTTTTTTTTTTTCCACTTAGAATCAAATTCAAAATCTGAGTAAAAACTGACTCAATCTCATGTCGTTTTACTTGAATTTTTACTCTAATCTCATATCATTTTACTTGAATTTTTGCTCTGACTAAATGATTAGTATTTTTATTCACATTTTTTTAAGGCTACTTCCTCTCTAACAAATTTTACAAATATGTTATTATGAAGTTTTTACTTAAATTACATACTGCATTGTTTTATACTAAATGAAGCTTTTACTCAAATTTGTATTTAAATTTAAATACAATTTTGAGTTAAGGACCAGAGTTGCTTGTAAAGTTGATAAATCTTTTCCCTTTAAATTTGTCTTTTAAAAGAATTAGAACATCAATATATAGATAGAAAAAGGCTCAAATGTAACTTTGAATTTTTATGACAAAAAAAATAGCTATTTATTATAAATGAACCAGAATCATCTGAGTCGTCAATTAACTCGACAACATGGTCTAATAATTTTAGAAAATACTTCCCACTAAGCAGAGAAAGATGCATAACAACTCACACAAGTCCTGTGATGGCTAAATTCGGAAATTGCATACCGAATACCCTCTTGCTTGTTTTTTCTATTCACTTGCTCTTGAAATTGGTCACTCATTTTCAAGGAGGAAAAATGTGAATTTTGTGGTCGATCATGCCAAGCTTGCTTGTCAATGTATAGTTTGATCATGCTTTTGCCTTTTCTCTTTGCTATTAATTATAAAAAGACAACACAGTTTTACTTTGTAATTTTATTTTTCCAAGAATTAGTTCATTTGCACTACAACATTAACTTTATGAAAGATGCTTTTATTCAAGGTTTTGGAGGAAACTAAAAATTAAAATTCACGAATATGCATCATTCTAGTTTAGTAATGAATATGCATTTGTTTTGCATCTTCTTGATCACTCTATATGTTTTAGTACTATTGCAAATAAATTGTATCTTTCTACTGCATTTTTTGCATCTCTCTGCTAAACTGTTAACCCTTCAACTCTACATTTTTTTTTTGTTGCATTTTTGTATAAGTAATGGACCTTGTACATTTTCTGGAAATGGAAATTGATTAAGAGGAGTGCTACATTTCTCTGTTTTGCATATGTTGCTTTCTCCTCAGGGTTTTTATTTTTTTAATTCCTAAAATGCCCAAGAAACTAACAAATTCTAATCTAATCACTAGCTAGAAATTCAAGAGTCAACAGTAAATGCTTGAGATTTTTAAAAGATTTGTTTGCCTACAAATTAGATTGGGCATGAGCTTGACGCTTTCACATTTCATGTAAGAAGTGACGCATTTACATTTTATATAAGAAGTGCACATTAGCATTCACAAAAATTAGTGAAATTTGAATCATTTCAAGAACATACTGTAACGACTCGACTTTTTTTTAAATATATAATAAATAATTTTTAATCAATTATTAAAATTCTTTTGGGTCATTTTAATTAAAACAAAATTTATCCATATTAAATTTATTTATTTATTTTATTTATTTAATTTATTTTTCATAATAAACCCGTGTTGCTATAAAAATAATTTATTACTGGCATTTTTTTTGGCATTCTTAATTGTATTTTGACATTTGATTAGTAAACCGAATGAGCGGTCCAAATTTTGAATGAACGTATCTTGATGTGAGATGTGTGAAGCACCAGATTGTTTTTATTTTCAAAACCCATCGCTTACCTCTTGGCTGTTCAACATCCCAATTGAATTGATAACCCTCAGCAACTTGATGCCTAAGTTTTGAATTCACCCATTATTCCTCCTAGATACAAGGTAGACCCTTTGGACTGATCATGACTCTCTAATTAACACAACTTAAAGGATCTTAGTATTTCTATATAAAGCCTACCTAATTCAATTCCATTTCTTTTTTACATTGCACAGAGAGAGTTGGCAAGTCATGAACTTATCCCATTTGTCATGACCTTATCCATTGAATTTCCTAGATTTCTACAGCCATCACTTGGATACTTCCATAGCATTTTGAACTTCCCAAGCACCCATTAATTAATTCTTATCCTTTCATGCCTATATAAGACAATCTAGACGTCAGCCATTTCAAGCTCAAAACAAGCAAGAGAGCTTTGTGAGGTTTAGAGAGAGAGAGATTGTCGAGAAAGGAGGAGACCTGTCGAGTTCGAATTCCACCACTATGCTGCCAATTTCTTTGCCGAAATCACAAATCAAGGTAGAAACACATACCTTGCAACTTTAGTTTCGTGCAATTTGTGAATATTATGTGCATTTTTTAGAGGAATCATATATTTTTTTATCGGGCCACGACCCAAATGATTAAATATTGTCCAAATTACACAACACTTGCATATGCATACACTTTTTAATGTGATATGATGTCCACGAATTCCCATGGAATCTTGTGTGAGCAGGAATGTCAACCCAACTATATTTTGTTTAGTTATTTTATTGTTTAAATAATTTTAACAATGTTGTTGAGATTCTGAAAATTATGTTGATAAAATTTATGATGTGATAAGGTCATGATGAAATTTTGGTTAAGTTTATTTTATAGCCGTTATGTTGTCGATTTTATTTTTGAAATTTAGTGTATTTGAATGTGAAAAAATTTAGAGTCATACGTTAGGAACACTGGACCGGATGCCGCTTGTGACACGAAAGCGAAGGATGTCAGAGTGTGCATTGTATTCGAATAATATGTAGAGACATTAAGAAACATTAAAGGAAAGAGTAAAAATTATTAGTCCGTGGTGGCAGTTTGATTCAGATTTGACTCGTGTGTGTATGGCGTAATTATGCCAAGTTGATTCCGATTTGATTATAAGGGCCCCAATTAGGAGGAGCTGGAGACGGTTGGAGATAACTTCGGGATGCCTGCGATGGCAGCTCCAGACCGAGTGAGTGGCGACCAGTGTCTTGTGCGTCCTTGAGCCGATAAGGAGAAGCGGCTAAGGTTTAGGTTGACTAGGCCTGGTGAAGCTACGTTGCGAAGGATCTAGATAGGGTGAAGTAGGTATTGACCTGAGTAGACGGTAAAAGGTCCTTGTCTTGCCGGGTCGGTATTCAGTCGGGTACATAACCTTAGACTACGGGCCCTTGGTAGGTAGGAACTGGTCAATATCAACCGATTGCCTATGCTATTGTTTAAGAGGATAAGATTGAATTTCCGAGAAGGTGAATCTTAGAAATTTAAATACAAGATTCATAACGAACCTATGTGTTTATTTCTGTTGTTTTATTTTATGTTATTTAATGTGATTATTATATGTGTCAAATTGAATGTTTCTTAAAATAGTGTTTCGAGTATGTTTTTCTCTGAATATTCTGTACTCATGGAACAATTTATTTGCCCATGGCATTAATGCCAAATGAAAAAGTGTAATAAGAGAAACAACCCAAAAAAGAAGTATCGGCCTTCGGAGCTGAAACCCGTAACAACACATGTGAATTTTACTTTTAGAAGCTTTATTATATTATTTTTAATTCATAATGTAAACCCAGAAGAGGTATTTTAGTAATTTTTGTCAAACTCTTGCAAACAATATTTTAGTATGGAATTCACATTTACGAATTTATATTTTCATTATATTTAATTTGAAGTAATAAAATAAAAAAAAATTATTTAACAAGAACATATGATACTCAACTGGAATATACTCGAACTGTCTAATCTACATTTTACTTGACTAATTCAATAATTGACTCAAAATGTTTTGGAAAACTTCGAAAAGAATCTAATGGAGCATTATTTCATCTTCCCAACACCAAGCAAATTCAAAAGGAATGCTCCATTAAATTGGAGTTAATCTTACGGTCATTGTAAAATGTTTTGCGACAGAGGCAAAATAAATGTTCAGTAGATTCCCACGCGCTACGCGCCTATTTGCCACTTTGTTTTCAACTCTTCCCATCTCTTTATTTTAATATTTATACCTACTTTTTATAAATTGCATATCGTCAAAATTCATATCATAAGAAGATAATGTTAAATTTTTTAATGAAATCAATTGGAGTTTTGACTGTTAGTTTTTTAGAAACTTTCATGTATAATAGTACAATTTTATGCTTGGTATTTGAGTCACTTGTAATGCCATGAACACTCACTTTTGAATACAAAATGTTTTTTACATCCTCTAAACTAGAGCATTACATTGGAACCACCCTAAAGAAGCCATTTCTACATTAAGTGCCTGTTTGGATGCGGGAAAAGCCTCCCTCCAAAAATTATTACCCTTTATGAGGAGTTTTCGCATGGTTTGGATGGGGAAAAAGCCCCCCTTCAAAAATTATTACCCCCTCTTAGATTTTCACCCCTTCCAAAAATTATATTTTTCTCTTTTTTATTGTTAACTAAATTTTTCTCTTTTTCTCTTTTTTATTGTTAACTAAATTTACGCGAGCTAAATTATATTTTTCTCTTTTTAACTAAATTTTTTATTGTTGATTTATATTTTATTGTTATTTTTCTTTTTTTTGTTAATTGGTAAAACAAAGTTAAAAAACCCTAAAATTATTCAAAAATATTCACACTCATCACATGTCCTAATGGGCTTAACTTTGGAGAAAAAAAAGTGACCGACACCGTTCATTTGAATCCCTTTCAGTCGTGCTTTTCAAATTTTATTTTCGAAAAAATACTAAAAATTTACTGTTTATTTAAAAAATTATTTTGGGAATAACCGTGAACTCGAAATATTTTGATAAAAAGTTATTAAATTATGTTAAGATATTTATTGATTTATATTTTGTTGTTATTTTTCTCTTTTTTGTTAAAGGATAAAACAAAGTTAAAAAAACTCTTAAATTATTCAAAAATATTTACATTCATTACATGTCCTAATGGACCCAACTTTTGAGAAAAAATGACCGACACCGCTCATTTAAATCCCTTTTAGTCGTGCTTTTCAAATTTTATTCTAAAACAATACAAAAAATTTATTGTTTACTAAAAAAATTATTTCAGGATTAACCGTTAGCTCGGAATATTTTAATTAATGGTTATTGAACTATGGTAAGATATTTTTTATTTATATTTTGTTATTTTTTTTAATTAATTGATATTTTTATTTACCATTTATTTTTTTAAATAACATTTTTATTAAATATAATACATTAATAAATTTCTCAATTAATTAATATTTCAAATTATCCAATATTAATTATATATATTCAATTTTGTATTTATATACTTTATTTAATACATAATAAAGTTTAATACTGTACAAGGGTAAAATAGTCATTTGAGGAGCCGATTAGATAAGGAATTATAGGCCCCATTTGCGCTATAATTTTTATTTATTTATTATTTTTGTCTTTATTCATTTTTTTTTACATTTGTTGTTTAAATCTCAATATTTTGTAATTTATTGGTCCGTCTTGATGAAATGAATCTAATGAGTATAAAATTATATCCAAAAGTTAAAAAAAAGTCACTAAAGACGATAAATAAGTACAAAAACTCGTTTTTTTATTTATTTTTGTCTTTTCTGAACTTTTTTCAAATTTAGCCGATAATTGATAACTTTTCTGAAAGCTCTTGTCGAGATGAATCAATAAATCAAAAAAAAATTGATGAAAAACAAAAAATTACAAAAAAATTTCAAATAAGGACGAAAAAATTTCAATAAATACCGCAGTCCAAATGGATCCAATTTTTAGGGGATAAGTTATTGAGGGGGGATAAGATAAGAGGGGGTATTATTTTTAAAGGGTTGGCTCACATTGATGTGATATTTATAGAGAGGGTAATAAAAAGTAGATAGTTTGGATGAAGTATTAAAAAAGAGGGATAAAATAGTACTTGATTTGGATGGAGAATAAAATAGGGGGATAAAGTTATTTTGTAGTTGTAATGAGGAAGAAGGGGTATTATTATTCTTGGACAATACCCCCTTCCCTCTTTATCCCTCTCCGGGGGATTATTTTTTGGGCACCTTCCCCCCGGCCCAAAAATTCTCCCCCTTTATCCCTCTCCGGGGGATTATTTTTGGAGGGGTGAAAAATTATCTCCCTGCATTTTTTGCTCCCAAACCATGCTAAATATGTCACGTCGATCCTTTTACCCCCTCCATAAATTATCCCCCTTCCTTTTTCCCCATCCAATCGAGCGACAGTTTTTTTCCTTATCTACCCACTCTTATCCCCTCATTTCATAAATCATCCAAACCAAGTCAAAATATATCCCCTTGTTTAATCCCTCATCCAAACCATCTACTTTTTTATACCCCTCTATAAATATCACATCAATGTGGGACATCCCTCCAAAAATAATACCCCCTCTTATCTTATATCCTCTTCAAAAATTATCCCCTGAAAATAATACTCCATCCAATCGGGCCCTAAGGCCTTGTTTGGTCAAAATGGCAATCATGATTCCTGACTACCACGAAAGAAGGGACTAATCTCATTGATGCGTACACCAAGGAGATTTTTTTTATGGTCTGAAAAATAAGAACGTCGGTTCTTAGCATTTATGCTTATTGGACATACAATGCACAGGCAAAAAATCATGCAACTACCTTTTTCTCACCATGCAGGGGAGTGATGTTAAAGTTGATTCCGTATCAGTTTTGAATGTGGTCGAATATTGGAAGGAAGAAAGATAATTACGCAACGCATAAGAAGTATCCTGTTAATTTAGATTCAGAATACTATGCTGGTACACATATCCCTTGTTATAAAAATAATAATAACAAATGAATGTCTTTACCAGCTACTGAATTTCTCCATGTTTTCCCTTATAGACTATAAATGCCTTCTTAAAATTTTCTGTCCAACTTACCAACCGATAATAATCTAATGAATCTAAAAAACCAAGCTTCTGGGCCAAACAAAAAATATGGAAAAAACATGTTATTGTTTCTAACAAAGATTTTACTTCTCACAGTAATAGAATGCCTTTCTAACTATTTTTCCGGGTCCATGATATTAAATTGAATCCCTAATATCCGTATACAAATCAACAAGTTTCACTTTGCCTCGGAAGTTGGTAAACCTAAACGCACTAATGGAATATCAGGTAAGGTTTCCGCAATAGCCTTTCCCCCTCTTCCTTGTCAGACCTTCAGTAGCCAGCCTACTAATTTACATACATACATACTACTTACACCGTTGATTCAAATGAAATTTAGAAACAAAAAAAAAATGAAAGGACACCTTTGTTTCAAATGAAATTTACAATCAACAAAAATGGAAAAGGACAGGGCAGGAGGAAAAAACCAACAAAGCATTTTAAATTTCAGTAAAAAGCTCAAGTATAAACCCAACAACAATATTCTGAGGCAATAACAAGTCACACATCCAAGCGTATAATCAGCCGTTCAAAACTATAAAATTAAGAAAAAGTTGAGATAACATTTTAATATATCTATCTCGGCAATAAATGGTTAAAGCAGCTACTTACCAATCCAGGAATGAAAAGGGATGAAGAGTTCAGAAAAAGCTACCAGTACAGCCTAAAATTCGTTCTCTGGCCACCTCCAGTGGTTTTAGGCCACCAACATTAACCAACCATGTACAGATCTGGTACGTAAAGCATGTGAAATGACGGAAAGCAAACATTCACGCCTTTACCAACCTGCAGAGGGTAGTCATTTTTTCCCCCTTAGTATGTAGGAATGTATAATATCTTATGGCCATCATAAACGGAATCAGTTACCATAAGTCCAATGCATACACGTATCTGTCTACTACCCTTTAAATACGCAAGCTACTAACCTGTAGAAGACTAACGGCATATAGTTCTCGTGATTATTTGTGCAAGACTCACTAAAGGTACTACGTCTACAGAGTGCAAATAAGGTCCAGAAAAGTTTTTTTAAACCCAAAAAAAAAAAAAACACACAAGATTCACTATTTTTGCACTCCAGATTTGACCAGTTCATATGCATCTAACTCGTAGAAGAAATGCAACCACAAAGGCAGCGGATGACGATGTCTAGGGGCGTCATCCAGGGTACAGAAGATCACAGCACTCGAAAATAAAACCAGCATGCGTCATAGAAAGAAGTGGGTCAATTAAATCTTTAGGCTACTGTTACCTGTTAAGGGGAAAGCAACACTCTAGACCTCCAAGAGAGTGTGTCAGAATGCTGCAGCTCTTTTCCCATTTTCTTAATGTAAAGATTCAAGGAATGTGCATGTTCATCAATGATATCACTTGACATAACATCTTCTGAAAGTTTAACTGCTGCAATTTGAGACAGTTGAAAATTTTCTGCAATGCGTTGCAATTTCCTTGCAATATCTTCCTTGCCAAGTGTCAGAAGAGAAACCAATAAAGATCTAAGCTCATGCTTTGCTCCAGTGGTCAGGGACATGCCCTTCAGATGCTCTACCAAAGCCATCTCCTCACCAGGGCTGGAAAGACAGTAGATTATAACACCCTTTACTATGAGTATGGATTGGAAAAGCAAGAGATTATGGGAGAAAAGGGATAAGAAAAGAAAATTGAAATAACTTGAACACCTGCCAGCACGGATTTTCCCTTTATTACGTTGACGCCTCATGTCTCTTGCCTTGCTAGAAGTACTTGAACTGATGGAAGCAGCGGAGCCCTTTCCTGTCCTGCTCATGAAAAACAGTCACTTTAGAAATGCACTTGAAAAGTTGGAAGAGCCAATTAGGAAGCACACATTCACTTTTTCTCTTTTTCCCACCCCTGTAAACCAACTGTGAGTCTGTGACTCAACAAACCCTATGGATTCATTTTTCTCACAGCCAGCACTCCACGAGTTATAATGAACTAGCTTGGCCACTCGTGAGATGACAAATCTCTGAACAAGACTAGAGCTTACACAGCCTCGAAATAAGGCAACTGGTGAAGGCAACCTCCAACGATCCTTGGGTCTGCAAAAAAGAACAACAAAGAGACACAAATACGGAAGAGTAGCTCTATAGGGGACATGATTTCAACTTTCAACAGGATATTTGCCAAGGGAGAGTAGCTCCAGTGATTCATTGAAGTGTGATAAATTGCACGAAGTTATCTGAACTACAAATGTAAAAGTCATACCCGCACTCCTTCCCTTGAAAATTAATACTATTAAGCAATAATTATCAACAGACTATTTGCTAAAGGAAAGTAGCTCTAGTGAAGCACGAACTGCAAGAAATTGCGAGTCACAAATGTAAAAGTCATACCCTTTGGTGTATGCACTCATTCCACTGAAATTGCTACTAGATTCTGAAGCAGTGTCATCATCAACATCATTAACTGATCGTTCATCTGACTGGAGCTTCGCTGCAAGCAACAATCTCCGCTGTCTGACAGCCAAGTAACGGGTCAAGTACTTGCCTACTTTTTCCAACCCTTCCTCGTATTCACCAATCAGCACGTGGGCACATTCAAGAGATGCATTCTTCACTTCTGAAACTAAATCATCCCTCCTGTGCATAAAAGCAATCCTCAGCGCCTCCTCCCAATCCCTTGCACTGACTAATAAATTGATCCCAGCATTCACATCCGCACAGTAGTCCAAGGCAATTTTGGCAGCTTCCCCTGGTTTACCAATGGCTTGAAGTTCTTCACAAAGTTCATTTGCCAGTTGCATAACCTCCTCTTTCCCCAGTCTAATGATACCAGCAACCGTTAGCACCGACCTCCAATTACCAGAAGCACGATAAGCCTTCAGAGCTTTTTCCAAACTAGTACAACATATATAAGTAGCAGCAGCATCTTCAAAGCGTTTTGTATTTGTAAGATGATCTCCCAAGGCCTCGAGGACTTGTCTCCTCTTGGAAGGGTCGGCGATCAGTTGGAGTCCAAGTGGAAAAAGTTCAGGATTATTCTTCATTAGATTCATACAATCAGCATAATAAGCATTTCCTGCCATAACTAAGTGCCTGAGTGCATTCTCATATTTTTGCAGTTTGAGGTCAATATTATATTGCATTAAAAGAGTTGGCAAGTGTTCCAGTTCCTGGAGAAACGGAAGAAATTCCTTTGGGTCCCGCTGTGAGTTCAGTGCCACAATGGCCGCAAGGTTCAGGTCGTAAAGACCTAAAGCAGCCTCATAAACAGCTTCCGCATCAGATAACCATAAAAGATGCTTCAGAGCTTCCTCGGCAGAAGGAAAAGATACCCTCTTTGGGTCATCAGAATCTAATAGTTCCATTTCCCGGATCACTTTTATCCTTTTCAAAGCCTCCTCAAGAGCCGGGGGATCACTTCGCGCTAGAGTAGTCAAAATACAAAGCTCTCTAGCCGGACTTGCCACCACTTGCTCCTCGAGAGCTTTTCTTATGGCCATAAGGACAGCGGATATCTTGTTAATTGCATCAGAACCCTCAAATTTTCTTTCTTCTAAAACTTCGGCCCCTTTTAGACAATTTAGGGGTATATAATTCTTGTACAAAGTCTCTGTGACATTTTCATCCTTCATGGAACTAACAAATTCAGTTATATGGCTCAGATTGTTTACCTGTTGGACGAACTCCGGAGCCATTTGAAGAAACGTTTTCCAACCACAATGGTCGACAATAATATTGAAATCTATCCGGTGCCGCCTTACCATGAGGAATGCATCTTTGAAACGTCGCTGGATCAATGCATTAACAATTGAGGACAGGACCAATTTTCGTGGATATATGCATTCGAGATTTCCACGAGATGTTTGTAGTATAATAGCAGCTTCATCTCCATGCAGTACACCTACAATTTTGGCACCTTTTTCCCATATATTTGTACAGTTCTTTTTCTCTACTTCATTTCTTTTCTTGATAACAGGCATGAAGTTGCCATACTTGGCATCTAGTGGCTCATGCAACACGTCGCTTATGTCAACAATGAAGAGCAAATCCTGTTTAGTTGCAAGAATAACATGTGTGATCACTTGGTCAGTGAAGTTGGAATAAAATGAGAAACTGCTACAGTTGTTGCTCAATATCCTTCCATTAACATGCAGCCTACTACTGTCATCAAGCCCAAAAATCAAAGACTTTGATGACCCTGAGTCAACAATAGAAGCCACACACATCCTTGGGCAAGATGATAAGAATCCTAGGTTGTCATGTACTGGTTTAATCCCAGGAGCTCCTCCTGTGACACACAACTTTGACGCATACTTGGAAATTTTTCCACCATCAAACTGAACAAATGCTGAAAAACTTCTAGAAGGATTAGGAACAATACCAATTACTTGCTCTCCAAGAGAGACTTGGGCAGATATTTTTGCCTCCCAACCTGAACATGTCACCAGACCCGGGACATGATCTTCTGAACAAACAAGCTCAATTTCCTGTAAATAATACCCAGAAAGCCCCTCCACACCTGAACAGGTTTCAGGCAAGCAATCACTATGGCAAAAACCAAAATGAGAAACACCGAGAAGTACGTGTGAATCCAACCATACAAGATGCAAAGAGGATCCGATTGCTGATTCAGAATAGCAAACCTCAACAATGAATTCTTTTCCTTCTAGCTCTTCCCAATAATCAAGTTCAGGAAGCTCAACAACACACAAACAGCCATTTGACAAAGATGCAGCCAAATGATTCTTAAAACCCTTGGAACAGAAAGCTATGTCCCTAACAGGGCTTGGAAATCTTAGATTGAATAAAAACATAGGAGGTGGTATTATCGATATGGAAAGAGGGGTTACTTGTATCTCGGAGCCATCAATGACTAGTGATGTTGAGTTCTCCGTGACAGCTGTAATCCAAACAAAGCTGAAGATTGTGATCTGGCCACCCAGAGTCCAGCAAATCAGCTGCAGTGGCTTCGTAGGGTCCCACATGAATCTAACTGCATCGTGTGTGGGGTACCTAATTTCTTGTTTCAAGTACCAATGATTGTTGCTGAAGGACCAGATCTTAAGCGAGTCATATCTTTCACATCTGACAACAGCTGCAAGAAGATCCGAATTGCAGTTCCACTTCAAACTTTCTACAGTTGAATCCATTTCCTCATTGATGCTAAATGAGCTTCTTTCTAACCCATTCCTCTCAAAGAATACTATTGATGGACACTCCTTTTCTGCCTTCCGGTCATAAACAGCTGCAATTTTTGCTCCACTCGGCATCCATTCCAAAACTGATCCCATGAAAGACTTTGATTCTGAAACAGAGTGCGGTGACCCTGAATCTCGTTCCCAAACTTTAATCTTCTTGTCCGAGGAAGAAGCATTGTGAACCATGCTCATTGTCGCAAAGTACTTCCCATCACCTCGCCATGACATGGGACAATCAAATGAATAATTGGTAGTAGATGTTTCACCTGAAACCAACATCCATACTATTTAAAAAAGACATGGCAAAATTTACCAACCCGTATCTCCTATTTTTTTGTTGATTAAGCAATTAAAACAATAAACTGTATCATAGACCTGGACACACTGTCACGTTGCAAAAATTAAAGCACAGGTTGAAAAGATGTCACCATAAACTTTTCCAGGAAACTGCCTTAACAATACATAGAATTGCAAGCAAAATCACACCAAACATCTATCACACGTTCCCAGATAATACACATCCAAATAACTGTCTCTGTTGTGCTGCAATCTGCTAGATCCATCAAAATTTTCCTTCAATGTAATTCAACAGAAAAACATTCTATTGTGGTATAAGAGTCTTATAGGTTCTAAGACCCTTCCCCTGAGGTTTTTCCTTTAACTGATTGGCATGGCAACCCTGAGCAACAGAATCTTTGGTTTTATTGCTTTACCATGCATATTTGCATGCTTTAGGCCAATAGTATTAAGAAAAATCGTGGCAATAAACTAAAAAAAATCCTGGAGCAAGAACAATAATCGGTAAAACTAGACAT
The DNA here is from genome assembly GCA_019985065.2 of Arctostaphylos glauca. NCBI lineage: Eukaryota > Viridiplantae > Streptophyta > Magnoliopsida > Ericales > Ericaceae > Arctostaphylos > Arctostaphylos glauca. The sequence goes on along the minus strand of JAHSPW020000002.1, from coordinate 15,292,103 downwards.
AAGCTCAGTATAGCCCTGTCCTGTTATTTTCTATGTTACACAGACTTGGCTAAGGGTGCCTATCCATTTGTTGACATTGTCTTATTTTCATGTCAAGGATGCATGGCAAAATACTCATGTTTCTTAGTATATTATTTTAAATACTTTCATGGGTAAAATTAGTTTATGAGATCCCATGAACCAGTTCATGCATGATATAGTCTTGCTCAAAGTTTCATCAAACACTAGAACTAAAAATATGGTTGCTAGGTGAATGTCAAACTAAAATGCCGTCCAAATATTCCATGCTTTATCCGTGTGTCCAACACTGGTACTTTATCCATTAAGAGAAGTCCATGTAACATAGTTGGCAGAGCTAGCTGCAGAATAATTTGTTTTCGTATCATAAACTTGGTCTATAAAGGGCTTCATGGAGTGGATTAGATTGGATAGTCATTACTCAATTATGAACCCCTTCACTGTGCTTGATTCAGCTACCGATAGCCTACCATTCAGCCCTGCGCTTCTTTATTCGTATGTGTCACAAGAAAACAGCATCGTTCTTTCTTTCAGGAAATAAAGGCGAAGAGAAGAAAGCAAGAAAAAACTTGCAGAGTTTTTCTTCACTCCTTCACTAGTCATTTAGTTAATGAAAAAGGAGCAATAATGCAAAATTCCATTAACTCACTTTTCACGTATGCTTTCAAACAAGCAAAATACAATCCACAACTCATCAGAATTCAAAGCACATTCTATGCAACAGCAAAAGTGTTAAGGAACAATGAAAAGAAGTCCTTACTCACGTCAACATCTTCGGGAAGCTCCTCAAGCGCAATCTCATACAACAAATCCCAATCATGAGTCATTACTAACATCTGGCCAAAACGAGTAATTATACCAAGCAGATCTCCATCTGGACTAGGTGAGATGCACTTCACACCACCTTCCACTTTACCCACCATTTCTGTTACATTATCTTCCACATTATGTAGCAACAGAAGTCCTTTTGAGGTCCCCACTATCAGTGCTTCTTTCTCCATCAAATAATCAAAGGAAGTAATGATGTCTCCAGGTTCTAAATCGATAGGCTCAGCCATCCTCCATGCTCTGCCATCCTGTTAAATTCATCAACTTGCATTGTTTTCTTCAAAAATATCATGAACGAAACAGAAAACCATATAATATCATTTTCGATATATTCATATTTTTAAATAATCATGTGAAAATTTCCCAAAAGAATAAATAACCATGTGAAAAAATCTTGAATAAAGTGGATATTCACAAAACTATGTGCAACCTTCAATCAAGAGTTTTTTAATCTCCAATGCCAAATATTGCCAATACTTCTTTAACTATTTAACAGATCCTGCATACATCTTTTCCAGTAAGATGATAAAACAGATTTGAGCACATGCTGTTATATATGCAACGAACCACAAAGTTCAACATCAGAAAGTACCATTTTAGGCATTATGACCTCCACAACCACAAAGCTCAACCTCAGATTCTCAAACTGAACTGACCGGCCTTAATACTCGAATACTGGGGTTGCTAATTGGATCCTTATTCTCCAGGCAAACCCAGATCCTCAATTAGTGTCCAAGGAATCATGAGAGCATCAATGTTGACCTTATTTCCTATCTATTAAGTTATTGTTTACACAAAAGGTCCTAAAGTTTGAACCGGTCAAATGTGTTTGGACTACAATGAAGATAGGTAAACCCACATGGAGATCCCGACGCAAGCCTTTTGGAGCCCCAAACACTAAAAATCAAATTTGAACTCGAAATATGTTTTCAAAAAATCCCACCAAATTCAGAAAAACGTCAGTAACATATATTTCCTCCTGTTTCAATTTTACACCCAAATTTGGAAAATTGTAACGTTTCAAAAATAATATATCCTGTGGTAGTTAACAATTTTTCTAATGGTTCAATCAGTACATAGTTTTCCAAATGATAGATACAAATTCCAAATTTTCTTGTTTTGTCAGCCATCGAATCCAGACTTTTCCAATCTTCTAAGTACATCCGGCAAACTCTAAGATCACTGAAGTCATAGAAGCATAGCACGAAGACCACTCAGGAGGTTCGCAAATGATTGAAATGATCTCTAAATTCGTAAAACGTGCTTACACATATTTCAACTAAATTCGTACCATCGAACTGATTCAAAAGGATGAAAAAGGTTTTCACCTAATTGGTTTCTCAATGTACTCACGAAAAATTGCACTCATAAATAGAAACGCGAAAAAATGATCTTACTTGGGATGAAAGAAGCTGAGTAGCGTATATATAATTGGAAGAAGAAGCGAAGAACAATCGGTTTCGCTCGATATCGAATGCGGCAAACCGAAGGGCTTCCTCCTCCAATTGCAACTGGAGGTTCGACGTGAGCTCCCAATACAGCTTCAGATTATTCATCTTTCAACCGAGAAGTGCACCAACAGAGCCAAGGAGCGGTTGAATGGTGTGTGGGTGTGTGTGTGTGAGCGAGAGAGAGAGAGAGAGAGAGAGTGTGTGTGTAGTCCCGTGTGTCAGTCTTGGTTAGCTTTGTGTCCGAGGGTTTTACGGGTTTGAGGGAAACGGAAGGGGGTCAAAAAGTTAACCTAGGATGGATGTTGGCAGGTATTAGAAACCAACACCCGCAAACTTACCATTCATTGCTAAAAAATAATAAGGATTTCTCAAATAATATTTTTCTAAAATTATTATATTAGACATATAACATAAAATTTTACAACTTAAAAATAAATTATTAAATATAATTTTAAGATGTAATTATTTTCTAGTCTCAATTTATATATAATTACAAAAAATAATAATTAAAAATTTCAAAAAAAAATTGTATACAAGCCAATATCTAGTACATGCTAAATCATTTGGTATTGGGCAATATATTTTTTGGTACGATACTGTAGATGGGTAGATTTTTTCAATCAAGACGAAAAACTAATACCTCAGTATCCAGTAGAAACAATACTCTTAATATGGGTGGACTTGTGATTTGTAAAATAATAAATTGTCAAAGAGTCATTTGCCGTTGTGACAGAAAGACACTTTGATGATTAAGTCAGGCAAAAGCTCACAGGATAATCAATAACTCAAGCTAATATTCTCTATTAACCATCGAAATTATACACTAGTTAGAACGTACCATTTTTGTTGACCTGGAGCTTTATTTATAGATTTTTTCTTTAATTCTAATTCTCTTAGAATTCTAATTGGAGTAAAGTGTCTTTTAATTGGCCACTAATGAGATAACTCTCTATCAAGTAATTATATTTTATTATTAGAGTTTCATTTAATTAATATTTCTCGTATTAATTAAATTGGCCGTGGATTTCTCATCCATATCTGTTAGAGCTGCATCCCGACTTATACGAAATTCTGTCTTATCTCGAAATAACAGCCGCTCATCGCCTTTCTCGGGCCGATGGTATCTCGGGCCGCCCTTCTCAGGTCGGTAAGACTTTGGGCTCTCTCAGGTTGATAAGACTTTGGGCCGGCTTTCTCAGGTCGGCTGCTTACCAAGTCATCTTTTTCAGATCGGCTAGTTACACATTCGATCTTCTCGGCTCGAACAAAGTATGAATAACCCTCCTCTAGTCGGTCATACCCTCTTATGGTTTGCACGTGTGTCCTAAGGTATCTGGTGTTGAGCTAAATCTCTTAATAAGGGGTATAAATTATTTTCTCACTTACATTTTTACCCTCGTCCATTGCCTCTAGCTTTGGCAGCTATCCATCGAACTTGAGGAGCAAGTAAAGCTACCATAAGATGTTTATCAATTTGAATAGATCCCTTCTTGGGTGTATTGCTTCTCAACTGTCATTTTGAATATGCAGTGTCGCATTAATTACGACGTGACGTCGTGGCAGGCTTTTTATTTGGGGATTACGCGCGTCTCAAGCGTGCTAAAATTCAAACAGTTTCCGTTTGTCCCCCTTGGTACCTCTTGTTTCCTGAGAAATAATTTCTTATTTTTTACTCTCCTTTGTCCTTTCTTTGTGAAGTCCTTTTGTTGGTATCAGCTGCATCCCATGCAGATCTCATAAACATCTATAGGATTATTCACTGTATATTCAAACTTAATAGGATAAATAATATGAACTTAGGGTTTCGGAAGATTCAATTTTACTACGATATGGTCAGAAAAGGCACTGATGCCTATTATCTGAAAAACCAACCGCATATCGAAAGGATCATCACTTATTTAACAAATTCTAACCGAGGAAATGACGACGACTTTCTCATCATCACTGGTAACTGAGAGATTGGTCGGGACGAGCCAGAACACCCTAAGTTCCACATCCCGATTCAATTTGGGGTTATCCGTTAGTGTCCCAATCTCGTACTTTTTTATTTTGTTCGCCTTCTCAGCGGTGACTGTATCTTAGACTGATCTTGTACAACCGTGAACGCCAACAAGAATAGGATCAAGAGATTGATAAAGCTTGACGATGTAAAGAAAGTTGTCGGATACAGAGATTCTCTGGGCTGGAGTTGGGCCCATTCTCCTGAAGTTCTTCTGAAATACGCGGCGAGCTACAGAGGCTACATCAAGAACTCCATTCCCAACACTACTGATCTGCTCGGAAAGTTCCCCGAAGGCATGCCAATTTTTGAGTTGCCAGAATCGAATAGGGTCACTATTGTCGCGATTGAAGGTATCCCTGTTCATCTTCTTCATCTAGTACGGAGGAATCACCTTCCCGATCTCCCCATATCTGGAATTTCGAGGACGATCGTGATATCAAACAAGACATGATGGCTCGCAACCCAGATGTCCTCGATCTTTGTGAGCTAATGCGACTAAAGAATAAGCAGATAGTCGCTGCCCAGAAGAGACTGAGCCCCCAAGCTCTGGTCTCCAAGGAGACTTCCGCTAAAGCTGATGTGCCTCTCGTGCTGAGGCGAAGACTCAAGAAGGCCCCCCGAGACGATCCTCCTGAATCATCGAAGCCAAAGGAGGCGAAAACTGGCGAGAAGGCCGCGCCCTGGACCCCCTCGTTACTGGTGAATGGGGTCGATCCTCTAACAGTTGCTGATTCAGCTAGGGATCTGGACGTGGCCCAGAAGACCCTTGTTGGGATGATGATGCTGCCCAGGGACATAAAGCTGTATCAAGGGACTGATCTCCCAACATTGATGGGCTCTGTGATGGCCCACAAGGCTTTTGTAAGTATCCTCCTCTATTTGTGTTTATTGCTTATCTATTGATATCTGATTGCGTGTTCGACCATATGTCTACAGGCTATACAAAGACTATGATGTGCTTGAGCCATTGCTAGATCCCAAAGCCCGATACAACACCATCGATCTGGAAGTCAAGGGTTGAAGGGTGAAGTGCACCAAGGCTCAGGACGATCTGGCCGTGGCCAAGAAGTAGACCCGTGAGGCCGACCTAAAGGCCGGTACTATGCAATATCAGCTGGGCACGGAGAGAGGGAAGAACGCTGAGCTAGACGAGTAAATGGCCGATCTGAAGTTCCATCACGAGGAGGAGCTGAAGCGGTTGCAAGCCGAAGCCTACAAGAAAAGCATGTTTGATGCTGCGGTTGACTTCATCGAGAATCAGATGCCAGAAATCCAGGCCGACTTCGTTGCTCAGGGGTGGGTGGAAGGCTGCTCTGGGGTGTGCAATGTGCCCAGGAAGTCGCCTATAAAATCTATCTTAACCGTAGTTCGTATAATTTTTAAAATTTCCTTAAAATGTATTTAGAAAACATAAACATAAGTTAAAAAAAGAGATGATACTTTGCTTTTAAAAATTGAAATCAGGGGCAATGTCAAATGATATCATCATATATTGATTTATGGACCAAAATTTATTTCTATGCAAGAATATATTTATTTAGTTGTATTTTCATTTTGTAAATCAATCTGTGTGTATTTCCTAAAATATTCTTACACACACACATATGTAGCTATGTATATGTATATCTTAATATATATTTGTATATGTTTGTAGATATAGATAAGTAATAAAAATATTAGAATAAAAATATCACATGTGAAATATGAAAAGTTTTTTAAATTTGAATTCGAAAAAGAGTCATACATATTTTGATTGTTCTAAGGTAACATATATCACTTTAATATTTTGATGACAAACTAACCAACGTCTACCACTTGGCATGCTCAGGATGATTTTTATAAAAAGTCGTCATGCAACAATATATAGTATAGATTAAAACGAATTCGACTAATAGTATTATATTCTTATGATATGGTATATTTCAAGTTTTGTAAGGTTGTATGTTCGGAGATTATTTAATTTGCATGGTAAAATTTTAGGTTGTTTAAATCAGAATTTTAATTTTTGAGTATTACGTAAGTTTTCATCCTACTTAAAATTATAAAGATATATTTTAATTATCTAATTACCGTGTATGTATATATACACACACGTATATATTTAAAGTCTGCAATTTGTGGAATGTGGATATATATTTATCAATGTGGGCATGATTTCAAAAAATTTTGAATGAGGTCAGCGTAATTCAAATTAAAGAGAGGAATATAAAGTATATTGTTCACATACTATTCAGTCCAAAATGTTTTCATACTTGTCGTTATCTTCGACACAATGTTCTTGTATGATATGGTAAATTTTATTGTGTGTACTAACTTTATCATGGTATATTAGATTTGCTGACAGGTAAAACAAAAATCTATTATATTGCGTTAGGTATGAATATTTATTATCTTACACAAATTAATCATATTTTGTCATACCTATATTTGCATTGTATTGGGAACGAAATCTAGAAACATATATCCCAACCCTGCTAGACTTGCGATTGACATCATGAACACCAATAGATGCACCATAATTTACAAATCCACAATTTTACCATATCATGGCCAAACTAATAAATACATTATGTAAATACAAAACTTTACATTAATCATAAAATGCAAATATACCTTGTCTGTCGAATTAACAAAATTTATGATACTTCTATTCTTTTGGATTATTATGTTTCAATAAAATGGGCACAATGTATTCAATATTTTGACATGTATTATATAGTATTTGATTGATACAATATTTATTTTAAATTTTAGCATTTTCGAAGCTCTTTATTTTAATGATTCCACATAAATACATTAGCAATACACTACGATATTAATATAGTAAAGAACTTATGGATCCGAGCCATGCAAAAACACCCTCAAAAGCCGAAATGTATTCGAATCTTTGTTTTGTTCAACATATTTGGACTTTGGAGAATTTCACCGATGGCTAGAATTTCTAGTTTGGACAATTTTGAGTTGCTTGGTGATGGGCCATAATCTTCTCGATTACTACATGGATTTCCTGTCATAATTTCTCTAATCACCAAATTAGAGAAGCCATGGAAGGATATCGTGGTGCGCTTGACGTGCACTCAGAGTAAAATAGGGTATATTTGAAAGGAGTGGAAGATAAATAGATTTAGACGGGAGGTACGAAAACTTAAGTTCTAAAATTCCTTCAAAATTTTAACCAAATATCGGGCGTGCAAACCACTTGAATATATTATTTAATTCAATTTTCATATTCAATAGAGAAACTAACCATGTTAATAATCAAAACTAACGAACGTCTTAAGAGTAGTGTGTAAAATATACACCATTATTTATTAAAAGTCATAAACTAATGGGCGTAACTCATAAACTAATCTCATTACTTTTTATTTCTCAAATATAAAGTGGTAAGAGAATTATTTGAGTGTTATGATATTCGAAGACAATATCAATCATGCAATCATGTTACATCTGCAGTAATAAAATCAAGCCTAATATAGAATAACCTAAAAAAATCCCGAATAAGTATTACTTCTTGCTTTAAATAAAATCCAACTTGTTTTAAACCTTTTAGTAGAGAACATAGAAGAGTAGCCCTAGCTAGTTACTATGTGAGAACCCGGAAATAAAAAATAAAATAAAATAAATAAATAAATTATTTTTCTGGAATGTGGTTTAAGTGGTGGTTTATTAAAATTTTGCATATATAATGAGTTGGGGTTTATGTGTGGTGTATGTTGAATGAGGGGTTGAGGAGTAGCATGTAATATACTTGGAGGGTGAATGTGCAATTGGGCTTTTAAATAGTCACACATCAGATTTTTGGAAAAGAAATCTCAGATTTTTCTCTCTCTTCTTCCCTCTCTTTTCCCGTGTACTTCCATGGAGGTGGGGGTGTGAGCTCTTTCAAACCCCATCTCTCAAATCTTACTAAAACATCAAGAACCCTTCAAGATCCTTCATATTTCCCTTGCTATTAGTGAGTATTTGGTGGTTGATCGTGCTCATTTTGCTTGGAGAGGGTTCATCTCAAGTTCATCCACCATTGGAAGTTAGGGCTTACTTTTGGAGCTCAAATCTTTCGATCCGACACTCAAGGTAGCGATATCTTACCTCTATTATGTGTATATGACTTGTTTTTGGTGATCTATGAGGTTGGGTGTTGGTTTAGAACTTGATTTTTGAAGTTTAGAAAAATCTGCAGAAATCGCGTTTTTCGGGTCAGTGCAGTTTACTATCGGTAATAGGGTCTGTATTACCGGTAATACAGTGTTTCTTCGTTTTTGGGCATTTGTAGGCAGTGCAATTTACTACCGGTAATAGGGTCTGTATTACCGGTATTACAGTGTTCATTTTTAGGCAGTGTTCAGCACTATCGGTAATAGTGTCAGTATTACCATTAATAGCGTGCTATTACCGATAATAGAGCCTGAATTACCGGTAATTCTGTGCTGAATTCTTATCGATAATTTTCATTAAATAATTGAATTATTGGCTTCTAAGGGTAATGTTTAAACCTATCATCGGTCGTATGTAGATGATGAATACGTGGTTTCGGGTTTTCCATTTGATGGTTGTGCATATATATTACCTCTTTAGCTTAATGAATTTGACTTGGGAATTCTTGTATTGCATTAATTGCCTTGCATTGACACGATGCATTGTCTAGCCTCCGAAGGAAGATGTGCTAGTTTTATGATGTCTAGCCTCCGACGGGAGATGTACTAGTTATATGACACCTAGCCTCCGACGGGAGATGTGCTAGTATATTTTGGATATTGTCTAGCCACCATTGGGTGAGGTGCTAGTTGGAATGTGACAATGAAATTGATATGAGAACCATGGATTGACTAGTCATATTGACGTACCGTTTTATGTTCACAATGTTGCAGTCATACTTTGGAGACTTACAAATTATTTGTCGTACGTGTTATTGTGAGTTGTTCATGAAGCATCCCAAATTATTGCATACTCATATAATATTAGTATAGAAGCCTCTACTGGGCTTTGTAGCTCACTCTTTCATTCTTTCAGGTATTGCTTCCGAGACATGAGTTGGACTTGCATGGATGCATAACGATGCATGTTTTGAAGGAAATGTCAAGAATGGAGTTATACATCATCTTTAGACTTATTTTTGAAAGATGTATAATAACTTCTCTTTGTGAAAATTATGTACTTGTACTCAAATCATTTGTAACACTTTAAGATGTTATTTTGATTATTGGGCCGGGGGTACCTCTTTTTGGGTTGTAATATTTAAAACTTATGGACTTCCTACCTTTTGAAAAATGATGATTTGGGAGTAGTTCTTCTGTAGAACTGGCAGTTTTATTTAAAATGTGAATATTTATCTTACTTAAAATCGAGGGCGTAACATACTAATCTCAACCCTTGGAAAGTCACAGAATTCCAAGTCGATTGTCATCCAAAATTGACCACTCAATGCAAGTGGATTATAATTTCATCTTTGTTTCCTGATGATAAAATTACTATCCAACTTTAGAATGTACTAATGAAAGGGAAAGTTTCTTCTTTTCTTTGAGGTAAAAAAATCAGACAAGAAAAGGAGAAAACTAGGAAAAAGAAACAAAATAGAAAAGCTAGAACAAAGATCCCTCAGCTGCAGCTAAAGCTTGATGCTCTTGAAATCACTTTTTAAGTTCAAGTTGAAAACCTAAATCATAACAATTTTGGGGTAGTCAAAACTCACCTGTCAAATTCACGTATAGAGAGTAGATATAGTTATACTTTTTTCCCAATGTCCGAATCAGCGCGCATCTCTACTAATCTCTAGAAGCTTGATTTATTAATACATGATCAAGGTCATGAACATGTCCAGATACACCAATGAACAAGCACCACAGATATGAGAAATCAGATATGAAATCCTCTGTAGTAACTGCTCCTCATTTTGCAAAAAAGGAAAAACCAAAACTAATGTGCTCTGAAAGAGTTCTCCGAAGACACAACTTTTGGAAACAATTCCTTATCACTTTCTGAAATTATACATCTGTGATCTTCATAAAAACAACAGCAGCAGCAGCTTAAAGTCAAAACTATACCCAACGCCAGCTGTAATATACATCTATAATCTTTGTAAAAACACCACCAACACCAACACCAGTATACGCACAAAGTTTCCACCCAATCCAATATCTTTCCATAACCTTTCACCAAAAACATCACAGAATTGGGCGACAGCTACAAAACCTAACCAACATCCTCCTACACAGTATAACTCTTCAGGTTCCTATACTGGTATCAAAACCTTTCAAGTCTATCACCTCAAATTCTTTTGAAGGTTATAACCAAAACAAATCTACATTTGCAGAGATTTACAACTGAACTTCTAAGATCTAAGAGATGAGCTTCGCCAAGAAAGTTGCCCAAATTTTCCTCAGAACAAATTTTGAATGTGCTACCTTCACCACTTCATATATACTTACTATGTCAATTCAAGTTTGATTCCTCTTTCTCTTGCTTCTTCCACCACAGAACTCAAATTTCCTTTAACCCGATATAAGTTGAGATAGGACTTCCACAAGTTGACGGAAAAGGGATAAACAGATAAAGCCCTCCGATGGAAACTCTCCAAAATGGACTGGATATTGGTCAGATTCTGCAAAACACCAGCCACTTCCACCCATATATATTCCGGCGCCACCGGAACCGCCTGAAAAAGTGCATTGACCAAGAGTGAGCTACCCCAGAAGGAAAGACTAGAAGATGACACATCAGCAACACCAGACCGTTTACTCAGCAGCTTACAAACATTCATTGCTAGTTGATAGTTGGATGGGAAAATTTCCATAACCGCTTCGACAAAATCCACGATATCCTTCAATTTGGAAAATGTCTTTGGTAAGAGAGATGGGCCATGCCAAACCTCAAGAACTGAGTTAACTAGAGAGATATCGGATGACATGGCACTCCATATATTGCTAACTAGTTGCCTGACTCTTGGCTTCTTTATAAACTCAATGAACTTTCTAGTCAGTGGTTTACAGGCGGGGAAAGACATCCGAATGTCAATCAGATAACTTTTCAGGATGTTTATTATTTCACTGGTTGAAGTTTCTTCCTTAAATTGGGAACCATTTGCAAGCAAAAACAAGGCATGCTCATTAACACAGTATTTGTAATCCTTAGCACTAACGACCTTCAATGCCCTGTCAATGGCTAAGCGAGCTTCAATGGGATCATTCTGAAGCAGTTTGTGGAGAGAGAGATTAAGCAGTCCAAACACCACATCTATCCCTGTAGAACTACAAATCCAAGCATCAATATCAAGTGCTGAAGCTGAATCTAATGAGCTATGGGAATTCTCTACTCCCATGGAATCTACTTCATATGGAGAATTTTGCAACTGCCAAACAGAACAAAACCATCGAGACATCAGTTCTCTCACAAAATCTATTTTACGATTCTGGAGGGCAAATTCGGCATACTGGTTCCAAATACACTGAACCCCAGGTACTTCTTCCGGCCAGTTACTAAGAGCCTCTTCAAACGCACTAAAACTCAAGTCCCCAGAGTTACAATCCCGCATGCGTCCTGACATTAAAACAAGTTCTAAGCAAGAAGGGTACAGTTTGGTGTATTTATCCAACAAGTTCCTACTACATTCTAACCCTTCAAGCACCGATATACATCGAATGTGGTTTACAGCAAACATGTGTGCTGCCTTAAGTGTACTATCGCTTTCAAGAGATAGGTTGTCTATACACAGAGCTAGAGAATCAACCGCCATCTCCGACAGTGTAACTGCTTGTTGCTTCTCTTCACCTTTCAAACAAACAGAAGGCCATTCTATCTCAAAAAGTTCCTTCTCACATTCAAACTGCTGCACTATAACATCAGGCAATTTCCTGTACACGAAGACGTACACACAGCAGACCCAGAAAATACACTTGTCATAAAGGGTCAGGAATGGAAGGATGTCGGAAAGCAACAGAGGATGGGAGTCTTCGGAATTCTTTGTGCATGAAAAACATTCACGGATTTTCTCAATGGCCTTGCCAAAATTTCCAGAAATGCACAAGCAATTCACCAACTGCAAAAAAAGGTCCAAGATGAACGCACTTGCATGAATTGCATCACTCTCAGAGGCAGATGCACGGCTGCAGAGAGCCAAGAGAGCAGTATCATATGCAGCCAATCGATCCTCAAGTTGTACTCTACTATTAATGTACAGAAGCCAAAGTTCATAAGATCTTTTATTGTGTTCAACCTGTAGAAAAAAAAAAAAAAAAGTACTTACATACTGTTCACTTTTTTTATTCTCAAAGAGAGCACAAAAACAGTAGTCTATATAAATGAGTACTCTCATTGCTTAAAAGCAGAGAACATAAGCAATTGAATCACAAGGAAAATTGATGGTGAGAAAGTCTTGAATGCAAGTGGCATGGTGCGCTTCCTTTCACACTCATATGGAATCTAAGATGCAGTGTCAGGGCCCCATCAAGACCAGAAAATGAAGATACTCTCCTTGGAACATGTTCAGCACCCAAAGAAATCAGATCAAGCCTAAAATATTGCAATATATAACAAATGAAAGGAACTCAAAGAAGTAATATTCAGTTTAATGAAGATAGAAAATATGTATTAGCAGTAGATATTAGCTAGAAAATCATTAGTCTCAATCAAAACCACCAAATTAAGAAACGGGGAGTTTCCATTGTGCAGAGAACTCATGCCTACCAACGGGTTTTGACATCAGGGCTTGCCAAACTAAACTAACGCAGTTGGGGGGTCTCCAGATGGTGCTAGATACCAGGTGAGGCTGAAAATTGATTAATATAGGTCTTCAACTCCATTTTTCCTCGTAAAGAAGTATGAGACAGATAGCAACATACCGCAAAAAGAAACATGTCATCCTTTCCAACTGACTTCTCAGTGCTATAGTAAACATGCAAATAAACAACCCATAGAACCACAGATGATGGATTGACTTCAAGAGCTCGAGCAAGCACTTTAAGAGCCTGCATATTCCAGAAATTTAGAAACCATGACACAAACAGTAAGATTTAAAGTAGGCACGATTTATGACACAACATGATATCCTGAGTGTGTTAGAAAAATTACCTCTGTCCTACCCTTTCTCTTATTAACCTCCTGGTTAAGAATCAGAAGAGCCATTTCCAGTGACTTTTCATTATCAGCAAAATGTTGATCAAGTTGATTCTAAGTACAGATCACAATGATAAAGGAAGTTAGGACCACAATGATAAAGGAAGTTCGAACAAATGGTAGCAAAAATAGACATCAACACAGCTATAAATAATAGGTATGACATTAAACAAAATAGAGTAGAGGGACACACTGGAGTGAAGGGAACATAAATGTGCATCTCATGGCCATGTTCAGTTGACGAGAAAGGAAAGTAAAGTACGAAAATATCTAACTTTCCTGTATTTTTTATGTACTCAATTAGCAGAAAAGTAACGGGACCCGTGACAACAATCCCACTAGGATTAGTTTACCCTCAAAACAAGTCCTGCCAAAAACACAAGATTTTGCAAGAATCTTACTTTTACACTACTCTCTTACACAATTTAACTATTGATTTTTTAACTTTCTCATAAATTTATTTCATCAAATGAACACATGCAGGAAAATACGTTTCTTTTTCCTTTACTTCACTAAACTTTCTCAGGAACAATTTTTCTACGTCAATTTCTTGACAAATGAATGGAGCCTATTAGAGACAACAAAGAGCCCAAAATAACAGTATAATGCAATATCATAGAAGAAAGTATAATTTCTCTTGGATCAACATAAATTCGTTAAAAAGACAAAATGGGTGGACGCAACCTGCATTAAAAAAAAGTACAATATATAAGATACAACCAACATTAAGTACCTGCAAATTCTGCAAAAGAAAAAATAAGATTCACAAAACTCCTGATCAAGCCCTTCCTTGGAAAGCGTACTGATTTCTCTCACTCCATATACCCCCACATGAAGCACATGAGCACCTACCATCCATGACTATTACGCAGCTCCTACCGAATTGACATGAATGGGCTGACTTCAGCACTTAGAACCAAGAATAGCAAAATCATACCACGTATCTCAAATTAGTGAATTACAAACCGTTGAGATAGTGTACAAAATCCAGCAGTCTGAACAAAATCACCATTTCCATTCCAAATTTGTAATAACCCTAACCATGAACCACATTTGTGCAATGTACATCTCCAAAGCCCTTTACTTGACAAAGCTTGATTGGACCATATGGTAGTTAAAATCGTCCCAAGATGTTTTCCCAAAGCTTCACCAATCAAAACTATTACCAACTCAGGACTATAAAAAGGGACATGAAATAGGCAAACAAGCTACAAAAGCACTCTTGACAATGGTGAGTTCACCATCCTTTGAGAGGAACTACCTCTTCCATCCCGCAACATATCAGCCGATTTATATTTACATAAGTAGCCTCGATAATGATGCAGTCCAAGATACACCATAGCAAGGGATTCCAATCTGAAGGCCAGTAGCACTAGCAACTCTTCTATCTATTGCAACTTCCCAATAGAATCTTTCATACTTCTCTCATTAATTTTCAATTTGGAATTAGCTCATCCTTACACTTCATGACAAATGATTATGGTACCATCAAAAAAGGGTGTGACAAAACGCCAAAAGCACTAGCAACTCTTCTATTTCTTGCATATTCCCAATAGAAACATTCATCCTTCTCTCATTAACTTTCAATCTGGAATTAATTAGCTCATCCTTACACTTTGTGACAAATGATTATGGTACCATCTACAAAAGGTGTGACAAAACCCCTCCAGACCAACTAGATAAGATCCCTTTCCGAAGCCCAACGTTGTTTTCTATTATGAGGAACCCCTTGTGGAGAAACCCCAAGTCAAGACCCATGGAACCATGGTTATCTTGTGCAGGTGATCCCAAGGGTTGAGAGGATTTTAGCAGATGGCCTCCATTTCCTTAAGTGTGGCCTCTTACCAACTCATCTACCTTCGGGTGCCAAAGCCCAATACCATAGGAACCCTAAGTTTTCTTAAAGGTCGAACACCACTTTCCATTCTAAATTTTCAATCAGTCACCCTCCACCATTAAAAACCTTCTAGTAATGTGTATCTCAACAATGATTTTGCCCACAAACTTTGAGTGAACAAATTGAAAAGGCTACCTAATTGATTGCCACAGCCCATTCGACAACCCTCAAAAGTTCCTTAGAATATTCGATATATTTTTCCATAAAGTTCATCCCACATTGATTAGTAATTATCTCCAAAACTAGTTTATGAGCATGGGCAACATCTCAACTTACTGCCAATTAGTTTTGAGTTGGATGTTTTAACATGATATCATAGCTCAGATTTCGGCAGCCTTTGAATAAGACTCTTGGTTGAATGTCTTGTTGTTTGTGCCTTAAAGTGCACCTTGTATCATTATGATCCACGTGTTACGGATCCGTTATTTACCACTCAACGTGCGGGTCATCATTCGCATGTGCGAAAAAGTGTTCGAGTTTGTCCCACGTTGATAACTTATTACCTCCAAAACTAGTTAATGAGCCTTGGTGACCTCTCTACTCATTGCAAATTGATTTTGAATTAGATGCTTTAACAGGCTCCAAAGCATGAATAGTGAAAGGGCACGAAGTAGGTATGCAATCCACAAGAGTACTATTGAGTATTAAAAACGGTAAGTGTGAGTTCCCCTCCCTTCGAGAGGTTGCCATCCTGTCAATCTCCTTCCAAACCTATCAACCACACTTTAAAATATAGATAGAGCATTGAATGAAGATCCCAAAGGCAGCAACAGAGATGCCATAGGAGCTGATCCCACTCCAAAAACGAATAAAACTGCCTGCTCTTGGAAGGTATGCCTTCCTTGACTTTTCTAAGTTTTCTTCTTCTTTTTTTTTATGAATTTCTCATTTATCCTAAAAAGAAAAAACTCTCATAGCTAATGCACCTCCCCCACTAGATCACCCACTCTTCTCATAATTTAATTTCAATGTACTGCCTCAAGGTAAATAAGCACACAATAGCAGTAACTCAGCTAATTCTTCTCCTCATGACAATAGAAAATGATAACATCTACAAAATGTGTTACACAAACACCTCAGGCCCTCTAGCCCTTCCTTTCTTTCAGTTAAAGAGGACTTTATTTCAAATTATATTGCTCTAATAACTAAGTGTGCAAGCTGCCTTCACACTAGTTGCACCACTTGAAAGCCAAGAGCAAGAATTATAACGACCTGAACAAAGCATATTCCACTCAAAGGAATAGTCCATCTGGACACCTATAGCTGTACCCACTTCTAACGAAGCATTTGGCCAATACAAACAGTGGGGACTTAGGCAATGTCTAGTAGAGCTGTATGAAGACAAACAAAAGAACTAAATTATCCAAGATTTCACATTGAAGAATATTCCAACCTTGACATCATCAAGAAGTCTTGTAGCATTGCTTGCAACCCTATTCTTACTCAATCAAGCAAATAACACGGCCAATCTACATTCCCTTTCGAATGCTAAAAATTTTCCAACTAGCAAGCACAAGAAATACCAATTAGCTACAGTTTGAGCACGAACCAAAAGGAATTGTATTTGGCCTAACTTATTTATTCAAATTTATTTTTTCTCTCTATTCTTTTTTTTTTTTTTGCATTTGTTGTTTTGACCTCAATGTTTTGTGGTTTATTGGTCCTTCTTGACGAAAAAATTCTAAAAAGTATTATGTTCAGAAGTTAAAAAAATATTACTAAAGACAACGAATAAGCTCAAGAAAACTCTGTTTTTTAATTTATTTTTGTCTTTTCTGAACTTTTTTCAAATTTGGTCCATTAGTTATAATTTTTCTGAAATCTCTCATTGAGATGAACCAATAAACCACAAAAAGTTGACGAAAAACAAAAAATTGCTAAAACATTTACCATAAAGACGAAAAAAAAATTCAATAAATACCACGGTCCAAATGGACCTAAAATACTTCCTGTAATCATCTTAGGAAATAGCAATTTTTTACTTTTTTAATTAGTTCATCTATTTATTAATATTGTCATTGCAAAAAAAGAAGCTTAAACAACCACCATTACACAAAAGGATGAAGAGAATAAAAGAGGCTGTGACAAACCATTGCGCCATTTAGACGGTGAAAATGCAGAGATTGACAACTCCAACGCCCCTGGACCTCAATACGAGCTTGAGTTCCATGCAAGAATGGGTCGTCTATCGGTGAATCTGGAGCAAGCAAACTCGAAAGAACCAAGGACAAGCTGAAACACGTTTGCCAGCACAGCCCACTTCCCGCAAGAACAGATCCATGGGGATGAAAATCACCTTTCAGCATGTCTGAGCACACTAGATAACTTGGTGGTGCCAAATCTTGAAAACCATTACCCTTGGACGAATCATAAAGTTTTCCTCTGTGGGTTGATGATCCAACCTGACAATCTTCAAAAGAAAATGAATACCAAGTTATCCTAGGCCAATGGAATTCAGGTTCCAAATTCATAAAGATTATAACAGTGCCCATACCGATAATATTAGAATTCTCAATACTTCTGCAAGAGTAATTTTTAACATGTTGCCATGAACACTCATCATCGTTACATTTTCCTCGGAGTTCAAACATACAAAGCGGCCAAAATGGATCAATTTCAAGATTGGAGGTGTAACAGCCCACTTTCCCCGAACATATATTCAATAAAGTCATTGAGCTTGAACTCAAAATGCTTGACCTGATTTCAGGAGAGCCGTTGCTCTCTTCATTGCCAACGATATTTCCAAGCTGTTGATTTCTACTCTTGAAACCTACTAAAGGGATTGATTCTGTGACCTTCAAATGACCATATGTACTCCTTAGAATGGGACACTGAAAGGCAACAGATCTTGATGATTCGGTACCTTCTGCTGTATCAGCAGTAGGAGATGCATAATTAGAAGAATAGTTCTCAACATAGCCCAGGTTGATCTGAACAGGAAGCTCAGATATAATCTTTTCATCCCCATCAGCACCTAATTTTTTTCAACAAAACGGATAATAAGAAAAACAAATAAATTTGGTATTAAACAACCGAATGAGGTTATTTCAACAACTATGACACTGTAAAATTCACCATAACAGAGTAAACACAACACCAGTAGGAATTCATTAACCGCCCTTTCCAACAGAAAATATGACAGCTAAGATCTATACTACGCTCCAAAACCTTGGATAACAGGGAGCACCGACAAGAACAGGCTCTACAATGTTCCACCTCCACCAAAAGACCTGCCACCCACCATTTCCCACAAACTCCAACACAACAAGTAAATAAAAATAACATACAAATGTAGCTGCAAAATTCAAATGCATAAGCATAGAAATGAACGAAAAAAATGACCATACAGAGTTGGTGCAACTCAAACAGGAGGCGACAGATCTATCACTGATTCCCTAGATATATAGCACTTTTCGAACTAAACCACTTAACCCCATAAAATACGTAGTAGAATTTCCTGAAAATGAAAAAGAGGTCGTTAAAGAAATGGAGATCTACAAAGTTCATTCCACCCAACTCACACGAAGCAATAAATTATGCATTCATAGCTTCATCTCTCTCTTTCAATCAAGTGACCTGACGATTATGCCACACTAAACACCAATTTATTTCGATAGTTTCAACGAAGATTTCGCAAAACATACCAAGAACAGAAACGGGGAACCTAAAGGACCACAAGTAAAGAAGATGTGACTAGTGACATTTTCCCTCTATAGTCGTGCCAGGCATATAAGGTTAATATCCGACTTAACTGCCCCCCAAAAAGGTTAAAATCTGACTGCATTACCTAAGCTCTATATGCCAAAGGACTATCTGAAAGAAGACTTCATAGAAACAAAGCTACCTCTGCAAGAAGAATGCTGACTTTTCTCCACCACAGAGAACGGTACATCCTTAGAATTCATCTCAGCTTGCTCTGCCGCACCACCATGTTCAACACCAGTTAAAGCAGCAGTTTCAGTATTGTGAGTTGGTCCCCTCTTCTTTGACAATGCTTTTGTTCCCAGCCTTGCAAACAGTTGAGACCTTAAGGTTTCTTCAAGAAGTAAAGAATCTGGAGAGCTATCATAAGGAAACTTTCTTTTCACCTCATCACTTGTCTGCTTTGCCCTTTGTCCATAACTCTCCTCCTTTCCCTGAGAATCGAGGCCAGAGTGAAAAGATTTGTGATTCAATGGAATTGTCTCTTCATCTTCATCCACCGATTCATTCAAATCACTGGACAGAGAGCAGACTCCATCTGCCGTCCTATCATGTTCATGCGCCCCTGATGTACTACAATCAAGCTCACTACATGGATCAGAAGCCAAATGTTGCCCATTATCTGACACAATTTGAGGAGCACCATCAGCAGCTTTGACATTTGCATGATGGCTTTGTTGGTAATAATCATTGAAATCAGCCTGCATTTGATGATTGGATGTGGGTAATTGATGTACGTGATCTTCAGACATGATATTTGAGTAATCCAGCCCACTTCGAGCATAATTATGCAGACTAGAGGACCGAAACAAAGTAGAATTGTCCATCATCAGAGATCGGAAGTGGGAGGAGTACAGTTCCCTTTTTTGATAGACATGGGAGCATCGAGCATTAGCCTCAACCAAAGCCCTTTGTGCATTACGATAAGCCTTAAGAGCATTTCTTTCTTCAACTTCACACTTGCGCCGGTGCTCTCGTGCCTCCTCCAGCTCCTTGTCATGCAATTCCTCAATGTCAATTAACGACTGCATATCCATGTTGTTATCATGTGAGATGCTTAACGTACCTAAACAACTGCAGGTCGTATTGTTGAGTGATACCTTCCATAAAGAAAAAAGGAAGAAACTATCAGACATATGCTCACGAACAATCCAAAAGTACAAGAGTACTCTATTGAAGGCTGTCGATAACATACATCGGAGGCCTCTAAGTTGCTAACTCGATCATGAAGAGAGCACGCCTGATGTTTATTGTTGGACTTAAGCCTAAATGCCTTCTCACCAGATCTAACTTCATGAAGCTCGCTGCCTCCTATTGCTTTGTCAGAGATTTGCGTATTAGGACAATTAAGCTCAAGAGAATGCTTCAAATCCACGGTGCTCTGTAACAAAAGAATCATAAAGTGTAACAACATGAGTGCCATATAACTTCAACCATCAGATAGTAAGTTTATCCGAAGTCAGACTAATTTGGCATATAATTCTGTATTAGTGCCATAAAAATCCCTGAGCAGATTGGTTTCAAAACTAGAGGAGTTAAAGACCTCCATCAATTTTTCTTTTTTATAGCCGAGGTATCTGGCTCGCTTTGGAATTATACCCAACCTAATGCCGAGTAGTCCTCAGGAACCAATCCCACCGTCCACTTGTGACGACCCATTTAAAGCCAAAATATTTTGCCCTATATGGACTAGCCCCATAAGAGTTGATAGCGGTTGAGAGGTGTCGAACCTACCTAAGAGGGAGCATACCTCTAAATCTCAAGCCTTAACCAACAGGCCTACTCCTTGGTGTTCCTCCACCAATTAAGTTAACAAAACCATGAGATTCATTGCTTTGTGTTGCAAGCACAAAGCGTGAAGCTCATTCTCACAAGTAGATAGTAAGAATCCTAATGAACCAAAGAACCATATATGAGGGAACTTTTGATGGTAAAACTTTTTTAAGGAACAAAGCCACATTGTAAACATTGTCCAGATATTGAACATTGTTACCAATGACATTGTAGGAACAAGAAAACTACAAATACCAATAAATCCATTATACATCATTTTTTAACAACTCGTCTGAAAGAAACTCACTACTAGTTTTCTATAGTTGACATTGTCTCTGACACATATACTAAGGAACTAAAATTTTAAAAAGAAAATGGATGCTAAAAAACCGACCATGTTGGATCAAATATGTACCATGTTTGTGCTCAAATAATAAGCCAACAAGCCCAATTCCTACAAATATGTGCTGGACAAATAAAGTTCCATTGACTGAATCAACTTTGCCTACCGAACAAGGGTCAATGGTTCAGGGAAAAGCTGTGATTCATTTGCTTTCATGTATAGCCTTTTAGTTTCCAAAAACCGTATATGAACCAAATGTTTCGTCTCCAAAAAAAAGACCGAACTAGTAGCTTCTAGAGATGTTAACTGATTAGTAGCCATGTGGAACTCAATATGGAAAAAGTTGAAAGCTGAAGAAGGGTATTTGCACCCTAACCTAGATAGTAGATATAAAACCAATTACATGAGCAGGAGTTAATTCTGATCAAAATACATCGTCTCACAATGAACACCAACTCTACAACTTAATCTCACAAAATGCTAGATCCTTTGAATGCGTAAGACAAAGGAAAATTCTATGACAGTGACAATAAGTTAAGATCCGTATCAATTATGTAACAAATAAACTCTTTTCTGCTTGGAAACAAGATAATATGGAATTTAGGTTCTTCTCGCAAAAGATCCGCACTTACCTACTTGGATCAAGTGATAGGCTCAACAAAAGAAGATCACACTCACTGTGCAGAAAGAAGAGAGACAGTGTTCTTACAACTGAGATAGGTCAGGGAATCCATTGGGCAGGCTATTCCTATGGCTACGTGGTTCAGAAGATAATGCAGCATCATCAAGTAGAGTGTAAGAAATCAACACAAGGGGAGTATCTGAGGTTACAACCCAGATGGAATGTGGTCTATCTATGGCAACACATGATCACGAGTTCCCCCCTTCTCTCTTTTATTTTGAGTCTTGGACGATAGATTGGGGATTGATTCATCAGCTCCACAGATAGAAAAAAGTATCTGTGCCAAACTTCTAAGTTCTAACATAATCCACAGTGTTTAAATAACAGCTAAGGTTTTTATTTTGACAAGGGCAGTTCCTGGAATCCATATATGGAGCATAGCTATTATGTCATTTGCATTTTTGGGATTGTTTCACTAAAACACTAAACATATATAAAATCCCAGAGTATGTCCTGTAGAAAGACCAGAACTAAAACTAAAAAAAGAAAACAACTATCAACATTAATTTCTTCCCAAAAGTGCAGGCAGCTCTTGAATAACACTTCTGGGCAAATCAAGACAATGAAAAGGTTTTTAAAAATGTTTAAAGGAGCATTGGAATGGTTGTAAATTCTCAAGTCAGAGCAATGTGTTAACTGTTAGGCACAAGAAACCTAAGCAAAGACCAGAGATCTAAAACTAATAGGGACAACAATATCTATCGACACACATTTCTTCCCAAAAGTCGAGGCAGCCTTCGAATAATACTCTTTTTGGCCAAATCAAGACAATAAAAAAGTTTTCAAAAATGTCTACTTGAGCATGGGCATGGTTATAATGTTAAGTCCTCAAGGATCTTACAGACTTCCAGAAAAATGTGCTAGAAATAAGAAACCTAAGTGAGAACAGTGGATTGCCGTGCAGCTTACTGATTTCTTCGAGAAAACCTCAGCAGTGCTATTTCTTATCCTTTCAGTGTGATCTGGCGAAATAGAAGGATCCCCCAACTTAGTATTCTGGTCACATTGGCTGCCATTATTGATGATGTCAGCACCTGCACAACCACAAGCGCCACAATGGTAAGGTACCTCAGAGTCGCTACAAAAACACATAGGGGGGATACATAGATCTGTGCAACATTTTCACCATCTTTCACACCAGTAGACTGATTTCCTGAAGAACGAGGGCAACAAGGAACATCTTGCATTTTCTGTTGAGTATCACCACTGTTTATTGTGCCCATAGAAGTCTCTTCGTCTCGATGGCAATGCTCATTAATGAGATGCTGACCAGCATTCTCGACCAGATATATTCCTGATGGGACCTCTGACTGTACATGGGGCAGTTCTTGCAAGACCTCAGAAATTAGCTGGCCTGTGTTTGGTTGACTGAGTTTCGGGCGCTTCTTGTCCAGATCTCTGTGTTCTAACTGTAGTACTCTGTGTTTCTTGGATGCATCATTCTCTGGGTCCGTCATGCTGTAGGCCCTAGACAAACCTGTAACAGTTTCCTTATTTTGCTGTGCCGACTTGAGCTTTATTTCCTTTTCACGAATTTCAATTCGCTGACGAAGGTCCTGAAGCTTACTAGGGTTCAAATGGGTATTGTGGTTACCTCCGTTTTCCCGGGCAGCAAACTTTTTGTTGAGGGTATCAAAATTTCTAACACAAGATCTTTGCTCTACCAACGAGCTTTCGCCATTCCTGGAATTTGTTCCATTGATTTTAGTCATTGATGAGACAAATGGGCGGTTCAAAGCCACTTTTTTTGGTATTAATCTGCCTTCATTTTTTGTAGTTTGGCGTACTATATGTGATTTCAACATGGACGAAACAGGTGGTCTTCGATTCCCCTCTCCTTGTGCAATGCGTTTAGTTTCTGAGACTTTTGCTCGTCCAAACTCTTCAGACTCGTTGCCACTGTCATCGTCTGAGAAGCTTATCACAAACGGCACAAATGGGGCTCGATTCTTCTCAATGATCTTTTGAAAGTTTGGGTCAGCAGTTCTAGAAGGTATATCAACAAAGTTTTTAGGATTGCCAGTGGAAACACACTTTCCTGCAAAGTAGATACCATCCAAGATAAGTTCATTGACACTTAATACCTGCTAAATACTGCAAAACACCAGAAACAACCCTTTTTTACAAAAACAACCCAGTACCAAAAAATTATAACAATCCAACATGTAAATAAATAGTATGCAAGTACGCAAGTTAACTCAGTGACTTAACAAGCAAAATGAGACTGGTACTAGAAATTAGAGGGTAACAGTCATACTAAAGTAAAAAATCTACCAAGAAAACCTTAGCAACAAAACTATTCACACAGCACCGGCACAAAGCTGAATATTGAGTTGTCAAATTAGCAAGGAAACCAGGGAGTGTATGAGAAGGATTTTTCTATGACGAAGAATGTGAAGATGTATGCATACGTATAGGTTTTATGTAAAACTTCATCTCGCAAAGCACATTGTTCCCGTATAATCATGATACATTCCACTATCTGAAAAACTATTTTATGTCACAAAGATTTTCAAAGTTAAATCACCATCCAATCCAGCTAAATCAATGTTGACACAAAAGACCCCCGCAACAATGTTGAAACAAAAATAAACTGTCCAACTGCGTAGCACACAAAAACAGAAGATCAACTCGTAGAGGGATCCAACCTGACAGCATGAATATATTCAATATGGTAGTAATAATATAATGAACACAATAAAGTATTTGAGCATAATGGCTAATGGCACCTACCTTTTTTGTTGCCTTCAGTGCTTTTGTTTAGTGAAGCAACCGGAACAGGTTCCTCTTTAGCAGAAGTATCGTCCAACTGTAAGGCACAGGCAGCAAGAACATGCAGCAGAATTCACTTATTTAGTACTGTAAATTAAGCAAATTATTAGAAGGGTGGTAAGATAGCAATTTAAAATGAATGGAGCAAGACTAAATCATATCTATATTTAATTATACATGACCGAAAAAGAAATCACCGCAGACAACTAAAATGGATAGAAATATTACATATGAAGAATAACTAAAACAATAAACATCTATCAACAGACAAGAATACCCCTCGGAATCTGAAGAAACCAATCATGAAGCAAAATAAAAAAAAGACCTAACAGAATACTATCCATGTAAAAACCATCCACGCATTGAAATGGGCTCAAATACATTGAATCGGACCACAGATAGACTTTAGCCGGACAATGAGGAAATACGAGGTGGAGTAAAACATTGAAAACTGCCTTTAAAGTGAAAAAAAAAACAGTAAAACCAATAGCATAAGTAGCAAAAGTGAAACAGCTAACATGGAATAACGAAAAACATTTACACACGAACACACACATGCAAGTATCATCCGAAAGCAAGCAATTATAAGTATGGACAATCACAGTAAATCAAAAAAGCATTCGATCAGTAAACGACAAGAACTAGAGCTGGAGCAAATACGATATACAAATTAGGGTTCCGGAAGAAAATTACGTCGTCTTCGGACGAAGAGAGCTCGCCTTCCTCTCTGATTTTCGATGAGCTGTTCGTAACATCCGGAGTAGGGTTCGTTATGGGCGCCGCAGACGCTACAGCTATCCTCCTGAGGTCATCGCACTCCTCCATCCTCTCTCTTCACCCTCTGGATTTCTCTCCAAAATGGCGGTTATGGACGCCTGAAAATGCAGAAAAAATCGCGGAAGGATTCAAGAGAGAATTGTGCGGAAGTACGGATATATCCTCAATTTGGTCATCAAACTGCTTACGTTGTCCTCCACGGGAACACGTATTCTGTTTTTTTTTTTTTGGGCCCTAATGAGTGACATTAGCAAGATTCTGGATTTTTTTCTTTTCTCCATCTCGATACCCGCTAAAAATAAGATTCAAAATTAAAGAATGAGAATCCGGTCGAATTGAAACAGATTTTTCTAAAAAAGAAATTAGGAAACATATTAAGGACGAATTTACATATTACCGTCCAGATTCTTACCCTATAGGGCGTGTTAGTTAGCTGTCGATTAGTTATTCAATGCGTATCATTTGGATATAATTATTCAATTTTTATATCCAAAATTTATTTATTTTTTTAAATCACAAATATTATATTCGGGTATTAATTTATTTGCCTAAAGGGGATAAAAGAAATTCAACCATCTCTTCATCTGGTCTTGGGACCCCTAATATGCATTGTGCACAGCATAGCGTGTTGTACCAAAACAATATCGTTTTAGTACGAAAAATATTGTCTGATCAATTGATAGCTGACTGAATAAAAATTTGGATAACATTTTGCACATCAAAACTAGTATGTCTTTTTTGTATGCAATGCATAGCAAACTTATCAAATTCCTCTCTATTCATATAATGTCATTATTAATTACAATAATGGTATTCACGTACTCATATATATTATATCTTTTTTTCCCAAATAGACTTCTTATAACTATTCTCTCATCTATATTAAAACCGTCTTCTACTATATTTAATCTGTTATTATATCTACTATATCGCTTCCAAAATAACGATCGCTAACAAATGAGCTGATATAATTGTGTTATTTATTTCTAATTTCACTCTAATTAGGTAAATCAACTCTAATTAGGTAACCAAACACTAATTAGAATTCAACTCTAATTAGATAGTACAATCCAATTTTAATTAGGTAATCCAACTTTAATTAGGTTGTACCATTGCTTGTCGTCAACCGATGTCAATTAAGATGTATCCCAAGCGTAGGATTAGGTTTCGGTTGTAGCATAATAAATCCGGAAGTCCGGAGTCGAATCCACAGGGAAACGAGTGATTTGAAAGTTTATCGGAAGGGAGAGAGATGGGTTTTGAAATTTTAGTTGTGGTGAAAATACTGTGATGAACTTAAGAACGATTTATCAAAGGTTTAACAAACAGGACCCAATTCTCAAGATCCACGTTGACCGTGACTCGGAATAATCCAATCCTCAAAAAATATAACTCAACTCCGGTTCTATAACATCAAACCTTCGTCGGATAATCAGGAATATAATTTATTTGTGGAGATTTAAGAAATATTGGTATCAATTCAATAATCAAGTAAGAATCTAGGGTTTCGAATTAAAACCTTGTATAGATCCAAGAATTGTGTGTGCCAAAAGATTGTCTACACACAAGCAAAAACCTTTTACAAAAACTTTTAATTGATTTCATAATATAACTTGATTATTCAAATGATACCGGAAATTGAATACCATAGACGAGGATTGAATTACCTTAAGCCATAGTTCAACGTTTCACCGTCGAATTGGATCCTTGAAGGATTAGTTCCTCATGGATATGAGGGAATCCATGAGAAATTAATAACAGGAAAATGAAAAGATAGAACAATCAATGAATAATAAGTGAAACAGGAACTTGAAGAACTATTATTTAACTATACTCAAATCTGGGAATTCGAATTCAAAAACAGAATGAAAAACGGCTGAGAAACTAGACTAAAACTTAATGGAAAGCTTCCTCGAAACTAGAATAAAACTTAATGGAAAGCTTCCTCCTTTTTCCCTAGGGTTCCTTATCCTTTTATAGAGATCAAAAGATTCTCTAATCTCATTTAGGAATCCCTAAAGATAAGGCTAAAAATTAGAACTGAAAATCTTTTCAAATCAAAAATAGAATCCCCTAAGATAAGGCTAAAAATCAGAACTGAATATCTTTTCAAATCAAAAATAGAATCCCCTAAGATAAGGCTAAAAATCAGAACTGAATATCTTTTCAAATCAAAAATAGAATCTCCTCAATCCCGCCTGTTAGTTAGGATCTGATTTGTGCGCTTCTGGGCTTCATTTTACCGGTAGTTCGTCAATTGGGCCAGTGCCTCGTATTACCGGTAGATGTGTCCTTACTACCGGTAGTTCAGGGCACTGACTTTTCTGGTCTTTCTTCAATTTGGCCAGTGTCTCGTATTACCGGTAGATGTGTCCTTACTACCGGTAGTTCGGGGCACTGACTTTTCTGGTCTTTCTTCAATTTGGCCAGTGCCTCGTATTACCGGTAGATGTGTCCTTACTACCGGTAGTTCGGGGCACTGACTTTTCTTCATGTGGATCTTTGCCTTCTACTACCGGTAGTTTGGGCATCCATTACCGGTAGTTTGAGGTTCTGACTTCTTCTTCACTTAAGCAAAGCACCCTATTACCGGTAGTCTGGGACTTATTACCGGTAATTTGGGGCACTGTCTTTGAAAGTCTGATGTTGTTTCCCTCCACTTCATGCCCTGATTCTTGGTTCTTGATCACATCTTTGGGCTCGTAAAAACACTACACAATGCTCATTTTCACACTAACCATTCGAATGTGCGTTAGATAGTCAAAGTATATCAATATCCATTCGATAAACAATAAACACATGCAAGTCGCGGGGTTTTGACATAGAATACATGCACTTTTGAGTGCCAAACAACCATACTGCGTGAGGCTTTGCCCTTGCACGCCCCCCCCCCCCCCCCCCCCCCCAAATTGGGCCTTCAGCCCAATTATAACAGTTGAACTTGTGATGGACCAAAAAGTCTCACTCCGGTCTATTTCGGTCACTTGGCTTCCTCGCTCCGCTACGTTCGGCTTCTGGCTAGAGCCACATGAGTCATAAGTTTCAACAGTTGAAAATTAAGGAAAGCCAATAGGTGAAAAGTGAAAACCTAATTTTTTAGGCTGCAACCCTTCCTATCTCTAATTTTTTTACAAAAAACTCTTTATAAGCAACAATGATGACTGTATTACTGTTTTTCTGGAAACAAGTGCGAAAAAATAGATTTTTCTATCTTGTCACTAACTTGATGTAGACTCGCAAAAATTTGAATTGAAAGTACATCGACAATTTATGCTTGTGGAATCGATTCACCAATTCTTTTACCGATTCAGTGCAAGTTGTGATTCATCATATAGGTTCGAATCGATTTTATAGAGTATCGAATCAAATCATGCGATTCGTATCTTGAATCATACGATTTCAATAACTAGTTTAACTGCGAGGTTGGATCATTGGTTGAATGTTTATCGAATTGCACAAACAAATTGTGAAGCACATGATTCTGACAACCATGGTCTTATTCTTCACATGCTAATTTCATTCTCTTGTCCTGATTACTGTAGGCAAGAAACTGTTATGGGTAAGGGATGGGGACGACGTGGTGGTGGTCACCAAGGATTTGGGAGGGGACGCTGAAGAGGAAGAGACAACAGCGAGAAAGTATTTACTGAAGATCTTGATGCTGATTTGGAGAAGTATCATATGGAAGCTATGTAAATAAACTGAGTCATATATAATCATCAATTTCGTCATTTGGGTATTTCCTTATCCAAGTATGCCAATTCCCAATCCTAGTTTTGAAATTTTACTATTGGATAAAAGTATATTGATAAGCATGGCTATGTATTTTTGTCTGCTCCAGTGATTTTGATGCCAGTTCATTGCTGAGCTGATTCTGTTCTTTGATTGGTGTTGTGTCCGCTAAAAGATGTTTCTACTGAAATGCATATCTAGAGAAATAAATGTGAGCAGTGGCTTCCTAGTGAACCTCGTTCTTTCGTGTAGGATTAGTCGTAAGAAACATCTATGCAACTATTATTGAAGATCTTTGTTTAGATATCTCTATCGCTTATATCCTCAACTTCAGCTGTTGATATTTTACTCTTGTAGTTGATAGTGGAAAACTTGGGCGGGTAAGTTCATATTGTCTATTGAATTGTCAATCGAGAAAGGTGATGATGAGTATGTAAAAGGTAGATCTCTAATGCATTGTCAATTGTAAACTTTAATTAATTTTAACTTTCTAGCAAACATTAATAGCCATTTTCATTTAATATCTAGCCCTGAAGTTTCACTATTTTCAAACAGTTAGGATGTACATCCTTACTTGAGAAAACCTTCTTGTCATAAGTAACCCTCAGTCATGGGTTCTAGATCTCTCTGGTTCTAGAACACTAATCTGTGTACCACTCTCATTCTTCATCGCTACACCTAAAGCCAGAGGTCTGCAGAGGATCAATATCTTGTGTTGGATGCTTCTCATGCGTACATAGTCATTCAATCACTCAGGTTGCAACTTGAAACAAGATGAAATAGCCACTCTTCGAAGGCCCTTGATTTTAAAAGTGCATACTGAAGAATTAGTGTTTTGATGGACAAACGGTCATGAATTTCAACTACCGTGATGCAGACGTACTGAAAATGAAGGTTGTTGCAGTAACCAGTATTGAACTAAAAAAGCATCTAATCCCCTACATCAGTTATGCTTTCAGAGAACATACTAGCATTCCCACCACTCCTCCGGGGGAGGTTTGAAGTCCTTAAACTAGCAACTCAATGACCGCTGCCTTCTCGTTGAAGCCATGATACCAAACAGCTTTTTTAGTACTAACAGTTTTCCACTTTTGTAAGAATGACGACAAAAGAGTGTCGGGAAATAAACAACCAAATGAAATCTAATACAGACATATTGCGCAGTTTTGTATTCCCTCCAATCCAATTTGTTCCTTTTGTTAAAGAAAAAATATACACAAATTATTCATGCACGTCCAGACACGTGTGTTTGGAGCTGTCAGATGCATGTGAGTTCTTTTATAATTATATGAGCTTCATATGCAGCTAATAATTATGGACACATTTGAAATCAGATGTGCATGAATAATTTATATTCTTAAATTTGTTCTTTGCTAAAAAGTTTCTCCCAAATTCCAAGCCCATCTACCTGTTTTTCAAAACCTGGCGTGAAATGCCAGGGGCCACGAAATAGCTCCAAATGAGTGATTAACACTCAGTAGAAAATATCTAACCTTACCCTTACTTACAAATAAACACACATGATAATATTTTCATACAGCATGCGAAGAATAATAAACAAATAGAGAATCTGCAATGTCATGCATAAATATGCGTATGCAATGTCGTGCATAAAGCTTTCCGCATTGAGTATCATTTTATTATTATTATCTCCACACTGGGGTCTCGCAATCCCCCATATCAAAAGTACAACCTCAGGGTCTCGCAATCCCCTTCATTGATATCGCAGCATCGGAGTCTCGCAATCCTCCTTAGCCAAATTACAATCTCAGGATCTCGCAATCCCCTTCATCGATATCACAAAACCGGGGTCTCGCAATCCCCCATAATCCACCACAACTCCAAATTGTTCTGATTATCACTCATTATCGCAACAATGAGATCATCTAACCCTGCCGTTCAATTAATCTTCAAATTTCCATGCATGCATGCACAATGCTCATCCGTCATGCTCAACATGCAATATAAAATTTCATCATGTGATTTCAATTAAACATGCAATAAGTATAAATTAAGATCACTAAAATCATGCAAGATCCTCAACATCGATCAAGTCTAGGTCACATACAACGCTCGTGGGTCCTAGCATACAAATCGGTCTCAACAAGTAATAGTCCTTTACTTGATCAACTAAATTAAATTAACTCACGAAGCAGCACATATAATAACTATACAGCATTCATATGATTCAGACCCAATCCTAATCTGACACCTAATATTTATTAAATTCTTAACTTGATTAATCCACGCAATCGAATACACATAATTATTTCAATAACTAATTATTAAACATTTGATTCCTATTCTCTACACAATCTTCTAACACAAATTAAATCTACTCATAAATCACGTATATATGTAAGGTTCGGTCCGAAATTTCCTACCTCAATCCGACGAATAAAGCACTATCGAAAATCAACGAACCAAACACCGCACCGGGATCCGACTATCACAACACTATATAAAAAATCAAAACCATACGTTAAGTATAATTAATTAAAAAAACAGTGAATTATAAATAATAGGATAAGTAACTACTTTAAGTATAATATTTAATATATAAAAATAATAATATACTGTTACTAATAATATTAGAATAATTAAATACTCTAAACATAATATATATATATATAAAAAACAAACAATTAGTATGTAATTATAGACTAATTAAAAAAATAAAAAGAAACACAAAACAGTGGGGCTCAAGAGAGAGAAGTGGGAGAGAGAGGAAAGAGAGGGGGGAGGAGAGGAGAGAGAGAAGCCGAGAGAGAGAGAAAAGAGAGAGAAGAGAGGGTACGGGAGAGAGAGAAGAAAGGGAGAGGAAAGAAAGAAGAAAAAGAAAAGAAAAGAAAGAAAATTACGTGCTTAATTTCAAAAGAAATAACAAAACGTGAGATTTCGAGATACCTCATAAGATCAATATGCGCACAGAAATTTTGGATGACGAAAAAATGAATAAAGGGTCGAATAGGGCTGTATAAATAGACTACGGGATCGGTGCTCAAATAGAATACAAATCGAAATGGTATTATTTAAATTAGGCTATTACCAAAATATAAGAATATACCAAATCAAAATCTTTTAAAAAATTATGGAAACCGTATATTCTATTACGATTCTTACCAAAGTAATAAAATACTCTTCCCTATCTGAAGTTTCAATGAACCTGGACGATTTGAATATAAAATACCAATTAAATCTAAAAACAAAAGTTATTTATAAAAAAATTAATTATTCCAAAAATATCAATAAAATAATTAAATTCGATAAAAGTAATTATTTCTACTTTAGAAAAATACTGGGTCGTTACAACAACAACTATGATTATAATTTTAAAAGGAAAGTGATTTTCACACACCCATTTTAACCACATGTATTTTTTTTTTTTATTATACAAAGTTATTAAAATACCTTTCTATTAAATAATCTTTATTCATCTGTTGTGTTTAAATTATTATATTATCCTCACAATTAAGTAAAAGTAAATCGCCTTTATTTTTTGTCTTTATTTAAATTTTTTGTATTTGTTATTTTTGCGTCATTTTTTATGGTTTACTATTTTGTCTCGATGAAAGAAATCTAAAAAGTATAAAATTATGTTCAAAAATTTTAAAAAATTCACTAAAAACAAAAATAAGTCTAAAAAACGTTGTTTTGAGCTGATTTTTTGTATTTTTTGATTTTTTTTTTAAAAATTTTGATCATTTTATATTTTTATAAACCAATTTTTGAAATCTAGCATGTGATGTTCTTTTTCGAGAATAAAATTATGACACCAAAAGTTGGGAAACCTTCTCTCTAGCCAAGCATTACTAGTATTGAGGGCCTTAACGGAAAATTTCTAGGTGGTCATGGAGCATCGTCATGTGGCGCTTCATGACTCTTAACCGCCATGCAATTTTGTGATGTTCATAGCGAAATCCAAATGTATAGACCCCGCAAGAATGTGGTGGGGAAGGATACGTGACCATGATCCAAAACCACCGAATAATCACTCTTTAGCTTGCCATTCGGAGGGGAATGATACCTACTTTCTATTATCAGAACTTGTTCATCTCCTTTTGATCAGATTCCACTTCTCCATTCCAGACTTCCAGCAGAAGCATCAGATAGAAACAGTTGGACAGATTCCAAGTTAGAATCAAAGATTTTTCTCAAACCTGACAAAGGTGACTGCAGTAAACTCCACCAGTTACTCTGTCTTCACGCAATCATCCTTTAGGACTAGAGATCAACTGCTTAGTGCTCAAGCATGAATTTCTGTTTAGAAACTGATCTTAATCCACGCTTTCATCGACATATATCAGATTACAACACATATTCCATTGATCAATGAATATTATTCATGCCTCGGATAGAGAAACTTTCATCAAGTAGGCAATCAAAAGATGCAAAATCTAATCATGGTGATATTACAAGATGGAAGATCAAAGGTGCGTACAATTTGAATATCCAAAAAGATAATTTAAAATTTGAGTTCAAATTTTATAAAATCTGCCTTGATCTTAAAACCTAATTAATCTAAATGTCACAAAAATACATATGATAACTAATTCGCGTGATTTTTGCGGATTGAATTTTTTTTCAAAATCAATTCTCTTTTCTATTATGTTATCTTTTGTTGATTTCAAGAGTCTTATATGTTTTCTGTATCCAATGCACTATTAGGAATATACTTTTTTCTTGAGGTAGCCAGCTTTAGAATTAAACTTATTGTGCTTATGCTCTTCATTTATTCAAATTCTATCCAAGTTAATTTCTTATATATTTTGTTGCGGTTGCAATACCAACCGCCGAATGAAAAATAGAAGAGATATTTTCGTCAGGGTTTACAATATATTATAAACAACATTTGATTCTAAATTGGTCAAACAACTTGATCAAAAGATTGCAGAAAATTAGAAGAAAAAAATATGAAGATTTAGGTAATGTCTCGAAAGATTTATTTATAGCTCAAAATCTGATATTGGTCAAGTATAAAACAGGTAACATATGTATTCATCTATGTTAGTTGTTGGATTATGTATGTCTTATATTTTGAAGACAATTTTATACTATGCGTTTAAATTTTCGTGTTTGGCAATTCGTTACTTTTTCTTTTCTTATCTCTTTACAATCCCATGTTGGGTTTTTTTAGATCAAATTGTTTTAGTCTCAACCAAGGTTCTGAATACCGGATTGGCTTGAGTATCGATTTTCTTATTGGTACAGTATGTACCGATACCTGTCATGTACCGTGTACCGTATCAAATTTATCACAACTATAGAGAGAGAGAGAGAGAGAGAGAGAGCCCAAATCTGTCACGATGAGTTCATTGTGAAAGACATAATCCTTAACGGGGTGGGAGATTGAATGGGCCATAGCTCCCCAACACCTGACACTAGGTGTGCATCGAGCACGTTGCTTTCTCATTTTTGCTACCCCATTCCTATGCAATACATGGTTGTGGCTCTTATAGCCCCCGATTCTTCCCACGAGGAGCCAAAGAGGGATTACTTGGCAAAAAAGGGGATTTCGGTGGAGGGATTGAAGGCAGTCGATTTCAACCCAACGAGCGGTACTTACTTTGTGCGTTATAGATCACAACCCATTTGGAAAAGAAAATGATGTTTTATTATGCGAGTACCTAATTAAGAAAGTTGGAGAGGTTGCAATTTCGACGAGTGCATTTTATTTGAACCTAAAAGACAGAAAGAATCTTGTGAGGTTTACTTTTTATAAAGATGAGGGGACTCTACATAGTGCAATTAAAAGGATGAAAAGAGAAGTTATTGAGAGATGTTGATAAGTAGTTTCGAGACATTGTGAATGAGAAATTCAATAAGTTGGTGCTAGTAGTTGGGGATTAGAAGTAAAATCTTTTTCGGCGAGGTCAATTCACGTCAAGCATGAGAGTCATGGGTTTGAGAGAGAGAGAGAGAGAGAGAGAGAGAGAAGGAAGAAGACAAGTGGGGAATACAGAAAAGTTAAAGGTTAATATAGGAAATACAAAATTATATGTGGCATATACGATTAATTACCCGTTTAGGATGGGTCGATTGTTATATTTGAAAAAAATTAAGGGGACATTGGGACAATAAAAAAGATTAAGGATTATGTGAAATCGAGTGATAGATAGAGTTTTTTTTTTTTATGTATATTACTAAAAACCTAATTACACAAACTTAATCTTGTGTAATTACTTATCCGGTAAATTTCATATACCTCCCATGAGGTTACTGACAAATGCACTATCTTTTCTTGTGATTCTAACAATTGCACTACCCTCCGTTGCTCTAGAAAATATTCCCTGACACCCCTTTTTTGTTACTTTATTACTAGTAAAAAGGCTATGCACGGGACGTGTAAAAAAAGGAGTAATATTTTACCATGTCAATCTATATTTTTTAAAAATTTTAATAACAAAACACGTAGTTTTCATCGCATGTGCAGCTTGAAACATCGGTAATATCTCATTCTAAGCTCTACTTTAACAAAATATTAAAACTGATAATTTAATAATTAAATTAATTTGATAAAGTATTCATTCAACTCTTTCCTTAAAAAATTTAAAATAAAATATCAAATTTCAAAAACGGTGATACATCTGAAAGAAAAATTGTTAATTATGAATAACTTTACCATAAAAATAGTCTCAATATTTTTTTGGAGTAGAATAACAAAATAAATAATTTTTTACAAAAGTAGTTACTGCAATATTTATCTACCTATACTACAATCTTTTTTAAAAATTGAACCTACTATTAAAATCCGTAACAAAATGAAAAATAATATTTATTAATTAAATTTATATTAGTTAAAAATAAATTATCAATGACTTACTTAAAAATTTAGCTAAAAAGCATATAAAAGTTTCAATTAAGATACTATTCAATATTTATAAACTATGAATTCATAGAATAATTAAGATTTTTTTCCAATTTAACTTCAAGAGGTGAATATGAATGCAAATAAAATTTAGTTATTTACATATTATCCAACTTGATCTGCCTTAAAACTATTATAAAGATAAATACTACCCATTTAACAAAATTCAAATATACTTAGTATGATATCTCACTTTGTTTGCTTTTATCGTTAATATTAAATGACTAATTTATATCTAACCCAATCCGCCGTGCAGATATTATAAGGATAACTAATACCCATCTAACAAAATTTGAACATATTTAATATAATCCCTCATAATTGATGATCTTATCCTTAATATATATTATGTGATCTTTTTATGTCCTTTATTTTAAAATTTAAAATTAAACAAATCTAAAGAATAATTTTTTTAATTTTTTGTCTTTCTATTTTATCTTATTTAAATTTATTTTTGACACTCAACCTACTTCATTCACCAAATTAAAACTATCTAGAAAATTAGCCAACACGTCGATTTTTAAAATTAGTGATTTTTGCAGCGGGTAAAAAAATATTAATATGCGCAGGATGAGTTAATCAAAATGTACCTCAACTCACTTAATCTAATGTAGCTAGCATATTTATGTGATGACAGTACAGTCAATTCGCAACCTCATAAATAATAGCAATTAATTCTTTTAATTTATAAAAAAGAATAAAAGTTAAAAAAGAGGTGATGCTTTTTAAAAAAATATCAAATTCATGGATAATGAAAATTGATATGGTTATATATTTATTTATTTGTAATTAGTTGTTTACCAAATTGTTTTTCTATATAAGAATAAATTTATTTATACTGTACTTTTACTTTGAAAATCAATCTCTGTGTAATTTTTTAAATATTATACTTAATTACATAAAAATATAAATCTATACTATTGTGTATTGCAGGACGACTTTTCGTGAGAGTGTCTTGAGCGTGACAAGTGGCGCAATACGATTGGGTTAGAAATTAAATTGACAAATTAAACAAATATTAATTGAATAATTGTCCCTAACAAATCATATTAATTGAATAAATTAAATTTTAATGAAGGATTATCCTTAACAAATCAAATTCAAACAAGTACTTATCTTTTTTATCAAAAGTGAGCCAAGTGGCAAGTCATGATTTGATTAAAAATTTAATTAACAAAATAAGTCCCGAACTCAATAGCCTTCTAAATAGTTCAAATTCAAAATAATACTTATCCTTTTAATTAAATAATAATTCAATTTCTCTTAACAAATTAAATTCAAATGAATAAGAAGTGGAGTTTGAATTCATGCGCACCATAAATTCCGAACCCAATAGCCAATAATCCCGTTTCCAAGTTTTTGCAACAAATATGGAAGCTTTGTCAGCGAAATTCATATATACATGAACAATCATTTGGATTGATGAATTCGTTGTGATACTGAGTTTCTGTGCAGGAGTGTTAAAAAATAAATTAAAGCTGCATTGTGTTGTGAAATTTTAATGTACTCGCAAGCGCACGAATTGTACCGAAGTATAGTAATGCAAGAGCGAGGTCGAACCCACAAGGACTTGTGATTTTTATTAAGAAAAAAAAACTAAATAGATCAAATTGATTTAACCCTAACCTAGTTGACAAAAAGTTGTGAATTTTTTAATTCTAAAATAATTAAACAAACAAAGCTAAAAATAAATTAAAGACTTTAAAAAATCAAATATTCACGGAAAAGTAAGTTTGAATCAAGTGTTGAGAAAATAACTAGGGTTTCGGAATGCACCCCATAAATATTTGTCAATTAATCTTATGTAGTGATTTTTCCTATCATTTTCTACACAATGATTTAGAGGTCAATCTTAATCACTATGGATAATATATTTTTTAAGCACTTTTATTTTTTTACGAATGTTTGTTCTTCCTCAGCTTCAAAGTTTAAGCCTAAATCATCATCTGTATCCATAAAAATAAATCACAGATGATACCCAGCACTTAAATATTTAACCATAATAAATCAAGCAATAAAAATTGAGCCAAGAACAGTTTTCAATAAACGCATATAGGAAAAATCAACTGCATAAAATTAATCAATAAAATATATGAGGTTTCATCCTTAACCCTAGTTTCAATGT
This sequence comes from Arctostaphylos glauca, assembly GCA_019985065.2. Taxonomy (NCBI): domain Eukaryota; kingdom Viridiplantae; phylum Streptophyta; class Magnoliopsida; order Ericales; family Ericaceae; genus Arctostaphylos; species Arctostaphylos glauca. The sequence goes on along the minus strand of JAHSPW020000002.1, from coordinate 15,254,025 downwards.
TTAGTTACTCATGGAGTCGATGAAACATAAATCAAAATAACAATAGAACTCCATTGGAGAAAATATAAATCTTACAGAAATATAGAAGAGCAACCTTGGATTTATTTTTCCTCTCTTTGATCTTTTAGCCATGAGATCCCCAAAAGTGAAATTCTCCTCTTTGGTTTGCCGTCGTCTTCTTTGTTGTCTCCCCCCTTCAACCACTTTGCCTCTCTATTTATATAAGCTTCCTCTTAGAAAAACCCTAAATCCAAAATAAATTCGGATTTGACTTTTTCAGCATTTTTAGCCCATATTGTGAGCCCATTTTGACCCCTTAAAGGTCAAAATTGGAAAATTACTATTTCACACAAATATGTAGCCCTTTAAAATAGCTTTTTAACCCAATTTGAATCACCTTGATCCGAGTTATAGGCCGAAAGTTATGTCTAAAATACTAAAAACTATCCAAAAATACTCCAACTCGGGATTGTTTCCAATTTTATGTATGATTCCAAAATCAAGTTGGATTCTTCTTTTTTTGAATGGCTTCTCTTGTTTGCACCCAATAGATCTCTAATTTGGGTTGGAGTTGATTTATTTGAATTGTATTACATCATTGACCTTGCATAAACTTCATTCCATGACAAATCTCTATTTTTTCTGTAAACATAAATAAATCATAATTAGTCACAAGATAGCATAAAATTAAAACTAATAAGGTCAACATGAGAGTAATTTATTTATTATATTTCATGTATATCAAATTGTTATGGGTGATAACTACGACTATTTTGTTAGCTTGGAATTTTATACGATAAGTCTTCTTTGAAATTAATGTTTTTGTTTACATTGTGTTTATTCTATTTTTTCATCCAAAGAATTTTCATATATTCACATTGACCCTGTTGGCTATGAAGTATACAAATAACTCTAAATTAATTTATTCTTTTTACGTATTAGACCATAATCTCTGGCTTGATTTTTTTTTAAGGCGTTTGAAATTCTAAGCATATTTTTCTATTTTGATGAAAATAAAATTTATTTTTGTTAATATTTTGCAACAATTATAATTATTATACATAACCTCTAACTTGGTTTTTTTCCTTTGAAGGCTATTTTATTATATATTTGAAACTCTAACCATATTTTTCTGTTTTGATCAACATAAAATTTATTTTTTCATAAATATTGTGGAATAATTACAGCTATTACCCATAACCTTAGGTGTGGTAGTTAAGCTTAAATATTTCTGCACGCTTTTCTTTCTTTACTAAATTAGTAATTTAGGTTAAAACGTATCAATTAAATAGAAACTATAATGCTATAGAGATAAGCATGAAAACAATAACTCAATGATCCGTAAAGAGTGGCGACAATGATGAAAAAAATCTAATTATCCGTAGATAGGCATGAAAAAATAAAAATTATAATGCTATAGAGATAAACATAAAAAAATAATAAAATGACAGTATAATTATTATTTTCATCTTTTATCACATTCAGATGATTTTTTTGTATTTTTAATACAAATTTACATATTATTTCTTTTATAAATTTAAATCTATTCTACACATTATTATCCAAACACTTTGATTTATAATATAAAAACTATAATGTAAAATTTAAAGTCTAGAATTTCAAAAGTAATTTAGTTCCGAACTTTGGTTGACCTCGATTAATCCGTAAAAATAATTTACTTTCAAACTATGTTTGGTTGATGCGGTGAATAATATATACGTTTTTATTATTTAAAATTCTAAAATAGCGCGTGATTTTGTGTTCGTATCAATAGAGTAGTGCATATTTCAATTCATCTCGTGTATAGCACGGGTTTTTTGCTAGTTACATGTGTATGTGTATGTGTATGTGTATGTGTATGTGTGTAGATATAGATAAGTAGAGAAAATTATGGAAAGAAAAATATCATATATGAAGTATGACAAGTTTTTAAATTTGAATTCAAAATAGATTCATCCAATATTTTGTAAAGATAAAGTAACATGTAGTATTTAAAAAGTTTGATGACAATCCAATAAATTGCTGACACTTGTTGTTCTCAAGACGACTCTCGCGAAAAATCGCCCTACAATAATATATAGTATAAATTAATGGAATTAAAGTTTTCTCCTTTTCTTTTACTTTGCCAATTTTCTTTTTTTCCATCCTTTTCCACTGCTCCAACTTTCTCTCTCTCCAACCCCCCCCCCCCCTCTCCTCCCCTCCCCTTCCCTTCCCTCTTATCCTTTTGCATCCCACCAATCCCTTCTTCTATCTCCCAACATTGCCCCAGCTCTCCCCCTCTCCCCCCTCTCTCACGCTCAAAACTCTACCCAGATTTTGAACCTTATACCCACCATCTCATCTTCCTTTCATTCTACTTTGTTAACAATGTGGATCCCGTAATCTCAAAATCAATAATCGATTCCTGCTCAAACTTCAACTCGTGCATCGCCTTCCTCGGTTGCAACCTCCCACCGACCTCAAAGTATCCGAAGTCTCCTCCCTCTTCCAAATCGACCCAATCTCTCTCCTTAAATTCCCAGAGAATTGTTTCTTGTATTTAGGTTTATTCACATTTGACGGGCTTTAGATCCTAATTAATTTCATATAAATTTTGTAATCTTTTGTGTATAATGAGAAATTGATATTTGTATTGATTTTTTAAATCTTAATTATCTAATTTCTTGGGTTGTTGGCTATGGTTCTGTATGGATTGTGTGCTTTTATTAGGAATAAGTTAATAGGAATAAAAAAAATAATGGGGTTCACTTAAGATAAATAAATTTAATAAAAATGAAAAAATACAACGGAGTTCACTTAAGATTTCAAAACAAAATTATTAATATGAATGGGATAACAAATGTATTGCCCTCCCTTGAGATTACTAATTAAATAATTTAAAATTTAATAAAATACTATTAGCATAAATATACCGAAGATAAATAAAAGTATGATTTGTTAATGGAATTTTGGTCAGCGGAGATTTATTAATGAACTAGGTGGGAAAATATTGGAGATGAATTTTGTTAATGGAAGTTCGTTAAAGTATCCGGAGATAAAATATTATTAGCGCAATGGAAGTGTGAAATTAGGTGGGAAAGGGTAATTATAGGAGAGAGACTGAGGAGGATAATACAGTAATTTAAAAAAATAGGAAGCATGACATCATCCTTTTTTAACAATCAATGGGAATCAATGGTAGAATCAAAGTTGTCAATCTCGTACCGGCAGACGTATTAGTTTGTTATTGGTACGGATGGTACGTACTGGTACCGATGTGTCGGCGTACCGTTTCGAATTTATCGCTAAAATTAATATATATATTTTAAATAATAATTTTTAACAAAAAATTATACTAAACATAAAAATAAAGCATTATAATTTTAAAATAAATCACAAAACATAAAAGAAAGATGATTTTAACCTCAAATTATGTCTAATTATCCAAAAAATATATATTAATTGATTTTTAAATTTTTTTTAAATACATACTGGTATAGTACGGTATCGACGGTATTGCCTGGAACAACCCGAATCAGGTGGGAACACTTACCGAAACGGTACTCCGGTGTTTTAGTGTATAATTATGAGGGCGGAACGCACAGCCTAGTATGAGACGAGATTGACAACTTTGGGTAGAATTTAAAAGCACGGGAGTCATGAGAAATTATTTTGTAAAGCAAGAAAAGACAATGTAATTGTTAGAACCTTATTTAAATTTAAAGGGATATAAAGTTAAATAATATATATTTAATAATTATTTAAAATTGGACAGAAAAACAGGACGGGAATCAACGAATTTGCTATTAGCAAGGATTCCCAATAGGAACCGGGAAGGGAAACGCATGCTCGCCCAAACCATCCCCTCCCCCAAAACGACGTCGTTTTGGTGAACAAATTGTCCATGTGACAGTGGGTCCCAATTCTGCCCTTTTGTACTGCCTGCATTTGGAGACCCACAAAAAAGAACTTTTTGAAAAATGCTACTAACACACTCACCAAACACACCTGCAAACACACCCCCAAGCCACCCACTCTCTCTCCCACATGTGGCCCCGAATTCCTTCACCCCCACCCACCAACGTACAACCACCCTCTCTCTCACATTTTTTTTGTTTAAATTTTTATTTTTATTTTTAGTTTATTTATTTATTTATCTTTGTATTTATTAGTTTGACATTAATTTTTTTTATAAATTATTAATTCATCTTGATAAAAAAATAAAACAAGTAGTAATTTTTTTTGTTTAAAGGTAATTTTTTTATTAGAAACAAAAAATAAGCCTATACGTGAACTGTTTTGACTTTTTTTTAATGTTTTTTTAGTTTTTTAGTATAATTTTTTACTTTTTTAAAACGCCTCGTCGAGAAGAATTAATAACTAATAAAAAATTAATCAGTCAAACAAAAAATTAGGTTAAAAAAATTAGGCTTATTTATTAGAAACAAAGAATAACCTAAATTGATTTATTTTTTTTATGAAATTTTTTAATTTTTTAATTTTTGAATATACTTTTTTTTTTTTAAAAATATCTAGTCTAAAAGAATCAATAATTAATAAAATATTATTAAGTCAGACAAAAATAAGATCCGATTAGGCAAAACTAATCAGACTTAATTTTTTGTAACATGTAGTATAGTTTAATTAGGCAAAAATAAATTTGATTAGATAAAATTAATCAAATAAACTAATTATATTTGGAGAATTACACATACATGCAAGAAATAAATCTTTTTACAAACTAAACATATGAATATAACATGAAATAAGTTTTTTTACAACGAAAATATGAATAGAATACGTGACATGTTATTTTTTGCCTAATTGGACTTATTTTTGGTTTGATTTATTAATCTTTTATTAATTATTAATTCTTCTCGACGAGACATTTTAAAAAAGTAAAAAATTAATATTAAAAAATTAAAAAAATTCATAAAAAAATAAGTAAAAAAAGATCACGTTTAGGTTTATTTTTTGTCTCTAATAAAAACAAATTAATTTTAAACAAAAAAATTACTTGTTTGACTTTTTCGTCAAGACGAACTAATAATTTATAAAAAAATAATGCCAAAATAATAAAATACAAAAAAATTAATAAATAAAAAATAAAAAATAAAAATAAAAATCTAAACCAAAAAAATATGTGAGAGAGAAAGGGGGGGGGGGGGGGACTTGTTCGTGCGGCAGGTTGTTATTTCCTGGGGTTGTACATTGGTGCGTGGGGGGAAGGAATTGGGGGCCACGTGTGGGAGAGAGAGTGGGTGGCCTGGGGGTGTGTTTGGAGGTGTGTTTGGTGGGTGTTACTAACACCCACCAAACAAGAGGGTTGAATTCACTTTAAAAGAATTTAAGGTCTGAAGTTTTATTTTTTGTAACTAATTCCGTAAATCTATGTAGTTTCCTAAGTAATTTTTTTAGCTTATTATTAATTAAGGCTTTATTATATCGCTAGAACGACCCTCACAAATTGTGAATACTAATTTGTTAAGAATTAATCGGATTGAAGATCTATTGTCATCATTCGCTGGAATCGGAAGATCTATAAAAACTATTTATTAAAAATTTAAAATATAAAGTGTCAATGCAAATTTTGTTTAAAAAATTGTGCCAGTTAAAATTTTCAATTAGCTCTTAAACTGGTACAAAAATATTATGTACAAAATTGTAGGCGATTATTTGTTAATAGCCTATCATTAGAAATAATTTTTTAAAAATTCAATTTACTTTTTTTAGAATATGTTTTTGTTTTTATTTGAAGATATTTTGCAATTTTTTTATTTTACTCTCAAATTTTTACAGATTATTAATTCGTCTCGACAAAAAATTTCAAAAAAATAAAAAGTTATGAACTAAATTTGAAAACATTAAAAAAATAATAATCTAAATTTTTTTATATTTTGAACCAAATCGAATCCATTCCCTAACATAGAGCTCTCAAAATTTTCTACATGAAAGCTTAGCTATAATAGTTAGGAATTAAAAATTAATTTTATATATTTTTATACAAAATATTAAAAAATTAAAAAATGTAAATGATGCAAATAGTAAACATTCAAATGAAATCGAATGTTTTAACATTTTTCATGTATCATTTTTAGGGGTGAAGAAAAAACGATCAATCTGTTTTTTGTTCGGGTTGGTCGGTATGGTTTGATTTGGTTCAAAATAGATAGATTTTTTAGATTATTCATCTTTTGTTAATTGTTTTTTATTTTTCTAGAATCTCTCATCAAGAGAAATCGATAATTTGCAAAATCTTGAGAGGCAAAACAAATAAATTACAAAATATCTTCAAATAAGAAAACGATATTCTAAAGAAAAGTTAGTACTCCAAATCAGATTTTAAAAAAATTATACTTTGTCTGTTTCTAATAATAGTCTATTAATAAATAATCATTTATATTTTTGTGCATAATATTTTTGTACCAGTTTAAGAATAATTAAAAATTTTAATTGGCACAAAAAAATTAAAATTTTGCACCAACACTTTATATTTTTAATTTTTAATCTAATATTTTTTTGAGAAAAATAAAACTTCAAATCTTAATTTTTTCTAAGAGTAGATTCAATCCTTTTGTCAGTGAAAAGAGGGTCAACAAATGCATGTAGTACAAGAGGGTAGAACTGGGATCCACTATTTTGGGGGGGGGGGGGGGGGAGGGGGTTGTGGGGTTTGGGCAGGCACGTGGCTCTCCCTCCCGGTTTCTGTTGGAAATATTGCTAATAGCAAATTCCAGAAATCAGGTTAGACATATTTAGATCCGTATTCAACCCGTTGTTCGTTTTACAAAATTTATCATCAAATTCAATCCAATCTTTAAAACAATTCCAAAAGTCCAATTCAAACAAGCAACAAGGGAACCGATCAAATGAATTAGTTGGGACATGTGTCGGTTTCGGTTAAAATTGTTAACTGTGAGCAATGCCTTTTAAGAAACCGGTTCAGATCCCTTAAACATGTTTTGGACATCTGAACCATATAGGTGAGAATATAAATCCGGTCCAATCCACGAACTGATTAATATTGGACCGGACAACTTATTTCCCTAGTGAATTAGTTGGGACATGTGTCGGTTTCGGTTAAAATTGTTAACTGTGAGCAATGCCTTTTAAGAAACCGGTTCAGATCCCTTAAACCCGTTTTGGACATCTTAACCGAGAATATAAATCCGGTCCAATCCACGAACTGATTAATATTGGACCGGACAACTTATTTCCCTCATGAAAATAGGATGCTAGGGTTGCAAAGAGTTCAATCACTTCTAAATTTCCCTCCAGTCCACAAAAACCACTGCTTTCACCTCGCCAGGTCTCACTCTCTCTCTCTCTCTCTCTCTCTCTCTCTCTCCTCTGAATGCGACGATATTTTCTCTGTGATTTGTCTACCGCGTAGCAGCACTACTTTAATTATAAGCAGGTCGACACCTAGAGTTGTATATGTATCTTGTGCTTCTTGGGTTTTAATTTCTCTTTCTAATTGTAGTAAGAAATGGGGAAGCTCGGGAAGAAGGCAAGGAAGTTCGCAAAGAAGAATCTTCAATCAGTTCTTAAATCGAGACGAAAGACAAAGGCTTTGTTCAAAAGTAGATATTCTTCGAGTACGTGCTTCTCTGCAAAATACGTACACGTATTCACATACATTTATGTATGAATGTAAGATAATATACACGTACATGAATGTAGGACAGTTGGTGCACATAATTTATGATATATTTGTGCTTGGGTTAATTTATTCTGAAGATACTAGGCAAGTTGAAACTGAATAGCTATCAAATTAAATTATCCTGAAGCTCTAATTGCTTGTTTTCTGTCTAAACTTGAGGCTCCATTCTGGTAAGAATACATTTTGATTTGTTAGTCGTTGCCTAGATTTGCAGCCACTGGAAAAATTGACAAGCAGATATTATGGTCCACTTTTTTGTTTTATTTTTCTATGCTCCTTTTCCTCCAGGATTGATCCGAGTACACCTTTGGTTTATTTTCTTGCTTGAATTGTTGCTTTGAGCTTCCAGTTATTCAACTGGATTTATTTGTTTTATGGATACTATAAGTTACATTGATTTGATGCAGAAGACAAGAAGAATGTTGCTCAAGACCAAGTCAGGAATACAACAGTGCTCCCAAAAGAAAGGTAAGAAGGTGAAATTATTGCATCGTGATGCCATAAAACCATTTGAAGCCTTTTTTTTTTTGGCTTTGATATGTTCCCTGCCCTTTTGTTTTCTCATTAGAATCCCGTGTGGAGTCCACTATACTTGTGTGTATAAAAGCTTATCAGTTATTGGCAGTATTTGGTCCTCCACTTTTTTCTGTTGATATTTTCCTTGAACAGCTCAACTTTTCTTTCCAACTTTTTCTGAGCTTGTTTTAATCTGTACACACATAAGAGGATGTAATGGTGGTGTAAATATGCAATTCTTTGCCTTTAAATAATCTAGATATACAAATTATGGTGTGATTATGTGCCTTTAAATGACCTGGTACTTGTAAATTTATGTTAGTCCGTTGTAGTGCTTAGGGACCAATGCTTTGAGTTCTCAAGTCAGAATTTAGGAGTTGGATCCCTCTTCAGCTTGTTATTGCTGGTTTATCTGCTTTTAGCAGGATCTCTATCTAGTTGGTATCCACTTGCAAGCTCGTGTTGCCGTGCATCAAGCTTGTCAAAAGCAGGATCCTATATGGATCGATTTGGGGGACTCTGAGAGTGGATTGAGAATCATGGGATCCTAATTAAAAGACTAATTACTTGTTTTTTGATAAATCAACACCTCAAAATACACAAAGAATGAGCGTATGCTCCTCCTTCTCACTTCACACAACACCCACCCCAACCCGCATGTGCAAACGTCTCTCTCTCAGATTTTTATGATTTTTAGCAAGACTGTTGGGCTTCGCTAGAGCCATTTAAAGTTGAGATCTATTTGCTGCTTAAACATGGGTTTCAAACAACCTTGCTGTGTAATCTCTCATTTCTAGATTGTATGTGACTCGTCATAGGCAGCAAACCTCAGAGTTCATTGTTTCTTGATGTATTCTTCCTTCCTTCCTGTTTCTGGACTGGCTATTTTTTCTATGAGTTGGTTGGCACCTATTGGTTGTGAGTGGGGTATTAACTTTGCAGCTTACTTGTGACATGTCGTTCACCTTTTTCCAGAGACTATTGGCATTCTGGGCCACTAGAATGAATTATAACAGATGAACGTCAGTTTATCTGCTTCCAGGAGTAATTTTAAGTAGTGAACATCATTGCTTCACTTTGATAACACTGAAGTTTCCAATCTAGGGGTTTCTGTCGTTGATGAATTTGTGCTTTCCACAGAAAATGAGTTCTTTTTTCTTTGAGGCTTGTCACAAGTTCGAATCCAGTGTACATATAGCCATCAGCCATCTCGATTCTTGTGCAGAATCTGCAGATATTACTCATTTTTCAACGGGACTGAATTTTGTAGATGGTTCTGCAATGTACTTGCATGTTAAAGAAAGCTAAAGCAAATTACCTTTAGCATGAAATGCATCTGAATCTGTGAGGGATGGTATTAATCTTGTGGTCATAAATCAGTTCTCTGAAAATAGTTATCGTTTCCAGGGACGTTGAAGCTGAAGAGTTTGAAGATATATCTCTTGATGAGATATTCATTGAAGACAACAGTGGTGCTGTTGAAGATGCTTCAGACAGTGATGGATTTCTTTCAGAGGTTTTGAACTAGATTATGATAGAAACATCTGTTGTTTTTTGTTTCACTTGTTTTCTGTATTGGGCTCTTCTGGAATGCTTATATGTTTTAGCTTCAGGACTCAGGTTATCCACATGTTACTCAAAGTCAAAATGAGATCAAGTTAGAAGGTGATGTCATTGTTGTCAATCCCTTGAACTCTTTCTGATTAAGCCTTCCTTTTCCTTCCCTTATCCTCCTGTAAGCTGCTGACCCTTTTCTATCTGTGTTTCGTGAATATTACAACGTAGATGCAGATAACAATGATCTTATTGGCCTATCAGTGCACAACAGTAAAGTTAGCGAGGAACTTGCTGTGCAGAAGAAAAAACTGAATAGGTTGAAGAAGAAGGTAATTCTGTCTGCGTCACTATACCGACTGTTGAAAGAATGATACTTGTGTTGGATGTCTGTAATCGTACTTTTTCCCTACAACATTGTGAAGAGTGATGCTTTTACCTTACCAGAAACTGCAGCTGGGTCCAACTGAAAACAGTATTAAAAAGGGCACTAGATTTGGTGGCTTTGGAAATGTGTCCCCACCATGTGCTTATTAATGGACTCATGCAGGCATGATTACCTTGCAAAAAAAGACTGGTGTATCCTTCTTGTGCTTCTTTTCAGTCTACTACCTCATAAAGTCGTCAGGCTCTTTGTCCACATTAATGATAACCAAGCAGTAGGAAAAGACTTTGTTGGGATTGTCAAGGACCCTTGAACACATAGCTCGTCATAGATGGGGTTAACTTGATAAGGTGCTAGTACCTTTCATGTATTTGTATGTTTGTAGTAATTATGTACAAGTAGTTATAAGAAGTGCATAAAAATTTACAGTTGTATGTAAAACTATGTACGGTGGTGTTTTCTTTGTTTTATATTTTAAAAGTACAGGAAAAGCAAAGTGATAGCTCACTGGATGCAATTTCCTACTGTTTTATACCTAAAGTGGGCTTCCCCTTTCTTGTTACATGTCATGCATTTGCAAGTTAGATACTTTTCAGTCGCCCCCTTTGGCGCATTTCTAGTCTCCTGATAACTTATATCTGGTGTTCTTGACATCAAATTTGCATCAAGCTTTAAATTCAAATGGAGTTGCCCAAACATAAAAAATTTGTATCAGGTGTCTGTCTTATACTCTTAGTTGTGTTTGATTCTTTATTTATCAAAGCAATTGTGATTGGAAATGTCAGGACCGAGAGTTTGCTAAGTTCTTGACAAGCTATGAGAAGGGCCTTGAGGTGTTCCGAGATGAAGATATGGTAAGCTATCTAGTGAATCTGCATTCTAAAGTGCCAGTGGAAAAATTATTGTTGATCTTGTGATGCTCTAATTTAATGATTTCACAGCAGTTTCAATTATTTGCTTTGTAACTTGGGCAGACTAAATAAACAAGAACCTCATTCTATTTGTTTGCTAGTTTTTGGATGATATGTCTTGATTCAATATGCTTACTGTGTGATAGGATTGTGATGAGGACGGAACAAGTAATCACAGTATGCAGCTAGTGGATGGAAATAGTCCTGTTTTGACAACTTCTGTCATTGATTCTTGGTGTCAGCGAGCTAAAGAGGATCATAATGAGTCTGTCCTCATTAGTCTTTTGAATGTGTATCGTGCTGCATGCCATTATGGAGCTGAGTCAATTAGCGGTCGTGAGGCTGCATCATGCCAAAGAAATCAGAATGGAGAGACTTTCTGCAGCATATTGATGTTCATGCTTCGCGAGGCTGATAATATATTTCGGGGTCTGTTGAAAATGCCTTCTTCAAGTAACAAGAAAGACATCCTTTTGGAGTTGAAAGATACTTCTAGGTGGAAAAGGCTTAGGCCACTCGTCAAGTCTTACCTGAGGAGCACATTATTTCTATTGAATCAGGTCAATGACTCTGAGATACTGGCTTTCTCCTTAAGCCGATTGAAAGCTTCTATAGTATTTTTTGCTGCTTTCCCACCGTTACTGCACAGGCTGATCAAGGTACTTTACTAGTGAATACTGGATGCTAGACAGATTCCAGTCGTAATGTTATTTGTTGGTAGCAAAATTGCATATAGAAATGCCTTCCTCGACTCTTATGTATGTTAGCTCTTTCAATGGAATTCTCGTGAAACATAAATAAAAAATGTTGCTATCCAAAAAAGGTTATAAAAATGTTTCTCCATGCTTTTTATGAAACCCTATGAAGTTTCTTACTGATAAGTAGGGTTGTCTTAGATCTGATTCTAATACATGAGACTAATCCAGTGATGCATCAATAAGATCCAAAAACGAGTCAAGAAAATCTTCTTTATTTCCGATTAAAATTGTTAGCTTTTGAAAATGTACACTTTTTACAGGCACTTTCCGATCAGGTGTTCTGAAAATTGCATTATTTTATGCAGGCTACAGTTCAGTTGTGGGTGTCTGGGGAAGAGGTTCTATCAGCATCTTCCTTCCTTGTCATAAAGGATGTGGCTGTTGTATTTGGCCCTGAGTACTTTGACATTTGCTTAATAAGGACATATAAAGCCTATATTGCTCAAAGCAAAGTTCTGGACTTCATCAATAAAAAACATAGGCAGTTCTTGGGGAGCTCATTTGTTGAGCTATGCTCCTTAGATGTGAATAAATCATGCAATAAGGTTTTTCTGTCTATTCAGCAACTTGCCAAGATATTGAAGCAGGGTCTACGGACAAAGAAGAAGGTATGCATTAATTGTGGTTGTCTTGCTTTCTGTTTCATTGGATCCAGACATTAACATGCTGTCCTTTTCTCATTATCTATTTTTGACGTTTGTGGACAGGAAGCACTCAAGAAAATATGCAGTTGGGAGTACGCAAACTGCATTGATCTCTGGGTTATGTTTATAGCTACTAATATACATGATTATGATCTTCAGCATATGCTTTATATGATGATTCAGCTTATAAATGGAGTAGCTTGCCTTTTTCCAGCACCAAGATATTTCCCGTTAAGATTAAAGTGCATTCAGTGGTTAAATCTTCTTTCCAGTTCGAGTGGGATCTTCATTCCTATTGCTTCATTAGTGTTAGATGTTTTGGAATACAAAATTGTTGAGGAGGGTGGAAAACCTGGAAAGGCCTTCAACTTTTCCTCAGTTTTGAAGGTCAGTTTTTTTACTACTTGCTCGTCTTCTCTTATTCAAGAACTAGACCCTCCTACTAAATAGTCATCTTGATGTTAACTTTAATTAATTCGAAATCAATGTTTGATGCAGTTGCCAAAACATTGGTTAAAATCACGGAACTTTCAAGAGGAATGCGTTTTCTCTGCTGTTGAACTACTCTCTGTGCACTTCTTCCAGTGGAGCTACCACATCTCCTTCCCTGAACTAGCAACTATTCCCCTTATCCGCCTGCGAAAGTTTCATGAAATAGCAACCACTGAAAGTTTGAAGCGTGTGGGGAAGCGTCTGATTGATCAGGCATGTGCCCTGGACATTTTTTTAATTAGTTGGTTTGCTTATTTATATTTCGGGTTTGTCTTTTAAGGTCAAAGTTATTTTTTTGTAGGCCTAGCAATTGGATTTTTTGGACTGACTCTCCTTTAAATGTATGTAGTCCCACTAATTGTTACCTTCCAAATTAGTATATAGCCTCTCCACTTATTGTCAATTGATTTTGAGTTGGATGCTAGCTAGACTTCTGGAGGTTTTTAGACAAGACTCTTGATTGGTTGTTCTATTGGTTGTGCCTTAAGTGTACATAACTTTATGGAGATCCCTATTTGATGGATCCTTTGTTTATCTCTCGGTGCGCGAGCAAGTGGTCCCACGTGCGGGGGAGTGTTAGAGCTCTTCCACATTGAATGTATACAGTGTGAAAAAAACGGCTTATAAATATGGCATAAAAAGATCAAGTCTTATTCCTTCCAAATATGGACCATGAATATGCTTGACAAACATGGTCTGGGTCCTGGGCTACATTATTGTTGCTTGGAAAGTACAGTGTATGATTAAGTTTGTAACAGGTCGGTGCCAGTCAAACTCGGTACTAAAAACCTTATCATCTACCGGTCTGTGAAGCTTGGTCTGCAAATGGCAATTGCCTATAGATACTCCTGTTTGTGGGCTTGGAATTTTTTAGTTGATCTACTTATCCGGATGCTTTGGTCAGAGGGCTTCAATCTCGTTACCATTGAGTGGGCTGATCTTTTCAGGATATTGGGCCGCAATTTGCTCACTGAAGTTGGACGATTAGATATTGGCACCTTTTGTTGTTTTTGTAATACCTGATCATATGTTGTTCCATTGAATGCAATGAAATATTTCATTAAGGTAATAAGAATGGGCATAACATATGATATTATGGCATACAACATTGGGTACTATTTGTTAATGGCCCAATGGTTGATAGATAACATTGTGATATATTTTATATAGACGTTTATGTAAGTAAATTTGTGAAATTTATTGAGTATTGAAGTTTTAACTTTTTCAGCCGTATTAGCACTAAAACCAATTTTCTGGTGCTGCAGATGGAGCAGAATATTGAGTTTGTCCAGAAGAAAAGAGATGAGGTAGCCTTTTCACCAGATGATCAGCAATCTGTTGAATCATTTCTGCAGGTCTGCATTATCTTTTTAACGGCCAGCCAAGTTATCTTTGGATTTGACGAGTGTAACTTTTTCTGATTTAAATGAATGGTTTTTGCACAGCTTGAAAAGGGCACTCTCAATGCTCCTTTTACTCAGTATTACAAAAGTGTCATGCAAAAGGTGTTTTCAAGGAATATGACTGCTAATGGAGTTAACAGGTGCAGTTTATTTGTTTTCTTCCCTATCTTATGTCTTACTAAGCATCTTGAATTATATGTGAGCTGAGCATGAGAATAGTCCTGATGGCTTATCAAACTGTGTTTGTTTTGCAAATGCAATGTGGACCAAGAAATGAACTATGGGCTGAGGGTTGGCATGGTTGAATTATTATAATGCTTTCTGTTGCAGGTGGCACTTATTTTGTTTTTTTGTTTTTGTTATCACAGTCAAGTTCTTTTTTGAGCTTGTTAATGCTTGTTTTTGTGCAAGTCAAAATCTGGCCGAATTTTGTCTGGCTTTACATCATCAAAATGTAGCCAGTATTACTAGGTAGAATATAAAACCTGTAATTGGATGGTTGTACATTCAGCAGGGACCTTGGTCGGGTTAATTTGGTTAATGTAGTGTAAAAACCTGCATGATTTCAAGACATTGAATGTGGAGGACAAGGTGCGGTGCGTGTTCACGTTATCCCAAGTAGGAGGCAGATTCTCTTACAGGAGTGCAAAAGAAAGTTAAGAACCCAATGTGCTATGTACCCTACCTTTTTATTCTTCCATATTTTGAATATCAAAATTCAAGTCTTTATTTGGTCATAGTTTTTGATGTTTCATCTGGAAAGTTGTGTCTCTGGAATGTGCCTTTAGAAACAAAAAGCGGCTTAATTCTTTTCATGGGTAGTTGCCTATGTAATAAGGCTTCTACTTGCTGTGAACTTGCTTTCTGTGTGACCTAAGTCATTACAACATGCAAATTTTGTTGATGCATAATGCTAGATGGCAAAAGCTTGAGTTCCATTCTTAGTAAAGCCTTAGCGTGTTCTTCTTATATTAAATTTGGCTTGTCTGTACTTTTCTTTCCTGGATCGAACACCCTTAATTTAAAACTGAACTTTCTTTCATGGCACATTTGCTTCTTTATTCATGTTTTCATTAATCGTACGCGGTGATAATATTTCTGCAGTTCCCTGGAGCATAAGAAAACAAAGAGAAAAAGAGGACTTATTACGAGCAAAGGGGTAAATGGTGTCGATAGCGAAGAAAATGCAGAGAGAAGTTCTGGGCCTGCTGATGGTGGAAGAAATGGGTCTAAGGGGAAGAGAAGATGATGAAAATGGATCTTGCTGTCGATCTTTTCTGATCCTTCAGTAGGAACTCGAGAAAACGACAAAATTTTGTGGTGTTTGAAATTTTTGTGGATGTATCCGGAGCCTCATTTACGCATTTATAGAAAATTTATGTAATCAATATGTACCCCAACTTCAGCAGTTTCCCTGATAGAATAGCAAAGCGTTGTCAACTCGTGCCTCTTGTTTATGAGTTACAAGGTTCGGCATTTAAATTAGCCGAATAATTTTTGACTATTTAGTTTCAGTTGGAAGATAATCATAAGTTTATGTGGTTACTCTTTGACTCTTCTTTAACATATACTACATAAGTTCAAACTAAACTGGAGTTACCTTTTTATTTAGAACAATTTGTCTCGTACTCATCTCAGCCCACCCTACAACCTGCTCCACTCCGGTCCATGGCAACCTCTATCTCCACCGTTTGATTTCTGAGAATTTCTCCCACCCTTTCATCTTGTCTCCCACCCTTTCATATTGTCTTCCCCATTTGCCTATAAAAGGAATCTCCTTCCTTCATCTAAAGAGATCCCACAGTCCCACCCTTTATTTATTTACAAATTCATCTTATTATTAAGTGATTTTTGTTATTAGTCGAGCATGAATTGCCATAAGTATACTCTGATTACATAAACAATAATTGATTGTTGATATCAGGGTGTCCCGTAAATACCCAAACGTTAAACACACTGATAATGTTATACGATTGTAGTTTTGGATATATTCCTTGTGGAAATATTATGCGTGTCTTATAGTTGTGATGCAACATGAGCCGAATTTTGACTTTAACCAAATGGTGTGATAAACCTAAGTTTTGTATTACCCACACGCTATAATTTAGTCGTGTCATGCATTTAGCCAAGTTATATCTAGTTTTATCATGCCATTTAATCTAACGACTTTCTAGCGTAAATTTTAAATTTATATTGTTCTAGTACGGTAACAGTAGGATACAAGTTAGAGATAGTATATTGATTGAAAACATGACAATTGAAAAACGATATGGTTGGAGAGCAGGGTGGTTGGGAAGTATTAGTTAGTCAGGTTGTCGGGATTATTATCGTTCGGGAGCACCATACTTGACTTCATTGATGTTAGAAGTGCTGATTCGAAATATATGACGAGGTCAGTGATGTTAGAAAAACCTATTCGAAAATAATTGACAAGGTCATTCTTAGAACAATTAATAGAATTATATGACGTGACCATACTTTAGAATATTTGATTTAAGTCTATGACTCATATATAGAATGTTGGAAATGATATTTACTGTGATAATTACTTAATTACGCTATTTCGATTCAAAACATGTATTTATTGTTACTATACTTATCTTATCACATTATTATACCTTTATTGTTTCTATGCTTATCTTATCACATTATTATATCTTAAATTATTTCATACTTTGTATATTGTATATCATGTTATTATGCTAAAACATTCAAAAGGAAACTTAAGGATAGGGTAACTTATTAAGTGTCAAAACTTATAGCGCAACTTCCTCCTGTCCATGGTGTTTCATAACCAGATATCAATAACAACAGAGCTGGACCAGATGATACACCGTATATAACGCCTATTTCGATGAAGACACGATGAAGCCATAGTTCACCAAGCTTCATTTAGACTACTCTTACTTTATTTTTAAATACTTTTTGGATGTAAAACGATCTCTTTTGAAATGTATTTTGACTATCTCCTCTATCAAAATCGTATTTTAATATAATGATAGTGTTTAGTCATTTTACTCTTTTATTAACGTATTCGAAATTCGGGACATTATAATTTTCTTGAAAAACATTTCGATATCAAAGACTTTCCAAAAAAATTCAGTGGCCAACCCTGCCACGTCTTGCCCAGCTACTGTTCAGGTCTTGATGAAGGCGTTCGCTTGGCCGTAGAGGTGGCGTCCACACCAACACAAGTATATAACGACCTGATTAGCCCGCACAACCCCTTGCCTCTGCTCACCTTCTCATCACCACCACTCAACCGAAACAACTCCGCCGGACTCCGCCGCCTCTGCCTGCTCCTGATGTCACTCAGTTCCATCTCCATCGGCAACCTAACCAATCCAAACAACATCAATTGCCACCGTGGCTTCACCGCGGCCGACAGTATCGAGACTCTCCCGACGGAAAATCCACGCTTTTGGCCTCCCTTTGCCACCTTATTATACCCACATTTGCGCAATGAAACAGAGTTACTGGTTCTGCGAAAAAACGTTGAATTCCACTGGAAAAATCCACTCTTTTTGGGGTTTTGTTTCTGGGTCCTGAGATTTTGGGTGGTATGAGAGATTGATTCCTGTAAAGGAAAGAGCTTTCCGCAGAATACTATGTTTTGATGAACAGGGAAAGTGCTGGAATTGCTCCATTCTTCGCAGAAGAACTCGAAATCTTGATCGGATGAAGATGATGATGATAACCTTTGATTTTGTTTCCACAGGTTCTCCCACTCAGCCGCGGCGGCGGAGGCGGCACTGTATATTGGCAGATCGCAGAAAGAGAGAGTCTCCTCTGATTCTTCTAATTGGTCTAATTGCATGTCAGGATCATTATCTTTTTCCTCCATTGATTTCTGGAAAAAATTGTTTGCAAGAAACTAGTAAGTAGGATCACTGATGAGAGAATTTATATTCAGAAATAGATTGTTATGAGGAATTGGAGATACCCAATGATATGCATACATATATAGTAAAAATTTAAGGTAACAACACTTTTTTAGATTAATATTAGACCAACATCTAAACTCTTTATTTTTGATTAAATTTTAACGATTCGAACCGTTCAATGTTTTTAAAACACATTTTTAAAGGTACCTTCGAGAAATTAGCTCAAAATATTACCAAAAAATACTTGATCCAAACAGTGATCCAAACAGTGGTTCAAAATGCTGACAGAAACTGTTTTATGAGCCACTGCTTAGATTAAGTTCTTTCGATAATATTTTGAACTGATTTTTCGCGAGTACTCTTAAAAATATATTTTAAACACATTGAACGGTTCGGATTGTTAAAATTTAATCAAGAATGAAGAATTTCGATGTTGGTCTAATATTAATCTAAAAATATATTGGTGCATGTAATTTTTCCCATATATAGACATATATTACATGTCCTATGATATGGGTTACTTGCGCGCGCAAAAGAGAGAGAGAGAGAGAGAGAGGGAGAGTCAAGGGCTTGTCACTGAGGCTGCTATTGTTCGGTGGGACGGCTTCTAGATGAATAAAAAATTTAAGGGATGGATCTCTCCGGTTCGTGAAAGGGACGGGCGGCTTGAAATGCGATACTGATATTCGCTTAATTACCAATATATTTTTTTTAAAAATACTAATCACAGCACATTATGGCCCTATTTGGGCTGTGGTTTTTATGTGTTTATTTATTAAAATTTTTTTCGTCCTTATTTGAAATTTTTTTGCAATTTTTTGTTTTTCATCAATTTTTTTTGATTTATTGGTTCATCTCGACAAGAGCTTTCAGAAAAGTTATCAATCATCGGCTACATTTGAAAAAAGTTCAGAAAAGACAAAAATAAATAAAAAAACAGAGTTTTTTGTACTTATTCGTCGTCTTTAGTGACTTTTTTTTAACTTTTGGACACAATTTTATACTCATTAGATTCCTTTCATCAAGACGGACCAATAAACTACAAAATATTGAGATTTAAACAACAAATGCAAAAAAAAAATGAATAAAGACAAAAATGTTGAATAAATATAAACTAGAGGCCAAATAGGGCATATGTAATGAATAATGTATAAAAAATATATTGATATCTGTAAATTATATATTGATATTTATAAATATGTATTGGTATTTGTAAAATATGTATTAATAATCGTATTTGTTTGACATTTTATGTATATTATTTATCGTTAATTAAACGATGATTAACAAGATTCTATTTTAAATGTTTTTTTATTGTTTTTAAGATATTGAATATTTGTTCAATAATTTTTACATTTTTTTACATTATGTATCTAAATTTTTTAAGAAAATTTGATTGTGTTGGATAGTGTTAGAATAAAATTGTTTGGAATAAGATAGTGTACTATTTTAAAGAGTTTGTACATAGTCAAGTAAATAAGATCATTAATTTTATAGTGTATTGGATATTTTTATTGTGTCGCGGGTGTCTTTTGTAAGTTTAAATTTTAATAATTAAATAAGTAGCTAAGTATGTTTAAAAATAACATAAGACAAATACAACGATTATTTTGTAAAAATACAATTTAATTTAATATACTAACGGGCCTTTTTTTAATTAATTTTTTTGTATCACTGTGTTTATATCGTATTGTACTCGAATCTCATATAGGTATGCATGTTTCATAGAAAGGGTTGGTCCAATTTAGGCATTTATGGGCCTTCAAAGTTTTATTTTGATGGAAAGAATTTTTTATTTTTTAGAGCTCGCCGATAAACACATATATGGTGAGAAAATGTGTTTCAAACTTGTGCACAACTTGTTGCACATGTTTTTCTTAAAATAAACATATTTCAAAAACATGCAAATTTTATTCAATTAACAATAATTTTTGACACAACCGATATTCTCAATAAATTTAAAAAGTGAATGAATTCGATCATCAAAATAAATTGAAGAAGATCTATAAACACTAAATTCAAACAGTCAATTCTCTTTTAGAGACATAAGAGCAGTCATACTAAGCATATGAATCTATACTAGTATATTACACCCTTTTAGGAATCGCGTGTACTATGGGAGTTGTGGTGTAATTTTTTGTTCCGCGCGTGTAGTATAGACAAAACGATATAATTTTATTTTTTTATTTTTAAAATTATATTATTTTAATTTATCACACATTCTTTTATGAAAATGCATAAGGATCAAAACGATATAGAAGAAAACAAAACAATAATTTTGCTTTGTCGGGGCCTTGGAGAAAAAGCATATATAAATTAAGCAATGTGAAACTCTACTCTAAAGTCTAAAGTTTGTCTTCCCAATTATTTTTCAAACTGTTTTTATTCTAGAAGATTGTAATACAAATTACTTAAAACATTATTAAACAAACTTATAGAAAATGGTAGGAGAGTGGTTGGGATGTTTCCTGGTTAGGTGGGGAAAGCATACAATAACTGGCCGCCACGTGTTGACTTTATGGGTTGTGTCAAAAGCAGGAGCGGGAGACTACCCCACCCGTAAGTAAGGAAGAACATATAGAGAGTATTTTGTTAAGGTAAATGGGTTGTAGGTACGAACTCCTGGTGTTTTAGATTCGACTTTTCTTCTGGACCTCGTCAAAACTCATCAACCCAACCAAGTTTATTCTCTACATCAACATCTTAATGACTAATTATTCTCTTTTTGACTAATTTTATCCCCTCTAGTGATAAAATATACAAAAATACTAAAGACACACTACTTTTGCACATCACTTAAAACTATGTAGTTTTGTGTTGAAAAAAAATCATATTTGTTTTTGATCCATATCGCTAAAAACATCTTTGGATCTTCGTTAACATAAAACGACGTAGTGTTAAAATGATGTGTTAAAATGATGTATATGTAACACTCTTGATATACATAATACCCCAAATATTACATTCGGAATCTAATGAAGCAAATGAATGAATCCCTAGTAGCCACATCCTTTTTATAAACAGTAGCTTCACTTTGCGGATGAAATTTGAATTATTTTGTCTTGTTATTTGTTTTCCTTCGTCCACACACAAAACCTACGTTTTAAATTCACAACAACAAATAAGATTGTGAACCAAAAAGATTACACTGCGAATCAGATTGATGGACTATTTAATAATTTAACAAAAAAAATAAAAACCAGGTAAAATTATAATTTCCCATATTCTAACAAATAAGGGAGTTGGCAAAAAAATAAAAAATAAAAAATAAAAAATGAAGCCAAATGCACAATTTATTCCAGAGAAATCACAAGGAAAAAAAGCAAAAGGAAATGACATCGAAAAACGACAATTAGCTTCACTCGTAAAAATATTACATTCTCTCTCTCCCGGCATTAGCCTGGTAGTAAGTTGCAAAATTCAGGCCTTTTTTGGGACACAAAGCCGCTGGCGGAAATCGTCCTCCATGAACGGAACACCATCTCTCAACTTGATCTTTGGTTCCCAACCTAACAACTCTTTGGCCTTGCTTATGTCTGGCTTTCTCTGCCGAGGATCATCCGGTGTGTTTTCCACGCTTATGATCTCCACCTTAGGATTGATTATCTGTAACATCACAAATCATCAGTTCTATTTACGAGGACAACACCGAGGCTTTGTTTGGTTCGTGGATTTATCCAAAAAAAGAACGGCCTGTATTTCTATTTGCAAAAATTAAATTTCTTTTTCTTCATTATCTTGCCGTTTTCCTCCATAAGTTTCTTGAGAAATCTATGATCCAAGAACGGCCTACGTCTAAAACGGGGAAGTTTTGAACTAACCTCCTTCACAGTCTCGGCGAGTTCAAGCATTGTAAATTCACCTAAAACAACAAAATCAATTCAGCACACTATCCATAGATTATCGAGCACCATAATCCCGTGCATTGAACAAGTAGTAGTTATTGACCTGGATTGCCTATGTTAATTGGTCCGGTATGTTCTCCTTCCATAAGTCGAATAAGGCCATCAACCTGCCAATTTGAACAAAGAAAAACCAAAAAAAAAAAACACTACTTTTAGAACACAGTTTCAGTCGACTGAATGGTTGGTTATCTATACTCTCACATACCATGTCAGATACATAACAAAAGCTCCGAGTTTGTGTCCCGGGCAATTGAACAGTCAAAGGTTCATCACTGCATAAATGGGCTTCAGTAAGAAATGGATACCATTTGAAAGTTCAGTGAACAAAAACCTCAACTAAATCTGCCCTGAGTATAGTAACTACGAACATAGATGATTGGGACTGTGCCTATGTAAAACAAGAATGACATAAGGGGCTTGGGCGACTTTTCATTCAACAAGGTTTAGTAATAGAGATTACCGGATTGCTTGAGCTATGAAATTGCTGACAACTCGGCCATCATCAATGTTCATGCGGGGCCCGTAAGTATTGAAGATCCTGGCAATCCGTATTTCTGTTCACCGTTTTGTTACAGTAAGAACTTGCATCAGACTATAGTCTATGCTACTAAACAGAACCTTTGTTTCCCAAGGTGTCGTTCGGGGGGGGGGGGGGGGGGGGGGGGGTTGGGGAGAGAGAGAGAGAGAGTGCATTTTACCTATTCCATGCTGCCTGTGGTAATCAAACATCAAAGTCTCAGCCACTCGCTTCCCCTCATCATAACAGCTCCTAACGCCTATGGTAAACATTGAGAAACATCAATATTGTCTATGTTGCAAAAAATCTCAATCGCTCGTAATTACAGTATTTTATTTAGGAAGGAACCTATTTTGCTTACCGTAAAGTAACATTGATGGGGGAAATAATAATCAGCTTACATAAATATATCAAGTTCTAGACAAGTACTGACGACAAATTAATGCAAGCACATCTTCCAGGGGAGTAATTATCTGGAATAAGAATGTTTTTACTGTGAATATACCTATTGGGTTAACGTTGCCCCAGTAGCTCTCAGTCTGGGGATGCTCAAGTGGATCTCCGTAAACCTCAGAAGTTGATGTAAGTAAAATCCTGCCATTGTGATAAATTTTGGTGAATTGATAATTTGGTTAAAATTTGGAAACACAAAAAGTGGAAAGAAAGGCTACCTACCTTGCTCCAACTCGCTTGGCAAGTCCCAACATGTTCAATGTCCCCATCACATTTGTCTTAATTGTCTGTCAAATACCATCTATTGATTACAAGTGGGACAATACTGAACTTCATTATGCACATTGAAAGCACACTTTTTGGGAAGTCTAAGAAGAGAATAACTTCGGTAAACGAAGCTGAATCCCTTTGTTGAGATAGACATGGCACATTATCAAGCAAAGAAGCAATAGTGAAAGCGATTATGACAAGCAGGTTGGAGAACAGTTGCAATTGAGGGTGTGTGGCTTTAGGAGAGTTTTGGGCAAAAACAAGAATGTGGGAACAAAATGAAGGCTTCATAGGAAACAGCTTTGACATAACTAGCATAAACAAGAAGGTAATTCTCTATCTTCACGAGTAAAAAGAAAAAGAAACATGAGAGAGAGAGAGAGAGAGAGAGTAATCCCCAACTAGAAACATAGCCATTACTATTTGATTTCGTCTCCACAGCATACCTTTACAGGATTGTGTTTGTAGAAAATTGGAGACGCAGGACAAGCAAGATGATATATCTGATCAACTTCAAGAAACAATGGCTCTGTGACATCTGCAACAGAGAAAAATAGAATATGAGAAGATGAACTTAGATTTAAGCACAATGAAGAACATGGTGAAAAAAGTTAAATGTATTGAGTTCATCAGAAATGAGATAAATGCAGATTATTAGATTAAGCTTTTACTGGACTTACACAAGCTTGTGATATGCTACGTAACCAAACTTGAATGCAGCTAGGGTGTATCATGTACACATAACAATAAGTACCAGGTAGTTTATGTAATTTTGTTCTTCAACAGAACATTTTCCCAACAGATTAAAGCTGACATTCTTCTAGCTCTTACAAAGTAGAACATGTCCTGGCGGTGCAGGAAGGATATGAACTTTTTTCAATTAGTCTCTTCACATTCCCATTTCTCTCCAACATTCATTTTTCTTGTAACCACGGCCACTTATATCAAGTATCGGAAAAGGCAAGAAGTTCAACCAAACTCTCACTATCGTTTAATGCCACGAACAGAATAAATCATCAATTTTAGAAAGTTTAGAGCAATTATTAGTCCCATCATTTTAGGAACCTTTTAGGAGTAGAACTAACAAAAAACAAATTACTTCAATGTGGGAACTCTGAAAGGAAAATCCAATTAGTAGAGAAGTTCATTTAAGAGAATTTACAAGTTATAAGACAATGGCATACCATGACGAATAAGCTCAAATCGTGGATGACCAATCCATTGTTTTAGGTTGTCCTTCGAGCCAGTAAAGTAGTTATCCACAACAATAACCTGAGCCAGTAAAACATGAATCATACAAAAGGCAAATGAATAGTGGCTTCCCATTTGATCTTACGGAATGCATGTGTATGCATTAACTAGCTGCTTCGAATGACAAAAAAGCTCTCTCTATCTACAGAACATATACATACACTCCAGCAACTGGAGAACCTCCATTAGAAATTTAATCCCCTGTTTTCTTTCGTAAGGAAAGGATAATGCCGAAAGGTGCATACCTCATTCTTTTCATTTTGCATCAACCTATCAATTAGATGAGAGCCAATAAACCCAGCTCCTCCAGTAATCAAAATCCTCATGTTAGCCTGCAAGTAACATTGGAAGCATCAAAGGAAAAAGTAAAAGAGGAGTACTCCATATTAATACAAAATTTAAGGATACATATAACTCGGGCGAAAAAGGAAATATCAATCAGAAACATATTTGTACTTAACTTTCTTCTCTAAACAAAATACAAACTGGGGGAGGAGAGCAAAAATACAGATAAAATTGCAGGGTTTATCTTATATCCTAATGGATTATCTCTAGATGCAAATCTTGATTACGATGCCTTAAACAAATCGTCTCATCCTCAAATTTGCATCGACCATCAATACATAGCCAGTCCACCAAAGAGAGGTTTTAGTGGCTCACATTACTGCACACACATTTTTGGTAGAGATCCGAATTCATGACACAGGACTCTCTCTCTCTCTCTGTGCACAAACTAATGTTCTCCGTGCAGAATGACACCATCTCAGCACAACTTCCGAAAAATCTTAAACTAAACCATATTTATGTAAAGATAGTATCTTAAGATAATTCATCGGTGTGTGTCAACTCCCTACATTCGGGAAATACCTGTGAAGCAAGCATTTTTCCCATACCAGAGGGGTTCAGATAAGACGGCTATGTTATTGAGGGTCACCCGTGAAACGCAGATGAGTTCCATTTTATTGTGAAAACAATTCATCAGTACTCAAAATGTTAAGGCCACAGTGAAATTGCTTAGGGAGTTCCCAACATGTCCGGATCTGTGTACACAATCTGTGTACACAGCACTGCTCAAAATGTTTTACCATATGCAACCGGAAGGGGTCAGATTGTAACTCTAACAGAGTTGCCTCAAAATATAAATGAAAACCCTAACTATAGACAAAGATCAGAAGTTAAATACAATGTAGCTCCCCATACCAAATAAGATTGCATATTACCTGGAAAAATTTGGCACTTCGCAGTGGAGATGGGTTTGGTGGGGGTTTTGTTGTTTGCCCATTGGAAGCCATTGATGATAATATCCCTTGCTAGCAGTTCAAAATCTAATTCACAAAAACATTAAAAAAAAAAGCCACGGATCAAACAATTACTACTTAACACCACCATAATTTTTGACCAAAACTAAACCGCGGGCTTCAAATCAAATCAGAAAATCAGAACCCGAAATTCAGAATGAGTCAAAATCACAGCGGAATCGGAAAAGGCAAATTAGAAACAATAAATCAGGGTCGAATCACTTGATATTACCAACAAAAAATAAAAAGAACTTGTCAATACCGGAATTTTGTTCGGGTATAGGCAAATTGTAAAAGATTAGAGCTTTATACAACTGAACTGCAAGAGAAGAATGAAAACATATTTAAGGGAAACTCAGCTACCAAACAGTACCAATAGGAGAGAGAGAGAGAGGGAGAGATGGGATCTTAAAAAACACGGAAAGTGGAGGTGAAAACAAAGCTCAAATGCAACGAAACTAGGACTCTTACACCCTAACAACACTTGCAGATCTAACTTTCTTAATCAGACTCAAAGAAACTACGGAATTAACAACAGTAAAATCAAATTACACCATGTTCATACCTCAGAATTTTATCAAAGCGAATTACCCTTGCTTCTTTCTAGGATTTATTATTGCCTTTCGACATTACATGTGTGTGCATATGTGCGTATGTATATATAATACTATAGAGATAGAGATAGAGATAGAGATAGGGGAAGGTCTTTCGGATTCGGTTTAATACCCTGGTTTCCCTCCGTTTTGTATGCTTCCGAAATGGATTATTTTAATATACCGGTGTCCCCACGCAACGTGGGAGGGGGTCACATTCTAATTGGATATTCGTACTGAAAGAGAAACAAGAGCCAGCGGTGAACTAATGTATTTTGGGGATCTAACGTGGTTGGAAAAATTATTATGTGGTCTTAGAGCTATATCACATGTTAGGAAAAAATTTAAGAACACAAACGTAATTATATATAAATATATTCAGAATTATCCGATAAACATGAAATTTTCTGTAATTATATAAATTTAATATACATTTAATTATTTCAAACACATCTATATTTCGATATGCACGAAACATCTGTATTTCGAACATGAGCAATGCTACAAACACAACAATTTTACACAACATAATACACAACACATCAAAACGACGTAGTTTCATTAAGGAAAAGAAAACCAAAACTCAATCTGTTTTTTTCTCCCTTAATGAAACTACGTCGTTTTGATGTGTTGTACATTATGTTGTGTAAAATTGTTGTGTTTGTAGCATTTTTGTTCGAACATTTTTCATAAAATAATTACTGGATTGAATGACTGGATCCGCCTCACCTGCCGTGCGCGGCATATTCCACCGCGTCAGGTACAGCTCACGTTTAAGGCAAAAGAACCACGGCAATTACTGAACCCTATCACTATCATCAATGCATTTGAAGTCTTATCCAATTCCCATTCCGCCCCTTTTGATTTTATTTTAACTATTATTTAATTAGTAAAATTGTTTTCAGTAATTGAAATCATGATACTATTTGGAAATTTCATATAAATTTTTCATCTTATTTAAAATTTAATTCTTCAATTGTATATTTTACCAAAATTTACCATTTGTATATATCTACACTATTATAAAGGTAACACATCTTTTGGTGTGAATTTTTTTTGAAGCCGACTCATAATTGTCATTTTTAAAATTTCCATCTTCCTTTATTATTTTCGACACTTCAGTGTTCCCTTGGTTAAAAAAAAAAAAAAAAAAAAAAAACCTGTAGGGCTAATATAATAAGAGACATTTACTTACCCTTACCAATGTTGTGTTTGGCAGTAATCATGCTTCATCATTCAAGGGCTAAATAATGTTTTGTTTCCACCAATCGTAATCTGTCATTTTATTTTTCTTCACATCCACGGCCTGGTAGGTGTCTTCTTCTTTATATTGTTTTCATCTTTTCGATCCCTTCAGTTTTTACATTCATGCAAGGATTTTTCCTTTTCTTCTACCATCAAAGATTTAATAAAGGCCTAAATCATGAACACTTCAATTCTCGCTGTCCCAATTGTCCTCTTTCATTTTTTCCCCTCCTTTTCTTTAATTTCCTTATGCCGAACAGGTCACCCAATTTGCTTCAACAAATAGCGTTGTCGAAGTTCGGAAATTCCTTCAGCTGAACATGTCATCTCTCTCTCTCTCTCTCTCTCTCTCTCTAGGGAAGAGTACTGTGTTATTTGACATCTTTGAGGTGTTGGTTTCTCCGCCCTTTAAGATAATTCAACTCTTCTCAATTTCTAGATGTTGGACAAAAAATTGTAGTAAGTTTTTAATACACAAATAAATAGCTCGGTTTATGAATGACCTAAGCCCCCAACGGGAAAAAAATCTTGTATACAAGTGTGAACAACCTAACAAATATTCATCAAGTAGTAAATTAGTCATTAATACATTTAGAAAGTTAAAAAAAAAAAAAAGCATATTGTAGGTGTTGTTCCAGTATTCAAGATCAAAAAAATAAAAATAAAACTGAACGCTTTTAAAAAAATAAAGTAATACTGAATCTAACCGAATCAGACTATTGTAGCTGAAAATCCCAACGTTTCACTAATATTCGTTTTACACTCCTGAGACTGCATATGTGAGTTTGAGAACACAGTCCTTGCTGTGGGTGCAAGTGGAAATTAGAAAATTGAACTAAATTGAAACATCAAATTGAATTGACAATTTATTTTTTGTTGTTGTCTTAAATGGATTCAGTTCGGTTTAGTGTATTGAAAGAAAAATAGATTCATTTTTAATTTTCTGGCCCTAAATATCGGACCGAATTGGACTGCATCGAAATAAAACAAAAGCCAATTTTTGTAATTTATAGTTTTTTTGTAATCTGGATTTTTGTAATATATATATATATATATATATATATATATATATATATATATATATATATATATATATATTTTTTTTTTTTTTACATTGGGCTTGGCCACTTGATAGCTCAAATGCTCATTTGCGAATAAAAATCCTTCTTTTTTACAATAGTCTTGATCCAACCAAACTAGAAAGCCAAATTGAACTGAATCAAAATTGAAGAAATTGAATTGAACCAAATTGAAAATAGTTTAATTCATATTCAATTCGAAAAATTGTAAGCTGAAATTTTCAATTCTATTTAAATTTCTCCTTTAAACTGAACTAATTCCATTCCTAATTTTTTCTCTAAATTTCTTCCTTTTCTTGTTACATGACCGCGCTAGGGATGGTAATTTCGTCCGCTCCGATTCGTTCACCGATCTATTTGGATTAGAGTTTCAAAATTTTTTTTGGGGAACAGATTGAATTTGGAGGCGAAAGTAAAAAAAAAAAAAATTGAGAACGGGTTGAAGGCGGGACTTGGTACCTCAGCCATGTTCTCCGGCCCGTTCCCCTCCCTATTTTAAATAATTATTATTTTACTTTCTAACTTTTTTATTTATAACTATTTATAATATTTTTTTGAACTTATTTAATATTTTTTTCCAAATCCGTGTTAAATTACCCATATATAGAGTGGGACGGAGATCTGGGGATGGAGGGTGGAGATCTGGGGATGGAGGGTGGAGTTCGTTCCCCGAATGGGAAATGGAGAACGGAGCGGGGATGGAGATAGGAGTTGGAGTCAGGGATCGAAGATTGGGATGAGCAAATCCGACCTCGATACATTCCACTGCCATCTCTAGACCGCACTAGTATTAGTGGATTATGCTCAAATTTAGAGAGAATAACCAATTCTTGATTGATTATCATAATTTGATAAGATACATTTTGCCCTTTTTAGTACTGTGGGTAATTGTATTCTTTGTTCAAAATGTTACGGTTACAAAGAAATCATATTAGTATATATCAATCTTTTTTTTAAAGTTTCATCGAGTCTCTCACTATATACTCTCTCTCTCTCTCTTATTTTTTGTTTGATTTTTGCTCGAAATATCTCTTTTTAAATAAATGCTATCATATATATACCATCGTGATGGAACCTTTTTAATCATAAAATGACACAATTTTATGCCCTTTTTCGGTGCCCAGCATTTTAATCGCGTAACATTTTGTGTTCGTTTTTTTTTCTTTGACTTAGGTAAGTACAAGATTGGTACTTAGTACTTAATTAACAAAAAGGGTACAAGATTGATTGGAGGGTGAAACCGTTTAACTAAAGATAGTCCATATATTATATTTGGACATAGTCAGACATCTTGTGGCTGTAGTTTAGTGGTAAGAATTCCACGTTGTGGCCGTGGAGACCTGGGCTCGAATCCCAGCAGCCACACCACTTTTTGTGAAACGTATTACTTTCCTTGAAATCACATCACTCGTTGGTAAAGCAATGCCTGTTTTTTTAAGAATTTTGTTGAAAGATTGATATTCTTTTCAAAAGTCGTTTTCCTTCTATAGTAGTTGTTGCGGGACCCCTTTTAAATCTATAAAATTATCTCGACATAAAATTTGATACTAATATTGATGATCAATTATTGAGAACTTTTAAATTTCACGTGGCATCAAATATATATAATTTTTTGTGAAGACGTTAATGAATTCATAGTGATTTCTACAAAACAAATCATTTCTATGCCCCAAGATACAATCAAATATATTTGTGTTCATCTTCCTTGTATCTTCTTTGTTTTTGGTGCTCAGCTTCTAAAAAGGCAAGATCGGTTCTACTTTTAAGGGGTTCAAAAGAAACATTAAATGTGAAGCTTTTTATATTATCTCATAAAATAAAGAAAATAACAAGGTAAATCAAACTCAAAAATCAGAATTACTAATATTCAACAACATAAAGTTTTAAAGTTAAGCATCATTACAAAAATTTTAAACGCCAACTAAAAATTACTCTTTTTTCTCAATTTTATCCACTTTGGATGCTATTTAATAGAGTTATTTTGAATGTCTTCAATTTTGAAAGGCTATTAACAAATTACACAAATTTTGGAAGTCCATTCCTTAAGAAAAATTCGGGAGTTCAAGTCACAAGTCTTGCTTGCTAGGGCTGGCACACAACTCTCTCTCTCTCTCTCTCTCTCTCGCTCCCTCCCCACATGCGCACTCTTTTAAAGCAAGAAATTCGTTGAGACTAGATTAAATAACTCATCATCAATATCTTTTCATAACGTGTTAAAATGATTTACTTTATAACACTCTAAATAAGTTATGAAATGTATCAACCTTCTTTTTAAAAGAGTTGAACTCAAAATTCAATTATTTTAAGAGCAATTTCTCGACTGTTTTAAGAGAAACATCTCTCTGTCCTAAAATATTGAGCTAAGGGGTACATAAAAGACCAACCAAAACCAAATGAAATTGCAGTGGATGTTAAAATGGAACACTCTCATACACCCGCATACTCTATCTACTCATTCCCTAGAAATGAAATCGAGAGCCGTTAATTATGAAATGAACTACCCGGAATCCTGAAAGTAGTGACGATAGCCCCAAAAATAGAAACCCAATAAACCCCAACGCTATTGCAATTTCAACCTGAATGCAAAATGCCTCTTTTGCCATACAAGTGTAACTCGTCTTTAGTGTCCGCATCAACGACGTCCCTGCCGAATCAGCAGATAGTAACACGTACGCAAAAACCTACATGACACAGAGAAACTTTATGGTCACCTTATAAAGCTTCAAAGTTTACCGCAGTGAGATTATTACTTTTTTGGTCACATGTAACATTAAAATATGTTAATTTAATATATTAGTAAGTGTTAAATTACTACGAAAACTGAAATTATGGAAGTATAAGTTGATATATGAAATACTCATTTGTTGTCTAAGATTTTACGCTTCAAATGTTTGTCAATTGCCATGATGTACGCTTTACTGCTCGACACGAGAATGATGTAATGGGGGCAAAAGAAAAAATATTGGGTCCTAAAAATGCAATTATCTATCTTTCTCAATATTCAAAATAATTCTACGGTACGCACCTCATTACAAAATCTATGGGTCCGAAATGTTACCCCAAAGATAATTTTTATCTTTTATAATTCAGAATATCTTGACCAATTAATTTCTTAATATATATACTCTCTAAGATAAATTAACAGGACCTGAGAGAACAAAATTTTGTATGATATAACTCTAATAATAACTAATATAATGTTCGATACATACTTGAGATAAAATATATTTGTCTACATGATACTTGTCTAGAGAGAAGGAAGAGAGATTGTTCCGAAATCTCTCCGGAGAGAGAGAGAGAGAGAGAGAGAGAGAGAGAGAGAGAGAGAGAGAGACCTGATCATGGCAGAAGTCAAACCAGACCTGAAGGATTTCAGGTAGCAAGGTGACGCCTCTGGTAATCTCACAAATAGAAGCTCCCATTTCGAACAATGAATACACAGCCACTATTGCATTGGCAGCCAGAACAAATCTGCCAAAATATTATAACATTTTTATGATCCAGAAGATAATTAAGCCAAATTTAGCATTTGAAAACAAGCATGTTGTCCTGGGCTTTAATCATTTCATTTTTGTAACTGGCGATGAACAGTTCAATTCACGTAATTAATTTCTGGATTTTATTGTTTTAAATTACTAATTTTAACTTCTTTTTTAATAGAGTATAAATGCTTGAGTACTCTCTATTTTCGTAATTAAGTTTGCTATCAATATTGCTCCAATGATGCATTAGTCATATTTTTGTTTTCTATTTAAGATATATAAACCAAAGAGGCATTGATATATTTGAGCTATATATATAAAGTTGATGTCCCTAGTAAAGTATATAGTTTAGCACATCATTGGAGCAACATTTTTGTTCAGATCTCTAGCTATATTACACATTCGGCATACAAATTTTAAAAATATATAATTATGTCCGAAATTTTTTTTTAAAAAAATCACTAAAAATTTAAAAAAAAATCAAAACATTAAGGTTTGTTTTGGCTTATTTTTCATTTTTAGTAAATTATTTTAGTTTTTGGATATAATCTTCTGTTTTTTTGAAACCTCTTGTCGAGACGTAACAATAATCCATAAAAATAATACAAAATAAAAAATTGTAAATTTTTAAATAAAAAAGAAAAAATAATTCAATAATAACGAGAGTCCAAATAGAATATGAAATAGGTAATTACATTCTTTTCCTGCTAATGCGAGCTTACAATATTACCATTTTAAGTATAAGTTTGTTGGGGAAAAAATTAATCTTGTAAATTCACATATAAAAGTACAAAATTATTGTAAAAAAGAGAGTTAGAATCTCACACACACATATATATTTATAACTCTTGCTATGAACCACAATAATACGAAGACTTTTAGTATTTATGAATGATTTATAAATTTAATATAATTTGACATTTTAATTTCTTAGTTTATGTAGTCGTTTAAAATTTTAATTAATCATAATTTGAGATTTCTCGAACAATAAACAAAAGAAAATAATAAATGTGAGATTTGAATGGAGAATGAAAATAATGCAAATTTTTTGTAGGGTTTTTCTTTTTTATTTACAAAAATAAAGGATTGATACGTAACTTTCTCCTTGTATATTAATTCTTTCGTTCTTATTTGTCGGTCTCTTACGGAAATGCACGTAATTTTTAAATTAAAAAATACATATTAAAATATTTTTTGTTTTTTATTGTTTAAAAGATCTCATTACTATTTATCCAATAAAATCTATATCAAATACACAAATATTTTTATAACTACATATTTTTTAATTTCAAATTATATATATTCTCATAAAAGTACTAATAGGAACGGAGGGAGTATAACAAAATATAAAAATTACCCAATGATGTACATGATACTCAGTTTAGAAATTACCGTTAATATAGTAATTACCAAAAATATTTATGAAAACATGTTGTGCATCAATTTTATTCCTACATATATAATAGGATTAATTACTTTACCCCACCTAACTATGATCTTTTTTTACGTTATCCCCTTTATCTTTTTTTAGTTACAGCTTGCCTCTTCAACTATAGAAAAATGACACAATACTCCGCCGTTAGTTTTTTCGTCAAATATTTAACAATAAAAGTCATGTGTTGTGCATATGTGCCCTTAAAATTACTTATTGTGATTGAAATACCTTACACACACAAAAAATATTATATATAATATATAATTTATGAATTAAGTTAGTTAATATTAATTTTTATTTTATTTGTGTTGCTTTCGTGTTAAACTCATAATGTTTGGACATAAATTTATAGCATCAAATCAAACTTTGATCTATTTATTTCTTGTACTCATTTTTAAGCTTCTTGATATGTTTTATGTTTCGGTAAAAAAAATCTTTATATGTTATTATATCTTTTTTTAATTTTATAATTTCTGTAAATTTTATGCATTTGAAAATCTTTCTACAAATATTACCTATTTTCTTCAAATTTTATGAAATTTTGTACAAAATATTATGAATGCAAAGCAATTAAATTATATTTACTTTGTATACACTAAAATAAGAATGTTTATTGTAATTTTTTTTAAAGATACATAACAAGCGTGCATTTTATTTTCATGTTTTGTTATAAAATAACGTTAACATATTACTAAGTGTTAGACTATTATATATGTTATACCTAAAACTCATTTACAATGCAAATTAAAAAAATAAGAATTAATATTAACTAACTTAATCTATATATTATAAATTATATATTATGTTGCGCGTATTTGTGCATGAAGGATATTCTAATCACAATAGGTATTTTTAAGTGCACATGTTTTCATCACATGACTTTTACCGTTAAATATTAGACAAAAAAATTAATGGCAGAGTATTATGTCATTTTTCTATAGTTGAAGGGGATAAATTGTAGCAAAAAAAAAGGTAACATGAAAAAAGTCATAGTTGGAGGGAGTAAAGTGTAATTAACCATATATAATATGGACTCCCAACCACCTACCTAACCTTTTAGAAAAGATCCGATAGATAGCAGCTACATAAGGCGCTTTTAGACCCTTCACCAATCATGGTATAGTTCACATCCGTGTCTCTTAGGATTACTTGCTTTTTGGGGTAGGCTGACTTGCATACTTTCTTACAATGACTTACTCCGAATGGTTATTCGTTTGCACCTTGATAACTCCGAAGGGCATTATTCATGAGTCATGTGATGCACATTAAGGGGTTGATTGGATATTGTCTTAAAGACGGGGTTAATTAACACACATCTTAATTAAACTGGATCCACACCACAAGTTGCCTAATCCCCCCCGAAGGCTAGATAACACACTCAACATTGTTTAGCAAATGACCGAAATACCCCTTTTCCACCCCTTTATATGTAGTTATAAGTATATAAATGTATTGTAAGTGTACATATACTTGTATATACCTATAAGTACACACACACACATATACAAAATATATAACTGTGTGTGTGAGTATGTGTGTATCAAGCGTTTATGAAAAGCTGTTTAACTCAAAAAGTCAATTTTTTACAGGTACCCTTAACAATATGTTTTAAATATATTGAACGGTTCGGATCATCAAAATTTAATCAGGAAATGAGAGGTCCATATTTTAGCAAAATAAGAAATTTCTCATTAGAAGGGTACTCTTTCTATATATCCATTATAAGTATTTATATACATATATATATATTGTACATATTATATAAATACACAATATGTATATATATTTTACATTTATAAGTATCTATATTATACATATACTTATATGTAAGTATATATACTATAAAGATATATCATTTATAAGTATGCATATTATACATATACATATATATAAGTGTATATACTATGCATATATTTACGCACTTATAAGAAAGAGTGTGTGTATATTATAGGTATAATATACGAGTATATATAAAATTATGGGTAAAATGCATTAATCTCTTCTGAGATTTCAAACAAATGCAGGGACCTCCGTTGAGATTTTGAAAAATACAGTTATCTCCCCTACTTTTGAAACTATTAGATCATTCCCTTCTATCGTTACTTTTCATTAACTTCAGTTAATTTTGTCCTTGAATTTGACTATTTTGCTCTTCCTTCATACTCATCCCTTTAATATTTTTTTAATAATTTTTTAAAGAAAAATTCATGCTATTTTTTTCATATCAAAAGATTGAAAGATTTTTGTGCATATTTAAAAAAAAAATTATTTTCACCAATTCAAAGAAGTAAGCAAAAAATAAATTGGTGCCAAAAATTTTAAAAAATAAATCTTTTTAGTACATAATTTTTTAAAATTTGGACACTAATTTAAAAAACTTACTTACTTATTTGAATTGGTGCAAATAATTTTTAAACTTATACAGGAAAGTACTTTAATCTTTTGATCCGAAAAACTAGCGTGAATTTTCGTAATAAAAAATAATTTATAATATATATGGCGAAAAAAGAATTGATCTACGCATCAATAAAAAGTAGAAGTTTATATATTAATATTAAGTTAAATTACTAGGACAAATTTACATGCACCTCGATTAAAATTTGAATAAAAATAAAATAAAATTATTTTTAAAATAAAAGTTTTCGTTATTTTTACTATTATACCCTTATCGAATAAATATACAATATTTTAAAATATTTAGCTTTTTTAACGTTATAAATTTTTTACGACATATTTATTATTTTTACGATATACTTTACTTCTAGTAAAAAATGTCAAATCTCAAAAAAATTATTAAAAAAAACATTAATGGAGTTACTGTGAAGGAAGTGTAAAATGGTCAAATTTAAGAACAAACTAATGGAAGTTAATGAAAATTAACGGCAGGAGGTAATGATCTAATAGTTTCAAAAGTAGAGGAGGTGATTGTATTTTCTGAAATCTCAGGGGAGGTTTTTGCAATTATTAAAAATCCTAGGGGAGGTCAGTGCATTTTATTCTAAAATTATATATATATATATATATATATATATATATATATATATATATATATATATATATATACAGTCCACTTCTAATAAGAGATCCCTTGCTTTGCTACAGTGCGGGCCTCCTATTTTCTGACTAAATTTTGATGATCCGAACTGTTCAATGTGTTTAAAATATGTTTTTAAGGGCATCCACAAGAAATCAGTTCAAAAAAATATTGAGAATGACTTGATCTAAATAATTTTTGATCAATTTGACAGGAACAATTTTATAAAAAATTGAATAGATCAAATCTTTTTGGATATTATTTTGAGGTGATTTCTTGCGGGTATCTTTAAAAATATGTTTTAAACACATTGAACGGTTCGGATCATCATAATTTGATCAAAAAAAGGAGGTCTGCACCGTAACAAAATAATGAATCCCTTATTAGAAGCTCACTATATATATATATATATATATATATATATATATATATATATATATATATATAATTTCTGAAGTAATACATTAAATCATGACGAATGACAAAAATATCTTTTGACAGTTTAATACGTCTTTTTCTTGTCTAACACATTTAAGTTTATTTTTTATCCAATCACTAGCTTATTTAATTCTCTCTCAAAAATCATATCAATACGAGCTACTCGTCTTATTTAATATACCTAACTATTTAATACACTTCGACTATTTAACTCAAAAAAAAAATTAAAGTAACATCCAGTCGGGCTCTTAGCGGTGAATTACCCATTGAATTGCTTCTCCAAAATTATTGACTTGCATCTTAATAAGTCAAAGAATATTATTGAGGTATCTTGTCATCAACATCGTGTTTCTCACGGGTGACTTATTTCTTGAAAAAGTCTAACTTACACTTTCCCGCACAATAACTTGCCTTATAATGATGATTGACTTGCACCATGAAATAGTGCAGTTATAACATCACCTTCATCTGTATTGTCATTACTTTTGTCCCACCATTTTTCCGAAATTTGAACACTTGGGACATTATTTAGGTAATTAATTTCGGTCACTGGTAATTTTTCCTAATAAAATAAGATATCATGCCTCGCCAAGTCCAACTAACAAGGCCAAATTATAGCAACATAAAACAGGGGAAAACACAGTCTGAAAGGGAACAATACCTTAAGGCGTCGAAATGGTACCAACGAGGTGAATTGGGGTCTCTAGGGTTAACTAGCATGAAAACCGAAGAAGCCATAGAGAAGCAAAAAGCGCCGAATCGGAAAACGAAAATCAGGGAATTGAATCGCCGGAGCTTCTGGACGGAGACGGTGGACTGGAAGTGATGATGAGGAGAGCGTGCTTGGATCCGAGGACGAGGCGACGGAGTATCGCCGCCGTTCCGGACCGCTTGAGTGGACTGCATCTCCAACGTCACAGAGATAGATAGTGAAACAGAGGAGAGAGAAAGCGAGGAGAAGTCATGAGAGTTGCGATTGCGATTTATTTATTCTAGAAGATGTCTTGCTTTTGTGATTCTGAATGTCACGGGACATGGCTTGACTTCAATTCATCGAGAGAGATAGATGTTGTATGTTGAGAGAGAGAGAGGGAGATTGAAGGTGGGAAAAGGGTTTTAGAAGAGAGAGAAACAAGTAACGGTAGACAGAGTAAGCGATCAGGGGGCAAGAGATATAAGACTTGAGACTTGGATTTTGATTTTTCTTTGCTTTTCTTCTTTTCAACATCTTTTCTTTCAACTTCAAAATAACGACTTAACCCGGGAGTACTCTTTCACGCGCTCTGAGAATTGAGGTACAAAGGTGGTTATGAATTGAATTTCAAGAGTGCTACATACACATCATTTTAACACATCACTTAAAACTACGTCGTTTTATGTTAAGAAATATCCAAATATGTTTTCAGCGATATGAGTCAAAAACAAATATGATTTTTTTCAACACAAAACTACATAGTTTTGAGTGATGTGTGAAAGCGATGTACAAAAGTAGTGTATGTTTAGCATTTTTAATTGAACTTCACCCGTTTTAAGGGCCGGTGGGATTGTCTCTCTCTCTCTCTCTCTTCTTTTTTATGGTGGTGAATTTGCATTTAAATCCTTCTTTTCTGGTGTGGAGAGTTGAATTTTGGATTTCTTGCTCTTCTTTATATGTTAATTAAATGATCTTAGACTTTACTGCTTTAATCTCTTTGCTTTTGAAAGTTGAAAGTTGAAACATACGTAAGATTTTTCAGTTTAATTTGGATTACAAGAATCTTAATAGATAATATTACTCTAGTTTCGATTTCATTTAGTTATACGTTTAGAGCAGATTTAAATATTAGTAATTTTTGATGACTTATCTAACACGTTGAAATTTAATATCTATCATCCACCATTGTAATATAATAAGTTGTATAATCTTCATTTTTCTCTCATAGGGTCAAACCTTAATTATTATTGTAAATAAACCCTACTTATTTGACAAGTAATTATTAGAGTTAACTAGAGTTAAAATTAAACCCATTTATTTTCAACTCAGGTTCGTTATATGTTAGCTATCAAAAACAGTTATTGAAATTGAAGTGTTAGATTATTAGGTATTTAATTTCTACTTATCGTTTCATTCCTACTCAAAGTCAAGCATATGAACAACAAGAAAAGCCTAAAAAGCAAGTTTATTTTTTCATTATTCTTCCCACCATGGACTAGGTTGATCTATATGGCTGAAGCAATTTCATTCAACCATCCCTATACACAAAAATCTTGATTTTCATAGGAATGTCCCGTTGGATCGAAGATGCTATCATAAAATTTATACTTCTTATCATAGTGTGTGTTTCTGAAAGTGCTATCATAAAAAACTCAAGTTCCAAACCTCAAGATCATATTAGTTCTTGTAAGAGAAGTCCGTACAAAAATTTATCCTAATTTTAATTATCCACTAAGAGCATCTCCAACAAAGATATCAAATTCAATGCAACAATTCAAACTATAACAAATGACATCAAAATTAACTCTAACAAAAATGTCAAAAATATTGTCAAATCCTACGTGACAATTGAAAAAAATTATTTGATGTCAAATGCCTTTTTACCTCAATTTTGACATCTTTGTTAGAGATTAAAAAATTAAAAAATGTCATATTATCACAGATCATAAAAAAATTTGATACCTTAAAATTTGACATATTTCCTTGAAATGCTCTAAAAACTGCAGTAAAGAGAATTACTGACTGACCAAATGAATAAGAGTAATGCTACGAACACATACGGTCCGGACACATCCGGACACATCCGGACACATTTTGTGTCCGAAACCGTTGGATGCACATGAGACCTTTAATAATTGTAGACATCATGTGCTTCCAATGGTTCCAGACACATCTGCGTCCGAATGTGTCCAAACACATCTGTGTTCCTAGACTTTTTGAATAAATAAACAGTTTAAAAACTAGTCTGAAAACATATTGATTGTGAGTGAAGTGCACTAATCTTTAAGCATACAGATTGTGAGGATAGCAGTTGCACATCACTCCACTAGTTTAGCAGAATAAAGATAAAAAGAAGCCCAAAAGTTCCACACAAACTAGAAACTGCATTTCGACATTAAACACCTGAGATATTGTGTATCCAAAAAAAGCAGAGACCATAGATTGAGAATGAAAACACTAGGAAATTCTACAAGAAGCAATAAATAGTCCGGTGCACCGGCAGTCCCTAGCACAAAGTGAAAAGCATTGTCTTTTGGCTATGAAGTGGAGAAGCCACATGGGAGCAGCAGCTCAGAATATTTCTTGAGACTTTCTCACACAGCGGCCGACTTTCTTCCTGAATTCCTCTCTTCTCTCTCTCCAGTCTTTCTGCAATAAGACAACCAAGAAAAGAAGATGGGTTATCCACAAATTGAGGCAAACTGAAACAAAGGAGAACAACTGCTGTTGCCTTTGCAGAAAAACCGAAAAAGAACCATCTTAATTCTTAACCATCTTTAACTTATTTCTCTAACACATGACCCGACTTCTACTATTTCAGCGTCATCAGCCCAACAACTCATATTGTGCAGAATGGGAGTGGCTTAATTATGAGAAGATGAAAGTCAAGCCCAACCAATGTTTTCAAAAAGAAAATGAGAGAACTTTTTCAATGAGGTGAAAAGAAGCTCTACACGTGCAAATTTCCATGCGGGCGAAGGCAATAACTCACACACATGATCTTTTACAAATTAGGAAAATAAAATGCAATAGGGCACGCTTGTTGGCCAAGGATGGTAGGAGACATGTTCACGCTTCCTGTCGCCAATACAAAGATGAAGAAATGGCACAATGGGAGAAAAACGCAAAAGAGGCAGGAAAAAGAGAGAAATGCGGGCCGGGGGGGGGGGGGGGGCCGATTCATCTACACAGGAAGAGAACAGTAGAATATTGACACTTACTGCAGCTTCCACATTTGCAGGAGACTCGTCATTAGGACTTGAAAGCATTGATATGATGCTCAAAACTATGCTCTCAACCTGCATAAGGTAGACGATTCAATTTAGTTGCAGGTTTACTTAAAGAAAAACGAGGTAGCAAATCATGTAGCATCTAACTAGCAAGCAAATAACTGGACTAAGAAGAGAAAATTGGGGAGAAGTAATGCATCGAAAAAGTAATGATATTCATACAACTAATACAATAACTCTTTCCCAAATGGAAGAAAACCCTCCAAAGGGCTCCATCCACCTAACACTAATAATACCTTCGGCTGTGAAAATGTAACAATGGTTTTGAGAGTAGAAGAGATTCACTCCAAAGCATTGTGATACTAATGTATGGATTTATGCATTACCAAGTTTGAAGTAAAGCAAGGAGAATTGTATCTAGCCTACTTCTGTAGACTCCCACTGAACATCAAACACATAAAATTGTTCCATATTTTCTTGAAGGAGAGAGAGAGATACAGAAACCAAACAAGAGTTTCGGCAATCAAATTCCACTACGGAATTTTTCACCCATCGTATTTCTTTACTTACCAATCTGTTCCCCTTGTGCACCTAAAAACTGCCTACTTTATATTCACCAGTTAGCAATACACTACTTGGTACTATAAGTTCGTAATAACTAATAACTGAAGTTTAAGCATCTAATAATCATGAAAATAGAAAGCTCCCGTGTCCTGTGTCTCAGTGGTACAAGCCATAGTACAACTACATATCTCAACTTGAGCAGACACTTCTAAACTAGAGTTGTGCTAGGGTACGAAACAAGCACCTCAAGATGCGTTAGAATACCTACGTATTTGTAGGGTCTAGGCCAGCCAAATTCTCAATGCCGCACTTACACTAATCTGGTCCAAATTGCACTCCCAATTAGCAGTGCCATTAGAAGCACAATTTATTAGGTGACTGGGAATGCAAGTCGCCAGATGCATATCTTGTTCTATTTTCTTTTGCTCTCAGTAACCCACAAATAATTCAGGAACAAACCAGCCACTAGATCGTATTACTTATGGCCCTTAAGAACGGGAGTCAAACAAAACAGACATATTCCACTATCTGTCAATACAAACAAATAATGCAAATCATAAAGACAAAAGGTAAGTAACACAAATTACTTGGTAATTATAGGTCTGAGGAAGAAGACATGCAATTAAGCAGAAAAAAAGGGTTGATACAAAAATGCAATGACTAGCACACGGATCAAATAAAACACTCTGCATCAGTATGCTGCAAACGACAAAAACACATAGACAACTGTTAGGGTAGACTGAAAGCCAGAGTCTGGTGTTCAACTCCTGCTGAGTGCTGGCAATGCCCTCCCCAGGTGTGTGGGTTTTGCAGGTAGGTTTGCACGACCCTAGTTTACAATGCAGGAGTGGGTCTAGTGACCTTGCCCAGGGAAGGTTTTCGAGGAAAGGTAAAAACAGATACACAAAGTATGCAATTGAGAAACGAATACAGTAAGTGCTCAATAAGTTTAACATGCAAAGAGAATAATACCGTATGAACTGGTGTCCAACGCTCACTTGCAAGTTCATAGCCATTCGGGTCCTCACCAGGGGGATGAAGGATTGAAATGCAAACTTTTCCATCGGGATAAACTGCAGGACATACAAACTCCAAGGAATCAAACAAAATAAAGAGGAACAATTAAGTGGATAAAGGTAAAACTAAACCACCAACAAACCACTAACCATTTGGATGCCATATCTCTGAGGTAAACCTCACTGTTGGAGGGCTGTTTGGATAATTAGATGGGAAGGACATGATTGCATTAAAGAATCCTCCCTCACTGCAAGATTGGTCCAAGTGGAAGTCATAGTAAGAACAGACTTCATTATCCAGAATAACGAAGAGATCATGGCTGTTCTACACTAACATATTGATAATAAAAGGGAAAGAAAAACATCAACAAAAACAGTGGCAATGAGAAACACTCCAGTACATCTTGACAAGTAGCCTCTATAGCTCAATGGCTTTAAGAGCTTCAACAATGACATTAATTGCCACCAAGGAATGAAATTCAAAGTAAGAGGTATCTACTTTCAGTTAACCTACAAGGAAAAATGGCACACTAACCTGAACCAAGAACGGTAACAACGAAGCAAAAGTTGTGTTCTCTCATTATTATGTTTGGATGAGAAAGAAAGCAAAGCATATGAGATAGGGAGGCAAGGAAAATTTCTTCATCTTCCTTTGTACTTTACTGGGCAATCTCAGTATCATTAACGTATACAGCCAGTCTGGGCAATCTCAGTATCATTAACGTATACAGCCAGTCTGGGCAATCTCAGTATCATTAACGTATACAGCCAGTCTGGGCAATCTCAGTATCATTAACGTATACAGCCAGTCCTTCTGTTTTTCACGATTTTCTAACCATTTTTTTTTTGGTGAAAAAAGGAACTAACACAACAAGAGAATTCTCTCTCTCTCTCTCGCGCGCGCGCGCGCACACATACACACACATCAAGCAGGCTCTAAGCATGTTCAACAGTCCAAATATTGATAAATAGAAACAGAAGAAGAAAACCCCTACTGCCCTACAAAATCTTAAATTTAAAACAATCAGAGAATTAATCCAATGCTTGTTGACTTGTACAAAACAGCAACAACAAGAATCTGAACAATTTAAACACAAGCAATCCACAGTGGCGTACCAATGACTAAACCAAGAGGCCCCAATCAAACCAAAACCACCATCAAACCCGTTCATAATCACGCAATACTGCTAACCAAAAAAGAATTTGCAAAACAAACTAAGATAAATAAAAATAAATCCTCAACCCCGCCATTCAACCCAATAAACCCAAACCCACAAAACATCACATTCATCAATCAACAGTCCACTGCAATCAAACAACAAAAATAAGGGGAAAAAATCCAATCTTTGCAAAAATCGATATTTAAAAAGAATACAAAGCCTAAACGTAGGTAAATAACATAAAGCGTCACCCTATCACTCAATCAAAAAAAACCCCAATCCAACAAATATCACATCCGACCAATCATGAACGTCAATTGCAGACAGACATAAAATAAGGAAAAATCAAAACTTCACCAATGAAAAACTCACTATAAAGTATCCTGTGGTCCCATAATGGTGACACTCCATTCGAATAAGTTGGTTTCATCAACCAAGCCAGCTGAGAAGCCATCGACGGGGTTTTTGCAGAGATCTGCAGAATCAAAAGATGGACCGATCGGCTAAATTGATAATTGAAGTAAAAAATAAGAACCCTAAGCAATGGACAAATTGATCGCTTGATAGATACCTTTGAGCTGTTTTTGTAGGAGGAGGCTTGCTTGAGATGGAGAAGCCATCGAAGAAAATAGACACTCGAGACAGAGAGGCGGGTCGCGGGAGTGGCTGGGTTCTGGAGGGGGTGAGGTTTTAGGGTGCCTAAAGGGGTGGGAGGCAAAGAGA
Source organism: Arctostaphylos glauca (assembly GCA_019985065.2). Taxonomy (NCBI): domain Eukaryota; kingdom Viridiplantae; phylum Streptophyta; class Magnoliopsida; order Ericales; family Ericaceae; genus Arctostaphylos; species Arctostaphylos glauca. The sequence continues at coordinate 15,209,446 of JAHSPW020000002.1, read as the reverse complement.
TACAGGGAATACCTAATTGGGCCAAAAGGAAAAAAAGACGAGGATAGAGGAAGCGGAAGCTGATTGTTGAGTCCACGTCTCTCTCTCTCTCTCTCTCTCTCTCTCTCTCTCTGTAAATAAACTCTCCTTCGTTCCCCTCTACGACGAGGATAAGGAAAGTGAAGCTGTAAAGAATTTTTGTTTCTTTTTCGCTTTGTTTTTGTAAGTTGTTACATTCAAGAACACAGCAGTGAGATCTAGGATTAATTACATTTTATCCTCTTTAATTATTAAACTTTGAGTAATTTAAATCAGGGTCTTTTCTACTCCTCTAAATTAGCATTTCATCCCATCCACTTTTCAAACTTATGTTTTCATCCTATAATTGTATGGATAGACGATTTTGCCATTATTTTTGAGAAGTAGTTTACCGTTTTATCCTGTGGTTAGTTAATATCTGAATTATTTGGTTTAAATCTGCAACACGTTTTTAGGTTTAAAATATGAGATCACAAATCTCTTTAGGAATATTATTCCCGAATCAATTAGCACGTTTTTAGGCTTAAAATAAGGGATCACCATTATCTTTAGGAAAATATGGGATCACCATTATCTTTAGGAATAGGTGTATCGAAATGGCAGTTGAGATTCTATTTCAATCATATCCCCGGATCAAATTACATTTGGTCGGAATATTTACCATTTCGTGTTAGTGGGTCGAATCGAAGTTCTCCGGCTGGAAGTGTACCATTTCGTGGGAAATGTACCATGACTTGCCTATAATGTTGAATAACTGTAAATTTACCATAATATTTATTAATTTGATCATAACTGCAAATTGATTGATTTTACCATAATGTGGATATTGATTGTTTGTCACATAATTTACCACGCAAATTGACATGTTTACTAGATGCCGTGTGTGACCTCCAAATTTACCATGACATAAGCAAATATATACCATGGATGACAGGTTTTGTCATCTAGCGCGCAAAATTACCGTGAAATATGGGAAATTTATCATATATTGTTTGTTACATCCGATTTCACCATGGTATAGGCAAATCTATCATAGATGGGCAGACTTGATGTTGACCGACAAATTTACACATGAACGTCATTCAAATCGTACCATGGTATATTTGCTTATCATGGTAAATTTATGCGCAAAAGTAACAACATTCAAACCCACTGTCATTCAAATCGTACCATTTACGTTCTTCTATAAATATACCATGTAGGAGCCATTTTCATGCAAATCAAACATCTATCCTAGCATTTCGTACCTTATACTAGCTCACAGTCCGACGAAAACTGATCGAATGCCATTCTTCTAGTTCGGTAGCAGTCAAATCAGGTGGTCATTTTTCGTCGGAATGGTGCGTTTTTGGTCCGCGTCTTCAATGGGTTGATGGAATCTGAAGACCTAGATCTGTGGTGAGATCCCAAAATGGTCGATGATGGCCGAATTTTTCTCGGTCCCACGATTTTTGGAGATGACGTTTCCTGTTCCGAAGATGAAGATTGTATTCCGGTGCCCATGTATTTAGGGGTTACAAGCGTGGGTTTAAAGATAAGATAACAACCAGGATTAAATAAACCAGAGGGTAGGTTTGGTATTATTTGAAAAAAAGGATTGAAACTTAATGTGCTAAAGTGAATGGGATGAAAAGATAATCAGCACTACGAGAAGGGACTGAAATATAAGTCCCCCTTAAACTTTCACTCAATTACTTTAAATTATAAGATTTTACAATTTATTCTGTTAAATTACGAATAATTATTTTGACTTTCCTATGCTGTTAACAAAGAATACATCATCGATAAAGATTTATGAAAAACGGTAAGGCGAGAGAGAGAACCGGGTGAGAGAAGCCGAGACGCGTGAAAACCTCGAAGAATCGCTGAAAATCGCCGCAATCGGAAGAGACAAAATAGGTCTGGACAAAAGAATACGGAAAGGCGATATATATAGTATCGACTAAGTCGCTGGAGCGACACATTAAGTCGTTGGAGCGACGGGTGGTCGCTGGACGGTTGCTCGAGTGACGGGTGGTCGCTGGAAAAATGGTCAGTGGAGGTCGCTGGTAGGGTGTAAGGAAGGTCGCTAGACAGAAAGAGAGTCAGAGAAGGTCGCTTGTACGTCGCCGGATCGTCGCTCGAGAAGGGAAAAAGTTGCTAGACACTTTGCGGACCAGAATAGGTCGCTGGACAGTGGCTTGAACGCTGGAGTGGTCGCTGAAATTTAAAAAGGCAGTAAAGGTCACTAGTAGGTCGCTTGACGTCCTGGAAAAGTCGATGGAGCGACAGTGGGTCGCTGGAGCGATGTGGAAGAATTGCAAAGCTCGAGAGGTTGGGTCATGTTGAATAATAAAACAGAAATAAAAGAAAAATAAAAGAAAAACACTACGAAGAAATATATATGTAGTATAGAAAGACACGGTCACTAAGTAGAAATTCATGATTCAAAAACACAAGGAAATCCCACGAGTGGCATAAATCACATATGGACCAAAACAAAAAATGAGATCGACACAGGACTAACAACGATTGATATACGGTCGAAAAATAACACTAGTCCAACAGATAGGGGTGTGGGTGCAACATGCGAAACTAGAGAAGATCGGATAAACTAGACCACATCAATGTCATAACAACTTACGGTAGACATGATTCCCTTAGGAGCAGTGCATATAGAAGAAGCAAGAGATACTTTGTTACCTCACTGTTGTTTGACGCGACCAATAAGCTTGACTTAGGCCCATTGACCGGTTACTAAACAGATGGTCCGTAGGTCTCAATTTGTGCAGGTGATCAAATATTACCCCATCACTGTTTGACGCGAACACAAAGCTTAACTTAGGCCCAGTGTCCGGTTACTAGGTGTATGGTCCAGATGGTCTTCACGAGGTCTAATTTCCTTTTGACGCGAACAGTGCCGCTTAAATTAGGCCGACTGTCCGGTTACTCAGAAATTGCCTGGATAGAATGTCAGTCCCTTTCTTTTAGGGTAAGCACCAACTAGTAAGAGATGAGACAGAGGGTAAGAAATCCAATCAAACAAGCAAATTCCTATGATACGTGAGCATAAGAATGGACCAAGTACTTTTCAACGATATAGAAATCTTGTCAGACACTAATGAGGAGCACACAGTTTACTTGATCATATGGAAAATGACAACCAAGAAGGAATAACTTGAGTTGGATGAACATGAAAAGAAATAGTGCCCATGACAACTATATAACGATATATATATCAATTTTTTTTTATTCAACATAACCAACACCAACAAGCTTTCGAAGATAATCAAACCGGACATAGTCTAGAGGTTTAGTAAAAAGATCAGCACGTTGGAAGGTAGTTTCTAGGTATTCAAGAGTGATAGATCCGTCGTCAACTAAGTCACGAATAAAGTGATGTCTGATGTCAATGTGTTTAGTACGGGAGTGTTGAACAGGATTTTTTGAAATATTTATGGCACTAGTGTTGTCGCAATAAAGAGTCATGTTATGTTGAGGCAAGCCATAGTCGGTAAGCATTTGTTTCATCCAAAGGAGTTGAGTGCAGGCACTGCCAGCTGCGATATATTCGGCTTCAGCAGTGGAAAGAGAGATGAAATTCTGTTTTTTACTTAACCAGGCTACAAGATTATTTCCTACATAGAAACAACCACCTGAGGTGCTCTTACGATCGTCAACACACCCGGCCCAGTCAGCATCACAATACCCTGCTAAATCAGAGGTTGTATCGCGCGACATCCAGATACCATACTCTATAGTACCGTGAATATATTTTAAAACACGTTTTACAGCGGCTAAATGTGATTCCTTTGGGTTAGCTTGATATCGGGCACACGCTTCGACACTAAAGGCAATATCTGGTCGACTAGCAGTAAGATATAGTAAACTTCCAATCATACTTCGAAAGAGAGTCTGATCTATGTCTACTCCAGATGTGTCTTTTGTGAGTTTTAGTGTAGTGCTCATGGAAGTGCGTGAGTATTTTGATGATTCCATTCCAAATTTTTTGATCAGATTTATGGCATACTTTGTTTGAGTAACAAAAATGCCGGTCTCAAGTTGTCGAATCTGAAATCCTAGGAAATATGACAGTTCTCCCATCATGCTCATTTCAAATTCATTTTGCATAAGTGTGGAGAATTCATTTGCCAAATCTAGAGAAGTGGATCCAAATATAATATCGTCAACATAAATTTGAGCAACTAGTATGTGTTTATTACTGTGACGAACAAATAGGGTTTTGTCAACGCTCCCCCTAACAAAATTATTTTTCAGTAGATACTCAGTGAGTCGTTCGTACCATGCCCGAGGTGCTTGTTTCAACCCGTAAAGTGCTTTATTCAAGTGATATACATGATCTAGGTTATGAGGATCTTCAAACCCCTTAGGTTGTGAAACGTAAACTTCTTCTTTAATTATTCCGTTTAGAAACGCACTTTTAACATCCATTTGATGTAGTTTAAAACCTAGAAAACATGCGATTGCTAACATAATACAGATAGATTCCAGTCTAGCAACGGGCGCAAAAGTCTCATCAAAATCAATCCCCTCCACTTGTGTATATCCTTGAGCGACTAGTCGAGCCTTATTTCTAACTATTGTTCCTTGTTCGTTAGATTTATTTTTGTATATCCATTTAGTTCCGATTATGTTAGTGTGCTTAGGACGAGGAACAAGTTCCCATACATTGTTTCGCTCGAACTGATTGAGTTCTTCATGCATAGCGTTCACCCAATGTTCATCGCATAAGGCCTCTTTAATATTTTTAGGTTCAAATGAAGAGACATAACAAACATAAGATACCTCGTCGCGCAGTTGCTTCCTAGTTTTCATAGATTCTGTTACCTTTCCAAGCACTTGACTCGTGGGATGGTAGAGTCTAACACGTGAAGATGGCTGCAGTATACCTTCTTCACTCTTTTTTTCTAACTCCTGGTCATTCTCTTCAACTTCTGTCTCATCCTTGACGCTTTCCTCAAGATCATCGGAAATAGATTTGTCTTGTAAGAGCCCTGTATCTTGTTCAAACACTTGATCCAACAATTCATTAGTAGAGCATGATTCTTCATAGACAAGTTTTTCATCAACAATAACATTTATAGATTCCATAACAGTCCGAGTTCGTTTATTATATACGCGAAAAGCTCTACTATTAGTAGCATATCCAAGGAATATTCCTTCATCACTTCGAGTATCGAATTTGCCTACATATTCTCGATCGCGCATGACATAACATTTACTACCAAAAATTTTGAAGTGTTTGACGTTAGGTTTTCTACCTTTCCATAGTTCATATGGAGTGTGTTTTGTACCAGGACGAAGATACACACGATTAATAGTATAGCAAGCAGTAAAGATAGCTTCTGCCCAAAATTTTAGAGAGACATGTTTAGCGTGAAGTATAACTCGAGCCATTTCTTGGATGACTCTATTTTTTCTTTCAACAACCCCATTTTGTTGAGGTGTTTTAGGTGTTGAAAACTCATGGCCAATGCCAAGTTCATCAAAGAACACAGCAAACTCCATATTTTCAAATTCCCTACCATGATCAGATCGGATGCGAACAACAAATCCTATTTTGACATTTTTCTCGTTTTGTAATTGTTTGACAAGAGATTTAAAAATAGATAAGGTTTCAGATTTTTCTTTAAGAAATCGTACCCAAGTAAATCCAGTGAAGTCATCAACCATAACAAATATGTACCGTTTTCCTCCTAAACTTTCTATTTTGGAAGGTTCCATGAGGTCCATGTGTAGAAGTTCAAGAGGTTTTTTAGTCATATTACTGTTTATCTTCTTGTGTGGAGTTCTAGTTTGCTTCCCTAGCTGGCAGGGTCCACATATTTGGTTCTCAAGATTTCCTAACTTAGGTACACCACGAACCAATTCTTATCTAGTCAGGAAAGATAGATCTTTATAGTTGACGTGTCCTAAACGTTGATGCCAGAGTTCAGTGTCAGAAAGTACACTGGATTTGCAGTTTAATTCATTATTAGGGATAATACCATAGCAATTATTAGAGGTACGCTTCCCATGCATGATTTCCTTTCCCGTATCATCACAAATGTAACAGTCGTTTCTAGAAAACTTTACTTCATGATTAGAGTCACACATCTGACTTATGCTAATAAGATTCGCTTTAAGACCATCAACGTATAAAACATCTTCTAACAGTAATGACCTAGAAGTGCTGACAATACCACATCCTACGACGCGAGAAGTATTCCCATCTCCAAAAGTAACTATCCATCCATCATATTTTTCGAGTTTATCAAAAACCGATTTATCACCGGACATGTGTCTAGAGCATCCACTATCAAGATACCACATATGAGTATTTTTAGCTTTCAAAGCAGTGTGTGCAACATGGCAGGATAGTTCTTTTTTCTTAATCCATATGAATCGGGATTTTTTATGGGGGTTTGCCTGATTAGAAACAGTACTCCATTTGTTTTTATGATATGTGGTAGTATTATTTCGGTATTGAAACTCACGAGGGAATCCATATAGGTTAAAACAGTTTGGACGAATGTGACCAGATACGTGACAATGATGACAAACAGGAATAAATCTTTTAGTGTTGACTTGATTCCTTATATTTTTATATTTCCCTTCGCTTTTGTAGTTACCAATGTAATTATTTTGATGATTTATTTGGTTTGTCACTTTCTTTTGCTTATTTTTAAACTGATCATCAGAAGAGCTGGTAGCAAAACCAAGACCGGCACTATTGCTAGTAGATCGTTGCATCCCGAGAATATCATCTAAGCTCTTAGTTCCAGTATTCAAACGTTCAAAAACGGAATTAGCTTTGGCAAGATCAGTAGTTATGATTTCTAACTCATCTTTAGATTTTTTGTGTAGATGAGTGAGTTTTTCATTTTCTGCATGAAGTTTGATGACTTGAAGATTTAGACTTTCCCTTTTCTTAGTGACTTGATTAAGAGCAATATTCTTATCTTCAAGTTGCTTCATTAAGATAAAATATTTTTCTTCACATTTCTTATATTTCTCAACAAGTTTGAGATTAGTCTTGTTTATTTTAGTACTTTCCTTGTAGATCAAGTTGTAAGCTTCAAGCAGTTTTTCATAATTACAACTTTCATTTTCTTCTTCACTCTCACTTTCTTCATCCGAAGAATCTTTAGTGACAGACTTAGCATTTAGAGAGGATGTGAATGCAATAAAGTTCATATTATTATCAGTATTTTCTTCCTATTTGTCGATGTCACTCTCATCATCCCAAGTGATATTTGCTTTAAAAGTGGTTTTCTTTTTTAATTTGTTAGCACATTCATGTGCGAGATGGCCGTACCCATGACATTCATAGCATTTGGGTCCAGCAGGAGGACCTTTGATGGCTTTCTTAGTCTTGACTCCAGATGAGTCTTCTTTAGATTTATTAGATGAGTTGCTGTTTCTTCCTTCATTGAAATTTTTCTTCTTAAATTTTTTTTAAAATGTTTTAGTGAATAAGGCCATGGCTTCAATGTCGTATTCTCCTTCACTGTCAGATTCATTTGTGAAAGTTTGAGAACTAGTGAAGGCTATAGGTTTAATGATCATTTTAGGCTTAGGTTTTTGAGGAGTAAGGAGAAGCATGTCTGCCTCATAGGTTTGAATAATGCCTACTACTTCTTCTATAGATTTTTCTTTTAGCTTACGTTTTCCTTCCAGCATAGTGACTTTAGTACTAAAACGTTCCGGGAGAGATCTAAGAATTTTCTTAATGACACGAAAAGGAGGAATAAGATCACCGAGGGTGGCACAATTGTTCACAATAGATATGAGTCTAGAGTAAAATTGGGTGAAAGTTTCATCTTCATGCATACGAATAATTTCGAATTCAGTAGTTAATCTTTACAGTTTGGATTCTTTAACAATGTCGGTTCCCTCGTGACAAGTTAAAAGAATATCCCACGCCTCTTTAGCTATTTCATAATTAGCTATTTTTTTGTGTTCAGTCATATCCACAACACTGAAAAGAATATCAAGGGCTCTATTGTTAGCTTGGAGAGCAGATTTTTCAGCGATGGTGAAGTTGGATAAGGGTTTACGTTCTAAGACTCCCTCAGTGACAATCGTAGGATAGGTATATTTATAAATGCAGACATTCCAGATTTCTTCGTCAGCTGATCTTAGGATAACTTTAATTTTGGATTTCCAATAATCGAAGTTGTCACTATCGAGAAGGGGCGTGCGGTTAGTGATATGATTCATGTTGATGTTAGTACTCATGATGACCAAGGAAACTATACTAGATGCAAGAAAGTATCCCGCTCTGATACCAATTGAAAAACGGTACTAACTTATACTAGATATATCATATGCTATTTTACGCGAGAATAAAAAGCATAACACGCATATACGTGGAAAACCCCTAAAAGGGTAAAAACCACGGGAAGAAATCAATCACTAAAATAACTGTTGTGCGATTACAAAGAAACCTATACTTACAACTATGACTCCTCACAGTTGTTCCCAGGTTGGTTTGCCGAATCCACGTTCACCGCACCGTGACTGATTTACTTCCGCCTTGAATCTTCAAATCTTACTTTAATCGAGAACTAGAACTCACCATTCAGTTCTTTAGCCATTGTCTCCTTCAAAAACCCTAGATATACTTCTCGAAATCCGTATCAAACTCAGAACCCTAATCTGGGTTTTATAGACGAACCGGAACAGTCGCTTAAGCGACCAACATGTCGCTGGAGCAACTTCACTGTCGCTAGAGCGACCAGTGTCGCTTGAGCAACTTTACATGAATGAGAACGAATACAAATTAAAGTGATTTCTTCCACTTGCCTAACACAGACACTTTCTAGAAAATTAAAACAACAATTAATGAATTAATACGACGAGTGGCACAGTTGTTTTGGTAGGTAGCCCGGAAGTTCCAATTCAATAGTGACGAGTAGTGACGATGGAGCTTACAATTTATCTTATTTTACTCTTTCCAACTATCAAAGTTTAGTAGGAGTGAATTGATTAGAATTCAGTTGGTTTGTCGACCTACAATCCCGAAATCGACCAGTTTGGTGTATAAATTTATCGTACCACTCCTAACTAAATTTATGGAAGAACCAATATTTATTCGGGTGGAATCGATTCGGAAGGGATACACGATTGTCCAAAAATAGGCCTAATTCGATCACAATTCACTAAAATAACTTCATAAAAAATTGCACCTCTCGTATAGAATTAATTTTTATCACATCGCATAGAATTAATTTTCATATGCTGTTTATTATAAATTTGGTTCGGAATGGTCAGTTAGAACAAAATATAAGGAAACTCAAACTCAAATTGAGAAATTAAAAAATATGTATATGATTAAACTGAAACCGATTGACTCCTACTCCTACTCCTACTCCTATTCCGAATCGACTGAACTGAAATATTTTTGGTTGGTTTTATTTTTTTGGTAATTCTTTCCCTCGTAAACTCTAGTTATTAAATGCATTCGACTATAATACATTACAATTATTCATTTTTTCAGTTCACACCAGTTTTAATATGTATTAAATATATAAGAGTACGAAATACATGAACTCCTGTACACAATATTTTGTAATATGTGACTTTCATAACTAATTATCACAATAACTTTGTCTAGGACTAAGGGATTTTTTGATAACTTATTTTCAACACTTAAAAATAGAATAAGTTAAGTAAAAATGTATTAAGTTGGTTTGATAACAAAACTTTGAAGATTTAATACTTTAAGTCTTCAACATAAATAAAAAGTAAACTAGTAAATAACTATCCCTACTTAATTAAAAATGTTGAACACTTTCACAAGTGTTTTATTAAAAAAGTTTGTTTACTACACTGCCGACTACCGCTACTAACCACCACCGCCATCGCCACTAACCACAACACTACCAACCATCGCCACCAGTCATTACAGTAACCACCACCACACTACCGACCACCTCCACTAACCACCACATTGCGAACCACCATCACCACCGCCACTAACCACTGCTCCACCGCTTTCGACCACCACCACCACTATGCCTATAACATCAAAAGGGGCTTGGTGTGTCGCAAGCCCTATAGAGAGCTAAGTTACAAAATCAGTAAATTTAAATTTCAGCTCCTTGTGCATATTAAAAATTTAATTAATTTAGTATTTAAATTTTAGTATATGACGAGGGTAAAAGTATAATTGAGAAAATACATTTAAAGTCACGTTACATTTAAAGTGACGCTAAGGATTCAAAATGACGGTTGAGAAGAAATCCGCCCGAGAAGGGATATGTTTGAAAAAATAGCATTCTGTATAACTTTACCTGCTCCTTTAGTTCAGCGGACAACAACCAAAGCTAGGGGCAATTGACGAGGGTAAAATGTAACTGAGAAAATACATTAATCCCCCCTCGGTAAGTGATCTAGTTCAGCAAAGAACGGTAAATATATCCAGAGACACGTGCCGATCACGTGATGGTATGGCCAACCTGAGAAAGGGTTATCCATACTATACTCCAGCCGAGACGGCCGAATACAGAATCATCCGACCTGAGAAAGGTGGCCCAACGTCTTGCTAACATGGGAAGGGATGCCCGAAAGACCATTGACCTGAGAAAGGCGATGGGTGATTGTCAGTTCAAGATAAAATAAAACTCTGAGTAAGTCGGGATATAGTTCTATTAGACATGGATGAGAAATCCATGGCCAATTTAATTAGTATGAGAAATATTGATTAAATTAAACACTAATAGTAGAAGATAACTTCTTGGATAAAGACCTGAGAGGTATTTCATTAGTGGCCAATCAGAAAATGATCCTACTCCAATTCTAATGAGGAATCAGAATCCTGAGAGAATTAGAATGGTTAAGTCACAGAGCATATAAAAGGGTCCAAATTTATGAGGAAATGTACGTTCTGACACACTGAGTTATTGGCTAATAGAGAATATTAGCTTGTTCTTGCTACCCTTGTGAATCTTTGCCTTACTTAATCATCGAAGAGCTTTTTTGTCACAGCGGCGAAGGGTCTTTTGACCAGTTATTATTTTGCATATTACATATCCACCATATTGAGAGTATTGTTTCAGTTGGATATTGAGCTCTTGGCTTCTTTCCTGATTGAGAAAATCAACCCCTGTTGCAGAGGGGTCTGTAAATCAGTTAAATTTGATGCAACGTGACTTTTACTTAGTGCAATTGATGATCATAGTTGAGGGATTCTCATCAAAGATATGTGTGATATAGATATGCTACTGAACTTATATATCAAAATAAGAATTTGAAAGAACCTAAAGGAGTTGCCCGAGTGGAGATCAAGGCGAGCCATAGATCTAGATGTCCTAAGGTTGAATCTTGTTGGCAACAAGGATATGGCCACTGGAGATTACCCGATCGTTAACTTCAGTGCTCTGAGAACTCTCTCAAGTTTTACCCCAATTTGGTCTCAAGCCATCCCGATATCTCGTTTATCGAGAAAAAAGCTAATGGTACGTTAATATAATTTGCAAGCTAACTTAAAAGAATTATAACATTATATTGAAAATATGTTTCCTGTATTATATGATGAATTACGCTCGTTACTTACTGTAAGGACACACACACACACACACACACACACATATAGGGGGAGGCTCAAGGAACCAACACTTTTTTAGACCAATATTAGACCAACGCCTAAACTCTTCATTCCCGATTAAATTTTGATAATCCGAACCGTTCAATGTGTTTAAAACACGTTTTAAGGGTACCCGCGAGAAATCAGCTCAAAATATTATCGGAAATGACTTGATCCAAACAGTGGTTCAAAATGCTGACAGGAACTGTTTTATGAACCAATGTTTAGATCAAGTCCTTTCCAGTAATATTTTGAGCTGATTTCTCGCGGGTACCCTTAAAAACATGTTTTAAACACATTGAATGGTTCAGATTATCAAAATTTAATCGAGAACGAAGAGTTTAGACGTTGGTCTAATATTGGTCTAAAAAAGTGTTGGTTCATATAGTCTTTTCCATATATATATATATATATATAAATATATATATATATATATATATATATATATATTATAGCGATATCACTGTAATGATATTTTAATTGGTGAAATTGTAACAAGAGACTTGAATTTTAATTTCGTAATAGAAGTTATAAATTATGTTTCTAGATAATGAAGAGGTGACGAGACTACATACTTTGATGTTAAAATATAAAATAAATATAATTTTATAGCTTTTTAAACTTGTAGAAATCGTCATCGACTACTTGTTTTCAATTGATTCCATTCTTATATGGGAAACCATTTGTGAACTTTTATGTACCTCTTCAACTTTTAAGTTAATTTGTTAGCAAGAAAATATTAAAAATAGACAGTTAATGGGTTTTTTTTTCTCAACAAATTTATGGAGAGGTAATTCTGTAAATCCATCAAAAAAGGGAAAAATCACTGTGAGACGAGACGAGATGAGATCCCATGTGAATGACTTATCGACTTTTTGCCACTTCAAAATTGCAACTTTTGGTACGTCCAATTTAGAGTGTATTTCTCAGCCCAAAAAAATATTTTTCAAAGAGTATTTATTCCACTTAATTTTGTAGTAAAATGTAATTACTCCAAAGCGGCGTTACATTATATGAAGTTTTTCTAATAACTTAAATTATCTGGGTCAATTTACGCGCACTTCGACTAATTTTTTGGAGACAATTCCCACCGTCCACTTGTGGAAATCTCAATTAAAACTTGAGCTTTTGATTTGTATAGACCGACCCGTAAGAATTAATAGTACCAGAGAGATTTCGAATCTAAGACTTTAAAAAGGAGCATACCCTAAGCATTGATCATCAGTGCAAGCTTGTTAGATTATCAAATGATGTTGTTGTGACATTGAAAGTTATTAATTGTCAATTTTTGTTGAACAAGATTGTTAATGAACCCTAGTTAGTTTAGGATTAGGATTATGTACCCTAATTAGTTTGGGACTATAAATCTATGTTATGTTTATCCTCTCTCTCCTATATAAAGGAGCCTTTGTACATTGATTGATTCACAATATATTATACAGAGTTTATTCTTTCTCTCTCAATAGATTTATCATGGTATCAGAACCGAATGTTCTATCTCATTGATCAGAACATAAGTGTTCTGGTCCTCCCTTCCTTTTTTTCCCTTTGGTCCACCACTGGTCTGCCTTCAACTTGGCACTGGTCATCACCACGACACCATATTGATAGGAATCTCCATATGATTCTGACGCTACCAACCTTGTTGCCTGCAATGCCGCCACACGCCGCCTTTGTCCTCGGCGTGTCAAGCTATCCGCCTCCAATCCCGCATGCGCTTTCACGTGCTCCACGTCAGAACCATATTAGATTTAATAATCCCGAATGCTTGAGCTGGATTAGATTTGAGATTCTTAATCTCATCCACATCATTAATTGTCATTATTATATCATCAACATAAACAATAAAGACACCGACCTTACTAGCACTTCCTTTGATGAATATAGTATGATCGACATGATTTTGTTTGTATCCAAACTGTAACATTGCCTTTGAAATTTTTCTAAACCAAGTTCTAGGTGATTGTTTTAACCAATAAAAGGATTTTTTTTAATTTGCATATCTTTCCTCTATCTTAAAGGAAGAAAAACCTAGTGTTATATCCAGATACACCTATTCTTCTAACTCACCATGAAAAAATAATTATTCACATCAAACTGATGAAGAGGCCAATTTAAATTTGCAGCACAAGAAAGTAAAACTCGCACATAGTTTATCTTTGCTACCAGAACAAACGTCTCCTCGTAATTAATACCATAGGTTTGAGTAAAATTTAGCAACAAGTCTCTCCTTGTATTTCTCAAATGTAGCGTCAGCATTTTGTTTAACAGTGAAAATTCACTTGTATTCTACTATTTTCTTTCCCCCTAGAAGTGATACTAGTTTCCAATTGCCGTTCTTTGTCAAAGATATTATCTCCTCTACTATAGCTCATTTTCACTTAGTCATTATTACTGCATCCTGTAATTTTTGTGTAATAGATATAGAAGACAGAGGCGAAATAAAACATGATACGAGGGAGATAAATGATCGTAAGAGACAAATTGGGAGATGAGATGTTGAGTACATGCCCTTACACCCTAGTTAGTTTAGGACTATAACTCTATGATATGTTTATCCTTTCTCTTCTATATAAATGAGCTCTTGTATATTGATTGATTCACAATATATTATATAGAGTTCATTCTTTCTTTCTAAATAAATCTATCAAAGATAACACAACATTGGAAATAACGAAGAAAAATTTAAAGACATCTCTAATTTACCATCAAAATATTAGTAATTTTTTATTTTGGATTATTCTTCAATACGTATTTTAAAATCCTCCTTCATGTAAGAAGATGGACTTTGATTTTCGAATGCGGAGGATAAAAGAAAATAATAGAGGATCTCCTCTAAATATGAGATACGAAAATTATTAATTTACTTCGTTAAATTTTTAGTTTGTGCATATATTTTACACAATATTAGGACTTCTATAAATATACTTAGAAAATCCTTTACTAATATTTAATATATTTTAATAAAATGCATAAAAATATTAGGTGCGACCTTGGAGGAAAAATAAAGAATAAAGAATGTTTAAACTTGAACTTGTATATTTTTTTAAAAATAAACTAAAGATAGAATTTTGAGTTGAAGTTGATAATTAATAGTAAACACTTTCAAATTACTTTTCAAATAGATGTTATTACTTTTGTATTTTAAATGGATATATATAGTTGAATTGGAGATGCTTTAAGACGCGTGTCTAGAAATATTTATAATTTGTTCATTTGAGTTCATACAAAGTCTCACTCCAATGATCAAATTCGTTTAGTATTAGGACCTATGTTTTTATTGCTATTGTTACACAAAATAACTTATTGTATATAAATAAATAAGTTGATCCACTCTTGGTCCGAAATTTAGGATCAAATTATAAACCAAAACAATAGTTACATGATAAAATAACTACTAATATAGAATTGAGTTATTATTATTATTTTTTAATAAGACTAGCTCCAAAGCCAAACCCTATGAATTTAAAAGTTTTGATCATCAAATTAAGGTTCGATGGGAGATCCAAAAAGAATGTGTATATTTAGCTACTTTTTAGGGACCTGGGGCGCTATGCATGGTGCATAATAAATTGTTGTTCTGCATCAAAATGACATCGTTTTAGTGTCAAAAATATTATCCAAAAAACGGGACAACATTTGGGCGCCAGGCAATGCGCACAAAATTACACTGTGGTTTGAATTTATTTAATAGCTTTTTTGGGTTTAGAGTAAAAGATATATGAAAGGCAGATATGTGAGCTTTACAATGATCACTCATCATGATTCAAGGGTGAGGATCTTCAGCGGAAGAGGAGGGGGGGGGGGGGGGGGGGGGGGGGGGGGTTTGTTTGTGTTTTTAGGTGGTAGGGATTTAATGGTAAACACTCTCAAATTACTTTTTAAATATATGTTTTTACTTTTGTACTTTAAATGAAGATTGGGAGAGCATTGGACAGTAGATGCTTTAAGATGTGTGTCTAGAAATATTTATATTTTGTTCAATTTTATTTATTGGAACTCAATACAAAATCTCATTCTAATGATCAGATTTGTTCAATATTAGGACCTAGGTTTTTATTGCTATTATTGCACAAAATAACTAATTGTATATTGATAAGTTGATTTACTTATTAACTCTTGGTCTAAAATTTATGATCAATTTCTAAACCAAAACAATAGTTACTTAATCAAATACCTACTAACATAGAATTGAGTTAAATTTATATAAGACTAGCTCTAAAGCCAAACTCTGTGAAGTAAAAGTTCTTATCAAATGAAGGCTCGATAGGACGGGAGATTCAAAGAGAATATGTAATTGCGCACAAGTTGTAAGTCAAAAACGATATTGTTTTAGCGCACAAAAAATTATCCAAAAAGTCGAACAACATTTGTTCGGATAATGTTCTGGTTGTTCTGTGCGTTTGCAGGGTCCCTCATTCCACTTTTAGATTATTTTGGATTTTTTTTTTAAATACTTGTTATGGGTTTAGATTAAAGTTTATATAAAAGGCAGATATGTGAGCTTTACAATGATCACTCATCATGATTCAAGGGTTAGGATTTTCAGCGAAAGGGGGTTCTTTCTTTGTGTTTTTAGGTGGTAGGGATTTATTGGGTATATTGTTTGCAGATAAAGTTGGTGTGCGTACTGTGGCTTTTTGTTAAAAGAGAATGTGAGAGAATCTAGCTGCGTTCCAGGCATAAAGTTTATGCACTCCGGTTCATGTGCTTGTATCATGTTTGGACAAGACTGAGACAACTCATCAGTAGTCTTCAGCAACACTTTCTTCTACTTTTCTTGGGATTTTCTTTTCCTGCATTCCAAGTGTTTGAAGGAATTCCTCATACAGTTAATGATTTGGGGATTGAGATTTTTCACTACAAAGCAGTGGTGAGTTCAGTTGATCAACTGCTCCTTTCTGATGTAGTATAGATTGAAATATGAGATATTTGAGCAGTGTAGGACTTGCTTTGAGTCTTGTTTTTGGGTGCCTTTTATTAGCTCTTTTGGCTGAGCTTTACTACTTGCTATGGTGGAAGAAGAGGATTACCAACAGAGAGATTGAAGATGATTTTAGCAGCCCATCAAGAGAGTTCTTGTATTTTTTCTGTTGGAAAAAGCCCTTATGTTTAAGATCTACAGCTCTGAATCCCATAGAGCTATCTTCATCCTCACGTAGAATCACAGATACCCATGTCCATGAGCCACAAGCAACCCATTCAAATAAGGACTTTTGGCCGAAGCCCTTCGGAGAGGAAGGAGGGGAGACTGAACTCGAGGGGCTGGAAAACCTGTGTGGCCCACCAAGATTTCTCTTCACCATCAATGAAGAAACAAAGGAAGATTTAGAGTCTGAAGATGCAAAATCTAGAGGAGATAAGAGTAGAAAAGGGTCAAGAAATAGAAGCTTAAGTGACATGCTTCTAACTCTGGAAACTCCATTTTTGACCCCAATTGCTTCTCCATCTTGTTTCACTCCTCCCCTTACTCCTGTTGGTTCCTCAGCTAATTACCATGGGTTTGATCCTCTATTTGAATCAACAAGTGATGCGGAGTTCAATAGGATAAGGTCATCACCTCCTCCAAAGTTGAAGTTCTTGAAGGATGCTGAGGACAAACTTTACACAAGAAAATTGAAGGCAGAAGCTGAGAAAGGGATATCTAAGATTGAGGGGTCAGAATTCAGGAAGGATGAAGAAGACGTGTCTTTTATTACAATCAAAATCGATGCTAAAAATGATAAGAGAGAGCTTAATCTCTCTCCGCACAATGTCCAACACTACAAATCAAGCTCTTCACAGGTACTTCCTCTAGCTTCTTCCCCATCGACATTCAGACCACCAACAAACAAGAAACCACCCATTTAACTTTAGATTTCTCCATCAGCTGAATGAAAAATTTAGGGTTTTTTTTGTCCTTCTGTTTGTATGAACCCACATCAATTATCCATTTTTAGGATTTGGATTTTCCTTATTTTTACTACGGGTGTTTGGGAATGTGGATAGGGTTTATCTGGAAAGGCCCTGTTCAATGTATTTTGAATTTTCAAGGAGGTAAAAGAAACTGATATTTAGTGGTGGCGTGGACCTTATGGTGCCAGTGGCTGTGGTTTGTTTCGAGATGTCTCGCATACCATATAATCATTCATGTCACCTGGATGGTGATAGCACTGATGCTTGTCCAAGGGTTTCTATGAAGATTTTATTTCCAGCTCCTTCTGTCTATATATGTTTTGGGAGAATTCATTTAATTTCTTATATCATTTATTGTAATTGATCCGCACTTTAAAGTCACTTTTTAAATTCGAATTTAAAATGGGATAAGACTCAGACATAGATAGAATTCTGCCTGCTGGAAAGAGATTTTTTCTTTTTATTTCTCTCTTCTTTACCTTTAAACAAGGGGTTCTTCTGTTTACGTGTGTATAAATTAATTATTTTTTTTGGCAAGTTATTATCTTTTGGCAACGATAAACAGGAAGATCAAATATCTAATCTTTTCAGCCATTTAGTATCTGTCTTAGTAGGAGACACCCGCACCGCACAAGGAAATGAATAGTCGAAAGATTGATACTTACGCCTTTTTCATAAGCAACAAGAAGGAATTTCATTGCCCGTGAGTATTGTCACGTAGGCCTTGGCCGAAAGGTGCCACCTGAGGGAACTATTTTAGGGATGAAGTCATCTGACATATGAATTGCTACACGAAGTCAGACATGGCTATTTGGCCAGCGTTTATTTTGGTCTCCACAGAAATCAACGGGCATTCACATGCCAGATTATAAAGTTGACTGTAACCACAAAAATTAACTAAAATTTTGCAAAGAAGAAAGATCAGTGAAAGCAAAATACATTCAAAATACCCACACAAAAACACTTGAAACGTAATAACAAGAGCTTCATTTACTAACTCTAGTACTCACCACTTAAGGTGTTTAACATAAAACACTCACCACTTAAGGTGTTTAACAGAAAACACCCGACCATCAATTACACTAACAAACCCAAAACGAAAACTACAAGACACTTCATACCCACCTTCTGTTGCCATTACCCTTCCAAACTACCACCACCAAAACTACAAGACAACTCCAGCTTAGTCAACTTCCTCAATCTTGGGACCAGCACCGCTACCACCAGCCGGAGGAACATCATCATCATCCATTCCACCACCCATGTCAGGACCACCGGCACCACCTTGGTACATCTTTGCAATGATAGGGTTGCAGACACTCTCAAGCTCTTTCGTCTTGTCCTCAAATTCATCCACCTCAGCAAGTTGGTTCGCATCCAGCCAGTGAATTGCCCCATCAATAGCATCCTCAATCTTCTTCTTATCAGCCCCCGAAAGCTTTGAGCTTATCTTCTCATCCTTGATTGTGTTCCTCATGTTATACGCGTAGTTTTCCAAGGCGTTCTTTGCCTCCACCTTCTTCTTGTGCTCCTCATCCTCCGATTTGTATTTTTCAGCCTCCTCCACCATCTTCTCAATCTCCTCCTTCGACAACCTCCCCTTGTCATTGGTGATTGTTATCTTGTTCTTCTGCCCAGTGGTCTTGTCCTCAGCGGATACATTCAATATACCATTTGCATCAATGTCAAAGCAGACAGTAATCTGAGGAACACCCCTCGGCGCTGGAGGGATACCAGAGAGCTCAAATTTGCCTAACAAATTGTTGTCTCTAGTTCTCGTCCTCTCCCCTTCGAACACTTGGATCAAAACACCTGGTTGGTTGTCTGAGTACGTGGAGAACACCTGTTCCTTCTTTGTGGGAATCGTGGTGTTTCTTGGAATCAAAACAGTCATCACACCTCCGGCAGTCTCCAAACCAAGTGAAAGAGGCGTGACATCTAATAGTAATAGGTCTTGAACCTTCTCATTGCCCTCACCACTCAAGATTGCTGCTTGAACCGCAGCACCATAGGCAACAGCTTCATCTGGGTTTATGCTCTTGCATAACTCCTTTCCATTGAAAAAATCTTGTAGGAGTTGCTGCACTTTAGGAATTCTAGTCGACCCCCCAACAAGTACCACATCGTGGACGCTGCTCTTGTCCATCTTAGCATCCCTCAGACACTTTTCAACGGGTTCCATACATTTTCTGAAGAGGTCCATATTAAGCTCCTCGAACCTAGCTCGAGTAATGGTGGTGTAAAAATCAACACCCTCGTACAAAGAATCAATTTCAATTGTAGTTTGAGCAGTCGATGATAGAGTTCTTTTAGCCCTCTCGCAAGCAGTCCTCAATCTCCTTAGGGCTCTAGGGTTTCCGCTTATGTCCTTCTTGTTCTTCCTCTTGAATTCCTGAACGAAATGGTTAACCATTCGGTTATCAAAGTCTTCACCGCCCAAGTGAGTGTCTCCGGCTGTAGACTTAACTTCAAATATACCCTCTTCAATCGTGAGAAGAGAGACATCAAAAGTACCGCCACCAAGGTCAAAGATGAGAACATTCTTTTCACCAACACTAGTCGACTTCTTATCTAGACCGTATGCAATTGCGGCTGCAGTTGGCTCATTGATGATACGCATAACGTTTAGGCCAGAAATGACACCTGCATCCTTGGTAGCCTGGCGCTGGGAGTCGTTGAAATAGGCAGGGACAGTAACAACCGCGTTTTTTATTGTTGTGCCAAGGTAAGCTTCGGCAATCTCTTTCATCTTTGTTAAAACCATGGAAGAGATCTCCTCAGCTGCAAATTGCTTCTCCTCGCCTTTGTAGTTGACCACTATCATGGGCTTGTCACCGGGACCCGGAATGACCTTAAATGGCCAGAGCTTCATGTCACTCTGCACAGATGTATCGCTGAATCTCCTTCCAATCAGCCGCTTAGCATCTGTAGTTGGAAAATAAAAATAAAAAAAAGTTATAAAGACATAGCTCTGTGTTTTTTAATAGACATTTTTGAAGCACCGAAAATTGCCACAACTTCTCACTTTTCCTCTGTTGCTGGTTTTTTGGATCACTATTAGGTGCATCAAAGCAAAGATATTACGTAATTCCTGAAAAATCTACCCGTTTATATGTAAAGAAGATTACTCCTGCGATGCACGTGAGTTTACAAAATCTGTGGGGACAATTACAGCATAGTTGAAATAACTTAACCAAACATAAAAGCAATTTTTTTTAAAGCTTCAAATATTTAGCTTAGGCATCCAAGAACATATTTTTAGATTACGATTCCCTATTGCCATAAAAAAGTATGATTTTCTTTGACTTTCTCCAACATCAAAAGATAATAAACTCGATTTTCTTCCTTCCAAGCGACAAATCATGCATGTCATAGCACTTCTTTAGTTGTTTTCAAGTTTGTCCTACTTCCCACAGATTCCTTTATATTCTTATTGAAGATTATTAAAGAAAGGAGATTGCCACTCAGATTTTTAGTTGATTTTCAAGTTTTGTTGTAAAATACGAAAAGGATATCAACTGTGCTATGTGTGCTGAATATAAAGTACATAATATAGGTAGATAAATCCAGAGAGCTAGGTACATCCACATCAAATTGACCACAATACCATACAACAGATTCCATTAGAGCATACGTCAAACCAAAGTACTTTCGACCTCCTTTCAGACAAATTGTGATTAACACAGCCTAGCAACAAGGGCGGAGGCAATAACAGGCAAGTGGAGGGAATTTCTTACTTGGTTTTACCATCTAACTCAGTTAAATTCATAACGTAAATAGGAAAATGTGATTTAACAGTTGACAATATGCTGGAAGTACAACACTAGAGACCATTAGAAAGTTTTAACACAATGGATGCAAACAAAAAATACATAAAATTCTTATAAGTCAAGCAAAAAGGATATAAAATTGTTGATCCAAAGAGGTCATAGGTTCGAGGTCACACGAAATCTAAGTTTTGAGGTGGATTAAAATTCTGCCTCCTCCCTCGTACAGAGAGATTTGATTATAAACCTAACAATCTGCTATTTTTTTGGACCAGATATCGTATTTGCGCATAAATTTCATGAAATTCAATCACCAGATCAAGACAGACGATGTAGCATTTAAATTACGAACACTTTTCGATCTCAACATCAGCTACGATTGTTCTGACGAAATGACAGAAATGCAAAATTAACTAATCTTAAGTCAAGCAAATTACAGAATAAAATAGGAAGAAATAAAAAAAAAAAACAACTCATAAGATATAAACAGAAATCTATACTACAGGCAGACAGAACTTCCTAAATAAAAGCTAAATGATTTCATCTGCGCTTTCAAAATATTCAAATAAGCTAATAATAGAGAGAGAAAAGAGTTGATGTGGTGAACATTATCTTACCAAAGACTGTGTTCGTGGGGTTCATCGCAACCTGATTCTTGGCCGCATCACCGATCAGACGCTCTGTATCAGTGAAGGCAACATAAGAGGGCGTCGTCCTGTTGCCCTGATCATTCGCTATGATCTCGACGCGATCATGCTGCCACACCCCGACGCAAGAGTATGTCGTACCGAGATCGATTCCGATCGCCGGACCTTCACCTTTTCCCGCCATTACGAGGTCGTGATATGGATCGAATATGCAGAAACAAAGAAAGAATATATGAAAGATGGAGCTTGTGTCGAAGACGTTGCACAGAGATGATCTCTAGTTTAAGTTGATAGAGGAAGGGGAATTGAGAGGCTAATATTTATAGACTGATTTTCCCGGGAATCTGGAGTGTTCAAGAATGTTCTAGAGCTGATTTCGAGAGGTTACGTGTATCCTCTAGAAGAGCGCTCTTATTGGTCAGAGTCGGCGTACTTTAGGGGGTGTGAAATATCCGCCGACCCATACCAACTTGATCCGCCACCTGCGGGTTTGAACAGAATCATGGGTTGGATTGGGCAGGCGCGAGGTGGCCCTTCCAGGTCAGCCCCACTCTTCATTAATGCTTTCTCCTCATTTGGGCCAATTTGGTTATGGTTCATTTCAGCAACTTGCATATCCGGCCCAATTGTGTTGGATTGTGTCCATCAATGGAGTATTAGTAATTAATGGGGATAAAAAAATTCTCAATAATAATTCAGTCAAAATGATCATAACTTATTCTATTTCTATAAAGGGCTTAAATAAGACATTTAATAATTTAATGATCGAGTTAGGTCAAATTGACCCAAATTCTCCAATGTGAGATCCTCTCTATTTTTTATCAGTATTAATAGGTACACATATAATATATGTTTCTCTAGAGTGGATGTCTCAAATTAAAAACTATATATATTATTCATTTTTGTTAAACAATGATTAGGGATAGTAACGAGACGGATCGGAGCTGAATTTGACCATTTCGTCCCCGATCTTCGAATTTAAAATTTGTCTTCATCTCCGTCCTATTCCCCAAATGGGGAATAAATCCACCCTCCATTCCCGTCCCGTCCCACCATGTTTGTTTTAATTAAAAAAATTAATTCATCTCACGTAAAAGTAATCACAAGACAATTACAAGACTAATACATAACATAACATAGAGTCCAACTTCTTTTTAATACTATAAAACATAAAGTCCAAATTCATCTAAAGAAAACATAATATAATTAAATTGTTCCACAATAAACATACTAATTTTAAATTAAATATAAACTTTAAATTATATCCAACACTACATAAAAGTGATAAGAATGTTAGAAAACATAATATAATTAAATTGTTCCACAATAAACATACTAATTTTAAATTAAATATAAACTTTAAATTATATCCAACACTACATAAAAGTGATAAGAATGTTCTCTTATTTTTTTTCCTTAACCCT
Source organism: Arctostaphylos glauca (assembly GCA_019985065.2). Lineage (NCBI taxonomy): Eukaryota > Viridiplantae > Streptophyta > Magnoliopsida > Ericales > Ericaceae > Arctostaphylos > Arctostaphylos glauca. The sequence goes on along the minus strand of JAHSPW020000002.1, from coordinate 15,186,126 downwards.
TTGACTTGTTGATCTATTCCAAACATTCCAAGTAGATGAAAAAAATAAGAAAAAAATATTTATATATTTTAAAGATATATCTTTACATAAAATAAAAAAAAATTATGCTATAAGTCCTTAGCGGATTTTAATACCATCAATCCATCAAAATAAGTCTTAGCTCTTAAAATTCATTGTATCAAATTGAATAAAAATACTTTTATTATACACCATAGGTCCACAGTAAGTTTTATTTTTTTGCATTTGTCATTTTTGTATTAATTTTTTTTTATAGATATTGGTTCATCTCGACAACAAAAATTTAAAAGGTATAAAATTATGTCTAAAATTTAAGAAAAACGAAACATTAGTTAAAACTCCAAATCTAGGGTTAATTAAATTATTAAGTCCTGGCTAATTTATTTGTTAAATTAGGATTTACTATTTTAAAAGTACAGTAGTCAGAGTCCACTCTTTTAAAAGTGTTAATAGGTTAGATCCTTTGGTTGTCAAAATTGTCCTTATTATAAATTTATTAAATTTTAACAAATTTTAAAGTTCTCAGCACCTTTTTGTACACTAATTTTTTTGTGATTTTTTTATTTTGTATTGATTATTGGTTCGCCTCGATAAATTTTTTTAAAATTTTAAAAAAAATTGTGTTCAAAAATTAAGATAATATAAAAAATAAGTCAAAACATGATTTGTGCACTAGTGACCTTTTGGTACACTAATATGTTTGTAAATTTTTATTTTGCATCTATTTTTTATTGATTATTAGTTCGTCTCGATAAAAAATTTGAAAAAAATAAAAAAATTATGTTTAAAAATTAAAAATTAAAAAATATGAAAAAATATCAAAACATGATTTGTGCCCTTACGACCTTTTGGAACACCAATTTTTTTGTAATTTTTATTTTGCATCTATTTTTATATTGATTATTGGTTCGTCTCGATAAAATTTTTTAAAAAATAATGTTTAAAAAATTTTAAAAATAAAAAAATATGAAGAAAGTCAAAACATGATTTGTGCCCTCACAAATTTTTGGTACACTAATTTTTTGTAACCTTTTATTTTTTATTGATTGTTGATTTGACTCAATAAGAAATTTCAAAAGAATAAAAAATTATGTTCAAAAATAAAAAATAAAAAAAATGAAAAATAAGTAAAAAATAATTTTCGCCCTTACGACCTATGCATCTCTAAATAAAATATAATAATAAACAGATAATGTTATCTATTGTAGTTTCATCTTTGTATTTTTGCATGTAGTAAAAACACAATAATATATCAAAACAGATAAGATTATCTACTGTAATTTAGTTTTGTATATTTCTACATCAGATAAGGTTATCTGTTCTAATTTGTACTCTATATTTTGACATAATATAAAAATAGATAATGTTATTTGTTGTAAATTACCCTATGTATTTATGCACAATATATCAACAGATAATGTTATTTACTGTAGTTTCATTTATGTATCTCTGCATGGTAGTGAAAACACAATAATAAATCAAAATAGATAATGTTATCTGTTTTAATTTCTACTTTACATTTTGACATAATATAAAAATAGATAATGTTATCTGTTATAAATTTTTCTCTGTATTTATGCATAAAATATATATCTATTGCAAATTGGTCTCTATATTTATGCATAATATATGAACAGATAATGTTATTTGCTGCATTTTCATCTCTATATCTTTGCATAATAACGAAAACACACTATAAATCAAAACAAGTACCATTATTTGTTGTAATTTATTCTCTCTATCTCTGCATAAGATTACATCAGATAAAATTATCTGTTTTAGTTTGTATTCTATATTTTGACGTAATGTAAAAATAGATAATATTACCTATTAGAAACTGACATTTGTATTTATGCATAACATATCAACAGATAACATTATTTGTTGTATTTTCATCTCTGTATCTCTGCATAATAGTGAAAATAAAATAATAAACCAAAACAGATAAGGTTATCTGTTGTAATTTGTTTTCTATATCTCTGCATAATATAACATCAGATAAAGTTATCTATTTTAATTTGAACTCTGTATTTTGACATAATATAAAACAGACAATGTTATCTGTTGTAAATTGACATATGTATTTATGCATAGTATATTAACAGATAATATTATCTGTTGTATTTTCATCTACGTATTTTTTGCATAAAAGTGAAAACGCAATAATAAACCAAACAAAAATAGATAATATTATCTGTTGTAATTTGTTCTCTATATCTCTGTCTAAAATAACATCAAATAAGATTATTTGTTGTAATCAATAAATTTATAAAAAAATGATGAATACATGACAAATACAAAAACAAATTGAGTAAAGACAAAACATAAAAAATTTAATTAATTTAAGCCAAATAGATAGACTCAATTGTTCACTTTTATGACTTCAAGAATGAATTTTTTAGATTTATATCCATAATACCTTCCAGTATAAAAATGTCATCAACCGATGGTAAAAGAGAAAATTGAGAGAAACTTTTTACAATATTCTCACCACCAAATGACAAGAAGAAAGACATTATTTGATATCTTATACTTGTTAGATTTTTTGCTCATATCTTATACTTGTTAGATTTTTTTTATCAAAATTAATGATTAATCTAAAATTTTTAACGTAAACTAGAAAAAAATCGAGAAGAAAAGATAACATTATGATAATGAGTATAATACCAATTAATTTAGAATAAAGAGAGTAATTATATAATTTTTTAGTAAAATTTTTTACTCATTTTTAAACTTTCACTTGGTTAAGTTTTGTTTTTGTAAATTTTAATAGTTTGAAATATTATTGAAGATGTCCTCGCACTCGTAAAGCCACGTTATATGACGGAAGGAAGAAGGAGACAATGAGAAATTTTCTTGAAAAAATAGTAAAGAATATATACAGAAAGAAATGTAAATTTGTAGTGACCAATGAAGAAAAACGAAAGGCAAATGTGTGTATGAGAGAGAGAGAGAGAGAGAGGTGGTGGTAGACGGGCTGTAGTGCGCCACATCTGTTGAAATTTACTGCACGTACATATGATGATTTTTGGGGATTTGGGGGGTTGTAGGGCACTTCCTTGTAGTACGTGTGTAGTGCGGACAAAGTGATGTAGTTTGTCCGTTTTGACCCTTAAATTACATCGTTTTAACTTATCACTTAAATTGTTATTAAAATATATGGAATCAAAACGATATAATTTCAAGAATAAAGCGAATAAAATTACGTTGTTTACTCGCACTACACATGCACTACAGGAAAGTGCACTATAGTCTACTCGAATCCTGATTTTTGTATGCACTGAAGTGAAGGTATATAAAATATCTAATTCTGAGAGAACTAGTGTTTTTGGTCTAAGGGTATTTTTGAAATTATTGTGTAAAAAAACTTTAGGTTCTAGCATACTTTTTAATAGACTAAATGTACTGCAAGTTTTTCATTTTAGACTTTTAACTAAAAGTCACTAAAGACGAACAATAAGCTTAACTTTGTTTTGATTTATTTTTTTGTCTTATATAATTTTTTTTATTTTTGAACGTAATTTTATATTTTTCTAAAAGATCTTATTGATACGAACCAATAATCATTAAAAAAAATTGATGGGAAACAAAAAATTGTAAATTTTTTAAATAAAGACAAAAACTTAATCAAGCAATAATTCGATAATTACCATTTTGTGTGGTGGGACCGTGATTTAAAAAATTACTAAAAATAAAAATAAGCCCAAACAAGCTTTGTTTTGATTTTTTTTTTGTTGTGATTTTATTTTTAGTTTTTGGATGTACTTTTATATTTTATGAAGTCTCTTGTCGAAATGAACTAATAATAACCATTAAAAAATGACACAAAACAAAACATTATTAAAAAAATTCAAATAAGGATAAATAATATAATTAGATAATAATTTAATAATTATCATTGTATATGGTGGGGTCGCGACTTGTGTTCAATGAGTTGTTAAGATTTTGGGACTCTCGGTCAAAACTCCAAAGTGAGGAATTCGTAATATAATTAATCCATCTATAAGTAAATTAGAGTCACTAGTCCTTTTGACACACTATTTTAAAAATACCTTTCCACGTTTTCAAGAGAGAAATATTCAACAGTGAAAGACATAAATTACATTTGAATTAAAAAAATTTAAAATTAGGAACTTACCATTTCGGAAACTATTATCATCTAATGACAAGTTCTAATTGAAAAACAAATACATATAATTGATTCCGGTGGTCTATGCATTTATTATTAAAAAGAGAGAGAGAGTTTATTAGAAGTAGAGATATCGATAGGTTGTACTACTACCACTTTTTGTTATTGTTTATTTTTATTATCATACATGTTTTTTTTCTACTTTTTAATATTATTGGTTGGTGGGTTTGTACAACCCGTTTATTTTCAATCTATTTTAAGAATAGCATTGTTTGTTACTCTATGTTTAGTTGTTTGACAATGTTATCGAATAACATTTGAAATAACATTAATTCATCTAATAATATTATCAGATAACGTAAAGATTGTTTTCAATATTTTTTCTTATTTTTCATCTACTTGAAAAATAATATTTTCTGTTACTCCATGTTTCTTTATCAGATAACATTAATCCATTTAATAGATAGGTTGTTTGTTAAAGACATAAAAATATTATCTGATAACACTATCTAATAATATTATCAGATAACGTAATCATGTAACTACTCTCTTTATCCTAAATTAATTGGTATTATACTCACTATTTTTTTAATCTTTTCTTCTCGGTTTTTGTCAAGTTTAGATAAAAATTTTTAAATTAATTGTTAATGTTGACAAAAAAATCTAACAAATATAAAATATGAGTAAAATATTAAAAAATTCATTAAATACGAAAAAAATTTGAAAAAATTATCGGATAAAGTTATCAGATGTGTTTTTTCTAGCAGATAACTTTATCTGTTACAACAAAAATACAAACAAAGTTATCTGATAATATTATCAAATAACATTAATTAATCTAATAACATTACCAGATAACTTTATCTGATACCGTTTTGCGTTATCAGATAAAGTTATCCGATAGTATTATTAGAAGAAATTATCAGACATTTTTTTGGTTTGATAATGTTATTAGATAATATTATCAGATAAAGTTATTAGACGTGTTTTTGTTCTAATAAATAACTTTATCTATTACAACAAAAATACAGATAAAGTTATTTGATAATTTTATTAAATAACATTAATCTATCTAATAAACATTATCAGATAACATTATTGGATATATTTTTATTTTAACAGATAACTCTATCTGTTGGAACAAAAAGACAAATCAAGTAATCTGTTAGAATAAAAATATAGATAATGTTATCTGTTAAAGATATGAAAAAATAAAAACACAGAGTTTCAAATCAAACATAACGGATAATAATATTTTTGTTAAAAACGAAAAATAAGTTCAAATAAATCATGGTTTGACTTATTTTTCATATTTTTTTATTTTTTTAGTTTTTGAACATAATTCTTAATTTTTGATTGAGACAAACTAATACTAATCAATAAAAGAATTGATGCAAAAGAAAAAGTTACAAAAAAATTAGTGTATCAAAAGATCGTGATGACACAATCTGTGTTTTAACTTATTTTTCATATTTTTTTATTTTTAAAAATTTTTGAACATAATATTTTATTTTTTAAATTTCTTTTCGAGACGAACCAATAATAAATACAAAATAATAAAAAATAAAATTTAACAAAAAAGTTAGTCTACTCAAAGGTCGTGAGGATAACAATAATGATTTTAACTTATTTTTTATATTTTTTAATTTTTAAACATAATTTTTATTTTTTTAAAATTTCTTATCGAGACGAACCAATAATAAATAAAAATATTGACGCAAAATAAAAAGTTACAAAAATATTAGTGTACCAAAAGGTTGTGAGGGTTTTAATTTTTGTTAAAACTTAGTAATTTTGTAATAAGGCTAATTTTGTCAACCAAAGACTTAACCTATTAACACTTTTAGAAGAGTGGACTCTAATTATTAATACTTTTAAAATAGTGAATTCTAACTCAGCAAAAAAACTAGTCAGGACTTAATGAGTTAATTAACCCAAAATTTATACGTTTCACTAATTTTCTGATTAAAAAACACTCCAAACTCTATCTAAAAAAAAGAAGGGAATGAAAATGGGTTAAAAAGTAAAATTGTGAATACTTATATGCGTAGGAGTTAAAAAATAAATAATATCTATATAATAATTATTTTAAAACGGATCGGGGAACGGGGCGGGGATGGCAGCAGATGTACTAAAACCCACCTTCGACCCATTTCTCATTTTCCCCTCAACTTTACTTCTAAATCCAACCCGATCACTGAATAAATTTCTAAACTTTCAATCCAAACGAGGCAGATTGGATCGGATTAGACGAAATTGTCATTCCTATAAACGATGAAGTTAACTTTTAGCATTGATGTTCTTCTCAAAAGAATATACAGATTTAAGCCTTCGTTTAGATTAATGAATTTGGAGGAGAGGCGATGGATTTGAAAGTAGTGTTTATAAATGAGAGGGGAGGGGTATAAATGTTTTAAGCAAATCATTTCACCTTAAAAAATGAAAGAAAACATAAAGAAAGTGAAGTGAATAGCTAGCTCACATTTATAATCTCAATTATAACTATTTAAAAGATAAATATTAACAAGTTATTTTTACATATACAAACTCCAATACTAAAAATAAAAAGTTAAAAAAGTAAAATATATTATATCCTTTAATTTCCGTCCTTAATCAAACTTAAAAAAATCTTTAAAATCTCACTTTTATTTGGATAAATTAAACAAACAAAAAATTGTTTCCCTCCCATTTCTCTTACTTTCCTTTCTAATTAAAATTTTCCTTCACCTCCCCTTCCCTCAATCCAAACTAAGCGTAACACTTCAAATTATAGTTACGAATTATCAATGCGATTTCTGAATTATGGATTGACCTTTTCTCTGGTGGATTACTGCTAGGGCTGCAAACGAACTGAGCTGTTCGTGAGCTCGGCTCGGCTCAGCTCGGATCGATATGTGCTCGGTTTGGCTTAGCTCTTCAGTTAACAAGCCAAGCTCGAACTCGAATTTTAGGCTCGTTTTGTAAACAAGCCGAGCTTGAGTCTCAAAAACTCGGCTCGGCTCGGCTTGTAAAAACTCGGCTTGTTTTAGAGGATCGGCTTGTTAAGTAAATGAGCTTAGTTTAGCAGCTCGACTCGTTTACAAACAAGTCGAGCTCGAGTTTGAATTTTTGGTTCGTTTAGTTAACCAGCCGAGCTTGAGCACTCTAAAGCTCGGCTCGGCTTGGTTCGTTTGCAGCTCTAAATTTATTCCGGAAAAAAAATTGATTTTTAATTTTTATCGTTTGGGGTAAAACTTAAAATTTTGGATTGTTTTGATGAAGGAACTTAGCAATTTTATACATGTCTTCACGGTTGGATTGGTTAGAATCTCATTTTCTTTTTAATAACTCCCATCAAGACGGGTAAAAAATATAAAAATTTACCTGCAAACTAATAAAAGATCTTTGGACATGAAAATGAACCAAATAGAAAAATTAAGTTGAAGACAGTCTAAACTCGTCTAGTAATCAATCGGCATGGATGATGGGCTCAACCCAATCCACATACCTACGCTAAGAAGGCTAGCCCATAAGTACCACTTTGGCAAGCCCATGATGTATATCTCAGCCAAGTCCAAGAAAGCCTATTAGGGCCATGACAATAGGACGAATCGGGGTGGATATTACTCTCCTCATCTTTTATATCCGAATTTATATTCAATCTTTATTTTTGTCCCGATTTCTGAATGGGATTGATTTTACCTTCCATCCCCGCTCCGTTGGGGAATGAAGATCTCCAAATAGAGAACGAATATTAAAAAATAAAAAATATTATTTTCAATATAAAAAAATATCTTATGTAGATTTTGACAAATCTTAAAAATCTTTTATATTATATGACTTAAAAATCCTAAGTAATACGGGCCGGGAGAGGGTACGAGGAGGGGGCAGAAATTGGGGACGGAGATACATATTTCCGAATGCTACCCGTTTCACGAATTATTTTTCAGAGTCATCCCGAATTCTACCTGACCCCGAAAAAATCTCCAAATCCCAAATCTGTTTGGGAAGGAGAACGGAGCGGGATGAATTGAATCGGGTCAAATTCCTAGGGACAAATAAAAAACAAAAGCAAAAACAAACAGGAAATGGTAGTACAGTTCAGCAGCACTAAGCTGTGTTTAGACTGAATCTTTTTTTTTAAAAGGTAATGAATATAATTGACATTTTGCTTTTTTTTTTTTTTAAATAAATTTTTATCTATTTTTTTTTTGCATTTCACCATTTGGCTTATATTTTTCGATCATATTTTCGTGTTTAGTAAACTTTTGGGGGTTTTGGTCAAGATTCTTTATTTTTATATTTCTTACGTCATGATTAATAAAAAAAAATTAAAAAATACTAAAAAAGACAATAATAAGTGAAACATGAACAAAACCCTGTTGATGCATGGAAGTTCTCAAAACTAATTTTAAATTTCTTAAAATTTTTTCTTGTTTCCAAAACAAATTCTGGCATGGCCTCCTCCCATGCATGCAGCGACCACTTCCCATTCCCTCACTTCTTTTCGTAGAAGTTTGTGGAAGAATTTATCGTCTTTCTGGAATATAACAAAGCATGTGTTCTGGTTTGACAGATTTCCCTTTGTTCTTTAGTTTCCTGCTGCGAACATCAATTTTTATGTTACAATTTCCTTTAAAAAATCAAGGGCGAGGAAGAGAAATGGCACCAATATTACGTAGTTATGGAGGATGTAACATATATAGTTGCTGAATTAAATCTCAACATCTTTAGCCTAAATCACTAAAACTTTAATCATTATATTTAACATATGTATGGTGGGCCAATTAAATTGAAGTTGCAACTTGCACGTCTCCGAGAATCCTCAAAATATGGTATTCGTGGTAGATCAACAATAGTTTGGAATCTTTGTGCGGTTTAACAATAGTTTGGAATCTCCAATTGAAGCATCTTTGTTTGTTAATTAATCATGTGACCCCCAACATCTTAATCTAGAAAGGCTAGCTAGTCTGCATCTTGACATTGACTTTCACTCTTTCAGGTCTTTTTGTGTGTGTGTGTGTGTGTGTGAGAGAGAGAGAGAGAGAGAGAGAGGAGACAGCAAGTGAACAAAATAATGGCGTAAAACCTGCATGCAGAGTGTATTGTTTGCTTTCCAACTGTGAATCTAGGAGGATAGAAGAAGAGGGCGGATGCTTTTTTTGCATGAAAATGTGATAAAGGCATATATTCTGCAAAAGATTGATTGGATAGGGAATTAGATTCCCACCACCGGCCACCACCAATGTTAATTCATCATTATCCCCTGATTTTCCAAATCACATGTGTACAGAATAACACACACACACACACACACACACACACACACACACACATACATATATATATATATATATATATATATATATATATATATATATATATATATATATCAGAGAGAGTGATTTGATCCCTAACGTGTTAGTTTGATGCACGTACTCTCCACTTGATTATTAAAACGAACATAATTTCCTCGATTAGTAACACATGCATGTACATATATGTAGATACGGGTAATAAATTAGTGGATGCATTTATTACCATTTCTTTTCACTTTCTCTAATATGTATTCAAACATCATACAACTTCTGTATAAAAGAGAATGGAAACCCACCAGTCACTCAGAAAGTTCAATTCGAGCTGAAATATATATAGGAGTCCTATTGTTTTATGGTTTTATTTTTCTATACATATGCTTGATTTTTACCAAGGCGTTAAAAACTTAAATAGGATATTACTTTTTGTTTTTTGGCCTAACTAAATTACTGTATTTTTTTTTTTATCTTTATATGAATTTTATTTGCATCAGTTTTTTTTCTTTTAACTTTTGCGGGTTATTGGTTTCTCTTGGAAAAAAGAATGTAAAGAGGAAGTAATTATGTCCAAAAATTGAAAAAGCTCACTAGACGACAATAATCTAAAACAATCAAATTTTTTGAATTATTTGTGTCTTTGGATCCCAAATGTAAAATTTGGTTCATGTTTTTTTTTTTCTTTCTATTTTTTGGAAACCTCTCTTGAGAGGAACTAATAATCTACAAAAATATGACGCAAAAGTAAAAAAATACAATTTTTTGAAAATAAAGACAAAAAAATTCAAAAAAAATATTAGGCCAAATCCAATAATTGGTAATGTAGTGGCACACAAAACCCTGGACCGGTGGTCAAGCTCTCAAATTTAAGGATTTGTTATCTTCTAAGGTATCAAGTTTAAAATCTTTCAGGTTCTATTAACTCTGATGAGGTCAGTTCATAAAAATAATTTGTCTTAGCTTTAATTGGGCCAACCGCTAGTAGCCGATGAAATTGATCCTCCAGATATTTGTTGAAGTATGCTCCAAAAGGTCTGAATAATCTGAGTTATCGTAAAAATAAATGTAGTGGCATACAAAGAATATGAGGGTGGTGCTCGTTAACTCTGTTCTTACCAACCTTCCTATTTATTTATTATCTATCCATCTCTAGAATTCCTTTATCAGTAGTTAAGAGTATCAAAAGTATTTAGAGGAAATTTCTTTGGGGGAGGGTGTTTGGAAGATAACAAGTTGAACTTAGTCAAGTGGGACTCCATCACTAAACCTAAACAACTAGGGGGTTTGAGGATCAAATGTTATTACAGCTAAGAAGAAGAAAAGAACTTTCTTTATTATCAGAAGAACTGAATATAGAAGATGAGTATGGACGTTATATTTATAGCTAAAGCATTCTTGATAACAGATTACCAACTAACTAACTATGCAGATAACTAACTGCTAACTAACTAACTAACTAACTATCATAAGACTCCTTCGCAAGGTGGACTGTATAAATTCTTGACAGCCATCTTGGATAAAAGTGGAACAAGGATGAAGGACAGCAAAGCCTTGGCCAGGACATCAGCAAGTTGATGTTGAGTGCGAATAGGCATAAGACGAATAACACCATCAACCACTTTATCACGAATGAAATGACAATCCAGTTCAATATGTTTCGTATGTTCATGGAAAATAGGGTTGGAGGCAATGTGGATGGTAGCTTGGTTATCGCAAAAGAGAAGTGATGGGGATGAAACATCAATATGGAAGGCATGGAGTAGTTGGCGAAGCCACATCAATTCACTAGCAGTGGATGCCAAAGCGCGGTATTTGGCTTCAGCGGATAATCTGAAAATAGTGGTTTGACGTTTGGATTTTCAAGAGACCAAGGAAGAACTAAGAAAAACACAAAAACCAGGTAACAGAATGTCTAGTATCTAAACACGCGCCCCAATCAGAGTCGGAGAAAGCTTGAAGTTGGAGAGAAGAACTGGCAAAAAAGAGCAGCCCTGACCCGGGCTAGATTTAAGGTAGCGTAATAAATGATGAGTTGCATGTAAATGAAGGAGACGAGGTTGAGCCAAGAACTCACTGAGCTTGTGAATGGCAAAGGTGATATCAGGCCAAGAAATCGTAAGATAAAGAAATTTCCCAATCAATCTATGATAGGAAAAAGTATCAGGAAGCGAGTCACTATTGCCACTATACAGCTGTACTTTAGGATCTAAAGGAATAGTAGCAGGTTTACAGGCCAAGTCACAAACATCTTCAAGCAATTGTAAGGTACAGTGATGTTGAGAGAGAACAATGTCTTGATCAGATCGAGGCAATTTCGAGACCAAGAAAATATTTCAGAGTACCTAAATCCTTAAGCTTAAATTGGGTGTGAAGAAATGTCTTGAGAGAGTTAAGAATGGTAGTATCCGGTCCAGCAAGGGCAATATCATCAACATAGACTAATAAGGCAACAAAAGAGGAACCAGAAGCCTTGGTAAACAAGGAGTAATCTGCCTTAGATTGTGTGAAACCAAATTTGAAAAGAGCATGAACAAACTTGGAATTCCATTGGCGAGAAGCTTGCTTAAGGTCATATATGGATTTGTGAAACTTGCAAATAAAACGAGAACCCGTCTGGACCTGTGAACCTTGATGGAGGTGACCTGAAGGCATATCCATGTATACGTCTTCAAAGAGATCGCCATTAAGAAAGGCATTGTTGACATCTAATTGAAGAAGATGCCAATGTTGACTAGCGGCCAAGGCTAATAAAATCTTGACAGTAACTATTTTCACAATGGGGGAAAAAGTTTCAATGAAGTCCACACCCTCTTGTTGGGTATACCCCTTGGCGACTAAATGGGCCTTGTGATGTTCTAAATGGCCATCCGAATGGTATTTAAGTTTGTAGACCCATTTGCATCCAATAGAATGTTTATTGGAAGGCAATGAAACAACTGTCCAAGTGTGATTAACCTCCATAGCACGCAGTTCCATATGCATAGCATCCCTCCAGAGGAGAGAGGTAACAACTTGGTGATAGAACTGAGGTTTAGATTGTGAAGAAACATTGAGGACAAATGTTTTGTGAGATGGAGATAAGCAATCATAGGAAAGACGTTGGGAAAGAGGGTAGGCAGTAGAACAAGAAAGGGGCTTATGAAATTGTAACACATGACAATGGAAGTCACGAAGATAAAAAGGAATTTTAGAAACACATGAAGATTTCCTAAAAGGAACAATGTTAGAAGAAGCTAAAAGGGGAGCAACAGGAGATGTTGGTGAAGCAAGAGAAGAGGGGCAAGAAATTTCGGTATCAAGAGAACATGAACAATGTCCTAAAGTAATAAAATATTGTCTTGTTATTAAAGTGGTGGAGGAGGTTTTTTGTAAGTGGAGGTGTGAAAAATGATTGTCTTTGATGTTTATGATATTCTTACCACTGCTTGGCTTTCAAATGAAGGTCACAGATCCAACTTTTCTCCAATTTGAAAAGACATTCTCAATGTGGATGCCCATATTACTAACTCGTCTCTGTCATTCATCAATAACTTATCCTTTAAGGTGGGTAATGGTAAGCACATTCAATTTTGGAACCACAACTGGTTTGCCTCTAATGTCCCTATGTGTAGTTCGTTTCCTAGGCTATTTCAGCTCACAACTGATAAGGAGGTCAAGCTAGTAGCATTCCGAGGATAAATCAACTTCTTAGAGGTGATCCAATTCAAAAAAAACACTATTTTTTTGGGAACAGGTAGATCTTCAAGCTTTATCGGACATGTGTTCTTCTGCTGGTATAAAACTCAATCATAGGGAGGATGGTCTCCTTTGGAAGAGCAACTCAAACAAAGTCTACGTTGTTAAATCCACGTATAATGTCTTTGATCAAGTTGGTAATGAACTATTGCATCAACCTCCCATATGTGTATTGGTCAAGGTTTGTCCCCCAAAAGTTTAGTTTTTCTCTTGGCTTACTTGTAAAGCGAGAATAAAATCAGGGGAGATGCTTTATGCTAGGGGAATCATTCCCATCAAAAATGCCTATTGCAAGTTTTGTGGTACTTAGGTAGAATCTCAAGTGCATTTACTCCTTCTATGCAATCCAATTTGGACTATTTGGTGTCAATTTTTGTCTCTGTGGGGAATATCTTGGGTTACTTCTAAGTCTATTGAAGATCTCCTTCTTTGATGGTCTATTGAAAATTTAGGAAGAATGAAAATTCTTTCTCTTTTGATCTGTGGTACTCTTTGCTAGCAACAAATTAGTACTCACTTTGGTTAGCAAGGAACAACATTCTATTCAATGGAGGAAGCATGGACTGGGGTTTCATTGACCAGATCAAACACAAATGGGTCTATTGGATATCTATGCACTAGCAGCTGAATCATAACACTACTGTAACCGATGGGAGGGACCCGCTGTGAGGAGGTATTTTGGTAGGACTTTTTTTTTTTTTTTTTTTAAGCTATAGTCTTGTGTGTTCTTCGTTTCACTTTCCAACCCCTTCTTTGGTTGGTTTCTTTCTAGCCTATGGGAAGAAAATCTTCTTGTATCTTTTGGTTGAGTTTTTTTTCTTTCTAATATATGGTTTTTCCTTTCAAAAAGAAAAAAAAGAAAGAACGTGAGAGAGAGCCTACCATGTTGCGAGGGTCGTCCTTGATATGCTGGGGACTCACAACGAACTTTAAAGTTGAAGTCGCGTACAAGTAAAAACATAAATAATGAATGAATCTAGATATTAAAATAACATATATTAAAAAGATAATTTTTTTAAAAGTAGTCATCAAAAAATTCAAAATCAACACATAAATATCACTATTCTTGCATTTTAGCAGCAAAAAAAATAATTACGCAAAAATAATCAATCTTCTGTGCAATCTTTCTTTCAATAGATATATAATAGTAAAACGGATCTGGAGATTCTCAGATATTGGTTTACTAGTCATGGAGTCAGAAGGAGCCTCGGGTGGGCTAATCACCATATGGAATTCCAGCTCTTTCAAGCTTCAATGTCATACTTATCACAAACATTTCATCCTAGCTCAAGGTACACTCCTGGATGACTTTGAATGTTGCCTCCTAAATGTATATGCTCCTAATGTCATTTCTGCCCGTAAACAATTGTGGGAGGAACTAATTACCCTCAGAAGATCATCTCATCTCCCTTGGCTTTTGGGTGGAGATTTTAATGAAATAATTTCTGTGGAAGAAAGAAAAGGGGGGTCTGGGGGCGTTTCAAGAGGGAGTAGGGACTTCATGGATTTTATTAGTCGGATGGGTTGCTTCAACTTTCCAATGCATGGCAGGATGTATACTTGGTCCAACTTCCAGAGCACTCCCTCTCTTTCAAGGCTAGATAGATTTATATTCACTCAGGAATTTGTGGATAAGTTTAACTTTACACAGTGGGGCTTGCCTAGACTCACGTCTGATCATGCTCCAGTCTTCCTCTCGGACGAGAATTTAAACTGGGGACCAAAGCCTTTTAGAACTTGGGACATTTGGCTGGACATCCCCAAATGCTTGAAGGTGGCAGAGGAGGCTTGGTCTTGTGAGAATGTGCAGGGCTGTCCTAGGTACAAGATAGCAAAGAAACTCCAAAGCATGAAGTTGAAATTAAAAGAATGGGACAAGGCTGAAGTGGGGAATCTCCCAAATAAAATAAAGGAGGCAGAATCTAGGATTCATCAGCTCGACTTATTGGGGGAAGAACGACACTTAAGCAACCAGGAAATACTCTCAAGATCAGAGGCTAGATCAGAACTTCTCAAACTAAACTTGATGGAAGAATCTTATTGGAGACAGAGGTCCAGGGTTTCATGGCTCAAAGAGGGGGACAAAAACACCAAGTTCTTTCAACTTTCGGCCTCCAACAGGTTTTCCAGGAATGCTATGGTGTCTATTCTCTTTGAAGGGACTGTGTTGAAGGACCCGGTCAGTATCAAGGAGGCCGCCTTGGCTTTTTACAAAGCCAAATTTCATGAAGATATTGTCTACATGCCTCAATTGAATGGGCCCTTTCCACATGTCTTATCCCCAGCTGAAGCCAGTTGCCTTGAAAAGGAATTCTCTCTTGAAGAAGTCAGGGATGCCTTATCAAATTGTAGCAGTTCCAAAGCCCCTGGCCCGGATGGCTTCAATTTTACTTTCCTTAAGAAGGCTTGGCCTTTTATGGAAACGGATTTTATGGCTTTTTTCAAGGATTTCCACTCCAATGGGAGGATGGTTGCTAGCCTCAATTCCACTTTCATCACTCTGATCCCTAAATTACAGGGAGCCAACAAATTTAAGGACTTTAGACCTATCAGCCTCATAGGCAGCTCCTACAAACTGATTGCCAAAACCTTGGCTTCTAGGCTCAAACATATTATGCCAAGAATTATTGGCTCTACTCAAGCTGGGTTTATTGGTGGAAGACACATCCTAGATGCCATACTTATAGCCAATGAAGTTATTCACTGGTGGAAGGCTGCTCATAAACCAGGTATCATATTTAAGCTTGACTTTGAGAAAGCTTTTGATAGTGTTAACTGGAATTTCCTACTTCACATGTCTCAGAACCTGGGCTTCGGCAATAAATGGATTTCTTGGATTAAATCTTGTATCTCTTCTACCTCTATATCCATTCTTGTCAATGGTTCCCCCTCTCCTTTCTTCAAACCATCAAAAGGGTTGCGTCAGGGGGATCCCCTGTCTCCTTTCCTATTCAACATCACAGTAGAAGCTCTTAATCTCCTTTTCCAGAGAGCTAGAGAAGTGGGACTTATCAATGGGGTGCAGGTGGGTGACCAAGGGGAAACAGTGTCTCATCTGCAGTTTGCGGATGACACACTCATCTTTGCGAATGTTAACATAGAAGAGTTGAAATCCATCAAAAGGATACTGCGCTGTTTCTACTTCCTCTCAGGATTAAAGGTCAATTTTCATAAATCATCCATGTGTGGAGTGGGAATTTCTGAGGAGGAAGGGAAGATCTTAGCCTCTAATTTAGGTTGCAAGTGGGACAAACTCCCCATTGCATACCTAGGAATGCCACTAGGTTCCAACCCTGGGAGGATCAGTGCCTGGAACCCAATCCTAGATAAAACCAACGCCATTCTTACCGGCTGGAAAAAAGGCTTATTATCCCAGGCGGGTAGACTCACTCTCATTAAAGCCAACCTTTCTAATCTCCCTTTATACTATATGTCCCTCTACCGTATCCCAATCACAGTGGCTAAACGTCTGGAGAAGCTCCAGAGGGATTTCTTTTGGGGTGATAGAGAAGACAAAAGGAGGATTCACTATCTAAATTGGGATGCTCTGAGAAGAAGCAAGAGATTTGGCGGCCTAGGCATCAAGAAACTAATCATCCAAAATAGGGCTTTATTAACAAAATGGTGGTGGCGCTTTAGCAAAGAAAATAATGCCCTATGGGTCAACGTCCTAAAAAAGAAATACTCCATTCCCAACTCTGCATGGTTACCCATTCTGCCAAGGGGAGGAATTGGCCCATATCTGGAAAGGGTTCATCCCTCCCAAAGTGGAGCTCTTTGTCTGGTTTGCGGTCCAAAATGCAATAGGGGCCAAACTCGTACTATTTAACAGAGGACTAAGAGGAGAGGAGGAGGATTACCTTCTGTGCAAAGCTTGTAATTCCACTGAAGAATCAACCATTCATATCTTGATGCATTGTGATTTCTCCTGGAAAGTTTGGGGTTTCGTTCTGGAGTGGTGGAGATTACCCTGGGCCTCCCCTCCATCGCTGGATCTGCTTCTTTCCAGCAAGCCGGGCCTTCGTCTGAATCAGTTTGGATCCACTCTTTGGAGTACGACGATCTATGCTACCCTTTGGTCCCTCTGGCTTGCGCGCAAATCCCTCCTTTTCCAGAACCAGAAAATTAGGGCTGAAGATCTGGCCAACCTTATCAAAATCAGGGCGTCTTCATGGGCGAAATCCAAGCTCCCAGGTGTCCAATTCTCAGTTCAAGACACAATTCGTTGCCTGGAAGGAGTAATCTTCGATAGGTTGATGTAGTAGATGATCGGTCGTCTAACAGGTTTATGGCTAGTTGGAACCTCTCCAACGTTTGTCCGGTTTACCTTGTAGTTCGGTTTTCATGTATTTGTGCCTTGTAGTCCGGTTTTCCTTGTAATCCGGCTGGTTCCATTTTTGGGGTTCACCAGGGATTCGGGAGGATAACACGCGTATCCCGTATAATCATTGTAATTGCACCTTGATTATATATAATTCCTTTGTTTAGCAAAAAAAAAAAAAAAAAATAGATATATAATAGTATAGCTAACCCATGCACATCAATTGCGACTTGATTGACTAAAAATAAATTTTGAAATATTTTAAGTTTGAAAATCTTCTATTTCCAAAAACAACTGCAAAGTAAATAGTTAATAGTATTTTATACTCATCCATGGATTTAAAAAAAAAAAAAAATCATCCATTGATTTCCGATATTTAAGCACATCAATTAGTATTCTATCCTTTGATATTGGATTAAACAGAAAAAAAAGGTTTTATTTTTTCATGGTCTTATCCAAAATAGATATATATTTTTTATACATAACACCTCTTAAAATTTAGGAGCTCCTTAGGAGTCTGAGATGCAAGCCTTGCTTGTATTGCTTTAGGGACGGCGCCATATGTTGTTGGGTACGAAAAAGAAAAAGAAAAAGAAAAGAAAAAAAACTAACTAGGTTGTTAGAGTTGACTTTCTCTACGCCTTCTTTGATTTGATAATCAAACAAATAAATAAAAAAGTAAGAAAGAAAACAAAGAATTCTTATACAACATGAAATGAATTTGTGCGGAAAAATAACATCTCTTTTTCGACAATTCATGCTTATGTGCAATTTAAAACTTCATAGAATTTCTTGAATGTGGGCTCGTTTTGAGTCTCTATATCAAATAAATTCGTAAAAAAAAAAAAATTCAATTTTTTTTCACATCCTCAATTTTGTACGAGGTACGACGAAATCTTCAGTTGGTTTGGTGGTCAATATTTGAGACTTAAAGGTATGTTTCCTCTTAGGTCTCAAGTTTGAAATCTCTCAAGTGCTATAAACTCTTATGAGATCATTTCATACGGGGTAAAAGCTATGGCTTCCCACCCATAGAACATGGTATGAATATCCTTTCAAACTTGTAAATAGAGGAATGAAACCAGCTGAAAAGTTGAAGCATTAGTGGTCTGAATCTGAATCCATGGTACAAAGAATCACATCAACAGGCCATACAGTAGACCAAATTCAAATCCCTATACAGTGAACTCCAAAGGTTCATGTTTTGTTACCATAGGTGACCTACTCATTGTTATGGGGCTTTAAAAGAGAATAATTGTGAAGACCATTCATTCAAAAAATAATCTTCCGTAAAAATTTGAAGGCACAACTGGCTAGTTAATATAATTATCTCCAAGTTGAGCCCCGTTAATGAGAGTTTGGGAGGGTCAGAGTGCTTATGGACCTAACTTTTTTACATTATAACGCACGAAGTGACTGACCTCAGATTTGAACCCACAATCCTGAATGTAATTGGCCAAGCTGTAAAGCTCCGATTTCTCGGAATATTAAATAATTTATTTTAAAATCTTTTTATTAAAAGACAAGAATTAAATTGGAATACCCACAATCATTTATTAATTAAAGATAAAGATCAAGTTCAAGAGTGCATAATTAAAAATGACCAAATTACCCCTCGGGGTTTATATTTATTCCATAACATTAAAATAAGTGAAATATCAGAGCAAAAACTAAAATAAGACATCCAAGCGAACAGCTCCTCTCTATCGACTCCCGACACTTCTTGCGCGGGTTGCTCCTCTATCTACACATCTCCATCTAGCATGAAACGCCAAGGACAGAGAAGTTACACCGATGAGTAATGAAACTCAGTAGATAAAGTTATCCAAAAAACCGGACCCACAGGTAATGCAACATGTAAAAGTTTTAAACACTAAACAGTTGAGACATTAAGTATAACAGTAAATAATAAGCGAAAAATACTAACACCTTGGTAAGCTTTATCAGATCTTTTTATGTTTCTAGGTACACCATAAAGTATACCATATCCTCCCTTAAACACTAGTATAGGGTCTTTAGTTGGCATTGATCAGTCCTTGCGTACCTGTGGATCATAATTCGAATCATAACGAGACAAGGAAAAAATCTTTTACTATTCTCTCAAGTCAATACTACCTCACCCTAGTCACTTCTCCTAATAGACTCAAAGACATGTAGTACACTAGCTATCATTCCTTTGGGGTCCGAAGTTGCCTTTGCAGGCGTCCCTAAAGTCACCCTCTGCTGTCTCTGACTCCTCCTAGTAGGGGCCCTTAAGTTAATATATCATAATCATCTGAAACCAAAATCCAGGTTATCACTTTTTATTAAACTTCTCATATAAGTTTCTACAGTGTTCTCTATTTTATAACGTACACCCAAATACCCTCTGCTGTCTTATTCAGGTACCGTTCGAACCAGTGTCCCTAAATTGAATCTAAGTTTTCCCAAACTAACCCCAATTCACATATCAAGTACTTCAAACATAAACTCAAAGTTTTTCTTGAGTCACATTAATTATTCTTAATTACGATTTATCCACAACCCTCGAGCAGTCTAACAACTGAACCCGCGGAATAACAACAACGTCAACAGTAATCTCAACCATACCTCCTCAACAACCACAACCCAAGTACACAAAGTCTTATACATCCTTAAAATGTAATATGCTTAACCTTTGTGAATAATAACAAAGATTCTAACATAAATAAGTGGATACATGTGTGTTGTGTGTGTCCATAAACAGTACCTTAATAATCTGTAAAACATATTATGGATGCATAGAATATGATCCAAAATCAACTTTAAATATTCTGCCAAAATTGTCTATTTTTCAACAGGCGCTTGAGCGGCTTATAGCTCACTCGAGCGAGCTACTGCTTTACGGGTACTGAAAAATTGAAATTTAGTCAAGTCAGAATCTGACAAAAATTTAAGAGGTTACTTAAGCGGCCTAGAGCTCGCTCGAACGAGCTTTCATTTTTTTTTTTTTTTTTTCAGATTATGGGTTAGGATTCGTACACAAAAATTGGCTCAACAATACAGATTAACACACACAAACCATAGATACAGTGAAATTAGCATTGGACATATGTAATATAGTACCTAACATGCTTTTTCCTCAAACAATTGGACGATACGAATCATAGAACTCATGTAATCGAATGATTTTATCAAAAATTTAAGAACAACCTTAACATGTGAAGTTCATCCTAAACATGCTTCAATACGAAATTAACAACAAAAATCAAGACTTTAGGTTGGTAGGTAGGTAACTAAATTAACTTACCCCGGATCTAAAGAACGAAGCTCAAATGATCACGATTGCTAGAAATAAAAATGGCAGAACCTCGTCTTCCTAAACTTGTAAGAACTCCAAATACTCAGGAGAATTGTAAAATAATTTTCGTAAAAATGTTTAGTATTACACTTAGGCTTTTATAATCGTTTCCCCCTCATGAAATACGTATTAAACTCCATCAATTTCTTCAATTCAATACGAAAAATGGAGATGCCCCCATCAATCCTCTATTACGTCCAGATCTGCAATTTCTGAATTTCAAACGACCACTCGAAAGGTCTCAGGTCGGTAGCAAAATAAAATTTGATTTTAAAGTATTAAACAATAACAACAAAAACTATATTATAAAATAATTAAATAATAACAGTAAATTAATTATTTAATGTTAAAATTTATTAAAATAAAATAAAAATTTTAGGGTTACTGCAGGGTCCCTGGAAGTGGATGGTGGGGTTGGTCTTCCAAGGACTAGTTGGTATTAGGTTGGGTAATTCTAAAGTCGGCCTGATACCTCGGTTATCAAAAAAAAAAAAAAAAAAACTCCAATTGGCCACTGGAAATGGAATTCAAAAAATTAAGGTTGGTTGTATTTAGATGCAAAAATCTTATGTATTGGACATAAATAAATTGCATAAAACGATTATATACCTTTGGATTGAGATGGACAAAAATTTGACACGAGAGTAAGTAACGTACGGCCTAGCATATCCCAATCTAATTATGGACCATTCAAAAGTAAATAGGTCAAATTAAAACAATAGTCTTAAAAGTAACTAAACATGAAACAATAAAAGGTTAACTAAAGGTTTTAAAGTAAAGATTTATTTGCCTGAACCAATAAAAAGAACTTGTGGAGGGTCGATGTGATATTCTGAGACACCATTTACACAATAGTCTTAAGAGAGTGCATACTTAGGCCTTGTTTGGTAACACTTCCTGTTTTCTGTTTTCTATTTTTGTTTCCTAATTTTTTTTTGTTTTAAAAAAACAAAAATAAAAAACTTGTTTGTGTTAACCTGTTTTTAGTTTGTTATATGTATAAGTATATAAGTCTTATAACAATATATATATATTATATTATATATAAGTATATATTATACAATGTATAATATATTATATATATATGTATATAATATTATGTATATATAATATATATAAATATATGTTATAATATATCTAAGTATACATATATTTATATAAGTATATCTGTATGTATATATAAGTGTGTAATATATATAAGTATATTAGATACTCATGTATATTACTTATATCTAATATACTTATATGTGTGTGTGTGTGTGTATAAGTATATATATAATTATACATATAAGTATATACATGTATCAAAGTATATATATATAGAGTCATATATATATATATATATTTATATAATATATTATACAATGGATAATATATTATATATATATATGTATATAATATTATGTATATATAATATATATAAATATATGTTATAATATATCTAAGTATACATATATTTATATAAGTATATCTGTATGTATATATAAGTGTGTAATATATATAAGTATATTAGATACTCATGTATATTACTTATATCTAATATACTTATATGTGTGTGTGTGTGTGTATAAGTATATATATAATTATACATATAAGTATATACATGTATCAAAGTATATATATATAGAGTCATATATATATATATATATATATATATATATATATTTATATAATATACATGTATATAAATATATATCAAAGTATATAAGTACAAATTTATATTTAAGTATATAGATACATGTACGTATCTATGAATGTATAAGTGTAATATATACATATAATAATGTATATATATTATAATATATCTAAGATTATATATAATATATATAAGTATATATTATCATATATCTAAGTGTGTGTATGTATATATATATATATATATATTATATTATATATTAGTATATTATAAGTACGTATATATATGAATATACATGTATATATGTATAATATATAATACATAAGTATAAGTATATGTATATAAATGTATATATGTATAATTATATACATATATGTATATAATTATACATATATATTATACATATACGTACATATAAAATGTATATACATACATAATAATACATGTACATTATACATTATACATACACATACATATAAATGTATATACATGTATATATACATTATACATATACAATTACATATATGTATATAATTATACATGTACATTATACAATTACATGTATAATTATATACAATTACATATATGTATATAATTATACATGTACATTATACAATTACATGTATAATTATATACATATATGTATAATGTGTGTGTGTGTAGATATATATATATATATATATATATATATATATATATATATATATATATATATGTATGTATCATGTACATGTATAATTATACATATATACATATACACATAATTTATTTTTGAAAATAATGAAAACTGTTTTTGAAATAAATGAAAGCTCACTTTTCATACTTTCACTTTTTTTGAAAATAATGAAAACTGTTTTCGATTTTTTGGAAGTAAAACATCAACACAAACATGTTTTTTTCTCCAAAAACAGAAAATTTAGAAAATAAAAACAGAAAACAGAAAACGGAATGGTTACCAAATATGGCCTTAGAGTTTGAGTCCCTTTATTTGAACCCGTACCACAAAAGGAGGAGGAAGACTAAGGGTGCGTTTGGTCTGCTAAAATAGAATGAACACAGGAATTGAATTGAGATTGGAATATAGAATAACCATTATCATTTTCTATTACCTTTTATATACTCTTTTTATAGGATCCATCTGTGTGGAAATCGTAAATTTGTGCGCAGAGTAGTAACTTTAGTGGGACAATAGTTAATTTTGTTGTGAAAGTAAAAACGAATTTGGTTTAACATTAGTGAATATTAATTTGGAAGTAGTAATTTTAATTAAATTTTAGTGATTTTTAATAGAAAAGTAATAATTTTGGTATGATAATAGTGAATTTTAATATGACAATAGTGAATATTGATATGAAGTACGACATTGATGCGTCATCAATAATTTATCATAATTTTTTAATTTTTATACATGAACAGTAATTTCTTTTGAAATGAATATTTTTTCATTTATTAATTAATATAAACTTAAAAATAGACATAAAGTAGACATTTTAGAGAAAAAAAGTCAGGAATCTATTTTAATATTTCATTTAATAGAACCAAGCTTCGTAATTACTGAGCTGAGCTCTGGTCATTAGTCAACATAGACCAGGAGAGTCACTGCTTTTTCCAAGCTTGGTAGGTGTAAACACTTTTCAAAAATTGCTTTGGAATGATGACTACAAAGTAACCCATACACCCCAACATATATCATCATTTGGTTATGTTGCATTCATGCACGTAGAATATGCATACTCCTCCTATACGTACGTTTTGTGATAATTGTGAAGCCATCTTTTTCATGGGCCCATTACACATGCTGACATGCATCACACATGCACAAATATTAAAAAAAGAAAAAGCAATGTACACCCTTCCCATGCATCATATTGCAAAACAATAAAAGCCCATTTTCCTCTCCGCCTCAAACTTTTATGAATAATCAAATATCTATTATTGATAGAAATTTATACTCAATATATCGTTGGGTATTCTTCTTTTTATAGAAGAGAGAAAAAGACTTAGAAATATAATAGTACAAGACATAAATACAAGACACTTAGTCTATCAAGGTCTTTTTTTATCAAGCACATAGAATCTAAGTGCAATAAAAATGCTCAAAGAGGTGTAGGCCAATGGGTCACTTTTAATGTGGATCCAACATTCTCACAGTACTTGGACTCTTACTAGAAAAAGAAAACCTCTTACTAGAAATTTAATTCTCGGCTCACCTTCTTTTTTCTCTGTCTCTAACTTTTATGAATAACTCAATATCTGTTATTGATGAAAATTAATACTCACAAGGGTTGTGTATTTTTCCTTTTATAGAAGAGGAAAGATGACTTAGAAATATAACAATAAAAGACATCTAATTCATTGAGGTCTCGAATTTATAAAGTATCTATAAATATATATATTTTTTTAATAAATAAACCAACTAGTTATGATAAATCCTATATTCTATTGACTTTATCAAGTACGTAGAGTCCAAATGCAATAAAAATACTCAAAGTACGTAGAGTCCAAATGCAATAAAAATACTCAAAGAGATGTAGATCACCGAGTCACCTTTAATGTGGATCCAACATAAATCTCTCTAATTATCTGATCATCACTAAATTGAAAAGAGGAGATGGACGTTAAGAATAAACTCAAAACTCTTATCATATTTATCTCGCTCTAAGTATCTCTTTATTTAATATAAAAAATATTTATTTGATAATAACTTTGATTTTGACGTTAAGAATAAACTCAAAACTCTTATCATATTAGCTTTGATTTTTACATAGAGACATTGGCGGCATTTGATTGACCATTTATTTTGTTTGTTTTAAGCATCTTAATACATGACGATTTGTGAAACATTAGAACTTGTGCATGCGGCAACAATTTTTTTCATTTGTCAATTTGGATTGACATTAAGTCCTAATTGATATAGGAAACTTGAAAGTCAGGGCATGTATGATCTGCTTTGATTTTTTATAGCCAAATTAAGTGGGGCCTATCAATGTTTTGTAATTAACCACCACCAAGTGCGGAGTGAGTTTGACGCCAAAAGTGGACTAATTAATCAGGTAAGGGATTCCTCGTTTTGTCTCTTAGCTTTTGTTTTGCTTAACATTCCATAAACTGCACTATTTGTTTCTCTATGTACCCAATGCCCTTACTATTCTTTCTTCCTCACTTTTTTTTATGAATTCTGAAGCATATATACATGTTTTTTTTAATGATAACTCATTGTTCAGATAAGTTGACGTGCATCTTGTTAATCAGAATGGGTATTAGAACTGTTGGACAGCTAGTTTGTTTTCAATTGGTTAGTAGGTTTGTTGAAGTTTGTTATCATAACAAATCTGTTAGTTTGTTGAGAGGTTATCACGTGCTAGCAAATGATGTGGCATTAGTTTGTTAGGTTTGTTGAGCAAGCCAAAATCAAGGCCGGGTCATCCTTGTATAAAAGGAGAAGTCAGTGCTCTTGAATAAACGATGGAAAACATTTCAGTGCAGAGCATTTTCCCTTTGTTCTTTCTCTTTATTTTCTGCTATTGTCTGCAAACTTGCACATGGTATCAGAGCTTTTGACGAGAGTCGTAGTTGATCCTGCGTAGCTCCTTTTTCTTTTTCTTTGCTTCCCTTGCAGCAAATTATGAGTTCTTCAACATCAGGTGTAACCTCAGTTACCATGCCACAGTCGCTTATCTTTCTGGTAACCAATTTTCACTCTCTAGTTACCATAAAACTTGATTCCTCCAACTATCTGATGTGGAAAATGCAAATTCTGAATGCTACAAAAGCCAATGGCTATTTTGAATATATTTCTGGAGCAATTAAACCTCCACCTGAAGAACTTTTAGATTCAACAGGAACTAAAACTTTCAATCCAGACTACTCTGTCTGGAATCTGTATGATAGCCAGTTGATGTCCTGTCTAATTGCCTCTTTGACACCTAGTGCTTTGTCTCTAGTTCTAGGTTGTGAACATGTTTTCCAAGTTTGGAAAACTCTGGAAACCAGATACAATTCGTTAACTCGTTCACATGTCCATGACCTAAAGCAGAAACTGTATAATATCAGTAAGAAAGGCACAATGGAACAGTATATAGATGCCATCAGAGAATGTTCTCAGAAGCTTGCTGCTGCTAATTACGTCATAGATGATGATGATCTGATTTTTTACACTCTTCATGGTCTACCTAGTGAATTTGATCAGCTAAAAACCTCAATTAGAACTCGTGGTGATACAATCAAATTTGATGAGTTAGTGAACATTCTTAATGCTGAGGATAGGCATCTGAGGAGTAAGATTGATATGTCTTTTGACAATAAAACCAGTGTGTTTGTTTCTACTCCAAAACAGAACAATGTTGTGCCTAACCAGGTCAGTAGCAGTAACCCTGGTAATGGTATCTCTTTACCTGTTGGACAAATTCCTTATGGACAACCTCAAGGCAGTTCTTACTTTCCACAACAGTCACAACAATTTTTCCCTCAGACTTTTCCTTCTCAACAACAATCTTATTTTGGTGGCCAATCTGGTCATATCATTCGAGGAAGAGGCAATAGATTTGGTTTTTCTGATAAGAGTGGATGTCAAATCTGTGGCAAGACCAATCACACTGCCATAACATGTCATCATAGACTCAACCTTCAATATTCTCCTTCTGACCAGCAAAAATGGAGATCAGGCCCTCAGTTTTCTTATGGAAGTCAAGGTCCTGTAGCACCAATGTATATGTATCAACCCAGACCTGGATTTGGTCCAATCAATTCAGCACATACTCAGCCTGGTACTGGTGTTGTGTCCATGCCACAACCTGGTTCTGGTATTGTGCCACTACCACAGAATGGAAATGTACAGGGTCAAGTTCATATGACAACTCCTTCACATTTGTCATCTGGCAATGTATCTTACTCACCTGGATATTCTACTGATTTTAATCAAGCAGGATCAAATTGCTTCCCTGGACATTTCCCTAGCTGCATTCCCTCACCATCTCCATCAAATTCTGGCTGGATCCTTGACAGTGGTGCCTCTAGTCATGTTACACATGATATTCAGAATCTGTCTCAACCTGTTTCTTGTCAAGGTGCAAATGGCATTCTAGTTGGGAATGGAAGTTCGGTTGCTGTATCCCATACAGGTAAAGGGAGTATAACCACACCTTTTGTTAACTTTACTCTTAACAATGTTCTTCACACTCCGGGCATTTCTCACAACTTACTATCTGTATATCATCTTGCCAAGGATAATAATTGCAAAATCACATTTGATGCCACTGGTTATATTATTCAGGACAAGGAGACCAATCAAATGTTGTATCAGGGTCCTTCTTGCAAGGGGCTGTACCCTCTGGTGAATCTGGTGAACCACTGTGATCATACTTCTCAAGATGGAACTCAAGCTCTTGTGACAGCCTCAGCTGATGTTTGGCATCAAAAACTTGGTCATCCAAGCTCTTCTCTTTTTCAATCAGTCATTAAACAGTTTCAGTTACCTGTTTCTAAACCATTTACAGTGTCTTGTTGCTCGTGTAATAAGGCAAAGAGCCATAAACTTTCCTTTTCAAGTTCTGACAGTGTTAGTTCTTCTCCATTTGAATTAGTTCATATGGATGTTTGGGGGCCTTCTCCTGTACCTTCCTTCAAAGGATACAGATATTATCTGTTGGTAATAGATGACTTTACGAGATTTTCTTGGTTATTTCCATTACATTACAAGTCAGAGGTTAAAGATTGTATTGCTTCCTTCCAGCGGTATGTTCATACTCAGTTCAACTTATCTGTTAAGAAAGTCAGAACTGATAATGGTGGTGAGTTTGTAAATAATTTTTTGCATCAGTTGTATCTGGATGCTGGTGTAGTTCATCACACCACCTGTCCATACACTTCAGAACAGAATGGTATAGTTGAAAGAAAACATAGACATTTAATTGAGACATGCTTGACTTTGCTGCTGTGCGCCAATATGCCTACCACTTTTTGGCTTGAAGCTCTTGTCACCACAGTGTATCTTGCCAACCGTCTTCCTCACTCTAGTTTGAAGTTTCAAGTCCCATTTTCTCTTCTCTTTCACAAAGTCCCGGATTACTCTCTTTTAAAACCTTTTGGTTGTGAATGTTATCCTTGGTTGAAGCCTTACACATCTCATAAATTTGACCCCAAATCTACTATGTGTGTTTTCTTAGGATATTGTGATCACACCAAGGGTTATCGTTGCTATGATCCTCTTACACATAAAGTCTACCTTTCAAGACATGTCAAATTTGTTGAAACTTCTTTCCCTTTTCAATCTCTTGTGTCTAATTCTTTATCTTCTGCTTCCTTTCAAACAATTGATGACTTTCACGTTCCACTTACCTCTTTTGATGAATTTCCTATCTATCAACCTGTTTCTATTCCTTCTTCAGTTTCATCTCATTCCAGTTCTGTTTCTCAACATTGTCCAAGTGATGCCTCTGTTGTTCCCACTAGTCCTGTGGTTACTCCTGTTGTTTCTATTCCTCCTGATAATGAGGTATCTGTTTCTCCATCTCATGGGTCTTTTGCTTCTGCTCCTTTGGTGTCTACCCATCCTATGCAGACTAGATCAAAGTCAGGTATTCATAAGCCCAGATACCCTCTTTCCCTCTTGTCCATCTCTTCTGGTCTTCTTTCCACACCTTTGTCTGAACCTAAACATTTTGGTGAGGCAATCAAGCAATTTGCTTGGCAGCAGGCAATGGCAGATGAATATAAGGCTTTGGTTGATCAGGGCACTTGGACATTGGTTCCTCCTCCTTCTCATGGCCAAATTATTGGATGTCAATGGATTTACCGCATCAAAAGACACTCTGATGGAACCGTGTCTCGTTATAAGGCTCGATTAGTTGCAAATGGGAATCAACAATCTGAAGGTCTGGATTTTACTGAAACTTTCAGCCCTGTTATTAAACAGCCAACTCTCCGGTTAGTCTTGTCCTTAGCTCTTCATCACAAATGGCCTTTGAAGCAACTTGATGTATCTAATGCATTTCTTCATGGAGCTATTTCTGAGGATGTTTTTATGAAGCAACCTGTTGGATATCGCAGTATCTCTCATCCTCACTATGTTTGCAAGTTGAACAAGGCTCTTTATGGCTTAAGGCAGGCTCCACGTGCCTGGTTTTCCACGTTTTCTGCCTTCTTGTTGGAGAATGGATTTACCAATAGCTCTGCAGACAGCTCTCTGTTTATTCTTAACTCAGGTACCTCAACAGTTCTGATTTTGGTATATGTGGATGACATTGTTCTCACTGGTAGTGACTCTGCTCAATTAAATGATCTTGTCACTTTACTTAGTACCAAGTTTGCTATGAAAGATTTGGGAGAGTTAAGTTACTTTCTGGGTATTCAGATGACCAGGTCTTCATCTGGTTTGTTCCTTTCTCAACACAAATATGCTTCTGATCTTCTTGTTAAAGCTGGTATGGTGGATTGCAAGCCTAGTGACTCTCCTTCTTCATCCAAGCCTTCTGTTTTGGCCACTGATCCCTTGTTCTCTGATCCTTCTCTGTATAGGATGATTGTGGGAAGTCTTCAATATCTTACATTAACTCGTCCTGAGATCACTTATTCTGTCAATGTTGCTTGTCAACATATGCATGCTCCCAGGGTTAGTCATTTCATGGCTGTCAAAAAGATTCTCAGATATATCAAGGGTACTCTTGCTCATGGTTTGTTTTTTCAATCTGGCCCCTTAGTTCTTGAGGCTTATTCTGACGCTGACTGGGCTGGGGATCAGTCTGATCGTCGATCCACCACTGGTTTTGCAGTGTTTCTTGGTCCCAATCTCATTTCTTGGTGTGCTAAGAAGCAGCACACAGTTGCTCGCAGTAGTACTGAGGCAGAGTATAGGGCTTTAGCACATGTAGCTGCTGATCTTGTATGGTTAACCCAACTCATGTCTGATCTGTTATTGCCTGTTCTTCATCCTCCTCAAATTTGGTGTGATAATCAATCCGCTATTGCTTTGGCAGCCAACCCGGTGTTTCATGCTCGTACAAAACACATTGAGGTCGATTACCATTTTATTCGTGAGAAAGTGCTTAACAAACAGCTGATTATATCTCACATTGGTACCAAATTTCAGCTTGCTGACATTTTCACTAAAGCATTGTCCATAGCTCGTTTTCAGTTTCTTAGTTCCAAACTCATGGTTGGAGTTCCTCCCACCATGCGTTTGCAGGAGGGTGTTAATCAGAATGGGTATTAGAGCTGTTGGACAGCTAGTTTGTTTTCAATTGGTTAGTAGGTTTGTTGAAGTTTGTTATCATAACAAATCTGTTAGTTTGTTGAGAGGTTATCACGTGCTAGCAAATGATGTGGCATTAGTTTGTTAGGTTTGTTGAGCAAGCCAAAATCAAGGCCGGGTCATCCTTGTATAAAAGGAGAAGTCAGTGCTCTTGAATAAACGATGGAAAACATTTCAGTGCAGAGCATTTTCCCTTTGTTCTTTCTCTTTATTTTCTGCTATTGTCTGCAAACTTGCACACATCTCAATTAATTTTTGAAGAACTAATCTCACCATTTACTTGTGGAGATCCTAATTAAACTTAGGATAAAAGTCTTATTGACTATTGTATTTATCGAGAGATGCCTGGAGCATTTCTGGGCACATTGGCTGTGGATTATTGTCTTATTATTATTATGTCCGTATTTGAATTTTCTTATAATTTTTTGTTTTACATCAATTTTTTGTTGTTTGTTGGTTTATCTCGAGAAAAAGAATCTAAAAAGTGTAAAATTAAGTTTAAAAGAATTAAACAAATTTCAAAAAAGACAAAAAAAAAAAAAGTCAAAACAGATCATGCTTATTTTTTTGTCTTTTTTTAATAGTTTTTGAACATAATTTTATATTTGTGTTGAGAGCAACAACCAAACATAAGAAAATCAATAAAAACATAACAAATACAAAAACCTTTAAATAAAGACAAAAAAAATAAATTTAAATCTTTAGCCCAAATAGAGAACACAGTGGTGGACAAAAAGCGGTGCAAGCGGACCATGATATATTTTTTTAAACTTTTGAGTAGTATTTTTGTGCGTGTACATTTTGAATTTTATAATAAAATTTAGTATCTTCTCCCCTTCAAAATCTCGGTACATTTACTTAAATCGTTTCAAAATTAACTCTTTATTCTAATATATCTTTAAATTTCAAAATAATTTTGCATTCACTACATATTCTTACAAAATTTGAAGCTGACACTATTTGCAGTTGATTAGTATATCCCTAGGGAATTGAAATAAACGAGACTTTTCTTTTTCCTCACTGCCCCTACCTAATATGAATGTACCCACACGTCTTGTGGGGCATTTGGGAATCTGACGTGGTTCATGAATGGAGGAAAAAAAGTTATTCTTTTTTCGCAAAGCAAAGTTCATTAACCAATAAATAGTACAAAGATTAATGAAAGAAGGCTACATTTAGTTGGTAAGGAACCAACTAAAGGAGCACAAAAGAGCCAATGACAGGAGGCTCCTAAAATCAAACAACTGCCAAACCCAATTACAGGGGAGTTCTAAGGACAACTAACAGAGGGTATCAGGAAACAAACAGATAACCAAAACCATTTGGCGCTTAATTTTCATGATCCGGCCTCCCTTCTTTTCCTCATTGCTCGAAGATTGAGTGTCCGAATTTCATCCAGCTTCCTCACCATTTCCTCCACCGAGTAATAATCAATGTCGAGCTTTGATTTTACCCAAAGGGCCGCTCTGAACTTACATAGATCAGCAACGTCCTCCACAGATTTCGTCTCAGCCTTGAAGATCAGATTATTTCTTGCAAGCCATATGGACCATAAAGTGGAGTAAACAGACGCCCACCAGAGAGTTTTTTCCAAAGGATTGAATTTAGGTCCAGGAAACCCATCAAGTAGCTGGTGGACCTCCGCTGGAATGACCCAAGCAAGATTCCACCACTTGATGATGCGGCTCCAGATTTTCCAGGCAAAAGGACAATGCAACAGCAGATGGTTGATGGTTTCCTCTTCCAGCATACAAAGATTGCAGGTTATATTGTTTTCTCCATTGATCTGTATACCCCTTCGTAGAAGAACATATTTCACTCCAATAGAGTTCTGACATGATAACCAGTAGAAAAGTTCTACCTTAGGTGGTGAAATACCTTTCCAAACTCTGGGTAAATTGTGTGAGATTAAGTATTTAGAATCTTCCCAACTAGAATAAGCTGAGGAAACGGAGAAAGAGTGGATGTGGCCTTTGTTCCAGGTCCAAGTCATGGTGTCTGGTTCTGAGGTAGAGGGAAGTAAGTGATTGATTCTCTGAGTTAGCTCGACAAGGAGTTCTGATTCCCAGATGAAAAGAGACCTTCTGAACTGGAAATTCCATCCAGAAGAGGTCCCCATGGTAGAAATGAAAGCCTCTTTTTGGTTTGAGAGTTGGTATAGCCTATAGTATTCCTCTTTGAGGTTCATGTCACCTAACCACCCGTGTTCCCAGAATTTAGTTTGGTATCCTCCTTTCACTCGAATTTTGAAGCCTTCCTAGAGTACTTTTGCAAAGTCAGAGTCCCTGTTGCCTTCTCCTATGGTGCAAATATCTCTCCAAGTTTGAGAGAGCCTGCTTGAGTTCCCCTTAGCTGGTAACCAGGAGGAAGTGTCTAAACCATACTTCTTAGTGATGACTTTATACCACAATCCCTCCTTTTCATGGCTGAATCTCCACCACCACTTTGCTAAGAGAGCCATATTTTGTTGCTTAATCCTTTTAATGCCTAAGCCACCAAATTTCTTGGCTTTTGTTAGGGAATCCCACTTAATGTAATGAATCTTTCTTTTGGTATCCGAATCTCCCCAGAAGAAATCCCTTTGGACCTTTTCAATCTTTTGAGCCACTGATGAAGGTATTTTGTATAAGGACATAAGGTAGATGGGTAAATTGGCGAGGGTGGATTTGATGAGAGTGAGACGTCCTGCTTGGGATAAAGTCCCCCTCTTCCAATTGGCCAGCCTTTTCTTAACTCTGTCCAGGACTAGGTTCCACATTTCCTTTCTTTTTGGATTGATGCCCAGTGGCATGCCTAGGTAGTTAAAAGGCAGTGTATCCCTCTTACATTCCATGATTTTGGCTAGGTCAGATGCTAGAGAGTCTGAGATTCCCATTCCGCAAAGAGTGGTTTTCTGGAAGTTGACTTTGAGGCCGGATATCAGGTTGAAGCATCTCAGAATACGTTTAATGGACTTTATTTCTTCCCCATTAGCTTGTGCAAACACAATGGTGTCATCCGCGAATTGCAAGTGTGTGATTGATTCTCCATTACGCCCAATTTGGACCCCAGTAAGTAGCCCTGCTGCTGCAGCCCTTTGGAAGAGGATGTTTAGAGCCTCAACCACTATGTTAAAGAGGAATGGAGAGAGGGGGTCCCCCTGCCTTAAGCCTTTGCTGGGTTTAAATTGCCTGGAAGGAGAACCATTAATTAATATAGAAATGGAGGAGGAAGAGATACATTCTTTGATCCAGCTACACCATTTAGACTGGAAGCCCAGGCTTTGCATCATAGATATCAAGAAGTTCCAGTTGACACAATCAAAGGCTTTTTCGAAGTCAAGTTTAATGACCACTCCTGGGTTCTTGGAGACTTTCCACCAGTGGATGATCTCATTTGCAATTAGGATGGAATCCAGGATTTGTCTATCTCCCATGAAAGCACTCTGTGCAGGGCCAATGATCTTTGGCATAATGGGCTTCAATCTACTGACAAGAACTTTTGCAAGAAGCTTATATATGCATCCAACGAGACTTATAGGTCTGAAATCTTTAAGATGGCTTGCTCCAGGGATCTTAGGAATTAGAGCAACAAAGGTGGTATTGAGAGGAGGATGGATTCTGCTGTTGTGAAAGAATTCCTGGAAGAACTGTATAACCTCAGCTTTCATGAACGGCCAAGCCCTTTTAATGAATTTGAAATTGAAGCCGTCTGGTCTGGGAGCCTTATTGCTGCAACAATTATCCAGAGCTTGTGTGATCTCCTCAGGAGTGAAATGCCTCTCAATGTTTGCTGCATCAGAGGGAGAAATGCAGTTTGCAAATGGACCCACCAAAGAAGGCCTGGGGGTAATATGCTCTGCAAATTTGTTCTGAAAGAAGGAGGCTGCATAATCTTTGGTAAGAGTAGGATCAGAGAGGACTGCATCAGGAGAAGAGACAGTAATAATAGAGTTAGTATAATATCTACGGTTGGCTGCTGTTTGAAAAAATTTGGTGTTCCTGTCTCCTTCTTTGAGCCAAGTAGATCTAGACCTCTGCCTCCAAACACTTTCTCCTAGTCTAGATAGAACCAACAGGTTTGCAATAGTTGATTTCCTCTCTTCCTTTTCTGTGGGAGTTAGATTTCTCTGTTCACCAAGAATGTCCAGTCTATGGATTTGGTCCTCTGCCTCCTTGATCTTTATGTTAATATCACCAAAATCTTCCTTGCTCCAGGCTTTGATTTTGGATTTCATTGCTAAAAGTTTCTTAGCAATCCTGTATCCTGCCCATCCTTGAACATTACATCCAATCCATGCTTCCTTAGCTACTGATAGGCAATTCGGTGAGGTGAGCCAAATATCAAAGAACTTGAAAGGCTTGGGGCCCCAATTGGTGATGATATCAGTTAATGCAATTGGGCAATGGTCTGAGGTATATCTTGGGAGGCCCCACTGGGTGAGATTGAAAGAATTCAGAAATTGTTGGGAGCATAAGAATCTGTCTAGCCTGGAAAGGGCAGGTTGCTCTTGGAAGTTGGACCAGGTAAAGCATCTCCCATGAAGGGGTAGGTCAATCACTCCCATTGAATTAATAAAGTCTACAAATTCTCTCATACTTCTAGACATACCAGCACAGCCCCTTCTTTCTGATACAGCAGATACTTCGTTGAAATCACCCCCTAGAAGCCAAGGCAATGCACAGGTGGATTTTATAGATTGTAAAGAAGACCAAGTAAGCTTCCTTTCAGAGGGTAGATTAGGGGCATAGACATTAGCAATAATGCATTCCCAGTGGCCAATCAGAAGACCATTGAGGATAATATAATTTTTATGGCATTGGATGGAGTTTACTTTGAATTTTGCAGGATTCCATAAGGTGATGAGCCCACCCGAGGCACCATCAGCTGGCATGAAAGAGAAGCATACCTCAGAGAAATTCCATAGATGATCAGCCAAGGATTGGTCAAAAGTTGCCAGCTTTGATTCCTGGATCATAAGGAAATCCGGTTTTTTTAGTTTGATAAGTCTAGATAGAGATTTCTTCTTCCTTAGACTGCCCAAGCCCCGCACATTCCAAGAGAGTATTAACATTAAAGATGGTAGATTTGACTCTGTTCCCAAAATAGGGTCTAAACACCGGCTGCATCACCCCTTGCTTCCTTATTGGCAGTGGCATAGTCCTCAGCATCCTCCTCAATCATTTTCCTCCAAAGTATTAAGTGATTTTCTGGGCATGGAATGCCTAGCATACGGGCTGTTCTAATGGTATCATTTACCTCCAATTCAATGCTGGAATCGCAGTTTGTTTGAGCCTGATTATTGTGTGGAATTGTGTCTTGTGATGAATTGTTGCCTGCCAAATGATCCTCCGAAGTTTGGGAGAGTTGTTGCCTTCTTTTCTTCCTATTGGCAGCATTGTTAAGGTCAATAAAGATGTTAATGCCTGGATTATGGGGGCCTGGGGGTAAGGGGGTAGGATCAGGGGATTGGGAGGGGGGATCACATTGGTTTGGGTTAATGAGAGTCCCAATAGGAGGGGAAGGTAGAACACAGTGGTCTGGGCTAGTGACAGGCCCAATGGGGGAGTGTTGAATGGGGGGCCCAATGGGTAAGGGGGAAGGATCAGGGGGATGAGGAGGGAGAACGCAAAGGCAAAAGACAGGCCCAATGGGAGGAGGTTGAGTATGAGAGTCAGAAGGCAGGATGGGGTTAGAGTTGTCTCTATCATGGTTGACTTTAGTGATAACACCTTCCAATGCATCAGCCGAAATAGTATCTGAGGCTACGAGTAGCCTGCTTTTTTGAATTTCTCCATCTTCCAATGCTTCAGCCGAAAAGGTACCTGGGGCTATGGGTAGCCTGCTTTTTTGAATTTCTCCATCCCCAATAGGTTGAGAGTTCTGCTCCAAGATCTGCCCTTTATTTCCCATCATATTTCCTGAGTTTTGCTGTCTAAGTGGATCCATTTCCACTCCAGCATGGCTGTCTAGAACAAAAGATGGTGCCACATAGGATGCCAGGTTGTCATCCCTGTCGTCTTCCACCTCTCTACAGAAAGTCTGGTTGAAAGGGGTAGTGCTTTGAATGCCATTGAAGGTGGCTGCATTTACTTCAGGGGATATTGATATGTCCTCCTCCACAAGTACCTCGTACTCCTTGTCTCCAGCATATACCTTGATCCATTCATTAATTCTTCCTTTATGGCTCGTGGCAATAAATACCTTTCCAATCCCAAAAGAGGACATGTTAATGGTTTCTTCTCCCAGGAATAGGAGTTCCCCCCAAAGTTCTGCAATGGATTGAAAGGTTTCTGCCCCCCAGGTTTGAAGAGGGAGGCCTTTGCAACGTATCCAGGTTACTCTCTCAAGGTTTGCTGGGTGGCCATCCCATTTGGAAATGCTGCTGAACCATTTCATTGTCCCCTTATGGGAAATAAAATCATCCCTCAATCTTCCATTGTTGAAAGTAAGGACGACCTCCCTTTCCCCCATGTCCTTTACCTGGATGTTCTGTAGACCTTGAGCCATCAAGTCCTCCATGATTTTTGTTGTTGGGTTCCTGGGTAATCTGGTGGCTACGGCACTTCTGGAGAGCCAATCGTTTCCATATGGTTTGCATTCAATTTTCTTGAGTAACACTGTGTTTCTTAGGTCCCCTTTTAGAACCTGGGCATAGCTCCTGTCTTGGTTCCTTATGGTAGTGGGTGGAACTCCTCTATCAGGGGGAATCACTCTGTTTGATGGTTGAGTGTTGGAGTGGTATGCATTCCTGCCTTTTGCTCCTACGGGTGGAAAGGCCTCAGCCCAATCAGCTAACTTCACAACCAGCTTTCTGTCCTCAACCCAGAGGCCATTGGTCTTGGAAATGGCAACATCAGCAGACACAGGACAATCATATCTCAGAAAACCGAATCTGGTACCCCTTATTTTGCTTCTTTTCATGGGGATGAAGGAGCTCCTGACTACTCCATATTTGTTGAAAAAGTTTTCCAACCATTTTGTATTGGCGCATTTTGGGAGGTTGTCCACAAACAATGTGATGAGGGGAGGTCTTTCATGCTTAGGGAGATGCCAGTGATGTTTGTTGCTGGGTTTGAATCTGTTTCTGGGTTGGACAGGGATCCAGCTTTCATTGGACTTTTGGGGGTAAATAGGTGAAGGAGGATTTGGGGAGTGTTGGCAGGGCAATGAAGTTTTGGTTTTGAGATATTGGGGGATCTGTTTGTATGGGAAGGTAGTTGGTTGTTTTGATGAAGATGGTTTGTGTGAGAGGTAATGGGTGTACTTGAGGGGGGGAGGAGGAGGCGGTGGTGGAGGCAGTGGAGGTGTTAGGTGGGGAAAGGAGGTGGATTCTCTCACTCTAGCAGCCATCAATACTTATTAATGAAAAAAAAAAAAAAAAACTTGAATTTTGCATCATTGTGAATTCAAATCCATATTCGTACTTTGCTGCGGTTTGACGAATCTACCTCTTCGTCCAATCGATTTTGCAGTTTGTTATGTGTATTTTTTTTGTTTCTGTTTTTGTGATATGTCGTCATCTTATAACGTTTTCTGTTTGGTTTATTAGATGAGGTTTGTAATTTTTTAGAATATGAGATGGAATAGGCCCACTCTGATACCATAATGAAATTGATTTTAAATAAAAACTAAAATCTTGAATTATTAAGAAAACGTAAATAATCATTAATCATCACATGCTCAACCAATTTTTAACTTATTTATCTAAGAAGGACGGGCAAGTGTTTCTAAGTCTCAGACTTTTGGAGCTGTTTGTTTGGGGATAAAAACATTGATATGATAGATGAAATTTCAAGAACCCTCAAATTTGCTATTTGTTTTGTTTATTGGGCATGTGATTAAGGTCCCATTTGGTCTATAGTTTTTATTTATTGTTTATTTTTGTCTTTATTCATTTTTTTTTGCATTTGTTGTTTAAATCTCAATGTTTTGTAGTTTATTGGTCCGTCTTGATGAAAGAAATCTAATGAGTATAAAATTATGTCCAAAAGTTAAAAAAAAAGTCACTAAAGACGACGAATAAGTACAAAAAACTCTGCTTTTTGATTTATTTTTGTCTTTTCTGAACTTTTTTCAAATTTAGCCGATGATTGATAATTTTTCTGAAAGCACTTGTCGAGATGAACCAATAAATCAAAAAAAATTGATGAAAAACAAAAAATTGCAAAAAAATTTCAAATAAGGACGAAAAAAATTTCAATAAATACCACAGTCCAAATGGACCCTAAATATTCGGTGAAAGATTATATTTAGGAGAAAACAAAATATCCAATAATAGTAGGAGCTAATATTGTATATCCCCTCTTTTAGGATAAGGTAATGACAAAATTACCCTTGTAATTCACAAAAATCCTAACCATCATATTATACAAGGATTTAATTTTTTCTTTAAATTCTAACCCTAAATCATTTTTGAACATGGATTTTAAATCTTTTTTATCTTGAAAAAACACTGAAAGTGGATTTTTCTTTAAAAAGACTAAAATAAAGCACTAAATTTTTTTTGAATTATTTTTCTTTTTCGTAATTGATTTAATTTTTAATTTTTATACTTTTTAGATTTATTTAGTTAATAAAAATATTTAATTTTAAAACTAATGCAAATCTAATAAAATTTTATAAAGGATAAATGGCCTATTTGATATTACTTATAAACTGTTTAATATTCCTAACAAATTAGATTTATTAATAACAATTATTGATTCTTTAAATAAAAAACTTAACATAAATTGTATACACGTTTGTTGTATTTTTTCTTACAAAGTTACATAGGATTCATAATATTTAGTTAAATAAGTTATAAATAGCTTAGTAGCAAAAGAATGTCTCAATTACCCTTAATAATTCGATAGAGCCAATCTCGAAATTAAGTACTTTTTCCATTTATTATTAGTTTTCAACTTTAAATAAGCACAACAAGTATAAATTAAAGTTTAATATAATTTTAATTTTTGAATCAAATGAGCTGAAAGCATTAATAAGTAATTTTATACCATTTCAACAAAATATTATTCATTAAATTTTTCAAGGCAATAAATTAAATAAATTATTACAAAAGGTGAACAAACATGAAAAATATAAGACAATTCACTTAGTTTAGAAAAGATCAATTAAATAAATATTGCTTGGAGTAATGTTTTTTGAATTATATGATTTGGTTAGGAATTACTTGGAAAAATTATGGTTCATTAATTATATGAGAAAATGAATGATTTAATTTGTTATTACACAATTAGCTACTTTTGTGGTGTAGTTTGCATAAGCAATTGGGATAACCAGAATGCCTTAGTGGGAACAAAAGTTTGCACAAGGGCAAGATGAACATAATGTACTTGCTATGAGAGCAAATTTAGCAATTCAGGTATTTGTTCATTACAAATTAAAGTTCAACATCTATACCCTCGCTCATATTCCGAGTTAAACAAACACGAGCTCATACCATATATATTTACATATTTAGAGGTATATCCTCAATATATCAAATCCACCCTATATCTTGAAGAGATTATATCCTTTCACTATATTCGAATGAAAACAAACATCCCATTGGCGTTTGAGCTTTACCAGACAATTCCAAAACATCGATTAAATAGTATTTGGGACCCCAACAACTCCATATATATCTGCAGAATTAGCTGGAACAAAGCCCTCGATCTACCATTGTAGTATCAAATATATTTTAGGGTCTTAGCTGGGAATGTAATATTGGGCCTCTCTATATTTTTGTATGCAAATATATACCAGGTATAATTAAATTATTTTTCTCAAATATAGAGTAAAGTTGAGTTTGTTATGTCTCAATTTATTTTTTATTTAATTATCTTTTTTGTTGTTGTTAATGTTTTTTTTTAAGTTTTCAGTCAAAATATTTGAATTTTTCAATTGACTTCAACAATAAAAATTAAAAAATAAAATATATGAACCTAACCTAAAACAAAAAAAATTAGAAAAGGCTTATATGGATGTTTTAACTTATTTTTTCCTTGAACTTTTTTTAATTTTCTAATTTCATGGAAATAATTTGAAAAAAATTGACCAAAATGAATAAAAAAAATCCAAATCAAATAAATTATGCCAAACAAATTGGATCAAGTAGTTAGAGTAGCTTGAAAAATCAACTATAAAAAATTACGGCCGTATGTTTAGAATTATTTTTTGTCTCTAATAAAAAATTTCACTTGATTAGTTTTGTATCTTATTTTTGTGGATTATTGATTCGTTTCTACAAAAAAAAATTTTAAAAATGAAAAAATTGTGACCAAAAGTTTAAAATTCAATACAGACACAAATAATAAGAAATAGACATGTTTTAAGATTATTTTTATCTTTGTTAAAACTTTTAAAAAGTTTGGTTCATGTTTTTAATTTTCCAACACTTCTCATTGAGAGAAACCAATAATCTATAAAAGATTTGACATAAAACGTATAACTGCAAAAAATAAAGATATAAAAAATCCAATAAAAATGTTAAGCCACACTAAGTCAAATTTAAACAAATACTACAAACTTGCACTTATGTTGATGAAGGAAAGGGCCTAATTGGATAGGGCCTTAGGTAGTGCATTAGTTAACACAAGCCTTAGTTAAGGCTGGGCCCACCTCTAACCCGTTGATTGGCAAAAAATTCTGAGGCGTGTTAGTTAGCCCGTGGGCTAATTAAAGCCCCCATTGATGTCTTAATTAGCCTCACCCCCCCCCCCCCTAAGGCTAACTAAGGCATTGCCTTAGCCTTAACCAATTACTAAAATACCCACCCTTTTATATACACACTTATCTTTATTAAACATAATATAAGTATATATAATAGACGTATATTATATTATTATTATTATTATTATTATTATTATTATTATTATTATTATTATTATTATTATTATTATTATTATTATATATACTGATAATATTTATACACACATACATATATACGTATATAATATATAATACGTATTTATAAACATACGTATATTTTATAAATACATACATATAAACATATATATATATAATACATATATATACACTATATATTATCCGTATACATTATACGTGTATATATATGTGTGTGTGTGTGTCTCTCTCTCTCTCTCTCTATATATATATATATATATATATATATATTATATTTATATTATAAGTGTATATATATAAGCGTGTGTGTATTTTTTATGTATATATACGTATATTTTTAAATATATATACTAAATATCAATACATACATATAAACATATATATATAATACATATATATACACTATATATTATCCGTATATATTATACGTGTATA
Source organism: Arctostaphylos glauca (assembly GCA_019985065.2). Lineage (NCBI taxonomy): Eukaryota > Viridiplantae > Streptophyta > Magnoliopsida > Ericales > Ericaceae > Arctostaphylos > Arctostaphylos glauca. The sequence continues at coordinate 15,144,167 of JAHSPW020000002.1, read as the reverse complement.
TATATGTCTCTCTCTCTCTCTCTCTATATATATATATATATATATAAGCGTGTGTGTATTTTTTATGTATATATACGTATATTTTTAAATATATATACATATATACATATATATGTATATTTTTTAAGTATATATACATATATGTATATATTTTAAGTCTATATATGTACATATATATGTATATATTTTTTATGTATATTTTTTAAGTATATTATACTTATATTGTAAGTATAATATAAATATAAGTATAATATATACATATATAATATAATTATAATGTATATGGATATATAAATATAACTATATGTAAGTGTGTGTAGTTATGTACTTATAATATATGTATATATACATATATATGTTATTTTTGAAATAATTCATTAAATCCATAACAAGGGGCAAAAATGTCTTTGATAGTTTAATACACATTCTCCTTTTCAAACATACCCTTCATCCAATCACTATATTATTTAACACACCCTTCTTAAAAGTCACATCAATGTGGGCCACCACATCTTATTTAACACACCAAATTATTTAACACACCCTCTTTACTTAACACACCAAAAATTAAAACAGCATCCAATCGGCCCCTAATAGTCTGTACATATATGTTGATGTGGTTTCCAAAAGAGCATAACGTGGTACAGTGTGGTTCAATCTCGATTGCTGCTTGGAAGTTTGTTTTGAATGTTAATACCATAACTTAATAAATATGCATTCAATTTCGAACCCAAAACACATATATATGTAGTATGCAAAGTACAAATTGAAGGTCTTAAATGGTGGCTTGGTGAGCTTATGTCGAGAACCAATACTGTGTATAATTAAAAACAACAAAAAATGCTATTAATAATCAAATACAAAATGTGATCCACATAATCGATAGCATAATTCAGAATGTCTGAACTAATTAATTATCTCCACCTCGACCAATCAAAGTTTTGGTTGTTTCAAAGTAATGTTTTTTTTTTTTTGAACCATGTTTCAAAGTAATGTTAGGCCAATGTTGTTAGGGATCTCTCATTTTCTTATGATTTGTACTGATGTGATTTATGTCCAAGATTTTCATAGTTTTGGCAAAAACACTCTTTTGTCGAGATCAACTTGTAGCTGGAAAATTAGTGAATGAAAGGTAGCTAGGTAAGAGTACAGTACTTCGTATTACGTACTAATAACATATTGATGACTATTGCAAATTATTTATACTTAGCCAGCTAATTAATTAATTATGTAGTTAATAGTATAGCGCGTGAGCACACACATACATACATATTTATACTATTATAAAAGAAACACCCATTTTGGGTGTGAACTCTTTCTTGAAACCAGTTTACATTTTTACTTTCCAAAAAACTCTACTAAAATCCTTCTTCCATCCTCATAACTCTAGGGGTATTTCCATTAAAACAAAAAAAAAAAACTGTTATGAGTAACTGTAAAAAATATCAAATCGAATTTGTAAACACATCGTGTTTGAATACGCATCATGTATGTTTGCTATATATATATATATATATATATATATAGATGCGTATGGACATGTATAAGCCATCGGGGACAAACGATAGAAAGAAAGTTGCATTTGATAGTGACACTTCCCAATCTAGACCCCCCACCAATACCCACCTTTTTCCCTTTCCATTCCATCGAGATATTTGTTAATTCACACAATAATCATTTAATTCCCTCACCCTCTCAACATGCATGGATTTTTCTATCTTTGGAGCCCTGGAAATTAATAAAACAAAAAGAGAGAAAGTGGGCTAACAAAGCACACACAATAAATATATACTCCCCCCTTGTTTGTATCATTCCAGTCTCCTCTTTCTTTTTCTCTTTCTCTCTCTCTCTCTCCCCCCCCTCTTTTTCTTTCTCTGTAACTCTCTTATTGATGTGATTCTCTACCACAAAACCCAACACCCTTTACATAAAGAGAAAGATCATCCAGCATCCATGGTTTTCTCATCCAATCCACTCTATCTAGATCCTCACAACTGGCAACAACAACAGCAACTGGTAAGGTTTTTCTCAACTAGTTCTTTCCCTAGCTAACTTCATTCTTCACCACAAAAAGTAAATCAGTTCCAATAATAATATCCAAACTCTTTCTTTTTCCCCTAATCTCATCTTGAATATCCCTATCCCATGATCTCGCTTTGTTTTCGTTTTTGCAGCCAGGAGGTGGTGAGATCGAGAATAATCAGCTCTCACTGCCCGTGCCACTGCCGCCACCTCCTATCAACAGAGAAAGTGGCTTCACAACCACCGCCACCACAAGCACTGGAACCGGACCAATCAGACCCGGTTCCATGGCAGAGCGGGCCAGACAAGCTAAGATACCGCAGCCAGAGGCAGCACTCAAGTGCCCTAGATGCGAATCCACAAACACAAAGTTTTGCTACTTCAATAATTACAATCTTAGCCAGCCACGCCACTTCTGCAAGACGTGCCGGCGGTACTGGACCAGAGGCGGCTCGCTGAGAAACGTGCCTGTCGGAGGCGGTTGCCGGAGAAACAAGAGGAGCAAAAAGAGTAGTAGATCAAAATCCCCAGTTCCACTCGAGCGGCCAACTGGCTCTTGCTCCACTACTCATGATATGATAGGCCATTTTCTCCCTCCACCAACACAGTTACCTCTTTTGCCCACTTTACCTCACCTTAGCGACTACAGCGGCAATGAGATTGGTTTGAATTTCACTAGAATTAGTGGAGGTAATATAATCGAAAACAACATGGGATTCAAAATTGGTAATACTTCAGGTGGTGAGCAGTGGAGGCTGCAGAATTTCCCTTTTATATCCGGTTTGGAAACACCATCTGCGATATACCCATTTGAGGGAGGAAGTGTAAATTCACAGGGGGGATACACGGTGGCGGCCCCTGGTCATGAGCTTGGATCAAAGGCATTAGATTCAGGTGTTAATGAGGTGGCTTCTGTGAAAATTGAAGAGAATCAAGGGGTAAATATGTCCAGGAATTTTTTGGGGATTATGGGAAATGATCAGTACTGGGGTGGCAATAGCATCGGCAATGCATGGACTGATCTCTCTGGTTTTACTTCTACTTCTTCCACAAGCCATCTATTGTGAAGCTGTTAGATCTTTCTTTGCGCCACAACCATAGCCATTCTTCAATTAATACGACAAGTTGTACTATTAACCCTAACTTGAAAACTCGATCAAATTCCAGGGTATGATGAAGTATGTGAGACAGTGGAGTGGCTGCTTAAAGATCTGGTCAAAACCCTAGGGTTAAAGGTAGGTTTTCTAGTACTTTCGATTCATTTGCTTTGTTGATTAAATTCTATGTAATGGTTACTGTGAGTGGGTAAAATTTTTGATTGCTATAAAGTATGCCTCTCAGACTTTAGTGGAACACACTGACTTATTCTCTCACCGAACGCCTCATCTGGAGGATGATAAATTATCAAAGAACTCTTTGTATTTGATCGGTGGGCAGATACTTCGATAATTAAATCCGTACTTAATCTTGCTAGTTTTTAATATGATACGGGTAAAAACAAATTACAGCCTCAAGAAAACAAAATCTCTCTTATTATATAAATTTTTTTTATGAAGTATATAGATTCGATTCTACTAAATATTTTTAAAATTTTGGTACGCATTTTTTTTTGAATACATATTCGCATCTTGAATAGTAAAATTTCTGGCACCGTCCCTAAGCGTACATGTGCCTCTGTTAGTGTGTTCTCTTTTACAAAGGTTCACCTTCACTTAATCCGAGTCTTTTCCGGCTCTAATTTCTCATTAGAGGTGAATTATTCTTTTTGACAATTGGCACTTAACTAGAAAAGTTCTATAAAGACTCTTTGAAATGCACCCTTATCATAGTCAAATTGGCGTTGAATTTCTCATCTTTATTCATCTAGGCCTGGTCTCAAAATACTCATGTCTAGAACTTATCCATTCATTGTTACAATTTGACCATATATGATTCTCTACCTTTTTCCGGTCGGCAAACATAATCTTTCGCTCGACAACATGCATGCGAACAAAACCACCATGCTACTGAGTTAGCTTCTTGCCTACTTGTTAGCAAAAATCCTAAATAGTTTAATTCAACTTTACCACCTTCAATTACATTGCTCCCAATCGAATACATGGACAGTCAAAGCTTATCTTCATGTCATTTTGCTCCTTATTCGGTGGTCGGATATATCTTTGTTTAGGCAAATATTTGCCAATTGCCCCTTGTGAACGTGTTCCATTGCATTAGATATGAAGAGACATTAATGGCAGCTTTTGGATGATCAACATCACCCTTCACACATGCCTCCATATCTATAACGTCTTTCTGTTTTTTCCCTATATTTACCATTTCACCTCCATTTGTTTTCACTTTTATCATCCTATTTTCCTCCTCTCAAACCATAGGTTCTTTGAAAGCCAGTCTTTTTCATTTGCCATTTTCAACTCTTTGAGCGCCTCCAAAAAAGTACTCAAATTAACCTTTCTTCTGTAAGTCTTCTTCTCTCACTCCACTGTCATCTATTTGCTCGGTTGAGTCCTTTTTCTTGCACATAATGGGCATCTTTAGGTCACCTAGTGATAGCCTATAGAAATGAGAGAGTTTCATCACTGGTAAAACATTCTGGACGATGTAGTCTTACAAGAACTCGTGGCCCTAAACACCATCATGAAGGGGCCTGGGACACCCTTTACATCGATCTCTGCAGTTGCCATAGTCGAAGGTGGGATTAAGTTGCCCTTTCACCCTCTCATCTGTAGGGGTCTTGCTTGGAATAGACTTAGTCCCACACAAGTGTCAATTGCTATCTTTGGTATAATAATGAGTATAGTCAAACTAAGTAGGATCCTAGGTATTGACCTCAACATTTGGGACGTCCAATACAATTATGATATGATCTGAACAAATTCGGAGATCTACCACCTCAAGATCCGTAGGAACCAAGAATACATCATTATTTACCTTCTAGATACTATATGAAGCGATTGACTATGATATTTTTAAAGTTGTTGTGAATTGAGAATTTGGCCATAATACCATCGAGAAAAACACACTGTCCATCCCTCACTAGTTTGGAAAACCCCACTAGTATCCCTTACTTTTTTACTCTGCAGTGTATAACATTGTATTTGATCCATTTCTTATTGTTCCTTATTATTCCATTGTAGTCAACAAGTACGACGAGAATAGGGAGGCGGATCATGCACGCTTTGATGATTTGAAGAGAGTACTTACTTACAAGGTTCCTCTTGAAAATGGGGGGTTTGGCCAAGCTGCCCACATCATTCTCTAGTATTTGTTGAGTCATAAAAGCTTCACAATTAATCCTAGTTCGGTTGTCACAATTGTAAGCAACCCTGAGCACAAACATTCAGGACACAATTCTTCTTCCTTTTCTTAGATCTACCGGCAAACTCACCATAGTGAGACTGACACCTTACATTATATTTCAAGACTTCCTCCCACTCAAACACTCTGAGATGTGACTCTTCCATCCTCTAGTCTGAGTTTCAATAGGAAGAAACAGTCGAGGAAGAAACGGAAAATGTCCTAGCCAACTTGGGCAATTTTCTTGCCATCGAGAAGAAGCGCAAACTAAAGAGAGGTGGACCCTCCTCAGGCCAGCCTCCTACCCACCAGGCTCTGCTTCAGCTTCCAACACCTCTCTCCCAACCAATTGACCTGAAACCCAAAGTGCATGCCGAAGAATCCCCTATTGATCTTCCACAACAAAAAAGCAAAAGGGGTACATGCAAATCCACTACCGAGCAAGCCACCAATAGTACTTCGGAGCAAGCCACCGGTAGTACTCCTGAGTTGATCTCTGCCGGGATCTAGATGCCAAACATTGGTCGCCAACCGTCCAATCACAATAAAGGACACTGCTCAGAGCGCTTTATTTGCCACTGCACTCTCGGCTACCTTCTCCCGTCCTTAGGACATGAAGGAAGCTGACCGCTTGAGAAATGATGACCTTTTCAGCACTACTTGTCGTGGACTATTGGGGGGGGGGGGGGGGGGGGGGGGCGCTAAATTTGATATTCATGGAAATGAATCTTGACATATTTTGTCAAATGGAGAACTTAAAGAAGCTAGCCGAGGATAGCAACAATGCAGCTTGTCAAGCTAATAAGCAAGCGAAGTCTGTAACTCACTCTGGCCAACAATGAAGCCGACATTGTTGATGTTGAGGTGGTCAGCCTAGAAGACATGTGCAGTAGCATCTAGACATACTATCACGTTGCCTACAACAAAGGCATCGATGCTGCTAGTAAAAATTATAAAGCGCATATCCCCATTCTTTAAGAAATCACCTTTTTTACAGTTGGATAGTAGCCTTAAATTGGCTTGATCCCCGCCTCAAGTAAAGCCAACACAAAATTTGTAAAAGATACTGAAGTTGTGGATGAGCAGGTCGGTGGAGAAGAACTTCATCTGAATTGCCTGCCCCCAAGTTAAAGATGAAAGAGCTAGCCTCAGAAGGGATTGTTGCCCTGGAGGAGATTACTGCTATCGCTGGTCCTTAGCTTTTCATAGTTCGGCTCAAGTGGCATTGTGATAATAATGCTGTAAATACGAACTTTTGAGTCTTTGCCCCTTTACAAGTTATTCCCAATGCTTACATTAACTCTTCATCACTTTAACGTTTGAAGAAAATGCCTTCAAAACATATGTAGGGGTGCTAGTCAATATATTGAGTACATCCCCGGCCCTTACTTGTAATTGGAAAACTTAGTCCTGCCCATGGCCAAGAAAACGTTTAAACACACTTAAACAACTTTCAACACTATGTCTAAAGTTTATTATAAGCCATTGCTTTTAATAAACTCTCATGCCCACAAGAATGTTTCAGGGTCATGGTTTCATCCTATGTTGTTTACGTCGCCAATCCTATAAAAAAACATTTGGACCATTGTCTCAAACCATCACCCTTTTAAAAAACTTTTGGACCATTATCTTGGACCATTTCTCTTTTATTAACTTTTGATCCATTATTTTAAATCATTACCCTTTCATATACTTTTGGACTATTTTCGAGGACCGTTGCCCTTTAGCTCGGCTCGGTGATCAATCCCCCCTCCTCCCTCCCCGCCCCACAAGATATATTAAAGGCTAGCCTTTGCTGCCTTGATTAAAAATAGCACATCAATCTTAAACTGAATCAATCTTTATTCACATATTTTATTTTCGGATAAACAACAATCACCGCATGAAAAAGGAAAATTTTCCTAAGACTAGAGATATTAATTTCATGTTATTAGGATAGACTTCCCATCTAGATTTACGGACTTGCAGGCACCTTTGCCTTGTCAACGTTGGCCTACTATGACAATATTGTAAGTAGAACGTATGCCCATAACTGAGAACTTCGTTTCCATCTTCACTTTCGTTGCCCGAACAGAAAGAGTAACTATGCCCAATGACCATATGGGTTCTGCACTAAAACCGATGAGAAGTGAGTTCGCACTCTTAAGATCGGTGTAGGATAATCTCATCTTCTTTTTTTTTGCCTAAATAATCTCATCTTCTTGAAGGAACCAAAATAAAGGATGTCCGTTGAGCTCTCCTAGTCGACTAGGATTCTCTTCATATCAAACTTGTCGATCTTCAATGTGATCACCAAATGCATCATTAGGGGAGAGTCGATAATTCTTGGACGCACATATAGACTACTATTTGTTTGGTATTGTTGATTAGTGTGGCTAGCCTCCCCAGTCTTACTCCGAAAATTGCGAGTTGAGCGTTCCTAGTCTAGAGTGTTCCTTAATTCCAAGATTTTCTTATCCTGTTTATAGAGTTCGCAGTCCATCTTATCGATAGTGCAATCCTTCCTTCGCAACTTCTCCTGCAAATCGAAGTCCCGCTTGGACCCTCTATATTGTTTTGGAGCGATCTTCTCCATGGGAACAATACCTTTCCATGCTCCTCTAGGCCTCATGCAAGTTGGATATGTTCTTTTTGCATGCAGGGGGTGGGTTTGGGATACACTGTTACCCGCTTTCCCCATAGCCTACTTGCGTAGGATGAGTATGTTGTGAGTTGCTAGTCATGAGGTTGATACTTTTCTATATATAGATGACATCAATTGTGAGCTGATAAAAAACTTCGTTACCTTAAAGTATGTCCTTAGACTCTGGCAAAAAATACACGAACTTGCTCTCTCACCAACATAATATGGAAGGCAATAAATCGTCAAAAGATCCTCTGCGCTGCTCGGCATGAAGACACTTTGATAATTAAGTCAGTACTCAATCATTCTAGTTCATAATATAGTGCATGTAAAGCATATTACAGCGTATCTGTACTTCTATTGGTGTATTCTTTTTTATGAAGGTCTTCATCACTTAATTTTAGTCCTTCCCGATTTCTAGTTTCTCATTAGAGGTAGATAATTTTTTCTTTCCGACAAATAAGTCTTATATTGACTTTTTGAAGTCCGACCTTATATATGCTTTTAGAGTTTAATTTAATTATTAAGTTTTTGTTATAGTTGAATTAGCCAAATCAAGTTAATTCAATTTTATCACATTCAGTTACTCGTATTTTAGTTCTTGTCAAGTTGGGTTGAACCACTCTGGATAAAACTCCAGTACCCCAGAAACACCCTTATAATTTACATGGTAATCTATATCAGGGAAGGAGCTAGGAATTTCACTACGCAGGGATAATTTTTTTTTTTTTTTCAAAATAATTAGCAGGAGCAAGTCTATATATATATATATATTTCATAGAATTTTTTTCTTCTTCTATATAATAATAGAGAATTTTTTCTTATAGGGGCGACTGCCCCTATTGGCCCCCTTTCAGGCTTCATACCTGATCTATATGTAAAATGTTTACCAAATATTGACATAGACAGCAAACAAACAAAGACCATGATATATGTGTGTGTATGTATATATTCCTTGTTATGTTTCAAGTCTGATGCATGTATATATAAAAATAAAGGCAAATAAATGCAGAGTGAAAAAAGAAAAGTCAATAAAAATGGACATGCATGCATTTCTTCCTAGCATGTAGCATGTCTTTTTCATTTCTAGAGCCTGAATATGCATGCACGTATCTCAAACTATGTTTTCCTTGACCAAAGGAAAAACCCATAAACCATGTATTAAATCATGTATCTTGCCATTATTTCATGAATGCATTCATCATAAGAAAAGATGTTTTTAGTGGGTAAAATTTCTTCCCGAGAAAATTAGTTTCTCAAATGTGGCTAAACACAATAGAACTCGAATTCACCTAATACGTAACTCTGCAAGACATAAATCATCAAAAGATCTTCCGCCTCTAATCAATAGGAAAACACTTCGATGATTAAGTTGGTACTCAAAAGAGAGCAACTCTCAACATAATGCTTACAGTAACAAATTACAAGGTACTTTTAGTCCATGAATGTGCATCTTTTTTTTTATATAGAGGTTCTCCCTCAATAATCTATGTCCTTCTCCATCTCATAATTTTTTTATTAGAGATGAATTAAATTTGCTCATGATTGGCCACTAAAAAGACAAGTCTCCATCTGATAATTTCTCTTTATAAGTTGAATTGACTTAAGTCTTCCCATTCTTATCTATTTAGAACTATTTCCGAGCTATACAGGTGCAATATTTATTATTTATCTAATTTTTTATTATTTATCCATTTTTTTAAATCGGCAAATATGATCTTTGCTCGAGTACATAGTAAAACTCTCACTTATTTGGTAAAAATGTTAATTAGATTTTACCTCTTTAATTATATTTTAATATTAAACTTTATTATGTATGAAATATGAATCATGCACCAATGCTTGGATTCTCAACTGTCCTTTTCTTCAACTGACACTGTATCGTACTAACTTCATAACCATCAACTTGTTAGAAAAAAGCCCACATCGTCCGGTTACCTTCCATGCTTGTCTGTAAGAGTAACCAGCATATAACTATCTTCATTAAAATTTAAATGCACCGCTCCCCCATACAGTGGCCCCCCCTCTCTCTCTCTCTCTCTCTCACACACACACACACACACACACACAACAGACTTGAGTACAACAAACTTAACTACCTTTCTTTTTCTGGACCAAACTGGTAGCAACTACCATATGTTGTGCAGCGTCTTCATAATTGGTTCGGTCTGCAGGAAATGGATTTCTCTGCAACGAGTGAATTTCAAGAGGGATCTGGGATATGTACTGGATCCAGGATTAACCTCCGATTCTGTAGGAGACTAGTAATGAGCCCGTTTGAATGCGGTATTAAATTTAGAGGTGTTAAATAAGAGTGAGAATAAATATGAGTGTTAAGGTATTTGATTGAGTTTTATAACAAGAAGAGGGATTGACTATTTAAGATATGGTTTGGTTGGGGTTGATTAATTTAGTGATCGAATTCTGAAATTTAGAAGTTTATTATTCTTAGTTTTAAAACTTTTAATTATTTTTTTTAATTTGCAAATTTCTTTACCTTGAAACGAATGTTTAATTCACAAAATTTTAATACAAATTTAATAAAATTAAAAAAAAATAGAGTGAGAATGATATCATAAAATTTAGGCCAAGTGGAGCCTATTTGGGACGGGAGGTACAGAATTGTTGCTTCTGTAGAGAGAGAAATGGAGAGAGAATGAGCTATCTAGGAAGCTGGAAAACGACAGAATTTCGCTCAATACAATGTATGATTAGGAATAAGGTTAAAAGCAATTCCACACAAAACGGAACAAAAGGTTCATATTTGTTGTTCTAATTAATTTATGCTCATCCCAAGTAGCATGAAATTGTATTTGTTAACATTTCTCTTACGTGCAGACACGTTTAAGTTTTGTTACCTGAAACTAAGTTTCTAGTTATAATTATTTTATTTTCCAGATTTTCTTTGATAAGATGAATCAATTATTTATGACATAAAAATACCAAATACAGAAAAAATTAGAATAAAAATAAAAAATAATACAAAAATAATTTTGACCAAATTATATCCGAGTCTATCATTTTGCAGTTTTTCTATTAGGTTCGTCATCGAGAAGCGTAATGTTTTTATAGTGTGGGATGAAATAGGTGCTACGATAACAACTATTTTTTTTTTTTTTTATCCAACTCAAACATTTAATTTGGCCAAAATTATCTACATTAATGATATGTTGTCTTTATTTAAAAAATTGTTTTTTTAAATTTTCATCAATTTGTCGGGGTTTTGTTGGTTCGTCTCGACGAAAAGAATTTAAAAAGTATAAAATTATGTTTAAAAATTAAAATAAGTCAAATTAAACAGATCATGTTTTGAATTTTTTTCTTTTCTGATTTTAATTTTTGAACATAATTTTGTACCTTTTAAAAATCTTTTGTCGAGACTAACTAACAACCAACAAAACATTGATGTAAAACAAAAATTCTAAAAAAATCCAAATAAAAAAAGAAAAGAAGATAATAACCTAATAAATACTACCGTCCAAGATGAATGAGTCTCATTATATATCTAGGTAATGGGAAATTATATTTCTTACTATTATAAGGTCTTAATCCTAAGGGTTGATTTGGTGATTAGGGTTTGAAACTTATGTGTTTGTTTCCTTCTAAGATCTCGAGTTCGAAATAATATAAGTGTTATTAATTTTTATGGAGTCACTTCATATAAGACTTTGCTTTGTTTTTAATTGGGTCATCCGCTAGTAAATAATGAGATTGATAATTTAGAAATTAATCGAAATGCGCGTAAATTAGCTCAAATACTTTGAATTGTGAGAAAAAATATTAGTGCGTATAAGGTGTTTATAATCTGTCGAAATAAAGATTCCCTTGTGAAGGTAATCGATATCAAATCAAATTATGGATATCTAATCATGAAATTATTGGAATTTGGATATCATATGTTATGACGGTAAATTGCAATCCCTTTAGGGTTGTTAGTTTATTAGAACGCAGAATCTGGGTACCGGATTTGCTTTTGCGATAACCTAGGCCTCTTTACCGAAGAATAAAGCTATTAACCCCACCAAACAAACCCCTCAGAAAAGCATCTCTCTCTCTCTCTCTCTCTCTCTCTCTCTAAGAGTGATCGTTTTTTATGGTCGGCAGGTGGTATTGTACTGAATATTGATAAAGAGATCCCACTGTTGTCGATGTGAGTGGGGGGATATGATCCGAAGAAGAATTAAAAAGTGAAAAAGAAAAAGAGATACACAGAAAGTGCTTCACAAAATCCAAGCGGGGGAGGTGTTGTTTAACACTTATGTATATAACTCCAAGGAGTTAGATTTAATGAAAAGAGAAAGGGTGAGTAAGAGACTTGTCTTCAAGATCACGAGGTTAAATTATACCAGAACTAATTACTACTGACTATTAAAGATTTATCTGATCGTTAATTTCATGATCTCGATAAGCTATTCAGAGATATATGAGGGCATTTAAAGCGTAGGGATAGGAGTTATGTTAGAGGTCTCAGTGGGTAACGGTTACTTAGTGTCGGGTCCAGCCGGATGTGGTTGGTACCAGTTTTAAACCGGTTTTTATACGGGTGGGTAGCTCCGGTCTTAGCATGCATCTTGCCAACTGGGCTCATCATATGGGTGTTTTGGTTATTATGTAATTTTCTCTAATCTTAATCTTAATAAATTTGTCTTCCGGAAAAAAAAAAAAAAAATTAGGGTCTCGAGAAATAATCGGCATTAAGTTGGAGGTAATCTCAAAATCGGCCGAATACTTCGACTTTAAAAAAATTAAAAACTAATGCATATATGCATATATGCACCATATATATGAATATACATGCATGTTCATGGCCATGTGCTTAGGCTTGTGATTTTTTCTCTCGTCTTCCGCTGCAGCTTTCTCTTTTCGAAAGTCCTTGTTCTGCCCCCACTCTCTCTCTCTCTCTCCAGATTCCAATCCAAGCCGATCTTCTCAACTTTTAAGCCCACCACGTTCATCCATATATGATCAATCCTATTTATGCCAGATTCTTGGCCATATCCATTTTCTACGCCTCATTTATTGAAAATGGAATGCGTACACTCATCCATGATTTGTGTATAGTTTTGAGACTAATATCAATCAATCTTTTGTATTTTTAACTGTCTGTGTGGATAAGTATAACTAATAACAAGGCATCAGGAGTTTTGAAAAACTTAAAAGCGCTAACAACTAGTGATGGAGAGGCAAGTTTATGGAAATATATAAGGAGGGAGGGGTGGAATTTTAATTAAATAATGGAAGTTATGAAAGATAATAAAGTCTTCCCTTTTATTTATAGATTAATTGCGCTATTTTTACGTCGCAGTAGTTTTTTTAATAGCTGAGATATCCTAACAATTCTGAGATTACAAATTACCCCTAATCTAATGCCGACTATCTGACCAGAATTTTGCTCAACTCCACTGTTAAGCGGAAGATCCTTCAATTCAAAATACTTGAACGTGTCTTCATCCAAAGTGCTAGCTACTCCCACTGCTTAGTTTGCTATCCCTATCTTTGTACATCGCCTTTTCATTAAACACAACGTCTTTTCTTCTGATTATCTTCTTGTTCTTGTCATCCCAAAAACGATAACCAGATAAGTATCCAATAAAGGGGCACTTCTGTGACTTAGTTTTAAGCGTATCCCTACTAAATGCGATAAATTTACCTATTACCACTCCAAGCCTCCTCTAATATGCCAAAATTCAACGGAACTGATGGCCTAAGATTGATCAACTATGTTGTCATGCTGACTATTTTTGTCCAAAACTGTTAGGCAACTCTGTGTGTAACCGCGTGCTCCTAGCACACTCTACCAAGGTCCATTTCATTCTTCTTGCGATCTCATTGAGTTGCGGAGTCCCTGGAGGTGTCTTCTCTAATAGAATCCCATTAAGAGCGCATGCTTTCTTAAACTTCCCAACTCATACTCTTCGTCATTGTCGGATCTTAACCTTTTTGCCTTCAAATTTGTTTCATTCTTAACCATGGCTTTCCACTTCTTGAAGACTCCAAACACCTTTGACTTGTGCTTTAAAAAGTATACCCATACCTTTCTCAAGTGATCATCGACAAAGATAACATAGTAATAAGAACCGCCATTAGAAGGCACTACAGTTGGATCCTAAACATCTATATGGATAAGCTCTAGCTTCTAAGCCCTGAGAAGCTTGTCACCTTTTTGAAAACTAACCTGTTTATGTTTGTCGAAGACACAATCCTCAAGATGTCAATATCCACTGACTCTAAACCTGACAGTTTCCCTTTTGACTATAAAATCTTCATTTTCTTCTCACTCATATGTCCCAGTCTATTGTGCCACAGATCTAAGCTCCCCTTGTCGTCTGTAACTGTAAGTGTGTCGCTACCATGTGAAGTTATGTAAAGTGTACCAACTTTCTCGCCTTTAGCTACCACCATGGTACTGTTGGAGACTCTCCACACGTCCCCTGTGAATGTAGAAGTATAATCTGCTGCTATTGCAAGTTGTCCAACTGAAACATGATTCCTCTTCAACTTCGGAACGTGCCTGACATCTTTCAAAACACCATTTGGACCTCTACGTTGTAATCTGAACATCACCTTTCCCACAAAACTACAAGGCTCATCGTCATCCAAGTATACTTTCCCAAAGTTCCATGCTTCATAGTTTTGAAGGACGTCCCCGTTTGTAGTGGTGTAGAATGAGACATCCGAATCAATCATTCATAACTCAACGTCGCTGTTCATAGTAAGAATAAGTGCATCGTGCAAAATGTGAGCCTTCTGCTCAGCCTTATCCTTCTTTGGTGCTTTACAAGCTTGTGACATATGGCCTGTCTGGCCACAATTTCAACATTCCCTTGTAATGAGCCGAACATGAGATTTATCCTGATTTCCCTTACCGTCCTTTGATTTTGACTTATTTTTGTTTTGATTCTGATTGCCCTTATTTTGACTTTTGCACCTTTGCTTGTCAAAGTTTAGGGTTGAACCTGAAGTACTTGAACCTGAACTTTCAATCGAATGCCTTCTGACCGACACGGTCAAAATCAAACTCACAACCTCACTCAGTTTCAACTTTTTTTTTTTCCAACTGAATTACTGACTGTAGTTACTGTACCCTGCCAGCTCTCTGGCAATTGAGACAGAATCAATAAGGCTTGGACTTCGTCATCAAACATGATATTGACAGACGTAAGTCGATCAACAATCGTATTGAACGCGCTGAGATATGACATAAAGAAAACCCCTTCGTCCATAGACAGATTGTAAAACTTTTTCATAAGATGTATATTATTCATAGCAGACGGTTGCTCGTACATTTTCTTCAGAGCTTCCATAAGGCCATCTGTCATTTGCTTCTTCAATATGTTGTGAGTGACTATCTTTGATAGGGGTAGGCGAATAACCCTTAACGCCTTTCTGTCAAGAACATCCCAATCTTCATTAGACTCTTGTGTTCTTCTTTCCTTTTTCTTTACCCAACAACGGCCGGTAAAGATTCTTCTGATACAGATAGTTCTCTATTTGCGTTTTTCAGTACACAACGTCTGACTTGTCAAACTTTTCGATCCTCTGTTTGTCTTGTTCAGAACTCATAACTCCCACTGAAACTCTAGGTTGCTCAAACAAGATTAAGCCGTAATTTGTTGAACAAAATCTACTGCAACTGCGGCTCTGATACTAGTTGTTAGGAAATTAAACAAATAACGTTCAATCCTACAATGCCCCTGCGGATCTTGAAAACAATAAATCACCAAACGAAAACAAAACAATTACATGTGCATAATAGAAATAGAAACGAAAAAAGAAACGAGACACAAGATATACGTGAAAAATCTCAATGTGAGAAAAAACTACGTGAGCCATACCAATCCACTATTGTATCCGATCAATGAGTAGAAGTGTTTTCGCAATCTCTCCGAGATGTATGTTTTCTCTTGCCTCTCTCTTTATATGAAAGCTTAATAGTTTAGGAAACCTCCCAAAGATATTTATGACTAACTCTAATCCTATTATAACAATAATTAAAAAAAGACTATTAAAAAGAATTCCAGTGAAGTTCGTCTTCAATCCTAACAGATTGTAGGCTCCCTTGACCCTATTTACTTTCGACCTCAGTGTTTCCCTTGTGATGCCATTCAAACCAATGACCCTTTTAATCTTTTTACTTTGTCTGAAGAATAATAAATTTTCTTGCCGAGGAAAAAAAAAATTGGAGTGCCCACAAGTTTCGTTTTTGTTGTACATGTTGTCCAATTCTAGCTGGTGGCTTTTTTCCATGATTGTTACGTTGGGTATGAAGAAAAATTATTATTTTTCCAATACAGAGGTGTTGCATGTTTTCTATAATTTTTTATCAAATTGATTGTGTTTCTTTATTCGTCTCGACGTGATGAATATATATATATATATATATATATATATATATATATATATATATATATATATATATATATATATATATATATATATATATATATATATAGTAATTAAAAAATTCGGATAACATGACGCCGGAGATATTAAAAATAGTAGACAATTGTCTTTTTTTAGTTTTTTTCCACAATTGATGAACTTTTTGAAACTTTTAAACATAATTTTTTACTTTCTAAATTCTTTACGTCATGACGAATGATTAGTTAATGAATTTGGATCTATAAAAAAATTAAAAAAAGAGAGAATAATAATACTACCTAAAATTCTGTCCAAGGGGGCCTTTGTCTGGAATAAGCTTTTGTTGGGTAATAGATTATAATCAAATCGACGTTGTTTCACATACTCTAATCAACTCCATTTAATCAAATCCACCTTGTCTAATGGGGGACCAAGCTCTTTCAAGTACGTCTATATGACTCATCATCATCATATACCACGTAAATGGAGGCTTGAGAAATGAAGCACTAGCTATTTTTTATTCCTTGTCTTTGTGAGTGATAATAGATTTGACTTGAGCACTAACATTGTTTTGTCGTTCATTGATATTGTTTATGCTCGTTTGATACATGTTAGAAGAATTTGGAGATGAGTGGCATAGATCTAGGACGTTGTCGTGTCTTTTCTTGTGGGATGACGTGTCCTCTCTCTCTCTCTCTTTTTTCTAGCGATTAGTTCTTGTGAAATTCAACCTCATGATGATTTTGAAGAAATAAATCCTTTAGTCGTCCTTTATCCACTGAACCAACCTTTTAGAATTGGTTTTTTAAGGTTTTTGTATGCTTTGTTCTTTGGTCAATGCCATACCAACTCTATTTTGGTTTTGAAATCACAAGATTGATCGGGTATAATAGTAAAATCTGGCATCACCAGTAGCTAATTAAACAACATAATCTTTTTTCTTTTATAAAATTTTTTTCGCTCAATACTGCTAATTATTATACTATATATATCAAGCTTGTCTTTTGAAAGGAAAAAAAATCAAAAATTCATTTCATATCTCGACAGAGCTTTTTAAAATATTATAAAGAACAAAATTTAACAATATTCATTCAAAACAAATTAAACCAACCAAAAGTATAACTCTAAATCTTTCTTTCTCTATATATATTGTTACATCACATCATGTGCATGGCGCGATTTCAGTTGCATCATTTGTTTTGATTTGTGTGTGAGAGGATTTTGACCAGTCTTCAAAGCACAGTGAGCCTTGAGCTTAGCTTTTTCTTTAGATAAAGTGACGGATTGAGTGAAATTACTTTCCACAGAGTTAATTAGGAGATCATCATATTGTTTCAAGGGGACAAACCTAGGGATGTAATCAATTTTGTCTAAATCAGTAGGGGAATTTTTTCTTTTGATGTTTCCCACGAGATCCACACCATGTTGGACTTGAAAATGTTTTTCTTATAGATAAAAAGTTAACCAGCTATAAGTATATTATATCTAATATTGTTACTTGTAGTGAACTGAACTAATTGAAAATATTAATTTTGACAATAGATGATTTTGTTAAGTCTTGAAATTTTTGTACAAAAATAATAATCAGTCAAAACCTACAAATTATTAATAATTAAAGAGAAAAAGATTGAAATAGCTTTTGGAATGGTCGAAGAACGCAAATGACATTTTTCTTAGAACAAATACACATCTTTCTCTGTAGAGTTTAATAGTACTCATTCTCTAAGATACAATGACCTTCATGTCATTTTCTGTTCAACGAAAGTAGGTTCACAAACAAACTGTATTTCCCAACAATCTTAGAAAAAATAAACTTTATAGTGATGGTAGTTGAAGATCAAGGGGGGATCTACTTGTTTACATAAAACGGCACTACAAGATAATAAGGATCTACCAACGATCAAACGGGTCACTAGAGAATGCAAAAAGCGTTGCTAAAGCGATACCAACAGTCAAACAAACATCGGTCAAACCGTCGTGAGATATCCATCACGTAGGGGTATACCGATGATTTTGCCGAGCGTTGGTATAAATATTGCTTTAACAATGGTTGTTTTAGCAATGGTTTCAACCGTTGGGAAAGGTCAATTGTAGTCCGGTCTTACAAACCGTCGGTATGTTGTACACAACCGTCGCCACAGTTAATGCCGTCGCTATTGTATAAAATAACCATTGCCATATTCGTTTTTCACAAATTTTCAACTATGCTTTAGAATGCAAATATATGTCAAATTGATCTTAATATATACTTGTTTGTCATTACACCTATTTTTAGTAAGACAAATGAATCCCACATCTATTATATAAATTTGTCCAAATAAAAATTCAATGGCCACAGTACTCATATATACTTAGCATATATATCTCCCATCATACCTAATACAATCCAAAACAATCCACAATATTAATACCTAATATATGTCCAAACAAAGATAAAAAAGGATAACTTGCCATCCTTGTGAAACATCCATCAAAATAGATATTCAAAACTCAATGCTTTCAAATAGTCTTATTACCTGCAAGAAAATAACAAAGAAAGAGAATAAATACAATTTTCAACCTCTATAGCAGAGAAGGAATCCACGCCGGTGATCGCCGATGGAGAAGAAGAGAGCAGTTCCTACGGTTTAGGGTCGAGAGTTTTGCATTTGTGTTAATTAGAAGAGAATGTCTGAAGGGAATTGAAAATATTACAACATGACTGGGACACAATTGTTACAATGCGTTACAATACACAATGAACCGACTAGTATTAATAAAACATAATGATAATGTCTTAAAACAATTAAATATATACATTGATTGAAATTTTAATATATAATATATGATAATTAATATTGAGCACGCGCATACACTAACATTGTAAACGTAGATAAGAGAGAAACAACAAAAAGCGGTGCTCTCCCTCTATATGGATTAAAAGATTTGAAAGATCAAATAATTAATTATAAGGGGCCGATAATTTTGACAGTAAAAAAGTTGACACAAAGACAAACATTGAAGTGATGCTCTCCCATTATAGATAGAATAATACATTGAATGATGAAATAAGTTTTCTCACGTAAAAACTTTTCTTCTACTAATAAATTAGGTAACAAAATAAATTCCGAGGGAAAAATTATGCGCACAAATAAAAGAATTGGGGGAAAAGAAAGAGCCAGGTTAGCCACAGTAACGGACTACAGTAATGGCCCACGTATAACCGTGGCAATAGAAAATAGATTTACCAACAGTCCACAAAAAATCGTGGCTAAGTACCTAGTTATAGCAACACTTTCAAAACCATTACTATACCTAATTTTTACCAACGATTGTATAGACCGGACACGGGGGCTCTGTAGTGAGCCCCTCACTACATACGTGTAGTGAGCAGATTCCGCCGTCCATTTCGGCAACGGACGATTCAGATTCAAATAAATATTTATTAATTATT
The DNA here is from genome assembly GCA_019985065.2 of Arctostaphylos glauca. Classification (NCBI taxonomy): domain Eukaryota; kingdom Viridiplantae; phylum Streptophyta; class Magnoliopsida; order Ericales; family Ericaceae; genus Arctostaphylos; species Arctostaphylos glauca. The sequence continues at coordinate 15,124,434 of JAHSPW020000002.1, read as the reverse complement.
TTTACAAATAAATATTAATTTGAATCTGAACCGTCCGTTGCCGAAATCGACGACCGGATCTGCTCACTACACGTATGTAGTGAGGGGGCTCACTACAGGCCCCCGGGCTCTTGTATAGACCATTGCTAATAAAACTGTTGGTATATCCTAATTTTTCATGGTATTGTAATTTTTTTCTTTCTAAGAGAAATACTGAAAGAAAAATAAAAAGGGCATTTTTTCCTACAAGGTGGTGTCCCATTCGTTGCTTTATTGAAGGGAATAAAAAGTTTCCTATTTGAGGGCAATTGCAAACAATGCAAAGCAACAATTTTATTTTATGAAAAATTGGTTAAAAATGACAAATTTGAGTTGATTTGATTTATTAAGGAAATGTTAATTTAATTTATGAGTTAAAATTCATTATTTGAGAAATTTTAACGTCTAAGATCCTTTTATGGACGGATTTGCCCTTGAACGCGAAGAGATAATTTTATCTGATAACATTATTATTTTGAAAACTAAAAAATAACGTTATATGTTAAGGTATCTATTAAAATCAATAGATGATGTTAACTAATAAACACTAACAGGTAACTTTATCTAATAAAATTATCATTGTAACAAACATCACATGCACCGGCGTGTGGATACTCTCGCTGCGCTGGCACGTACATCACATCAAGCATTCACAAGCACAACATCAAAGCATCACATGATTTGCATTTAAACATTCTTCACAACGGTGGGCTCTGATGCCCCTTCTCCTTAGTAGACGCCTATTGTCTGCTATAGCCCACGAGTATCACTCCTCCCTCAGTAGGCCGCCTTACATATTGCGCCTTCACAGGTCCAAGTACCTCGAACAACACAGACATCCTTATGTCTAAGCCGAACAAGTAATCACATCAAACAAAGCATTGTTTAGTCACCATCCAAAGCATCATATCATGTCATTCCATTGCATCTCATACATGGTCCCTGCTATTCTTGCAATTATATGACCAACCCGAGCTCTTTCATATCTTTATTTATCCATGTAGGAACAGGAAATCTATCACTAGAAAAAAATTGTATTATTAGTGGAGACAACTTTATATTATTGAAGAGTTAGAAGTAGCGGCTTGAAAGTTATTGGATCAATGAAGGGCGAAAGAACTTATTGGAGGAAATGGATTTGGAGCACCGAGAGCCGCCTCTAATCCGGTGAAACATGAGCGAGCCAAAGATCTAGAGGTCACCTTACCTTAAGAGAAAGGGCATTATGTAAGAAAGAAAGTGGTGGCAAGCATCATAAGGACTCCTTACATATCTAGTTAGAATCAGATTTCCTACATCTTCACTAAGGGACTTAGTAGGGCTCTTCTTTGATGATAAAGCTGGGAATGCTCAATCTCCATTCGCTTGGAGGAGTGTTAGCATATGTGTGTCACTTATGTCTCATATACTTGTACTAATTGTACTTGAGTTGTACTCTTGTAATTGTTCATTAGTCACGTCCAATCGTATTGGCAATGTTAGGGTACGCATGTTGTACATAACCGCATCCATCTTTTATCAATATTGAAGTTGGGATTCATTAAAGGTATTCTCTTTATTCTTCGAAAACTAATAATTTTATCTGATAATATTATTATTTTGAAAACTAACAAATAACATTTTTTTGTTAAGGTATCTGTTTAAATTGATAGAAATATTGATTGATAAACACTAACAGATATCGTGATATAATAAAACAGATAAAGTTATTTGTTAATATATCTGTTAAAATCAACAGATAATGTTAACTTATATATATTAACAAATAATTTTATCTAATGACTAGATAACAATATCGTGTGTTTACTAGAAGGATATTTTTTAAACTTATGTGCTAAAAGTACTTCCGCCCGTAATTTAGTTTGAGATAGACTTATTTAGCTAAAAGATCTTTGTTATGGACTTTTAACTAAATCTCTCTTTATTTGAATGAAATAGATGTTAATGGTAGTAAAAGGAAATTATTAAATTACAAAGTAATCCCCACAAAATTTAAAATTTTACAATAGTTTTTTTTATTGCAAGATGGGTATAGGTGCCTGTCAGACTTAAACTTACACTTAGCATTAGCAAGTTTCAATTTGAAGAATCATAGTGAACAAAGTCTTAAACAAGGTCCTTGACATCAAACTTATGCTTACCACACACAGAGTACGAAAAATAATTATGGTTCTGAAATAATTTTACACGTTAGACGGTCATACGCACATATCTCGTTTCTATGAGTACTTTTAGAGAATAGTCAAATTTCTTACAGTAACGACCATGCTATTACACTTATATAGGTGTGTCCTCCAAAGGTAATCTGTGAGTAACACCCTATAGAAATCCTACCCATGACACATATCTCTTTCTAATATCATCATATTAGTTTATGCAATATCATCGTAGAAATAGAATCAAAGAATTCTCCTCTAATAGTTTTAGTACTATGCCTACTCATATTTTAGTTTTATTGTTACCTATTGAACATCATTCATGGGATCTCTAATCACAAAGATTTGGTGTCCATCGAGGTGAATAACTTACATGCTTTAGTCTCATTTCCCTCAATGATTCAACGACTAGCCTTTGCGTTCAGGGATGGAGCCATAAATTTCACTATACATGGACAAAAATGTATTCAATACCAAAATAGAGCATATTTAAAATATTTAGCAGAGACGAGTTTATATATATACTTTATAGGATTATTTTTTCCTATATAATAATATAGTTTTTTTTTCATGCAGAGGCGACCGCCCCTATTAGCTCCTCTGGCTCCATCCCTATTCGTGTAATCTTTAGTAAAAAAATGGTCTGCTATATTTTTTTCAAACCTCAAATAATCGAGTGCAAATACTCCTTAAGATAATAATTGTTTGATAGAATTATATCGTATCCTAATTTGTCCATTTTTCTCATTAAAATTTATATTTTTAGCTTTGACAATAGCAGTTTGATTGTCACAATATATGGAGATAACATAAATAAGACTATTTGATCATAAAGGCAAATCGTTCTGTAAAATCCTCAGTTATTCATGTAATGCTCCAATTTGTCAGAACATTAATTAAATTCATTTAATCTTTGTGAAACAAGAAGTAAAAGAAAAACCTCTTTTAATAATGAATAAAAAATATTATAACTCAGTTTCAGAGTGCGAAATTAAAAATGACAGCAATACTCTTATGAATTTATATTATTTATTTTTAAATAAAATCAACAGAGTAACTATAGGTAAGGCAATCAAACTCCATTGAACTCATTTCCTACAACTCTCGGCTCTTCCTATTCGGATGGATTTTCTGTCTGCTCTTCTCTATCTGACATGAAACTCTAGGGGTAGAAAGTTGATCTGATGAGTAATTAAATTTAATAGCAAAAATTAACCGAAATACCAAACTCAAAGAAAAACAAGCATGTAGCGGGATATAAGATAAATCAAATACGGCAATTGAATAAAATTGAACAATAAGTCAACAAGTAGTATATTATTCTTTCGTTCTTTTATGTTTTTAACAATTCCACCTAAGAATTTCGAATTTTACCCAACTTATCTAACACATGCACTCAGTTTTTATTAACCAGTTCTTACCTGCTCATGGACCATAGTTTGAGGTTATGTACTTGACTTGAATATTGATCTGGTAAGAAAGGAATATTCTACCGTCCTCTTAGGTCAATAATTACATCATTCCTAACTATATCCGACCGAACGTGGCGTCACTAGGTCAGGGTTCAAGGAATCTTAGCTCATTTCCCTTAGTCATTTAAAGGACACCAAAGACACTTGCCGTCATTCTCTTAGGGTCATCGACTGCACTCGCAGATCTACGTCACCGCAATTACCCTCATTTGTTTCCAACAACTCTTAGTTGAGGTCCTTACATGGGATGACTCCCCAAACAAGTCAAACACGAAATGAGAGGGCAACTGCGAGACTAGACAGATGAATAGGCAATGGTTTTTCATATGGGGATCGATGCAGGCAAGATTGAATAGTGAGCCGAGAGATGTAGCATGGTTCCCTTAAAAATGAGATTTGTAAATTACTAGATATCTAAAATAAGTAATGCTAGGAACATAGATGAGCTTTTAAGAATTTGTGGTCCCCATGTGCATTCAATGGTTCTAGACATATCTGTGTCCGGATGTGCTCAAACATATCTGTGTTCTTAGACTTTTTGATTCAAAATTCGTCCTATTTACAAATGTAATGATATGGAGTAATAATTTTGGGTTGAGAAAATTTTAAAAAAAAGAAGGTTAATGTTGCTTGAGAGAGAGAGAGAGAGTTCCCGAAGAGTATGGATTTGGGGGAGCTGTAGTGCAGTTCCATGTAGTGCGCGTGTAATGCGAGTACAATGACATAGTTTTGTACGCTTTGCCTTCGAAACTACATCGTTTTGATTTTATGTATTTTGATAACAATTCGTGTGATAAGTTAAAACGATGCAGTTTCGAGGATAAAATTGAACAAAAGTACTTCGATTTGCTCATACTACACGTGCATTCTAAAAAACTACAATAAAGCCTTCCCGAATCCAAAGAGTACGCATGTTGCCAAATTATGTATTTTTCTACAGTTTATTGATTTCGTTAGATTGATTCCTGCTCTTTATTCGTGTGTTTGATTCCTAAGATGTTATACCCAAGTTTAAGAAAATAATAATAATAATAAATAAATAAATTGCCAGCCCTTCGATATAGAAGAGGGGAAAAGGAAAGTGTACTGAAAATGTGCTCCAAACATGAGCTATAATAATAAGGGATATTGGTGCAGTGGGGGAGAGAGAGACAGAGAGGGTTTAAAATTTCGACACCTATTTTATTTCTCATTTCGACACTTATTTTATTTCTCCCCATTAAAATTAAGTCCAGCCTCGTATCTAGCCCATATCCAGCTGCTCACCCCCAAACCCATAGTTTGGAAAAGGCTGATCCAGCTCATTATTGTGCGCCAGAAGCCTATACCAATTAATAATATTGGGCTGAATTTCTATGACAGAGCCCAATCTTGAACCCTTCGATAATTGTCAGACAAGGTTTGGCTTTCCATTCCGGAAAATTGGAGAGTGCTATAACCGGTCTGGTTTGGTCCAATTTGATAGAATTTCTGGGACCGGACCGGTTGTCCAGTTTGAAAATTTTGTAAACCGAAACCGGACCGATTTCACCGGTCCGGTTTCAATTGGTTTGAGCCGGTTTCGGTCCGGTTTGGACTTTTTGATTTTTTGGACAATATTTCGGACCAATCACAAAAAGAAGGGAAAAAATTAACAATTTATAGTGAAATTTTCAACAACAGAAATACATTGAACACTATTCTGAAAGATTGAACAATTTCAAATTACTCTTATTTTTTAAACCCAGACTAGCGGTTTTCTATTTTCATTGGCTCTTTGTAAATAGTGATTTTTCATTTCTAAAACACGGTAATAGTCCTAAATCCTAATAGATTAAATAACTAATGGAGTAATGGGTTATAAGTTATAACACATAAACTTAAAAATATAATATATTTTTTATTTATAACCCCCATTCGGTCCGGTCCGGTTTGGACCGGTTTTGTATTCCTCCAAACCGAAACCGGACCGAAAAACCGGTTTCTCCAAACTCCCAAATCGAAACCGGACCGGACCGAATTTTTCAATCCTCAAATCGTCGGTCCGGTCCGGTTTTTCCGGTTTTTATTTTCAACCCTAGAGAGTGCCGGTCGTAGCAACGCAGGTTTTGAAGTCGTCATTCAGATTTAAGGTTATTCTAGGCAACTAGGCGGATGCATGCAAATAAAAAAAATTTAGTTCGTCATAATTAAGGATTACTCGGCTCAAGAGTTGAGTTACGAGATAAGTAGTAGTTATGCACCCTATTTTGCTTAACCCTTAGTTTAGTCTCTACTAAGTATTTATGAGATTTCTAAATTATTTTATACTAATGTCACAATTATGGCAAATGGATATGCAATGGGAGGTAAAACAGTAAACAATTAGACATGCTTGCAAGCTAAATTATTAATGTGTGTACAAAACAATAAATTTAATATGTGCTTGAACTGAACATAGTCTAAACTATTTTAAAACAGGAGTGCAAGAGCACCGTATGCCACATCCACTAGTGTACGCCACACTTGCATACCATACGCTAGGGCTAAAACAATAAACGGAAAAACCAAATCGATCGAAAAAACAATCAAAAAATTTTGATTTGATCGGTCTTAAATATGCAATATTCGATTTCAATTTTCAAGTAATAAATTTTTTGATTTATTGTTTAGTTTCGGATTTTGAGTTTTTTACATCATGCCAACCGAACTGAATTGATATATATTAATAGAAATATATAGAAAAATATTTTATATTCTCCACTAATTTGGACACTTAAATTTGGTTCTTGATAGATTTCGGCTTGGCCCACATGATAGATTTGAGCCTAATAACTCAATTTAAAAAATCATATACTTAATCTTGAGCTCAATAACCCAATTTGTTATTATGTTTTTTTCTTCTGTGGCCCAACTAGGGCTATTTCAGTTAGCCCAAAAATAAAAAAACCCGAAATCGATTTCCCCAAGCCGAAACCAAAACCGACATACATTCGATTGGGGTTGATTTGTATTATTTTCACCCCGAACCGATTGATTTTGGATCCGCATACCTCGAAACCGACCGAAACCAAACTGATGACATCCCCACCATATGCCAATGTGTCAATAAGCATACACCATGTCATCATTGTTACAGATCGGTTCTCGAGATCTAGTGATAAACGTGCACAGTATATACAACAAAAGAATATGAAACCCTACAAGGCGGAACTAGGATTTATACATTTGAGATCTCTCTAATTTGATCTCGGCAACCTTCAGAGTTTGGTCCGATCGAAGTATGAGCACGACTGGAATGATCTTGATCGACCGACTTCGCAATCGTCTACCATAATCCTATTGTACATTGATCTCGAATTGATTGTGGGTTTAAAAATGTAATCTTTTTGTCTTCACAGAATCTCTCTCAATATTTCAAGTATTACGTTATTTTTTACCTACGAGGCATAGTGATGAAGGAGATTGCGAGACCCTGAGGTTGTAATTTGGCTAAGGTGGGCGACTCCAATGCTGCCATACCAATGAAGGAGATTGCAAAACCCTGAGGTTGTAATTTTAATATGAGGGACTGTGAGACCCCGGTGTAGAAATAATAATAACTAAAAAGATACTCAATACGGAAAACTTTATGCATGATATTAAATATTCATGTTTATGCATGACATTACATATCTCATGTTTGTTTATTGTTTTTTGCATGCTGTATAGAATTATTATTATTATGTATGTTTATTTGTAAGCAAAGGTTAGAGTTATACTTTTGTACTGAATGTTAATCACTTATTGGAGCTACTTCTTGGCCCCTAACATTTCACGCTGGGTTTTGAAGAAGAGGTCGAGGGGAAACATGACACAGAAGTTCAAGAGACTTACATGGTTGAGAAGGACGTACCAGAGCCATGACTATACTGGTAACAGTCCGATGGTTTGCTCTAGGGTGTCTTCTTAGTTGTTTTTAATTAATGAGATTTATAACTTGAGATTTAGAGATTCGAAACAATTTAATGAACTAAATTTTGGGTTAGTTGTTTTACTGACAATAAATAAATATTTTGAGAATTAGACCCTTGTTTTAATTGAATTTTTTTATTCCGCTGCTTAATTAATTATTCTTTTATTATAACGTACCATAAAAATATGAGGCGCTACAATCTTCTTCACCTTTTTACACAGTCATCACAGTAAATAGCGTGGAGATTCAACTTCATGACAAAAGTGTTCAGCGAATTCTCTAGATAGCCCATATAAGATGACAAATTAAGGTTTGAAATAATCAAATTCTTTTCCCTGTTAATTCAGAAAAATGTAAAATATACGTTATTATATTTGTGAACGCATCGAATTTAAGCTCAATTGGGAAAAGGACATGATAGGCTCTTCAAGAATACATGCCCAGCGACATCAAAAGATTAAAGGAAACATAAGTTATAGTTAAGAAATACAGAAAATTAATGATGAATAAATTAGAATTTTAAATGGAAGTTCATTTGGAATGATGCATGCGAGGTAAAGTTCTTCAAAATGGCAACAACATAAAAGTATTTTTGCTGAAATGATAGGGTTGCTTAAAGTTATGTTATTCTGTACGGGAGTTTTGTACATATACCATAGTTGGATACGAGTACATAGGAAAAAGATAGGTCTTTTTTAGTAACTATTTGGTCTGGATTAATCAATTAATTAATTTTTTTGTCTTTATTTAATTTTTTTTATATTTGCTATGTTTTCGTTAATTTTTTAGTGTTTGTTGGACTCCATGAAAGGAATTTAAAAAGTATAAAATTATGTTTAAAAATTAAAAAAATTCCCTAAATACAAAAAATTAATGAAAATATGCATGAAAATAGGAGTCTACTAATGAGAAGGGGCATGAGGGCTTGCTGTTGTGAAGGATGTTTAAATGCAAAGAAGAAAGATCATAGAGTCTAGTGTTGTGAAGGAATCTATTTGAAATTATTTTTTGTCTTCAGTGAATTTTTTAAAATTATTTTTAAATTTTTGAACATGATTTTGTACTTTTTAGAATACTGTCGTCGAGATGAATAAACAAATAATCAAAAGTTGATACAAATTAAAAAATTATGAGACGATAATCTAATAACGTCACAGTTCGGATGGTGAAAGTTCTAAACGCCACATGCATGTTATCGAGCAGAGAATTATATTTATTGACCTAAGAAAAACAGTTAAATAATAAATAAGTTCTCAACTAGAATAGTTTCGGACCAGTTCTAAACAGATCAGAATGAAAAATTCTAGACCAATTCAAGTTTAGAAAACAGAGTATTATGAATAATTCATCCCTGACCAAGATGTTTATCTTCTTCGACAAGTTCTTTCATAACAGAGCCATCCAAGGGAGGTACGTCTCAAGGTGACATCTTATCTTTGCCAGCTGAAGTCTAGTAGGAGCAGATTGTTAGATAGGTGGGGGAAAGTATATTAGAAAAATAGAGAGGAAACAGAAAGCGTATATACAAAAGGATTAGTGTGTGTAATGACATTGAATCAGTTCTGAAATAAAAATAATGAGTTCTACTCCATTTCAATTTCCTTATAATTCTTTATTTTGTTCATTTTCTCTAAAGTTAATAGATGAATTAAATTTCAACTGTAAAATATGAGGGTTAGAAAAATCTAGATACAACTTAACTTGTTAGGAGGTCAATTAAAGAAAGTTTAACCCGTTCGAAAGATAAATTAAGGGATGTTGTGAGGAAGAACCTCGATCTATGAAAAGGAAAACCCATTAGGAGCAAATGTACGTTGTAATTTACTATTATGAGCATTAGATTAAGAGTTATATTGATTGCGTACTGACTTAATCATAAGAGTGTTTTTTTTGTTTTTTAGAAGCGGAAAACTTTCAAAATTTATTATGTTGCAGGTTTAGATTTTAGATGAATTTAGGAGCTAGTATATTCAATCAGAGATTGATATATAAAAAAAGTTTTTATCTACCTACAGAAATAAAATAAAAAAAAAGTTTTTATCTAGAGTTTCGTCTCTGCTTTTTAATATGTACACATTATAATATTTAGTGCTATCATCGACAAAAATAATGAAATACTTGTTGTCTCCTCTAGTTTGCACAAATTTAAAATTGCACACATCAGTATGGATCAAATCTAGAGGTTCAGAGTCTTTTTCAACAATCTTGAAAGAAGATCTCGTCATCTTAGCTTCCACACAAGTCTTACACTTATATGCTCTATCAATGTGAAATGCAGGAATATGATCTAACTTAATTAACCTACGCAACTTATCAAATTCAACATGACCTAGTCTACCACGTCATAAATTGAAAGACTCAAGCAAGTAAGTAGAAGAGACTTTCATTTTATTATCCTCTTTGGGAAACACAGTCATTACATCGAGGTTAAAAAACTCATCAGTTACATAACCCTTCCCCACATAAATTTTAGCTTTGGTGAGCACCACCTTGTCTGACTCGAATATAATCCGAAAGCCATGCTTGCTGAGTACTGAGCCAGATGCCAAGTTCTTGCATATGTCTGACACATACAGAACCTTGTTAAGAGTTAGCTGTCTCCCTAAAGTCATCTTTAGAATTACTTTGCCCTGTTCTAAAATGCTGGAAGTAGCTGAATTGCCCATATAAAGCTTCTCACCATTAGTTGCAAGCTCGAAGAAAGTAAACATCCGCCTGTTAGAACAGACGTGGTGGGTTGCACCAGTGTCAATCCACCATTCTCATGGATTTGAACCAATTAGGTTCACCTTTGATACCATAGCAGACAAGTTGATATCAGTCACATCTCTTGAAAGATCTTCAATCACATGGGCTCTCTCAAGATTTCTCTTAGGTTGGCGACAATCTGTAGAGCGATGCCACATTTTATCACAGTTATAGTATCGTCCTTGAAACTTAGCCTTCTATTTCTTGGCAATGCCACCCTTAGGTCCCATTTTTTTACTCTTGCCCAGATTGCTTACCTGACAGTTTCTTTCTAGTGCCAGAGTTTTGGCCATGCTCCACAACATTTGCCTTGGACATAAAAGAGGAGCTCATGCTCTTGTTTATACTCCGGTTTTCCTCATCAATCGGGAGCTTGATCTAAAGAGCTTCCAATGTCATTTTCTTGTTCTTGAACATCAAATAGGTCTTGAATTTTTCCATGTTGGGGGCAACTTGTGGATCACAACAGCCACTTGGAAGGCTTCACTCAACTGCTTCCTCTCAGCCTTGATCTCCTTGAGAATCAGTTGAAGTTCTTGGACCTAACTCCTCAGATTCTTCGAATCCACCATGGTAAAATTCATGAAACCAACCAACCACAAACTTCTTGACACCAGCACCTTCAATCTTGTATTGCTTGTTTAAGAACTCCCATAGCTTCTTAGTAGATTCTACCTCATAATGAGCATTGTACAGAGAGTTGTCCAGAGCATTCAAGACATAATTCTTGCAAAGGAAGTCAGCATGGTTCCAAGCATCCAGCGCTAGCAAAATCTCCAGTCTCGTCTTTGTCCACGATAGGAGCATCCTCAACCAGGAACCTTGCAAGGTTCAGAGTGGTGAGATAAAGTAGCATATTTTGCTGCCACCTCTTAAAGTCAATACCGGTGAACTTTTTTAGCTTGTAAACATGGGCGAATGGAACATTTGGAAGAGCAACATTAGCACGGCTTCCATTCCCATTGCTACTTGGTTGGCCATTGCCTAACCCAGTAACGTTGGTTTGGGCACTTCCTGACCCAGTCACACTGGTAGGCACATTCTCAGTTGACATTTTTGTTGAAAGTAAGATCAAAACCTCATAAGTGAACAAATCTTATATAGGATGACAGAACATAACATAATTCAACAACAATTAAAAGTATGACCAAGTTTTGTTCAACAAAGTGTTATGCATCAGTGTACCCGTTGGGTTCCCGAGGGCAATGGCCCCTGGTGGGGGTTCTAGGGGCTAAACCCCCTAGCGGGGGTCCAAGGGGGCATCACCCTTAGCAGTCGCAGGGGCCTAGGGGGCAGCGTCCGTGGCGGGGGGTTGGGCGTAGAGCCCCCAAAAGGTAAATGGTATACAGAGTCCGTTACCATAGGGTGATTTATCGATCCGTTTATCTATCTGCTGATCCGATCTATCTGAGTACTAGCAATATATCCAACAATTGTCTGGTGCTAAGGCTGAGTACATAAGTTGACCACTGGCTGTGTACTTCAGGCCGAGCACACCAAAAGTTGTCGAGTACTTTTGACCGAACCAACCAGTAGACCAAGGGACTGGTCCATGCCGACCACTAACGATCTTGGCCGAGCAGTGGCCAAAGCCGAGTAGACTGCTCCAGAGGTCGAACGATTAGATCTGACCACGCGTGGTCTGGCCGAACTGAATCCAAAAGGTCCTAGCAATCTGTCGTCAAGGTTGAACACCGATTTAGGGCCGAGTCGCGCACGACTAATGAAGGCAGAGCAGGACATCATATAGATAGATCCATCCACCGTAACCAAATCAATTGTCACCCAAAGTTTGAGGATTGAATAGTTTCAATTATTCCTGTTACCCAGGAAGCAACCAAAGAGGGGGGGGGGGGGGGTGAATTAGGTTGCACTAAAAATAAGTAGTAAAAATTCTTCGATCCACAATAATATGAGATAGAACCAGATAAATAATCAAGCACACAATATGTCAATCAAGGCATCAACAAGGATAAGGAAGAGAAGATACAACCGATGTATAGTGGTTCGGTCTGAGCTTGTCCACTGCCCAGCCTAGTCCACTCCCTAGGAGTCACTTTGATCTACTAGAACACGAGCAACTTTGGGTGTCACTCAAACCCTTACAAGCCCTCTTCCCGTTAGCTTTCCCAAGGAGCTAACTGAACCGCCGAATCTTTATACCCAGATTCGATTACCCAAGGTTTGTTCTTCGCAAACCTCACACATACATCAGCAAAACAGAAGTAATGATAGAGACAAAGTCTCACACAATCCGTACAGAAGGAGAAGAACAATGAAAGTGAACTTTGCTGGCTTATCTCTCTCCTTCTCTCAAATAAACTCACTCCAAAAATCAATACAAATTTGTAATCACGTGAGAATGGTAGAGAGTAAATTTCTTGTGCAGTAGGAGCTCTGTAAATCGAAGTAACCTCTGTATATTCGGCCAAGAGGTTTATATAAACCCTAACGCGTAGAATCCGAACGTTTGAGGAGCCTCTTGATTTCCAAAATTGTTGATACGATCTTCCAACCTTCCAAAACTCTCTTAATCGACCGTTTGATCTATTTGGGGAAGGATATCATCAACCAAATCTTTGAGACGCTTGAATCTGAGATTTTTCGCGCAAAACAGCGACTGGTCGACCGCACGATGGTCCCGGTCGACCGCCTGGTCCGGTCAACCGCCTGTTGGCTCCGGTCGACCGCATAGCCCGGTTGACCGCAGGTATGGGCCGGTCAACCGTACTCAGTAGCTTTTGAAAACCTGTCATTACCTTATCCAAAACAACTCCAAACATGATCATCATAAATGTAATAGTGATTTCAACACGAGTAGCGTTCGATGATTGTTCCATGGTCATGGTACGCTTAATCTATGATCTAGATACTTACGTGTGAGTACCACTTTTCATGCATCAAGTGATTATGTGTAATTTTCATATTTAGTCTTGGCATCATCAAAATAAATAAATAATGCGAATACACTATTTCTAACAATCTCTCCCTTTTTGATGATGACACTTGTATTCATGATTTAAAGATGATAAATTACGAGATTGCTATTTATGGAATTAGGCTCCCCCTCAATATGTGCATTGGTTACCGGATGATCATGGTTCAATGATATGATGAGATAGTAATCATGTCACACAGCCAAGGAGGTGAGAAAACACGTATGCATGATGCAAATTAAGACATCCCATATTGCGCAGGTAATATCATCATAAAGCCAAGACAATTTTCAGATATAGTAAGTACGTCAACCATGATTAGCATAATGATATCAAGGAGAATAAGTAGCATCATAGTGAGAAAGATAACAATACAGTAGCATCATAACCAAGGGTGATAATAACAGATACGCTCCCATAAGTAGCAAACGCCAAACGCTCCCAAACTATATAGATCTATCTAACTCCTAAAGACACGATAACTCTAAACTCTAAAGACACGATATCTCTCCCCCTGTGGCATCATCAAAAAGAAGTAGGCACATCACGAGGCAGGAGGATCCGGTGGTGGGAACTGATCGCGGAAGAGATCATGAAGGTAAGCCACATCAGTCTGTAAAGTATCAATCCTTTCATGAACGCCGGTGAACTGATTGGTGACTTGCTGAGCGAGGTCAGTGTGGTGTTGGTTGAGAGAGGAGAGCTGGTCAGAGATGGTGGATTGTTGGACACTCAATTGGTCAAAACGGGTCATGAGATCAGTCCAGTACGGTGGGGGCTGCTGGTAATAGGGGGGTGGCTCAGTGTAGTACGGTGGAGGCTGCTGGTAGTAGGAGGGTGGCTCAGGGTAGTAGGGTGGAGGCTGCTGGTAGTAGGAGGGTGGCTCAGTGTAGTAGGGTGGAGGCTGCTGGTAGTAGGGTGGAGGCTGCTGGTAGTAGGGCGGTGGCTCAGGATAGTGTGGTGGTGGTGGTGGTGGTGGATCAGCTGCTGCTGCAGGACCACGAGTATCCTCCTCACTCGCCTCATCAGCCTCTGTGGCCTCATCATCTTCTGCTTCTTCTTCAGAGGCTCGGATAGCCCGTGCAACACGTTTGGACCCACGAGTGACAACAAAAGATGTAAAAGGTCCGGCAATACGAACGCCATCATCAGGAAGGTGGATATCAAAGTGTTCGAAGATTTTTGTAAGGAGGGCCCCAACAGGTAGACTTTTGTTTCGAGAGGTGAAAGCATATACCATTTCACGAAGAATGAGGTGAGGCAAATTTAGTTCAATGGAGGTCTGTAAGCAATAAAGGATAAAGCATTGCATGGGGGAGACAGCTTCAAAATGGCCTTTCTTGGGAATGATATTAGCATTTAGGAATTGGTGAAAAAGCCGTAACTCCGGTTTTAGGTCCGAGCGGAGGACACTCCCGGTGGTGGAGCGTCGTCGGGCAATGTGGGGCATTATGACACAGGTGGGAGTGTGATCAGAAATCTCAGAGTCGGTGGTGAAATGGAGCATGTTACCGACATTGGGTACATCAAGAATGTGAGCTAATCGGTCAACATCTAATTCAATAGTGACATCATTGACTAAAGATTCGAGGTGAACGCGTTTCGTGAATGTGTCAGTGGACTCATCTAGATAAGTAATTTTGAGATTGCAATAGAAGAGACGTACGAGTGTAGGGTAGTGACGATCAGGAAGGGGAAGTAAATTTTGCCAACCTAGGCGAGCCAATGGGTTGAGAATGCCTTCAACAAGTTCAGGAGTTTGTTGGACATCTCGTCCCGTGGTGATGGATCGTGCAACAAATTTGTTCCATGATTGAGAAGCGGGGCGAGTGCGAAAACGGGCCATATCGAATCCAGGGCCCCTGGAGTGAAGAGATGAACAAGGGGGTGGTTGTTGGGTTGGTTGTGGCGGTTGACGAGATGAACGGGATGAACGAGGACTACGTGCAGCGTGTTTAGATCGAGGCATTGTAGGATATGCAAAGAGGAGGCCGAAGTGTGACAAAAACAGAGACGAATGGACTGTTTGAGGGCTGGAAAATCAGTTTTAGGGCTGGAATTCGGATTAAAGGCTTGAAAATTGATTTTAGGGCATGAATGGATGATGATGAGTGGATTAATGGAGATGAAATTGATCAAAAGAGAGAGAGAATTGGAGAGTACCTGAGGAGTAGAAGCAGACCTTCGGTCGACCTAGGAAGAGGTTGAAGTGAGGGAAAAATAAGGCATCAGACGGTTTTAAAAGAATTTTAAAACGCCGAGTCCGGTCGACCGCCCAATGGAGCCCGGTCGACCGCAAGAAGATGCCGGTCGACCGGAGACAGTTTTGGCAGAATAACAACATGAAAGGCAATGCTATATAGGGAGAGTGATTAAGGGAGGATTTAAGGAGAAATGTGGGAGTATTTTTCATATACATCATGATATAATATACTCCGTTTCGATATGAGCGTTGAGAGCAATAAATCCTATAGAACCGTTTAGAAAACGATTTTATATATTATCAACCATTCCAAGTTCTCGACAAATAAAGTTGAATTGATCCTCGTTCAGGGGTTTGGTAAATATGTCCGCCAATTGCTTGTCGGTATTTATGAAATCAAGAACAACATCTCCCTTTTGAACGTGATCTCTAATAAAGTGGTGTCAAATTTCAATGTCTTTGGTTCTGAAATGTTGAATGGGATTCTTAGTAAGATTTATTGCACTCGTATTGTCACATAGAATTGGAATATGATCATAATATAGTTTGAAATCCTCCAATTGTTGTTTGATCCAAAGTAATTGAGCACAACAGTTTCCAGTTGCTATATATTCTGCTTCAGCAGTGGATAAGGCAACTGAGTTCTGTTTCTTGCTAGACCATGATACTAATGCACATCCTAGGAATTGGCATGTGCCACTTGTGCTTTTACGATCAGTCTTACTACCCGCATAGTCAGCATCAGAGTAACCGATAAGATCAAGAGACGTGTTTTTAGGATAGAAAAGCCCCAATTTAGGAGTACCAACGAGATATCTGAGAATACGCTTAACGGCTCCTAGGTGTGACTCCTTAGGGTTAGATTGGAAACGGGCACAAAGACAGACACTAAACATAATATCGGGTCTACTAGCAGTGAGATAAAGTAAAGATCCTATCATACCGCGATATAGCTTTGTATCTACCGATTTACCGTTCTCATCTTTATCTAGCTTGGTTGCAGGACTCATGGGAGTCTTCATTGGTTTGCAGTCCTCCATCTTGAATCGCTTTAGAAGTTCCTTTATGTACTTGGCTTGATTAATGAGGATGCCTTCCTTTGATTGTTTAATTTGAAGTCCGAGGAAGAAGTTTAGCTCACCCATCATACTCATTTCGAACTCTCCCTGCATTCTCTCAGAAAAGTCCTTGCAAAGAGATTCATTAGTAGCACCAAATATGATGTCATCAACATATATTTGTACGATAAGCATGTCAAGATTTTCTGTTTTGATAAAGAGTGTCGTGTCGATCATTCCTCTAGTAAAGCCATTTTCTATGAGGAAGCTGCTTAGCCTATCATACCATGCACGTGGAGCTTGTTTTAATCCATATAAGGCTTTTGTAAGTTTGAAAACATGATTCGGATATGCATGATTTTCAAAACCTGGAGGCTGTCTAACATATACCTCCTCTTGAATAAAACCATTTAAGAAAGCGCTTTTAACATCCATTTGAAACAATTTAAAGCCTTTAAAACATGCGAATGCTAACAACATGCGAATAGCTTCTAATCTATCTACTGGGGCAAATGTTTCATCAAAGTCGATCCCTTCTTCTTGATTATAGCCTTGTGCAACTAACCTAGCTTTATTTCTAACAATAGTTCCGGATTCATCCAATTTATTTCTAAAGACCCATTTAGTGCCTATTATAGTGTGATCTATTGGTCTTGGGACTAAAGTCCAAACTTTATTTCTTTCAAATTGATTTAGTTCGTCTTGCATAGCCAAGATCCAACTTTCGTCATTTTCTGCTTCTAAAAATGTTTTAGGTTCAAGTTGAGATAGAAATGCCAAATTACCACATATATTTCTAAGAGATGAACGAGTGGTTATACCTTTCGATGGATCACCTATAATTTGTTCCGTTGGGTGATACTGGATGTATTTCCATTCTTTTGGAAGATCATCATTGTTACCTCCTTGTTCTTGATTTTCCTCATCCTGTGAGGAGGAGTTGGAGAGGTCTTCTTTTGAGATATCTTTGTCACCTGCTTGACCTTGTTGACTAGAATCTGTATCATCGTCAAT
Organism: Arctostaphylos glauca; assembly: GCA_019985065.2. NCBI lineage: Eukaryota > Viridiplantae > Streptophyta > Magnoliopsida > Ericales > Ericaceae > Arctostaphylos > Arctostaphylos glauca. The sequence goes on along the minus strand of JAHSPW020000002.1, from coordinate 15,106,916 downwards.
ACTAACCAATTCCCTTGAACTGTTAATTCTACTATCATCAAATGTAACATGAACTGATTCTTCAACAAGTAAAGTGCGTTTATTGAAGACTCGAAAAGTCTTACTGTTTGTTGAATAGCCAACGAAAATAGCTTCATCAGATTTTGAGTCAAATTTTCCTAAGTTATCTTTTCCATTATTTAAGACAAAACATCTGCATCCGAAAACATGGAAGAAACTAACATTAGGTTTTCTACCTTTCCAAAGCTCATATGGAGTTTTCTTCAAAATGGGTCTAATCATGGAGCGATTTACGATACAGCAGGCTGTGTTCACAGCTTCAGCCCAAAAATATTTAGGAAGAGCATTTTCACATAACATGGTTCTAGCCATTTCTTCTAGGGTCCTGTTTTTCCTCTCAACCACACCATTTTGTTGAGGAGTTCTAGGAGCAGAGAAGTTATGGCCAATACCATGACTATCACAAAAATTTTCAAAAGAAGTGTTATCAAGTTCACGTCCATGATCAGTCCTAATATTTGAAATTGCAAAACCTTTTTCATTTTGAAGGCGCCTACAAAGTTTAGTAAAAGTTGGAAAGGCTTCGTCCTTATGAGCTAGGAAGTCAACCCAAGTGTATCTAGAAAGATCATCAACTACAACAAGTATGTATGATTTGCCACCTAGACTAAGAGTCCTAAAGAGACCAATCAAGTCCATATGAAGTAGTTGTAATGGCCTAGAAGTGGAAACAACATTTTTAGATTTAAAAGAAACTTTTGTTTGCTTACCTTGCTGACATGCACTACACAACTTGTCTTTTTCAAAAACAATTTTTGGTAGACCAATGACAAGTTCCTTTTTAGAAAGTTTTGAAATTAGATCCATGTGTGCATGTCCAAGTTTCCTATGCCATAGCCAACTATCATTGTTAATTGCAGAAAGACAACTAACGTTAGATGATGACATATCGTCTTGGTCAAAAGTGTAGACATTTTCATGTCTTTGGCCGACAAATAATACCTTGTTTTCTTTAATGGTTTCTATGACACACTTAGATTTTTCGAAGATAACTCTATTTTCCTTGTCACATAATTGACTAATGCTAAGTAAATTATGTTTCAAACCATCAACTAACAAAACATTCTCAATTATAGGAAAGGGATTTTTACCGATATTACCAATACCAATGATCTTCCCTTTACTGTTATCACCAAATGTCACATATCCTCCATCTTTATCAGTGAGCATTGAGAACATTGACTTGTCTCCAGTCATGTGTCTCGAACATCCACTGTCGAGATACCATTTTCCCTTTTTGGACTTTGACCTTAAGCAAACCTACAAAAGTAAATGTGCATTGATATTGGTACCCAGTCTAAGTGGGTCCTCGGGTGTTAGTACCAGCTATTTTTGGAATCCAAATAGTTTTCTTTCCTTGTTGAACATTCTTCTTAACACCACAGAAGTAGTGCGTGTGTCCTATTTGGTTACAGTAGGTGCAAGTAAGATTAGATGTGTTTGATATAGGTTTTTTAATGAATGCATTTTTCAAATCTTTTTGTTTTTGAAAGGGTCTGTATCCTATACTGGCTTTGTCAAAAACGCATTTTTTGTGCACCAAGTAATTTGTTCAAGTTTTCTTCTCCTTGAGTAAATTTTAATATTATCTTTGACTTATCTTCATCTTTCTCTCTTAACTTTCTATTTTCGTTTTCTAAATTGTTTAGTTCCTTAGTAAGAGAGGTAACGTGTTTCTTTAACTTATCATGTGCCGTTCCTATTCTTATGGACTCATTATATAAGTCTTTGAAAGAAGCTTGTAACTCTTCAAAATTACTCAACAATTCTTCATAAGAGATAGGGTCAGAATATACCTCATCTTCACTGTCTATCGCCATTAGACAGAAGTTGGAGTTGTCAAAACTTGTTTCGGCATCAAAGAACTCATCTTCTTTATGTTGAGCTTTTAAGCATAAATGAGCAGCTTCATCTTCACTGGAGTCATCATCTGAACTATCTCTCTCACTTTCTCCCCATGCTGCTACCATAGCCTTTTTTCCTCTTTCTTTCTTTTTGTACCTCTTTTCTTCTTTAGTTAATTTTGGACATTCAGACCGGATATGTCCTGGCTTCTTGCATTCATAGCATATGATCGGATCCTTTTTTCCTTCATCTTTGGAGAAATTTCTTTTAAATGGCTGTCGGCCATATTTTCCCCTTGCTATTAATTTGTTGAACCGTCGGGTCAAGAAGGCGACTTCTTCGTCGCTTCCATTTACTTCTTCTTTTTCTTCTTGATGCGATGATGTTTTGAAAGCTATAGTTTTCTTTTTCTTTCCTTCATCCTCATTTGTGGCCATTAGATTTACCTCGTGAGTCATGAGTGATCCCAACAGTTCATCAAGGTTGAGCACATTTAAATCTTTTGCTTCTTGAATTGCTGTGACTTTTGGTTCCCAAGTTTTAGGCAGGCACCTGAGAATCTTTTTGACCATTTCTGCATTTGAGTACACTTTACCAAGAGAGCTTAGTCCATTAACAATATCAGTGAATCTAGCAAACATGACAGATATGGTTTCATCAGGATGCATTTTGAATAATTCATATTTATGGACTAACATGCTGATTTTTGTTTCTTTGACTTGATTTGTTCCCTCATGCGTAACTTCTAGTTTATCCCATATCTCTTTAGCAGTTTCACATGTGGATATGCGATTAAATTCTTTTGAGTCTAATGCACAGTATAGAAAGTGTTTTGCCTTGGCATTAAGTTGAATAGTACGTTTGTCACTTTCATCCCATTCATTTTCCAATTTTGGAACGCGAACACTGTCCACTACTTTAGAAGGAATAGTAGGTCCTTTAGTTATGATAGACCAAGCATCAATATCAGTAGCTTGAATAAATATGGTCATCTTAGCTTTCCAGTAGTTATAGTCGTTTCCAGAAAACAAGGGTGGTCGATTGCTAGACTGCCCTTCACCTAAGAATGAACTCATGGTTGCTGAAAGTAAACTCTAAGACTGTAAAGTCTAAATAAGTAGAGCCCTGGCTCTGATACCAATTGTTACCCAGGAAGCAACCAAAGAGGGGGGGGGGGGGGGTGAATTAGGTTGCACTAAAAATAAGTAGTAAAAATTCTTCGATCCACAATAATATGAGATAGAACCAGATAAATAATCAAGCACACAATATGTCAATCAAGGCATCAACAAGGATAAGGAAGAGAAGATACAACCGATGTATAGTGGTTTGGTCTGAGCTTGTCCACTGCCCAGCCTAGTCCACTCCCTAGGAGTCACTTTGATCTACTAGAACACGAGCAACTTTGGGTGTCACTCAAACCCTTACAAGCCCTCTTCCCGTTAGCTTTTCCAAGGAGCTAACCGAACCGCCGAATCTTTATACCCAGATTCGATTACCCAAGGTTTGTTCTTCGCAAACCTCACACATACATCAGCAAAACAGAAGTAATGATAGAGACAAAGTCTCACACAATCCGTACAGAAGGAGAAGAACAATGAAAGTGAACTTTGCTGGCTTATCTCTCTCCTTCTCTCAAATAAACTCACTCCAAAAATCAATACAAATTTGTAATCAAGTGAGAATGGTAGAGAGTAAATTTCTTGTGCAGTAGGAGCTCTGTAAATCGAAGTAACCTCTGTATATTCGGCCAAGAGGTTTATATAAACCCTAACGCGTAGAATCCGAACGTTTGAGGAGCCTCTTGATTTCCAAAATTGTTGATACGATCTTCCAACCTTCCAAAACTCTCTTAATTGACCGTTTGATCTATTTGGGGAAGGATATCATCAACCAAATCTTTGAGACGCTTGAATCTGAGATTTTCCGCGCAAAACAGCGACCGGTCGACCGCACGATGGTCCCGGTCGACCGCCTGGTCCGGTCAACCGCCTGTTGGCTCCGGTCGACCGCATAGCCCGGTTGACCGCAGGTATGGGCCGGTCAACCGTACTCAGTAGCTTTTGAAAACCTGTCATTACCTTATCCAAAACAACTCCAAACATGATCATCATAAATGTAATAGTGATTTCAACACGAGTAGCGTTCGATGATTGTTCCATGGTCATGGTACGCTTAATCTATGATCTAGATACTTACGTGTAAGTACCACTTTTCATGCATCAAGTGATTATGTGTAATTTTCATATTTAGTCTTGGCATCATCAAAATAAATAAATAATGCGAATACACTATTTCTAACAATTCCTGTTATGCAACTACACCAAATAGCCAAATGCTTAGTCCCAAAAAGATAACATATTTTTTGAAAAAACTAAAAATGAACAGATCATAATAAAATCGATCTGTCTTATATATATCCCAACTACGGATCTTCCTCAGAAATTACTTTGAATATGTCATAAAAATGTTTCTAATATCAAAACTAGAAACTGTTTTGGTACACCAAAATTCGAAGCATTGCAAAAAATGTATCGAGACAGATTTTAAAAGTACATGAAAATCCAGAAACTAAACGTCTGTTTCGTTAATCATCGAACCAACAAAAAATTACAGAATTGAAACTACAATACAATACAAGAATCAAAATACAAAAATAAATGCAATGTTATCGAACTGAGTCTTGTGATGACACAGTTCTCTTAAGAATAAATCGCTGCCTCACCGTAGGTGTTTGAAGATTGATTCAACGTTATCTCCTGGGGTAAAACAACTACACAAACGGAGAAACACCTATCTACCGACTGACTACGAACTTCTTTGTGTCTATCTCTCTCTCTCTCACTTGAAGAACAAACTCGGGATATACTGAATTTTGAGTAATCTCGTAGTAGTTCACAAATCAAAACATGAGTGGTATATAAAGACCACAGAAAGCAGGGGCGAACTTGTATAGTGGGTGGGTGGATGTCACGTTACACCGCCTGTTGTTCAATTGAAAAAAACGCTAGCAGATTGAAGAAAGGACTTGTGGATTGAATTTTATCTATTTGACCGTTTTGACACCCACTAAAGGTAATATTATATATCCTTTTGTCAAGGGAGTAAGAGAGATGTTCTCTGCATCACCCCTAAAGCGCTTTAATTAATTATTTTGTGATATTCGCTAAGGGTGCAAGTGGATGCAGTGACTCTCCCCCTTTCATTATTGATTTTTAGTTAATATTATGTGATTGTTGAGTAGTTTGTTTTTATGTTGAATAGAGGGATGTTCAGTGCAACACTCCATCTTATGTGATTATTGAGTAGTTCATTTTTATTAAACTATATATGTGTTGGTTAATTTGTAGATGGGTAAGAGAAATCTTATAGATGCATATTTCAAACGAACGAATGACAAAAATTCAGAAAATGAGTCACCATTGCCAACACCCAATGTTGAGTCTCCAAGTTTGCCAACTCCTACCATTGATACTTCAGTTTCTGAGAATTGTCCCCTCAAATCTCAAAAAATTAATGTCAATGAAAGTGACATCGCTTCTCTAGAAAGTGATCCAGGATTACGTAGAAGTATTTTTGATTATCATATTGATCAACATGATGAAATTCAACGATTTTATATCAATGCCGACCCATTCCAACCTTTACTTTCAAGCTATCCAAGAAATGAATCACAGAGCAAATCTCTTAGTTTTGTTGCTTCATGGTTCACATCACTTCCTTCATGGCTTGAATATTCTCCTTCTAAAAATGGAGTTTTTTTTGTTTGCCATGCTATCTATTCAGTCCGCCATCAGGGAATGCGGAGAGTACTGCATTCATTGTTGATGAATTTCGAACTTGGAATAAGGTCATTGGCGAAAATGGTGCTTTATCTAATCACGTGGGCAAAGATCCAAACTCATTTCATAAAATTACTTCAAAAAAAATGTGAGAACTTGATGAATCAACCTCAACATATAAGAAGAGTTGTTGAGAAGTACAATTCTGGAGAAATGGCAAGCGATCACCTACGAGTTGAAAGCTCAATTAAAGTAGCTCGATATCTTGCATTTCATGTCATAGCTTTCAGAGGTCACGATGAAAGTCAGGATTCATTGAATCGAGAAAATTTTATTGGCTTGATAGGTTTCATGGGTGAGTGTAATGAAAATGTGGTCGATGTTGTGTTGAGTAAAGCACCAAAAAATGCCACTTATACATTTTCGAAGATTCAAAAATAAATTTTGCATGTTTATGCAATGAAAGTGAAGAAAGCGATTCATGAAGAGATTGGTGATGCAAAATTCTCTACTATTGTTGATGAAGCTCGCGTGAGACAAAAAAGGAGCAAATGTCTATAGATTTGAGATTTGTGAATAAAGAAGGCCTTGTTTGTGAGCTATTTTTTGTTCTTGTTCACATCTCTGACACTACAACGATGACTTTGAAAAATAAAATATGTTCTGTTTTGTCCAATCACAATCTTTATATCCAAAATATTAGAGGGCAAGGATATGATGGGGCAAGCAATATGCGGGGAGAGTGGAATGGACTACAAGTTTTGATTTTGCGGGATTGTCCATATGCATACTTTGTGCATTGTTTAGCACATCGGTTGCAATTGGCGCTAGTAGTAGCATCCAAAGAAGTGATTCCCATTTTTCATTTCTTTGGAAAGTTATCTTCTATTACCGTCGTTAAAATTGCTGAAATGGAATATTTGATATAAATTTATAAGCTTGATATTGGGTCAGGACTCAATCTAATTGATACTTTGCAACGAGTAGGAGATACTTGTTGGAGTTCTCATTTCAAGTCTGTTTCTAGTTTGATAACAATGTTTAGTCCAGCATGTGAAGTTCTTATCAAAATCTTTGAATGTGGAACCACTTTGCAAGATCAGGGAGCAACAGATCTCGCTTATGAATCGTTGATCTCATTCGAATTTGTATTCATCTTACACCTTATGAGAGAAATCATGGAGATCACTAATGTTCTTTGTCAAGCTTTACAATCTAAATCTCAAGACATAGTGAATGCTATTTGTCTTGTATCATCAACTAAAGCTCTTCTACAGAAATGGAGAGATGATGAATTTGACTATTTACTTACTACAGTGTGTTCATTCTGTGATTTGCGAAAAATATAGGTTACAAATATGAGCGCTCGTTATGTTCCACGAGGAGGTTGGGCTCGTCATTATCAAGATGAGATTTTGATTGGGCACTACTACCAAGTGGATATCTTTTGTGCTGCAATTGATTCTCAAGTGTTAAAGCTCAATGTTCATTTTAATGAGCACTCAGTGGAATTGATTACTCTTAGCTTGACTTTAGATCCTAAAGAGCATCAATCTTTCAAAATAGAAAAGGTTTGTCAGTTGATAGACAAGTTTTATTCGCAAGACTTCACAGATCAGGAGAAAATACAGTTGAAGATGCAAATTCGTCATTATGAGTATAATGTAGTTGGATCTCCTGAGTTTAAGTCTTTGTCATCGATTTCTGATTTGTGTGCGTGGATGGTGAAGACTAGAAAATCAACAATCTACCACCTAGTTCTTCGAGTTATTGTACTTGTCCTCACTCTTCTTGTTTCTACTGCAACGACAGAACGATTATTTTCAGCTATAAACATTATCAAAACTAGACTTCAGAACAAGATGAAAGATGATTTCTCTCAAATACTTCACTTATATATATTGAGAGGGAAATTTCTTTGAAATTCGATCTAGAAGCAATATTGGATGATTTTCTAGACTTGACAGAACGTAGAGTTCCATTTTGATAAAACATATGTCGTTGTGGCACTTTTTTGTTCTAGGTTGATGGACATCTTAAATTTTATGGAAAGTATTATGGTTTATTAGACTTTGATCACTTGTATTTTTTGGTTATTGAATACAAATTTTATTCTTGGTTGTTCTTTTATTTTTATGGAGACACCCCTAAGTTAAAATCTTGGGTCCGCCATTGACAGAAAAACCTTTGGAATGCACGAAATGACCTTTGGGTTGCTAGCAATGAAGGAGCCATGAAAGAGGATAATGGAGCATTAAATGATGACTCTTGGGTAAATAACGGAAGAGACCTTCCGGTTGCCGAGAGACCGTCCCGTATCCACTTCATTCACACCCTCGAGACCTTTCGAATTTTTAAAGTGAACACATTCCATTTAAGCTCAATTGACAATAGGACATGACGGACTCTTCAAGAATACATGCCCAGCAACAGCAAAAGATTAAAAGAAACACAAATTATAGTTTTAAGAAATAAGTAACATGATGAATAAATGGGAATTTTAAACGAAAGTTCATTTAGAATGATGCATGCGAGGTAAAGGTCTTCATGATCGCAGCAACATACAAGTATTTTTGTTGAAATAATAGGATTGCTTAGAGTTACGCTATCTTGTATAGATAAGAGTACATATATAGGAAAAAGATTAATAAGTCTAACTATTTGGCCTGGATTAACTTTTTTTTTTGTCTTGATTTAAATTTTTTAGTATTTGTTATGTTTCCATCAACCTTTTAGAGTGTGTTAGTGTATCTCAACGGAAAGAATTTAAAATGTACAAAGTTATGTCTAAAATTTTTTAAAAAAATTATTAAAGACAAAAAATAAACCAAAATATGTATGGACTATAACAGACAATAGGATTTAAACTCCTAGTAAGGAGAAGGGGCATCAAAGACCATTGTTGTGAGGGATGTTTAAATGCAAAGAAAAAATGACATCAGATCCTGCTGTTGTGAAAGAATCTGTTTTGACTTATTTTTTATTTTTGAACGTAATTTTATACTTTTTAAATTTCTTTCATTGAGATGAACTAACAAATAATCAAAAATTGATACAAATTAAAAAATTATAAGACAATAATCCAATAAATACTATAGTTTAAATGGTGAAAGTTCTAAACACCACATGCATGCTATCAAATAGAGAATTATATTTTCTGATATGAGAAAGACGATTAAATAAATGTTAGTTGTTATGTGGGACTTGCTTAGGTTATGTATAAGTTAACCCTAATGGGCCTAGGTGGTTAGAGCCCATTAGGTTAACCATAATGGACCTAGGTGGTTAGAGCCCATTAAGTTAACCCTCTCTATGCATGATCCTCGTAAACCTCACATGGATGCCGTGGAATGTATTTTAAGATATTTGAAGTCTGCTCTAGGTAAAGGGTTATTGTTCACCAAGAATAATCACTTGAAGGTAGAAGGTTACACTGATGTAGATTGGGCTGGTTCAGCTAATGACAGAAGATCTACATCAGGATATTTTACTTTTGTAGGGGGAAATCTTGTGACTTGGAGGAGTAAAAAGCAGCCAGTAGCTGGGATCATTATTTTTCCATTCGTGAAGTCTGAAGATCAACTAGCCGATATTCTTACTAAAGCTGTAGCCAGCAATGATTTTGATGTCTCTTTAGACAAGTTAGGCATGTGCGATATCCATGCTCCAACTTGAGGGGGAGTGTTAAAATTAAGAATTTTATTTGATATGGTCAATATCCTTGATTCTATCCTTGAATCTTTCCTTGATTCTTTCCTTGATTCTTTCCTTGTAAATGTTTGTACTATATTATTGTAAGACTACAATGAATGAAATTATCAGAAATTTATTCTACAATTGTGTTTATTTGACAATAAAAAATAAGTTATGAATTAGAAATTACGGTTTAAAAAATAGAGTATAATGAATAATTCATCACTGACCAAGATGTTATCTTCTTCGACAAGTTCTTCCAGAACAGAGCTATCCAAGGGAGATATATGTATATCTCAAGGTGACACCTCAACTCTGCCAGCTCATAGCCAGCTGGAGTCTAGTTAGTTAGATGGTTAGCTAGGTCGGGAAATCATATTCGAAAAGTATAGAGGAAACAGAGAATGTATATACAAGACGATTAGTGTGTGTAATGGCATTGAATCAGTTCTGAATTAAAAAGAATGAGTTCTGCTTCTACTCCATTTTGATTTCCATAGAATTCTTCATTTTGTTCATTTTCTGTGAAGTTAACTGTAAAAGATAAGAGTTTGAAGAGTTCAGATACGACTTAGCTTGTTAGAAGGTCAATTGAAGAAAATTTATTCTATCACACCTTTAACTTCACAAGGTTAAGTGACATTTAAAGACTTAATAAATATCTCGCAGAAATACATAAACTGTCCCCAAAATATCCATTTATACCAAGTCTATAAGATCTACCAACAATGCAACTTTCAAAATAGGCCGTCATACGTCAAAGACCATACACAACGTTCAAGTTTCAAAGATACTTTCAATGTTACATAATCAAAAGAGAGTTATATTACTTTTTAAAAAAAAAAAAAAAAAAAAGTGTCTAAAGACATTGGATAACTGCATGCCTAAGTCCACAAAACGCACACAATCAAGCATGCTATGTCCTTCAATATATTGCTCGATATTGGTACCTGAAAAAAGGAAGACGGAATGGGCTACAAGCCCAGTAAAAATATTTATACCAATATATTATGCATGTGATGTGATATGAGATAACGAGTCAATTCAACCAAATCAATAAAAAATAAAGTACCACACTATGACATAACGAAAATACGAGTGATTCCAATCATAGAATTTATTCAATCAACTACCTATACCGAGAATCAATTACATAGAATGGATCATCATTCACTCCTTAACTTCGTTGTTCATGTTTGTATCATCACTTCTTGGCACTTTCCCATAGGAGTCCAATGCATTTCTAGCATTCCCGAACGAGTCTAGTACATTCTACAAATTACAATAATTGCTCATTGCGCCATCGACTAACGTGCCACAATGTGGACATTTCTATATTTTGTTCTAACAAGTTCACAATGCGCTAATCAAGTATACCTTCTCATAAATACAATGAAAAACATCTAACAATTGGCCAAATTCATAATTAAGTCCTTCCAAAAGAATATAAAAAATTCCAAAATAAGCATGGTCACTCGAGTGAGGCCATAGGTTGCTCGAGCGATGTCCAAATTTGTACAGGTCACTCAAAAGAGGTGGAGATCGCTCAAGCGGTCGATTCATTTTCTAAGTTTTTCTGGCAGATCGAGAACACAAACAAAAATCTAAATTTCTACTCCAACTAGATCAGGCATAATAACCACGAATAACACTTATAGGTTCATATCCAAGGTGTAATGTCCATACCTCAAGGTTTTAGACATTGGATTTGAAGAAGATGGTGAAACCCTAGCTTTTAGATGACTTCAAGGCTTGAGTTTGTTAGGAGGGGAAGAAACCCAACACCACCCCCGGGTGACACCCCAGCCAAGTCGTGGTGCCAGCTCTGAGGCCGACGTCTGGGAGATGTTGTCTCAGTGGGACGTCCGGATGGATGGTCAAGGTTCCCACATCGCCTGTTGGATGTAAGTTCGGTGGTATTTATAAGATTATGAAGTTTCTTTGTACAAGGCTTTTTAAAGCCGTGATGGCGCCAATACCAAATGAAACTTCACAGTTAAGCGTGGTTACCCTGGAGCAATCCAGTGATGAGTGACCTATTGGGAAGTCCATGGGATTTGGGCGACAAAAGCGGACAGTTTTGTACAAGGCGGGAGCGGGTTATTACAAATGGTATCAGAGCCTGTACCAACTGGAAATGTTGGACAAATTTTGGTCCCACACGAGGACATGTATTCCTAAGAGGGGGGATTGTGACACCCTAGCCAGGCCGTAGTGCTAGCTGTGAGGCCGACGTCCAGGAGATGTTATCTCATCCCAAATCGTTTGGTGGATGTAAGTTCGGTGGTATTTATAAAATTATAAAACTTCTTTGTACAAGGCCTTTTAAAGCCGTGATGGCGCCAATACCAAATGAAACTTCACAGTTAGGCGTGTTTACCCTAGAGCAATCCAGGAATGGATGACCTACTGGAAAGTCCATGGGGTTTGGGCGACAAAAGCGGATAATATTGTACAAGGTGGGAGCGGGTCGTTACATCCGCGCCCCCCCCCCCCCCCCCCAACAACAAACCCACTGAAATGTCCGTCCGTGTTAAGTAGGTGTCTTGAAATCGAAATTGGATTGTTTTTGGGCAATTTCTCGAACTACCGATAGTAAGTGTCAAAGTGACTACTACGTACTATCGATAGTAAGTGTTTCTGAAGTTATGGGCAGTGACTAGAACTATCAATAATAGGCTAGTACTATCAATAGTTAGGGTATGCGTGAAAATCCTAATTGCAGATTTGCAAGATTGTCTTTCCAATCTATTTATGACTAACTTTTTCTATTGTTTAGGGCTTTGTTTTATATATATATATATATATATATATATATATATATATTTTTTTTTGGGAGGTTTCTTAAGAAAAATAAGCTTAGAGAGAGAGAGAGAGAGAGAGAGAGAGAGAGAGGTAAGAAGAAATACAGATCTCAGGAGAGATTATGAGAAGACTTGTGTGGGCTGGTTTGGCTCCTGTAATTTTTCCTCACGTTGAGATTTTTCACGTATATCTTGTGTCTTGTTTGTTTTTCTGTTTCTGTTTCTATTACGCACATGTTATTATTTTGTTTTTAGTTTTGGTGATTCATTGTTCCTAAAATCCATAAAGGGCGTTGTGGGATTGAACGTTATTTGTTCGATTTCCTAACAGAGTCCTCCCTCTCTAGTCTTCAAATAAGCGATTCCCTTCCAAATAAGGATTGAGCACGTCAAGAACACTTTAAATCTCGAAGGGATTAGAAGGAAGTGAAGTAGTTAGGTAGGGATGGTAGAGAGAAGGGAGAGTGTGCTGAGAGAGAGCCAAGCTTCTGATTTTTGGGGGGAAAGTGAGGAGGGTCAAAGACCTTAGTAACCTTCCTTATGACAAAATGTACAAAGCAAGCTCAGAGGGTTAAGTCCTAACTCACCCGAGCCCAAAATTATACGTACTAATATACGTTCCGAACCTTAACTTAAAAACAAAAAATGTTTCGGTTTCTCACATATTCCGTCTCTAAAAAGAAATTATGAGATAGGGAAGCACTCGGATTGATGAGGAAGAACCTTGATCTATAAAAAGAAAAACCCATGGGAGCAAATATACTCTATAATATTTGACTATTATGCACAAAATAGATTGATTGTGTACTGACTTAATCATAAAAGTATTTTTCATTCAGTAGAGGTAGAAATTTCACAATTCGTTATCTTGCAGGTTTAGATTTTAGACGAATTTAAGAGCTAGTGTGTTCGATCAGAGATTGATGAACTAATTTTTTCGGTCAAAAGTTTTCATCCTCCTATAGAAATTGTTAGTGAGTCTCACATCGCCTATGTTAGTTATTTTTTCTCGATTTATAAGTCTTGCGCAACTTTATCTTACAAGTCAATTTTTAATATTGAGTTAGACACATGAATTTTTAACATGGTATCAGAGCTGGGTCCTTACGCACATCACCCATGAATTTCTAACAGAAATAAAGAGAAAATGTGATATTTATCAACGAGAAGAAAGATAACAATTTATTTATGCTAATTATGAAAGAAAACAGGGAACTTTAGATCGAAACTTCGCGGAAGCACTTAAGTTTTAACTACTCTCTTAAAATACCAATCAGGTCAACATCAGAATAACAGAAACATAGGTTATTCAAACACGTCTCCTTTTTCTAACATTATTATTTCCTTTCTATCAATTCATAAGCATATTATATTTTTGCATGTTAATATCATAACAGAAACTTGGGTTGTTCAAACAAAGTTGATTTTGTTGGGAGGCTTTTCGGAGTGTACGCGTTTTTGCTTACGCGAATTAAAGCGTCGAAGCCAAGCATCCAATATGAGGTGTGAAAAATGAGATCATGTCAATGTCGTCATCTGCTGGGAATCGGTGACCGCACCAAAACTTTTTTATTTAATGATAGATTTTGATGACCTAAGCACATTTTAATAGCATAAAGGCTAAAATGTACTGACGTCTCTCGAGGTTTTCGACAATTGTAGAGATTTTTCTTGAAATTTCAAAAACTACAATCACCTTTTCTATTTTTTAAATTATTATATCATTATCTTCTGTCGTTAGTTTTCATTAGTTAAAGTTAGTTTAATTATTTTTTTAATTTGATCATTTTGTTCGTCCTTGATACTTCCTCCATTAATTTTTTTGTAATAAATAATTTTTTTGAAAAAATTTCGTGTTATTTTTTTGTCAAATCAAAAGACTAAAGGATTTTCGTTCATATTTTTCAAAATTTATTTGCAGGAATTCAAAGAAATAAGTAAAAAAATAAATTGGTAACAAAATTTAAAAAAAATATATTTTGTACATAACTTTTTAAAATTTTGAAACCAATTCAAAGATTTTGCTGATTTTTTTAAGTTGGTGAGAATAAATTTTAAACATATGCACGAAAGTAATTTAATCTTTTGATCCGAAAAATAAGCATGAATTTTCATAACGAAAAATATTATTATAATATATGACCAGAAACAATTGGGGATGAGTTGGGTCAGACTCAATATTAGATCTACTAGTACTGGGCTGAGAGGTTCAATAAGATCACTTGGCGTGTTTCGAGCAATGCTGAGTGGACGACATGTTGGAGTGATCAAACCTCCAATCAGTCGATATTTGTTTTTGGGTTAGAGATCTCTCAAGTCACAGTGTAGTTAGTTACAAGCGTTAGTTAGCATACTTAGTGTGAATGCAAGTATGTAATAACCGAGAGTGTGTGTGTGTATATATAGATACATACACATTGATGTATGCAGGGGCGGAGCAAATGTGGGTCAAATAAGGTCACTTGAGCCCACTTAATTTTTTTAAATTTTATTATCGTTTGAGGGTGTGAAAAGGAATTAGTAAGTTTGACTTTATTAAAATTATGATATTGCCACAAGCATTTCACCAAAGTTATAAAATTTATGCCAAATATTTTACCTAGTGTATAAAACAATACTAACCATTTCACCCAATTAAAAAAAATTATTTTTAATGTGCAAATTATACAAAAAGTTGTATAACATTTGAATAAACATCAACTGAGAAATAATACTTTATTCGTCAATACTAAAAAATACTTATAATTTTTTTACTTAACGAATAATCTTTTCCTATATCTTTTATTGAATAATAAAAATTATCATGTGTTAGTTTAAATTCATATGTATGTTCTTAATATTTTTCTCTGATCAGAAGAAAAATTGTTATGTAATTTTAGTAATGATTTTGACCCAACTAGTCAAGATTTTTGAATCCTCCTCTAGATGTATATGTTTTATATATCTGAATGAATTGAATGACAAAATTAGTCTGTACGTGTCTTATTTGAATGAATTGATTACTAAAGCTCTCTCTCTCTCTCTCTCTCTCTCTCTTGTCTTCTTTACTTTAATAAAAAAATTCCATTAACTTGTGTTTAAAATATTATTTTGCAATCTTATTTGAGCCGATCTTCGATTAATTCAAACTCGACTTATTTACAAAACAACTAAAAGAAGCCTAATATTGTAAATATCAATTAGCTCAACTTATTTTCTTGACGAACCAAATTAAAATGAGCCCTTATCAAAGCGAGTCTCAAGTATTTGTAATTCTAATCATTCTGTAATTTCTTCCTTTCAATATATTTATTATTATTATTATTATATCCAAATAAAGTTGGTCTACGTGGGCCTGTAGTCGGTGCCCCCTCGTTTTGCTTTACGCGCAGAGGCCTACCATATAATTTCAGGGGTGGAAATTAACATGAACTTGAGACCCACATTCTTGGAAAAAGCCAAATGGGAAAGCTTGGAGCCTTTTTTTGATTTATCTGTCTCAACCCGACCTTTGATTATTGTAAAACAAGACGTCTATTTTTATCTACCCATGCCCCTGCTTAATTTCGCAGGATATATAAAGTTCATCTTCCTTTTTTTTTTTCACAAACTGTTCATGTTTAGTAATCTTTGAGAAGATATATACTATGAATGGTAAATGAACATCTCAAATTATTTCAAAAGTAACATCATTAATGAGTATAAGATATTAAAATTACAAGAAATAAGGAATCATATGAGTCAACCTTAACAATAAAAACATAAAGACAAAAAATAAGTGTGAATGAAAAATATACAATATACACACAGAATCTATAATATTATAAAAATATTCTGTTTTTGCACAATAATACAGTATTTTCGAATCTATCTAAATGCTAAAAACTTAAACTAGTAATTAATATCACTCGGAATACATATCACTAACTTATTACGTAGTTACAACATCTGGAGAATGAACAAACCCTATGGGAGTTACTTTGAGACTACCTCCACAAGCATAGAGACAAGTAGAACGGTTGGATCTCCAAACAAAATACCGAGAATTGTTCTAAGAAATATGCATACTGTCTTGAGAAATGCAGAACCACCTCCCCCACCCCTTCTTTCCATATTGGCCATGAGCTTCAAATCCAATTTTTGCAATGCCATAGAAGCGTCATCATTATCTCTACGATCCAAATCGCCTCTCCTCCAAGCCTCGTGCACCATTTGAGATACACAATACACATGACAATAAAACTTGTTATGCTTAGAAACATAACACCAACCTTGGACCTCGTCATCCTCGAGACAGCTAAGCCGCTTCTTCTTGCACCAAAGGCACTTGTCTTTTACCTTTTTCTGGAGCACGAAGTCGGTGCCACCGATGCACAATTTCCCTTCCAGGTTGGCACAAAGCGGATGCAAATCTAAGTTGTCCACTTCGCAACTATATGAATAGCCATGGATTTTCCTCCCACAGGCATCAAGTGTTTCCAGTTTTCTGGCTAAGTACAAAGGTGGAACCTTCGTAAAGCTCGTGGGTTATAGTGGGTTTAGGGGACACGCACTCCTTGTGGCGATCGTGGTCACAGGGCTCACATCTGTATCTCCATTTGAACCCTTCCTCCTTGCATCCGTTACAATTGAAGGGTTTGGTGCAGCTTTTTAGCTCCATCTCATGCTCATGCTCATGTTCATGCTCATGCTTTGGGTACCACTTGTCAATTGTTATGGTCTTCGGTTCGTCAATAGGTTTGATGGGGACATCTGGTAAAAATTGAAAAGATACAGATAAAGTCAAGTTACTATCGAGATTGAAAAGCCAATAAATCAGAAAGTAAAAGGAAAAAAAAAAAAGCATTAATCACATTAACATAACATGAAGTACACAAATGATGCCCGTCTCAATATTTCACGAACCAAATCTTATAATTGTTGAGTTCATGATTGAAACAGGGGATAAGAACAAGGAAAGACTTCTTTTTTGTGAAGCAGTTAACCATAAAATACAAAAAAAAATATCATAAAATAATCTCCATCCGACTTTTTCAAATCCGTTTAGGGTTAGTCCGATCTGGATTCGAATATGAAAATTAGAAAACCCAAAGCGGGCGGCGGGATCCGCTACTTTTAATTGTAATCCTTCGGATTAATGTTTCAATTCTTAATAATCAAATTTGGATCTTATCAGGCCTACCTAAAAAACAATAGATAGGAAAATTGATGTTACCTGGAAGTTGAGCCACCCTACGGTGGTCAAGGATTTTCCGAACATGATTTTGTGGTGACACAATTTGTCTATCCTGTTTGTTGATTTTGGGTTGCGTTTCTTCTTCCCCTAAAACAGTTGCCTTACTCTGTTCTGCATCAATTGAATCACACACTCCATGAATTTGCAGCAGCTGTTTGCCCATTTCAGGTAGGCTTTTTTCTTCCCGAACCACCTCGGCATTAATTCTCATAACCCTTTTAAGCTCCTTTATGATTCTGTGTGGATCCACCTTTCCTAAAATAGTTGCCTCCCCCTCTTCTCTGTCTATGTCAATTGAATCCACCCCTTGAATTTTTTCCCCAGTCTCTTTCACCTTTTTTACACAACCACCGCAGTTTGCGCAGTTGAGATTCAGCTTCAGGACGAAAGTCCTCTGAGAGTTATCCGGCCGGCAACTCATTATAAAAGCTTCTAGTAAATTCCAATTCAGAAAAAAAGGAGCAAAATATGGGATGTGTTAGATCTTCGGAGGAATCGAAAATGAAAGACTCTTCAAAAATACACAAAGGGGAAAACTCAGGATCCTATTTAATATATGAAAAATCATGCATCAATGGTTTTTTGTTAAAGAAATTTGATTCAGAATGATGCATGGTAATAATTTTCAAAGGAAAACAAAAAAATATTTTTGTTGCATAAAAGATCGCATAATATTGCGTTGTTTTATACAGGAATCTTGTAAAACTATACTGTATATATGTTTGGATAAAATTAATATATAGGAAAACGGTGAAGGTTCTTGAGTCTCACGTGAAGTAGTCTTCCAATATATATCCTCAAAGCTTTTTGGCAAGGAGAAGAAGAATGGAAATGAAGAGGAAAGATGATGGAGTACTAAGAGAGGTAGCAGTTTATGTGAACTGTGGTTAGAAATGTAGGGGAAGCTCATTCATGGTTATTTATAATAGGCTGAAAAAAGCAAAGGGTTTACTTGGTAAACTTCGCGGAGACTCTTAATTACTAAGTTTCACTTGTGTGGTCCCTAAATTTTGGAATTAAAATTGACCATGCAACTGCGTGTCATGTAATCTCTTAGTAGTTTCTTTCACGATAAATTACTTCAGTAGTCCCTCGAGTTTGGATTTAATCTCACTTTGCTTCTTACTATAATAGGTCGATTTTGACTTTCAATTTAATTTTTTTGCTCCAATTAAGTCTAATCATTGACGATAGTTTGTTTTTTTAGATTAAAAATTAATTAAATGCTGACTTTTATTAGATGTATTATCGTAACTTTTGGTGCCCCTGTCCCCATGTTCCCTAATGTAATTCTCGCTCAAATCAGTTGAGCTCTATTGCAGTTTCATTTCGATCCCTGGAGAAATTGATTGTGGAGTTTGCAAAGACATATCAATGAGATTGAGAAGGAAGGCAACCATTACGCATAAAGAATGAACGAACCGGACAAGACTATGTTGAGAGTGGATGAAGATCTTCCCACATGCATCACAAATTTTTGATTTTACGTCAATTTTTTATGAATTATTGGTTCTCTTGACAAAATATTTTTAAAAAATAAAAAATATGAACTAAATTTGAAAAAAATTCAAGAAAGACAATAATAATTCAAAAATAGGGTCTATTTTGACTTATTTTTTTGTCTTTAGTGAAATTTATTTTAAATTTTGGATATAGCTTTATACTTTTTAGAATGCTTTTATCTTGATTTTAGAATGCTTTTATAAACCAATATTTCACATATATTTGAGGCAAAATTAACAAATGCAAAAAAAAAAATGATTTTTTTAATTAGATACCCTATGTGCTCAGCCTATTTTTGGAGTGTAAATAGCCATTTATGTTCTAAATGTATGCAATTTTTCTTTTCTTTCCTCAGAATTTTTTGGAAAATTTTTGATTGTGTATAATATTGATGAAATATAGTTTTTCGGGAGTTTTTTTTTTTTTTTGGCTTCTGGTAATTCATAGATGTAAAAAACAAAAAACAAAAATAATCGGGAGAAAAAATTCCATGCTACTGTTGAACTTGTTTTTCATCCAAGAGAAAAAAAAATAGTAACAAATCAACAAATGCATTCAAAGTGGAAAAAGAAATAGAGGGGTTGGGTTTCAATACTTCTAGGTGGGGAGAGGAAGATGGTAATTTGATGACACATAAATAGGCTATTTTGGGAATTTCAAGTAAAATTTTGGATGACATCAGCAATTTCAGTTACGGAATTAACGGAAACTAATAGAAGGAGGGAAAAAAATAATTATTTTATAAAGTATGAGACGTCTTTGCATTTTTTAAAACCTCAAATGAGGTCTTTGTATTTGTCAAAAACCTCAGAGGAGGTCAGTGCAATTTACCTTTTTTTATATTTGATAGTTTGCCTCGACGCTTTCACGTAAACGAAAACGACTAGCTACCCAACGTATCAACTTTGTTTGAATAACCTAGTGTTTTGTTATTACATGCATTGGCGGAAATAGGAAGGGGCTGTCTTGAGCTATAGTCCAGGTGTGAATATTTTTTTTTAGTTTTTTTATATGTAAAATTTTAGTACAAGAATTTTTAGCTTATCCTATTATTTGAGATTTAATATATTTTTTAATCGAATTCATTTTTAGTCCCGAATAAATTAAATTCATGATTCTGCGATTGATTACATGAATATGCAGAAGGATAATATGTTTGTAAGTATATGAATTGACAGGAATTTGGAAGGAAATAATGCCACACAGAGAGAGAGAGAGAGAGAGAGAGAGAGAGAGAGAGGTGTGTCGATAGGGTAGTTTCTGAGTGGATGAGTAGGGTGGAAAATAAAACGTAAATATCTGGGCCAAAAAGGATAACACAAAATTATTAGTAAATGGTCAAAAGCCAACCTACCTTTATTATTATACAGAAATGTGTATATATAATATTAAACTCAAGAAGTTAGTGAACATTATTCTTCGATGCCATTATTTTATAATAAAGTAATGGATAAGTCTACTAACACATCAAGTTGCACATCAAAGTGTACATCATACCTCCGTAACATATTATTATAAGACAAAATGTAAAAGCGGGTCCTATGAATTTTGATATGTGTTCAAATTAATAAATGCCACATAAGCATGATGTGCAACGTGATGTGTAATGTAATGTGTTAGTAACATTGCTCTAAAGTAAAATATGTTTGTAAGTATATGAATTGATTGCAAGCAAATAATGTTAAAAGAAAACAGAAGAGAGAGGTGTTTGTAGGAAGTTACTCTGATGTTGATGGTGTTTGTAGGGTAGTTCCTCCTTGCATCCGTTAGTTTAAATTCATATGTATGTTCTTAATGTTTTCCTCTACGCGCAGAGGCCCACCATCTAATTTCAGGGGTGGAAACTAACATGAACTTGAGACCCACATTCTTGGAAAAACCAAATGGGAAAGCTTGGTGGGGGCGAAAGAATTACCGGAAAAAATGTAATTCGGTCGGTCCGAACTAAGGGTCCGTCGATTTCGAGTTAAATCAACTTGATTTTTTTTTTTAATTTTAGGTGTTCCCAATTTTTTGTTCAGTCAACTGCTACAAAACTAAGTCAATTTCAGTCAGTCCAAAGTCCTCAAATTCTCCAACAAAAACGATCCTATCCAAACCAATATCGATCTCTTCATAAAATTGGCCTGAATTAGTATGAAAAATTTTCACCCTGAAAGCTTGGAGCCTTTTTTGATTATCTGGCTCAACCCGACCACCACCGCAGTAATTAAGGTGGAGATTTAGCTACTGGACAAAAGTGCTCGGCTAATCCTCTAGATAGCCCATGTCAGATGACAATACTGGCCTTGGACTTCTCTTTTCTACTTCCCTTCTCATTCCGTAAGAAAAGAGGGAGTAGTATTTTAACTTGATTTTTTTATTACAGGTTGTAATTATGGTTTATTATTAAACTTTTGTCAATTACTCATTTGATGGGAATGTTTACGCACTTTATAATGGTGGTTAATTTGATGTTGGATAGAGGGTCACAAACTTGTAATTACTCTGGTTTTGTTTAACCTTGATGGATTGTTAGTTTGTGGATTAGATGTGAATGTGAATGGTTTGTATGGATAGTTCTTATTTTATTTTATTTTATTTTTGGATTCTTTAATGCTAAAAACTTTTGATTACGAGTTTTTGCGAATTTTTTATTGCTTGCAGGTTTATGCTTATCTTTGAATTGATCGAGTTGATAGTTATTTTTGTCCCAAAATTGTCATATATGCTTATGGGACTTCATATATTAACGAGCGGGAATCGTTGAATAGTTGTGGCTCAAACTAAATTTGTAGTTAAATTGGATTAAAAAAATCAAATTTTATAATGAAGAAGTTATAATTGAATTTGAACTCGGTCTAATCAAACAAATTAGATATTGCATAATTTGGAAAACTGTTTGACCGAGCTCAAGGTCACTCGAGCGAGAAAAAAGCCCTTACAATTTATCCTAGCATGCAGCCAAGATATTGCAAGTATCATTTGGCCGCTCGAGTGAGCTAAGGGGGTACTCGCGAGCTCAAGAAAAGTTCAAAAAAATTATAATTTGGCACTGAAAATTCAAAGCAGAATTGACCACATCTAGAGAAATTTTGCAGAGAGAAAATCTTTGAGAGATTAATTTATAATGTGTGGGTGAAATCTTGTGAGAGCTTATATATTAAAGATTAATTTTCTTGATTAAACTTCTCTCAAGAATCTTTAAATTCTTTCAATATCTTTGCTAAGACCTTTGAAGGAGTTCAAAGGCATCTTGAATATTGTTATCAGAAGGATTCTGGCAAGTATATTGAAAGGTTTGAGGAGTCCAATCTTGAAGAAGCACCGTTCAAAGGAGAGTAGGAGGAGTCGACAAATAAGTTCTGAATCACAATAGAGGAGTTTAGGTTTGATGTGAAAAACTCTCCACATCTACAATTTTCATGTTTTAACCATGGAGCTTTCTACATATAGTTACGTGTTATGTGTTCTTGCGTTCTTTAATTATTTATCTTGTGTAGATTAATTGCGAGTTAATTCACAAAATCAACAAATTAAAATCGGATAACACAATAATTCAATCAATGGATAAGTGCACGTGAATTTTTAATTGTCGTCCCCGTTCTATATCTATGTCAATGAAATCCACCCCTTAAAATTTCAACACAATTTTCTTCACCTTTTTTACACAAACACCAAAATAGTTAACGTGGAGATTCAGCTTCAGGACAAGAAGCCTTGACGAATTCCCTGGATAGCTCATTTAAGATGACAAACTAAGCCTCGAAGTAATCAAGTTCCTTTGTCTATTAATTCAGAAAAGAAGTAAAATACCCATTAATTGTTAGATTTGTGGACACATCCAATTCAAGCTCAATTGGAAATAGGACATGACAGACTTCTTCAAGAATACATGCCCAGCCCACCTGGGGAGGAACTATATGAAGAACTACATGGAGACTACAAGGGTCCGGGCCCCCTAATAGGTATAAATTTTGAAATTTATAAAAAAGAAATTTACATTTCGGCCCCTTTCTTTCCAAATGAATAAATCTCAACACTCCAGACGTCGAATTTTAGTTCCGCCTCTATGCCCAGCAACAGTAAAAGATTAAAGAAACACAAGTTATAGTTAAGAAATACAGAAAATGGTCTTCAAAATCGCACAACAACATATAAGTATTTTTGTTGAAGTGATAAGAGTTGTTTAAAGTTAAGCTATTCTGTACGGGAGTTTTGCATAGATACTATAGTATAATAGTTGGATAAGAGTACATAGAAAAAGACCTAAATATTTGGTCTAGATTAAATAATTTATTTATTTATTCTTTTTATTTAATTTTTTTTATTTGTTATGTTTTTGTCAATTGTTTAGAGTTTGGTTCATCTCGATAAAAGGAACTAAAAAGTTTAAAATTATATCTAAAAATTAAAAAAATCACTAAAAATTAAAAAAAAAAAAATCAAAACATGCATGGACTGTAATAGACAATAGGCGTCTACTAAGGAGAAGGGCACAGGAGCCTGCTGTTGTGAATGATGTTAAAATGCAAAGAAGAAAGGGTATCAGAGCCTGCTATCTTAAAGGAATCTATTTTGATTTATTTTTCATCTTTAGTAATTTTTTTTAATTTTTGAATATAATTCTATACTTTTTAGATTTCGTCGAGACGAATTAATAAATAAATAGAAATTGATACAAATTAAAAAATTATAAGACAATAATTGAATAAATACCACAGTTCAAATGGTGAAAGCTTAAACACCGCATGCATGTTATCGAACAAAGAATTATGTTTGTTGACTTGAGAAAGATGATTAAATAATAAATAAGTTCTCAACTAGAATAGTTCGGGACCAATTCTAAATAGATCAAAATAAAAAGTTCTAGACCAATTTGACATAAAACGGGAAGTTCAGAAAACAAAGTATTATGAAAAATTCATCGCTGACCAATTTGACATAAAACGGGATGTTATCTTCTTCCACAAATTCTATCCAAGGGAGGTATATCTCAAGGTGAGTTCACCTCAATTTTGCCCAGCTCATAGACAGCTGGAGTCTAATTAGTTAGATGGTTAGGTAGGTTGGGGAAATTATATTAGAAAAATAGAGAGGAAACAGAGAGCGCATATACAAGACGATTAGTGTGTGTAATAGCGTTGAATCAGTTCTGAATTAAAAAGAATGAGTCTTACTTCAACTCCATTTTGATTTCCTTAGAATTCTTCATTTCATTCATTTTCTCTAAAGCTTTTTTTTTTTTTTTTTTGCTAGATCATTTCCTCTAAAATTAACAGTTGAATTAAATTCTAAACGTAAAAAAATGAAAGTTTGAAGAGTCTAGATACGACTCAACTTGTTAGGAGGTCGATTAAAGAAAGTTTAATCCTTCTCGAAAGAGAAATGATGAGATGTCGGATTGATGGGGAAGAACCTCTATTTGTAAAAAGGAAGACCCATATTGGAAGTAAATGTAGGTTGTAATTTACTATTATGAGCATTAGATTGAGAATTATATTAATTGTGTACTGACTTAATCATCAGAGTGTTTTTTCGTTCACTAGAAATAAAGAGATTGATATAAAATAGGAAAAGTTTTTATCTACCTACAGAAATAAAGAGGAAATCTGATATTTATCAATGATCAGAAGAAAGATAGCATTTTATTTATGGTAACTGTGAAAGAAAATAGGGAACTAATTTATTATTACTTTGAGATCGAAACTTCCTGGAAGCACTTAACTAATCTCTGAAATTATCAATAAGGTCAACATCACAGTAACAGCAACTTAGGTTATTCAAACACCTCTCCCTTTTTCTTTTTTTTTCTTTTCTTTTTTTTTTAACATTATTTCCTCCATACGTGACTCTATTTTTTTAAAGGCAAAAAAAAAGATGTTTTTATTAATCAAGGTATGAATACAATAATTAAAAAGACACTTGTCTAAAGTAAGCATCACAACAAAAAAGAGGATTCCAACTTGGTTGGCACCTTAACAACCGACAATCATTTGCTAGACAGAAGACCAAAAGGAGGACAAAAGATTGGAAAGAATCTAATTAAGAAAAATTACATGATAACCCAAACAATACAAAGTAAGAGCAACGACATAAAAATTAAATTTCAATTCTAAAGCCAATCCTAAAACTCTGATAACCAATATCCCAAAATAAGGCCTCAAGACCATGAACCAACCGGCACAATTAAAGCAGTAGCAAAAGAGCACATTTCTTATAGCAGTAAAATAGACAGCAAAGTATCTGGCGTGGATCCCCTTATATCTTGGAACATTTCTTAACATCCCACCAAAATCAGATAAGAAAAAAGAGATATCCGTTGATTATTCAAATTGGTGAACCATAGCCATATCTATCGGATATCGGTTAATACTCGAACCGAACAGATATCGTAATTTTTCCGAATCCGATTTGAATTCGCCTCGACACAATCCGATCTGAATGCAACTTTTTTAAAAATGAATTTCTATTCATATTTGGAAAATGAACTACTATTCATATTTTAGTAGTAAATCAAATTCACAAATAACACATTACATATTACATATTGCATTACCATTAAAAAGAATTCACCAACTGTAACTAAACCAATAACAACGCAACGAAATAAAAAATAGTTTAACAATAGAATATAACCGCAATGTGAAATCATAGAAATGATTAAAAAAAAAAAATGCAAGGAAAGCTAACTTCATTTCTAATAATTTGACATAGATTTCTATTTACATAATTCATACGTATGCAATTGAACCAAAGAAAAAAAAACTGTATTAGCATTACGTTAGTTTTAGTTTTATGTTGTGTGTGTGTGTGTGTGTGTATAATATATATGGTTCGGTTTGGTTTGGTTACAGATATCTGTTCGGTTATTTTTGGATATTTAATAATAACCGTATCCGAACCGTAACCGATTGGATATTCATTTGTTTGCTCCATAACCATATCTACGGAGAATATTTTTGTTATGATTTGGGAAATAAATTGGTTTGGATGTCTATCAGATCGGATCAAAATACCATCTCTACCCTCATGTATGCATTTTTGCTTACGCTAATTAAGCGTCGAAGCCAAGCATCCAATATGAGGAGTGAAAAATGAGATCATGTCAGTGTTCATCTGTTCAGAATCAGTAACGGCATTTTTATTTAATTTTAGATTTTGATGACACAGGCACATTTTACTTGCATAAAGGGTAAAATGCATTCATCTCCCCCGAGATTTCTGACAATGGCAGGAAAGTTTCAAAAAATATAATCATGTCCTTTGTTTTTTATACTATTAGACTATTATTTCTTGTAGTTAGTTTTCATTAGTTACCATTAATTTTTCCCTTAAATTTGACCAACTTACCCTTCTTTCGCACTCAGTCTCTTAGTTTTTGTTAGTAATTTTTTTGAGCAAAACTCATTTAAGTTTTTTTCAAATCAAAAGACTAAAAACTTTTGTGCATATTTTTAAAACTTTATTACACCAATCCAAAGAAGTAACTAAATAAATAAATTGGTGCTAAAATTAAAAAAAAAACAAAATTCTTTCTTACATAAATTTTTAAATTTTGGAAAACATTTAAAGATTTTCTTACTTTTTCTAATTGGTGTAAATAATTTTTAAATATATGCACAAAAAAATTATAATCTTTTGATCCAAAAAATTAGCATGAATTTTTGTAATGAAAAAAGAATTATAATACATGGCAAAAAAAAATAATTGATCCACGCATCAATAAAAAAATAGAAATTTATTTACTTAAATAAAATTAGGTCAGATTAATTTATGTGAATTTTGATTAAAATTAAAAAAATAAAATAAAATAAATTTATTTCTAAAATAAAAGTTCTCGTAATTTTTTACTACTATATTCTTATCGAACAAGTATATAATATTTTTGAATATTTAGCTTTTCAAGGTTATAGATTTTTTCAAGACCTATTGATTAATTTTTATGATGTGCTTGCTTCTAGTCAAAAAGTGTCAAATCTCAAAATATATTATTGAAAGAAACATTAAGGTAGTAAGTGTGAAGAAAGGGCAAAATGGTTAAATTCAAGGACAAAACTAACAATAATTAATGAAAACTAACGGCAGAAGCAATGATCTAATAGTTTCAAAAACAAATGAGGTGATTGTATTTTTTGGAACCTCAGAAAAAATTCCCATAAATTGTTAGAAACCTAAGGGGAGGTCAATACATTTTACCCATGCATAAAACGTCACATATTAATTTCAACTCTTTATTTTTAATATTGTTCCCAAAAGGGGATACCAGCTTGACATTGGCGTAGTAGATCACCCTTGAGTCACGTAAATCAATCATTGATTTTAAAAAAGGACATAATTATGCGTGGAAATTTTACCATAGGAATGAACTTGTATAATCTATATTCATATCGAGTACACTCCATAACACGCTAAAGTTTAATCTAACCTCTACATGATAATTGTGGTAGACCAAATGTCCAAGTTAGCCTTTAGTTCACGTGCACGCTCAGTCAATTTATGTTGAGAAAAGAGTTGGGTCAGACTTAATGATAGGTTTGCTAGTGTTGGGTTGAGAGGTACAATAAGGTCACTTGATGTGTCTCGAGCAATGCCGAGCGGACGACATGTTAGAATGACCAACTTCCACTCCGTCGATATTTCTTCTTGGGTTGAAGATCTCTTCAACTCGCAGCGTAGTTAGTTACAAGGGTTAATTAGCATACTTAGGGCCCGATTGGATGCCGCTTTAGTTTTTGGTGTGTTAAATAAGAGGGGTGTGTTAAATAGTCAAGGGGCCGATTGGATGCCGTTTTAATTTTTGGTGTGTTAAGTAAAGAGGGTGTGTTAACTAATATGGTGTGTTAAATAAGATGTGGTGGCCCACATTGATGTGATTTTTAAGAAGAGTGTGTTAAATAATATAGTGATTGGATGAAGGGTATGTTTGAAAAGGAGAATGTGTATTAAACTATCAAAAGACATTTTTGCCCCTTGCTATGGATTTAATGAATTATTTCAAAAATAACATATATATGTATATATACGTATATTATAAGTACATAACTACAAACACTTACATATAGTTATATTTATATATCCATATACATTATAATTATATTATATATGTATATATTATACTTATATTTATATTATACTTACAATATAAGTATAATATACTTAAAAAATATACATAAAATATATATATATATATATATGTACATATATAGACTTAAAAAATATACATATATGTATATATACATATATGTATATATACTTAAAAAAAATACATATATATGTATATATGTATATATATTTAAAAATATACATATATATACATAAAAAATACACACACGCTTATATATATATATATATATATATATATATATATATATATATATATATATATATAGAGAGAGAGAGAGAGAGAGAGAGAGAGACATATATATATATACGTATAATATATACGGATAATATATAGTGTATATATGTATTATATATATATATATATGTTTATATGTATGTATTGATATTTATACATATGTATATATATTTAAAAATATACGTATATATACATAAAAAATACACACATGCTTATATATATACACTTATAATATATATATATATATATATATATATATATATATATAGAGAGAGAGAGAGAGAGAGAGAGA
Organism: Arctostaphylos glauca; assembly: GCA_019985065.2. Lineage (NCBI taxonomy): Eukaryota > Viridiplantae > Streptophyta > Magnoliopsida > Ericales > Ericaceae > Arctostaphylos > Arctostaphylos glauca. The sequence goes on along the minus strand of JAHSPW020000002.1, from coordinate 15,078,382 downwards.
GAGACACACACACACACACACATATATATATACGTATAATGTATACGGATAATATATAGTGTATATATATGTATTATATATATATGTTTATATGTATGTATTTATAAAATATACGTATGTTTATAAATACGTATTATATATTATATAAGTATATATGTATGTGTGTATAAATATTATCAGTATATATATATATATATAATATACGTCTATTATATATATTTGTATTATGTTTAATAAAGATAAGTGTGTATATAAAAGGGTGGGTATTTTGGTAATTGGTTAAGGCTAAGGCAATGCCTTAGTTAGCCTTAGGGGGGGGGGGGGTAAGGCTAACTAAGACATCAATTGGGGCTTTAATTAGCCCACGGGCTAACTAACACACCTCAGAAATTTTTGCCAATCAACGGGTTAGAGGTGGGTCCAGCATTTTTGATTTAACACCACGATAGCAACCTTATTTAAAGCACCGGCTAATTAACACATGGTTGTATTTTTTCCCAATCAACAGCTAAGTGGCGGGCCCAGCCTTAGTTAACCCATTGGCTAGCTAACCCACCTCTTAACCCATCAACCAATCGGGGCCTTATGGGTGGGCCCAGCCTTAATTAAGGCATGACTTAATTAAGACACCCCATAAGACATCATCCAATCAGCCCCTTGGAGCCTAATTGAATGAGCTGTTAGAGAATGTGTTAACTAACACATGAGTTATTTAAAGTTGGTCCCATCACTAAGCAATTGATTTGGAAAAAAATTAGACGTGTGTTAACACATCTGATGGTGTCCCCCCGGGCTAATTAAAGCAATGCTTTAGTTTTACCAAAAGACCAAAATACACACCCCTTATATATATATATAGACACACACACACACACTTATATTTGTAAGTATATATTTACGTACATATTATGCTTATAATATTAGTGTGTGTGTGTGTGTGTGTGTGTGTATATATATATATATATATATATAGTGTATATATAAGAGAGTGAGTGTGTGTGTATAAATATATATAAACTTATATTATCCTCTGTGTGCGTGTATTATAGTATATATTATATACTATATATCATATTTATACATATACATATACATATACACACATATATTATATACCATATATCATATTTTTTATATATACAATATATATTCAACGTATATATATTTAGTATACTTATATATTTCTAATATATATAAATATATTTTTATACTATACATATTTCGAATATACATATAAGTATACTTATACTTATATTATACTTATAAGTATATATTAAAGAGAGGGGGAGGGGTATTTTGATCATTTTCTAAGCGAAGGTGGGCTTATCATTTTTTAAGTTAAGGTGGGCGTTTTAGTTAGCTTTAGGTGGGAGAGTGCCTTAAAATAAGACAATGGTACACATGCCCAAAAATTTTACCAATCAACACCTTATGGCCCTGTTTGATAAACATATTAGACCATGGGATGGGACTATGAAACCCATGGGATTGCTAAGAGAGTGTTTGGTTTGTCCAAATGTGATGGGATTATTAGCACAACACCTTTACAAACCCCTCAATAGGGGGGATTGGGAATACCAAGTGGAACATGGTATTGGTAAGCCTCTCCTTTGTCCCTCTTGTAATATTACCAAAATATTCTCATGATATATTCTTTGTACAATTCTAAGAAAAATAGACATAATTTTTGTAGTTGATTTTGAATTTTTTTGGTTTATTGGGGATTAACATAAGTAGACAAAAAAAAATAGGCAAAAAACTTATTGAGTTTTTGTGGTTGATTTTGACATGATTATTAATATTAAGGATAATTTAGATCAATCTAATAAATTACTGTTTTTATTTAAAAAAATTGTATTTGTTATTTTTTCATCAAACTTTTTAGGTTTGTTGATTCAATTTGTTATTTTTCGTCTTTTAGTAGTATATGATTGGCCAAAATATTAACTTTTTGAAAAGTGTTGCACTTGTTGCAAACTAAACTAAAGTGGTATACCAAAAATAATAAGTCATAACGAAAATTAGTGTAAATGACCAACCTATATAAGTTATCAATCAAAAGATTAAAAAAAAAATGAAGGGCAAAATTGGAAATTATAATTTTTAGTCCCATCCTTCCTCTTACAAACAAACACTTTCCATGGATTAATAGTCCAATCCCGAGTCTTAAACAAACATGGTTATTATTTCAGACGTGGTATTAATAATCACTTGGTATTACGAATCCTATCCTAATCCCACCACTCTACGAATCCCATGATTTTGAAGCAGTTTATCAAACGAGGCCTATGAGTGAGCCCAGCCTTAGTTAATGTACTCCATAAGGCATCATCCAATCAGCCCCTTAGTGTAAATGCGCGTGACAACCGAGAGTATGTATACATTGATGTATGCAGGGTGGAGCAAATATAGGTCAAATGGGGTCACTTGAGTGCACTTAATTTTTTTAAATTTTTATTATCGTTTGAGGTGTGAAAAGGAATTAATAAATTTAACTTTATTAAAATTATGATATCGCCACAAACATGTCACTAAAGTTATAAAAATTACCCTAAATATTTCGCCTAATGTATAAAACGATACTAACTTACATCCAATTAAAAAAATTATTTTTACTATGCAAATTATACAGAAGGTTGCATTACATTTAAATAAACATCAATTGATAAATAATACTTTACGCATCTACAATAAAAAATACTCTTTGTGCTTAACGAATAATCTTTTCCTATATCTTTCTTGAATAAGAAAAATTATCGTGTGTTAGTTTGAATTTATATGTATGGAAGACTTAATATTTTTCTCTTATTAGAAAAAAATTGTTATATAATTTTAGTAATGATTTTGACCCAACTAATCAAGATTTTTGAATCCTCCCCTAGATGTATGTGTTTATATATCTGAATGAATCGAATGACAAAATTAGTCTGTACGTGTCTTATTTGAATGAATTGAATACTAAAGCTCTCTCTCTCTCTCTCTTCTTCTTCTTTACTTTAATAAAAAAATTCCATCAACTTGTGTTTAAAATATTGTTTTGCAATCTTATCTGAGCCGATTTTCAGTTAACTCAAATTTGACTTATTTACAAAAACAACTAAAACAAGCCTAATATTATATATCAATTAGCTTAACTTATTTTCTTGATGAACCAAATTAAAAAGAGCCCTTATCAAAGCGAGTCTCAAGTATTTGTAATTCTAATCCTTCTGTAATTTCTTCCTTTCAATATATATATATATATATATAGTAGGCTTCTAGTCAGGGAGCCTGGACCCAAGTTAGGTCCGGACTTTTAATCTCAGCTCTTGGATCTCATCCAAGGGTCAGGGTTTCTTCACTTAAAGGGTATTTGATTTTAAAGGGTATTTTAAGTGAAGAAACCCTGACACTTGGATGAGATCCAAGGGCTAAGATTAAAAGTCCGGACTTATTTGGGTCCAGGCTCCCTGACTAGAAGCCTACTGTATATATATATATATATATATATATATATATATATATATATTATTATATCCAAATAAAGTTGGTCTACGTGGGCCTGTAGTCGGTGCCCCCTCGTTTTCCTTTACGCGCAGAGACCTACCATATAATTTCAGGGGTGGAAATTAACATGAACTTGAGACCCATATTCTTGGAAAAAGCCAAATGGGAAAGCTTGGAGCCTTTTTTGATTTATCTGTCTCAACCCGACCTTTGATTATTGCAAAACAAGATGTCTATTTTTATCTACCCATGCCACTGGTTAATTTCGCAGGATAAAGCTCACCTTTTTTTTTTTTTTTCAGAAACTGTTCGTGTTTGTTAATCTTTGAGAAGATTAATTATACTGTTCGTGTTTATTCGTATCCTTAAAAGTATATAAAGTAACGTCATTATGAGTATAAGAGATTAAAATTACAAGAAAAAAGGAATCATATGAGTCAACCTTAACAATAAAAACATAAAGACAAAAAATAAGTATGAATGAAAAATATACAATATACACGCAGAATCTATAATATTATAAATATTTTGTTTTTGCACAATAATACAGTATTTTCGAATCTATCTAAATGCTAAAAACTTAAACTAGTACCCAAGCCGTCGGATACCTCGGTTATCAAAAAAAAAAAAAAAACTTAAACTAGTAATTAATATCACTCGGAATACATATCACTAACTTATTACGTAGTTACAACATCTGGAGAATGAACAAATCCTAACAGGGTTTCAAGGGAGTTACTTTGAGACTACTTCCACAAGCATAGAGAAAAGTAGAACGGTTGGATCTCCAAACAAAATACCGAGCATTGTTCTGAGAAATATGCATACTGTCTTGAGAAATGCAGAACCACCTCCCCTACCACTTCTTTTCATGTTGGCCACGAGCTTCAAATCCAATTTTTCCAACGCCATAGAAGCGTCATCATCATCTTCATCATTTTTACAATCCAAATCGCCTCTCCTCCAAGCCTCGTGCACCATTTGAGATACACAATACACATGGCAATAAAAATTGTTTTGCTCAGAAGCATAACACAAACCCTGAACCCTGTCATCCTCGAGACAGCTAAGCCTCTTCTTCTTGCACCAAAGGCACTTGTCTTTCGCCTTTTTCTGGAGCACGAAGTCGGTGCCACCGATGCACAATTTTCGTTTCAGGTTGGCACAAAGCGGGTGCAAATCTAAGTTGTTCGCTTCACAACTATAGGAATAGCCATAGATTTTTCTTCCACAGGCATCACAAGTGTTTCCAGGTTTCTGGCTAAGTACGAAGGAGGAACCTTCGTAAAGCTCGTGGGTTATAGTTGGTTTAGGGGACACGCACTCCTCATGGAAATCATGGTCACATGGCTCGCATCTGTATCTCGATTTGAACCCTTCCTCCCTGCATCCGTTACAATTGAATGGTTTGGTGTAGCTTTTTAGCTCCATCTCATGCTCATGCATGCTGTGGGCACCACTTGTCAGTTGTTATGGCCTTCGGTTCATCAATAGGTTAATTTGATGAGTACATCTGGTAAAAATCGGGACGATACAAATAAAATCAATTAAGTTACCATCAAGATTGATAAGCCAATAAATTAGAAAGTAAAAAAACACCAAAAAAAAAAAAAATTAGTCACATTTACATAACAGGAACTACACAAATTATGCCCGACTCAAAATTTCACGAACCAAATCTCGTAGTTCTTGACTTCATGATTGAAGCAGGGGCATAAGAACGTGGAAAGATTTTTTTTTCCTGAAGCAGTTAACCATGCATAAAATACAAAAAATAAAATAAAATAAAAAGTATCATAAAATGATCTCCATCAGACTTTTTCAAATTTGTTTAGGGGTAGTCCGATCTGGATTTGAATCTTTTTCGAATTGTAATCCTTTGGATTACTGTTTCAATTCTCGATAATTGAATTCGGTTATTCTTGTGAGGCCTTCCTAAGAAACATTAGATAGAAAATTTGATGTTATATACCTGAAAGCTGTGGAGTTTCCAAACATGATTTTGTGGTGACACAATTTTGTAAAATTATAATGTTTGGATAAAGAACATATAGAAAAAGGGTGAAGGTTTTTGAGTCTTACGTGAAGTATTCTTTAAAGATATATATATATATATATATCTTCAGAGCTTTTTGCCAAAGAGAACAAGAAGGGAAATGAAGAGGAAAGATGATGGAGTACTTATTAACGAGAAAAAAGGTAGTAGCATGCAATTTATGTGAATTATGGTAAGAATATAGGGAAACTCATGCTTATATAGGCAACAATAAGCAACGGTTTATTTGGTAAACTTCGCCCTCAATTGCTACTACGTTTCACTTGTGTGGTGGCAAAATTTTGGAATTAAAAATGACCAAGCAAGTCCACGTCCTGTAATTTCTTGGTAGTTTCTTGCTACGAACACAAATGTTTCGGATATAAATATGTCTAGAACTATTGAATACACGTAGGACCCTTAGTAATTTATAGAGTACCCCACGTGTATCCAATGGTTCCGGACACATTTATATCCAAAACATATGGGTTCGTAGACTTTTTCTTCTTTATACGTACACTTGTATGGACCGAAGTCAGATAATCAAAAAAGAAAAAATTTAAAAAAAAAATAAAAAGGACAAGAAAGTATTTCAAATTAGTTGGAAAAAGTATTGAAATATTTCGAAACATGGAAACATTTAAATCTTAACAAATGGAAGCACATATATTTGCCTATCTCATTAAAATAATTATCATGACTTTTAATTTAAATTATTTTCTTTAATGTTTCAGCTTTTCTCTATTGGAGCTTTAAATACTGAACTCAAATTAATTTTGGATTATTAGTCAACTTTGAAAAATTACTTACGTATCTTATATTTAGGTTTATAAGTAATAATATTTTTTACTAAATGATCTCGTTATTTTCTTGTTCCTTATATGTAATTTAATTTATCGGATAGAAGACTCATATACAATTTAGCCTATCATATAAAAAAACTCCCATGAGTTTGTTAAAAAAAAGTCCAGATTTGAACTAACTTTTCTTTTGTACGGGTTTTTTTTTGTCCTTATTTAATTTTTGTAATTTTTTGTTTTACGTCTATTTTTTTATGGATTATTGGTTCTCTTGACAAGATATTTTAAAAAAGTAAAAAAAAGATATGAACCAATTTTGAGAAAACTTCAAGAAAGACAAAAATATGGTCTATTTGGACTTTTTTTTTTTTGTCTTTAACGAGGTTTTTTTATATTTCGGACATAAATCTATACTTTTTAAATTATTTTCGTCAAGATGAACCAATATTTCACATATATTTGAGGCAAAAGTAACAAATGAAAAAAATGAATAAAGACATTAATTGTTTTGAATAAGATACCCCATGTACATGCTCAGCCTATTTTTGGAGTGTAAATAGCCATTTATGTTCTGGTATGCAATTTTGCTTTTTTCCCCTCAGATTTTTTGGGTTTTTTTGGGAAATTTTTCGAGACTGTGTATATAATAGAAAAAATATAGTTTTTTGGGAGTTTTTATTGCTTCTGGTACTTGAAGATGACATGCTCATAGATGTAAGAAATGAAAAAGAAAAATAATCAGTGAAAAATATTCCATGCTATTGCTGAACTTGTTTCTCTATACGGTTTTTTTTTTATTTTCATGCAAGAGCAAAAAAATAGTACTTCCATAAATAACAAATCAAAAAATGCATTCAAAGTGGAAAAAAATAGAGGGAGTGAGTTAATAATACTTCTATAATTCTATGTGATCAGTTGCTTGGAGAGAGAAGATGGTAATTTGATGACACGTCAAGAGGCTATTTTGGGCATTTCAAGTAAAACTTTGGATGGCATCAGCAATTTCAGTTACAGAGTAAGCAGCAACTAGGGGAGGAGGAAAAGAATTAATTATGTCGTAAATTATGAGTGGTTTTTGCATTTTTTAAGACCTCAAAGGAGGTTTTTGTATTGGTCAGAAACCTCAGGGGAGGTCAGTGCAATTTACCCTTTTTGATATTTTATGGTTTACCTGATGCTTTCGCGTAAACGAAAAGAAGTAGAAGAGGGAGCCCCGACTAGCTGCCCAACATATCAACTTTGTTTGAATATGTTTCTGTTATTATATGAATGTGCGATTTAATTAAAAATGATATGTTTTACGTATATGAATTGATAGGAAGTAAATAATGCGAGAGAGAGAGAGAGAGAGAGAGAGAGAGAGAGAGAGAGCTGAGAGAGGTGTTGGTAGGGTTGCGGTAGTTTCTGATGTTTATGGGTAGGATGGAATTAAAATATAGCGTAAATTTCTGGGCTTTATTCAAAAGCATAACACGAAACTAGTAAATGGTCAAAAGCCAACCTACCTTAGATAGTATTATATATGTGTGTGTGTGTGTGTGTGTGTGTGTGTGTGTGTGTGTAATATTAAACTCAAGGAGTTAGTGAACATTTTTCTTCAATTTCATTGTTGTATAATAAAGTATAACATGTTTGTACGTATATGAATTCATAGGAAGGAAATAATGTTAACAAAAAAAACAGAAGAGAGAGGTGTTTGGACTTTGGAGGGAAGTTGCTCCAACATTGATGGGTATGGTGGAAAATGCACGTAAATTTCTGAGCTCTATAGAAGAAGATAGCACGAAACTGGTAAATATAACCTATTCTTTCATATTATACACACATTATTATTCCGTGTTCTCTGTTCTTCGTCAATTAGCAAGACTATTGACCAATGTCAAGTCTTTTTGTTAACTGTGGGCCAGTAGCGGAGTGAGGGTTGAAATTGCTTTTCGCATTTGCACTACAAGAAAATAAAGATCTCCCAATAATTTTATTAGCAATTAATGGTCTAAAAATCTGTTGATAAAAATTACCTATAATGATGTTTTCAAAAATGTTGCTATAACTTGGTAATTAGCCACGGCTTCTGTTGGACCGTTGATAAATTCATTTTCCATTGCCACAGTTATAATGGAACGTTGGGTAAATCTAATTTCTATTGCCAAGGTTAAAATGTGCCGTTGGTATAGCCCGTTTCTTAAATTAATTTTCCCCCAAATTATAATTATTTTTTTGGCTCGAAGTTGTCCCTCTTCTTGGTCTCGTTGATTCTGACATTCTCTTTTCGTTTCTTTTTTTCCCTAACGAGTGAGATCCATGGTGGTAGCTAGAGGCGGAACCACCCAGGGGCTACAGCCCAGTGTAGCCCCGGTGGGAAAAACAAAATTCATTTTTTTATGTACAAAATTTTAGTCAAATTAGTTCCAGCCCCCTATTATTTGTAGTATAATGTATTTTTTAATAGTCCGGTTCATTTTTAGCCCAGAATAAATTATATTTCTAGTTCCGCCCTTGGTGGTAGCGATCTAGGCGATATCTTCGAAGCGATTAGATCTATCTGGAGAAGAACTTGACTTCTTGTTTCGAGAGATCTCTTTTTGTCATTTGGGGTTGCTTTTGAGGTTTCTTAATTTTGGGTTTTCTTGTCTTCAGTGGGGGCAGTTTTTGGGTCTCCATTTTTTTGTATTTTGGTTATGGGTAGTGAAGTCGGTCCCTAAGCCTTGTTATTACTTTTCCTCATTACTTAATATATTTCTCCGTTTTTTTTGCTGATAAAAAAAAACTTCTTGTTTAAACTCTTGTTTGGAAAACTAATTCTTACAAAGGGGTACTGATTATTATGTTCATATTTTTTTATAGCGTTATGAACCGATCTTTTAATGAAAGGTGTGTAAAATCATCTTTTAACTTCTATGAAACAACAAGGATTCTTCAAAATAAAGTTGTATAGTTGTAGTTTTTGACCCTATGGCCTAAATTTCTGGCTCTGCCCCTAATCACGTTTCCTTTATATGGGTAAAAAAAAAAAAGGAGAACTAAGGATATAATGGACCGTATGTTCATATACTGCGGGATCAATTGTTAAACGAAATATTAATTGGTCACATAATTCTCGCGCCAAGAATAAATACGTACGTTCCCGTGTACTTGTAATTTAAACGGCATGTTTAATTATCCAATCCACCTAGAACGGCATGTTTAATTATCCGATCCACCTAGAACGGCATGTTTAATTATCCGTTTAAACGGCATGTTTAAACGGCACGTAGAACAATACCCAAGGCTATTCTCCATTTCTAATCAAAAGGAAACCAAGATAGCAAACATGGTCACAAATGGCACTTGGGACTTACAATTCAGAAGACGTCTATTTGAGTGGGAAAAAGAAATGTTAGCAGAACTAATGGAAAGAATCAGAGCACATACACCGACAGGTTCAGACCAGGACTCCCTTTACTGGGCATGGAATCAGGGAGCCACTTTCACAGTGGCTTCATCATACACGAGATGGGAACAAACCACACATACTCAGAATCCACGCCTAAGAAACATATGGAAAGGTGTCAGTCCACCCAATGTGGAATTATTCGTGTGGAGGGCGGTTCAAAACGCAATAGGAGTAAAAGCAAATCTACTTCAAAGGAGAATCATAACAGAAGTGAACGGTGATGCGACTTGTAAGTGGTGCAATTCAGAACAAGAAACTACGAATCACTTACTGATTCACTGCAATTACGCGTGGAAAGTATGGAGCATCATCTACGGATGGTGGAAGTTAAAATGGTCCAACCCTTTCTCCGTAGATCAAATCTTCCAGCAACGAGCAGGGATTCGCCTGAACAGGATTGGCAAAACACTGTGGACGGCAACGAAATATGCGACAATCTGGACAATCTGGTTAGCACGCAACAACTATGTCTTCAATGGCATCAAACTGCAGGAAGAGGAATTGGGGGATTCCATCAAATTCAGAGCAGCCGAATGGACCAGAGCCAAACTCAGCCCAAACCATTACACGGTTCAAGAAATGGTAAGATGTCTGGAAGGGGTTTGTTTTAGGTAAAAGGAAAGGATATGCAACTATGAAAGCAAGATGTAATTAGCCTAATTACTTAGATTGGTTTCTAGCTAGGGATTCTAGAGTCTACACTTCTGAATCCCGGATAATCAATGTACTCTGAATCTTGATTATCTATACAAAATGTTGGTTTCTAGCAAAAAAAAAAAAAAACAGAACTAAGGATATGCTTAGTTGGATGAAATCACTGTTTGGCAGAAACAAGCCTAGTGTGTTATAGGAGCCCATGTATGCACGTGGATGTGAAATATGGCACAAACAAGTAATGACTAATAGGATTATATGTCGATCTTATTATCAATAATTGAGTGATATTTTAACACTGATTAGGTGACGTGATAATTGTCAAATAATTATATATGTCGATTTTATCACCCACAACCGATTGTCTATAATCAATAAAAAAAATTATTTGTGTCTACGATACTATACAAATTAATTATTTGCATCTTCTTTGAATCTCTCTGTTTTATAGGACCTCGATTGACATAGCTCTCAAATTCGATCGGAACACTAAACCCAGCTTAAGGTATGTTCTGCTTTGAGTATTTTTTATTGTAACATGTAAGTATTCAAATAATTTAGAATTTAAAAACAAAGAACATTTTGATGGTGGATGTGAAGCCATTTTATTTTATGATAACCTTAGAATCTTACAGTGGATGTGAATTTAGTTTTCCAAATAATTTTTTTTAGTCATGCCATGTTAGTGACTCAAACTTCTTCAGCCATGGGTATCTTCTTTTAAGTGTTACACATAACTATGTGTATCTTCTTTATCAAGATGTTAACTTATGTACTCAATAAATGGATTGGGTTTTTAATAATATTTTCTCATTATACTTAGATTGGTTTTTTGATGCACTTTTTAGTTGTTGGTCAACAAATGGACAAGAGTTGTATGAAGAAAAGTAGATTGTTAATAGACTATTTGCAAGAGGTTAAAATCTTTTTGAACTTTGCTTCTGTCAAGGCATCTGAGGGTGGTACAATTTCACGCACATATGTGAAATGTGTGAATTCCTATATTTTGAACATAGATGTTGTACATGATCATCATTGGGTCTCCTTTGGAATTAGTCAAGGTTACGATTGTTAGTATAATCATAGAGAAACTCTTCCGGCAGCAACTTTTGGTAATACTTGTGAGGCTCATGTTGAAGACATGCAAATCAATCATGATGGTACACGTGACATGTTACACGACGTGTTTCCCATGCATACGCGATCAATAGATGAAGTACATATATGAGAACCATCTTGTGATGGTCCAAGTGGGCAACAACATACACAAGTTCCAAATTGAAATGCAAAAAAACCTATCACTTTCTCAAAGATGTTAAGATATCTTTATATGAAAGGTGCAATATTTATAGCAAGCTATCAACTATCTTGCATTTGTATCATGTAAAGTGTCATAAGAGATTGACCAATGACACGTTTACACTAATTCTCCAAATCATGAAAAATATGAATCCCTGACACGTTTACACTAATTCTCCAAATCATGAAAAATATGCTTCCTTCAGATGCTAAGTTGCCGCAAGACTATTATGAAGCAAAGAAGATTATCAAGGATTTGAGTCTCAGTTATGAGAAGATCCATGCTTATCCGAAAGATTGCATGTTATTTTGGAAGAAATATGCAAATGATGACTTGTGTTCTAAATATGGTGTTTATAGGTGGGAAACAAATGAAATAAAGAAGAGTAACTTGGGTAGAAATCCAAATAATTTGTCCAAAAATGAAAAGAAAAAGCCTGCTACAGTTTTGCATTGGTTTCCTTTGAAGCCAAAGTTGCAAAAGTGATTTATATGTTCAAAAACAACTCCTTCTATGAAATGGCATGCTGAGGGTCATATAAAAGATAGAAAAATGAGACATCTTGCTAATTCTCAAACGTGGAAAGCATTTGATTCTAGGTATAAAGATTTCTCCTCTGACCCCTGCAATGTTAGATTAGGGTTAGCAACAGATGGATTTAACCCGTTTAGCAATATGAGTACTAATTATAGTATACGGCCTGTCATTTTAGTGCGTTACAATTTGCCTCATTGGATGTGCATGAAACGAGCTTCTTTCATGTTATCATTGGTTATTCCTGGGCCGAACTCATGAATGAACAATATAGATGTGTATTTGCAACCCTTAATTGAGGAATTGAGAGAACTATGGGGGGTAAGAGTTGAAACTTATAATATCTTTTCTAAGGAGAACTTTCTGACGTGGGCAACACTAATTTGGACAATACATGATTTTCCACCTTACGGTGACGTGTTTGGTTGGAGTACCTGGGGTTCCCTAGCATGTCATTTTTGCAATTACAACACTCACTCTGAGTGGTTAAAAAATGGTGGAAAATATTATTTTATAGGTCAGAGGCGCTTTCTTGACAAAGACCATAGATATCGTAAAGATAGAGTGTCATTTGATGGCACCCAAGAAATAGAACCTGCTCTTTCAATGTTATCAGACAGTGAGGTCAAATTATATATCAACAACATTGAATTTGAATTTGGAAAGACAAAGGTTAACTTGAAGAAATCAAGAATCAGAAAGACAAACAATGATGATATATAACCATGGAAGAAAGAGAGCATATTTTTCCAAGGGGGGGCTCCATTTTTTCATTGGGTGAGACTAGGGGTGAAACCGGTCCAGTTTGGTTCGGTTTGGCCAAAAACTCGGACCAAACCGGTAATTTCGGTTTGAGGTTTTGTAAACCGAAACCGAATCGAACTATTTCGGTTTGGTTCGGTTTGGTTTTTCCTGTTTTGGTTTGGTTTCGGTCCGGTTTCGGTTTGGTTGGACTTGTATTCAAAATTTAAAAAATTTAAAAAAATTAAGAAGTTCTTGCCAAATGGATGAAGTCCATTTTTAATTTTAAAGTCCAAACTGTATTTTAATATCAGTTTTTAATTTGATTAGGCCTAAGCCCAAGTTAAAAAAAAGACTTCAAAAAAACTAAAACCTAGTAAAGTTTATATACAAAATTATAAATCATAGCAAAATTAAAGTCCCGCATAAAATTAGAGTAAAAAAAACTAGTTTGAAACTTAAAAACACATGTATGAATCTAGGTTTTTATATTTTTTAGGGTTTTAGTATAGGAACCGGTTTGGTCCGGTCCGGTTTGGTTTCTAAGTGACTAAAATCGAAAACTGAATCGAAATTTTTTAAAAATCTCAAACCGGACTAAGTTGGACCGATTAAATTAAAAAATCAAACCAAATCGTCGATTCAGTTTGGTTTACCGATTTGGTTCGATTTTCCGCCCCTAGGTGAGACAGAGAGGGACGATCTGTTTCTTCAGAGTGGGGGTGGGGGGGTGGCGGCTGTAAGGCGAGGGAGGAAAGAGTAATGCTAGGATCTCAAAAATTCCCCAAAAGACTGAATTAGTCCCCATCCCTTCCCGAGGCCTCACACCTCTCTCTCTCTCTCTCTCTCTCTCTCTCTCTCTGAGCTAGCGCACCATCCCAAACCCTCCTCTCCCCCTCTGTGTCTCTCTCTATCTCTCTCTCTCACATACCCCATCTCCCCTCTCCCTCGCGTACATTTATTTTTTTAATTTTTTATATTGAGAGAAGTCTCATCCGTCCCCTTGCAAGCACCTATAATGTAATGATCATATTGGTTTACCCTTTAATTATGTTTTATCGTATGTAAATTTTTCAAAATATTTATGCGTAATTTTTTATTTTTAAAAAATATTTTGTAAAGACAAACCAATACTCAGACAATAAATCGAAATAGATCTTATTTAAGTTTATTTTTTGCCTTTAGTAAACTTTTTTTTTTTAACTTTTAGATAAACAATTATATTGTCTTTATTGAAAAGTATAATCTTTTGTTTAAAAGTTAAAAAATTAACTAAAGACACAAAAAAAAAAAGCTAAACATAATCTGTTTCGACTCATTTTTCTTCTTTTATGATATTTTTTAAAGTTTTTAAATATAATTTTTTTACTTTTCTAAAATGTTTTGTCGAGATTAACCAATAATCAAACAATATAAACCGAAACAAGGTTTGTTACAATTTCTTTCTCATCTATTATGATTTGTTCTAGTTTTTGGACATAATTTTTTATTTTTTTAAAACATCTTATTGAGACGAACGAATAATATTATTTGATTATTGATTAATCTTGACGAGATATTTTAGTAAAATAAAAAATTATATTTAGAAATTAAAAAATCACTAAATGTAAAATATAATTGAGTAAATATAAAATATTGGGGGAGAGTGAGAGATGGGGAGTAGAGAGATTTGGAGGATTTTGAGGAGCTGGGTAAAACGATATAAGTTTTTTCTATTTTTTCTTCAAATTATATCATTTTAACTTATTATGCAAATTATAATCAAAATGCATAAAAATTAAAATGATGTAATTTTGGGGACAGAAATATCATAAAAATCAAAATGCAAATTGTAATCAAAATGTACTACACGTTCAGTGCATGAAAGAGCACTATACTACAGTCTCTCCAAAATTCAGAGACACATGAGAGAGAAGAAAGGGGGGAGGAGGGAGGGAGAAAGAGAGAGGGGGAAGGAAGGGGAAGAGAAAAGTCTACGGTCTCATAACTAGAACTAAGAAATTCTTTTAGAATTTAAAATTAAAGATGATGATCTCATTTATTATTTGTGTTTTAATAAATTTAAATGAATCATGAACTCTAATTTTGAATTTGACAAGAATTTGTTTAGTCCTCGAAGCAAAGGATGGGGTCAACTCAACTTTTTCTGGGCAATTTCTGAGATTTCATTTTTAGGATCTAGCCTCACTCGAGGGAAAAAGCAAACTGAGAGGCTTGATGGCAGGCCTATAAGCACGCCCGACACAAGATAGACAAAGTGGGGAAAAAGCAATTTCCACAGCATAAAGAACACAAAACGCTGCCCTTTTCTTTTTTACGTTTTTTCAATTAGAGGAGTAAGTAGACACAGAACACAACACATACGGCAACGCGCACACCAATCAATGCACCCTATTAGCATGCCTGTGTGGTATTGAAATAAATTTCAGTCGTTGAATCAAATTGATTTTTACAAAAATATATTTTCATAAGAAGTGTTGAATCAAATTGATCTAGACCGTTGCTGGAAAATGTGTGGAATTCACACCGTTGTGATTTATATTATAAAAAATTATATATACCTTTTCCATAGTTTCGTAGCCACCACTTTCTGAGATTGAAATGGAATTTTTTTCTCTTTCCTTTTAACCTGTTTATTTTAATGTCGTAACCTATTATTCTCTTAGTTTCTTTATTCGTCTGACCCTAAAAGGGCAAAAGGACAGGAACAGTTTGAAGGAGTCAATTTCGAAATGGGTATTTTAGTCTCATATTTGAAAATGAGTTAATGCTAATTAAGTTCAAAAGTTTCCCCGATGCATTTACTCATTTTACTACTATCCATGATATTGGAGGTAGTTGGGTCCTTTTGATACTTCATCAACAAGTGCCCTTTAAGGCATTTATTTTTAATCAAAAGCCTAAATAAATATATTATGCCAACCTTCTGTATAGGGCGTAGAAAAGGGGAAACGGAAATATATTGATAGTGGTACTTAAAATGTGGTCCAAATGAACATCACCATGAGTCTACAAGAGTATATTGACAGGACAAAAAAAAAATTGATTCAACCAACAACAAAATCATAAAGACAGAACAAAAAATATAAATAAAAAATGTACAATATTCACTATGAATCTATAATATTACAACCTTCCTTACGTAATAATAGTGTATTCTCAAATCTACTGAAATTCTAAAGATTGACACTAGTAACTAATATCACTCCGAGTACATATCATCATTTATTGAAAACTTAAAATGATAAATCATACTATTCAAACGTATAAAACTATATCCAAAAGAAATATCAATAATAGGGTTCCAAGAGAGTCACTTTGAGACTACCTCCACAAGCATAGAGAAAACCAGAACGGTTGGATCTCCGAACAAAATACCGAGCACTGTCCTGAGCAATATGCATACTTTCTTGAGAAATGCAGTACCACCTCTCCCACCTCTTTTTTCCATATTGGTCACAAGTTCCAAATCCAATCTTTCCAATGCCATAGAAGCATCATCATCATCTTCTTTACGATCCAAATTGCCTCTCCTCCAAGCCTCGTGCACCATTTGAGATACACAATACACATGGCAATAGAACTTGTTATGCTTAGAAACATAACACCAACCCAAGATCTTGTCATCCGCGAGCCAGCTAGGCCGCTTCTTCTTACACCAAAAGCATTTGTCTTTTGCCTTCTTCTGGAGCACGAAGTCAGTGCCACCGATGCACAATTTCCCCCTCAGGTTGGCACACCGCGGGTGCAAATCCAAGTTGTCCTCTTTGCAATGATAGGAATAGCCATAGATTTCCCTCCCACAAGCATCACAAGTGTTTCCAGGTTTCTCGCTAAATACGAAGGTGGACCCTTCAAAAAGCTCATGGGTTATAGTGGGTTTAGGGGACACGCACTCCTCGTGGCAATCATGGTTACAGGGCTCACATCTGTATCTCAATCTAAAGCCGTCCTCCTTGCATCCATTACAATTGAATGGTTTGTTGTAGCTTTTTAGCTCCAGCTCATGCTCATGCTTTGGGTACGTCTTCTGAATTATTTTATCCTTCGATTTGATGATGAGATCTGATAAAAATTCAAACCATACAGATAAAACCAAGTTACGATCCTGATTGACATGCCAATAAATCAGAAAGTAAAAGAACTAACAAAAATTTGGTTGCTTTGGGGATAGTCTGGATTCGAATAAAAAAAACTAATAACCCGAATCGTGATCCATGATTTTTTTTCAAATTTGGAATCCTTCAAATAAATATTTCAATTTTTGGTAATCAAATTCGGATCTAATCAGATCTGCCTAAGAAACATTAGATAGGAAAATTGATGTTACCAGGCTGTGGAACCACTTTATGTTGGTTACGGATTTTTCGAACATGATTTTTTGGTAACACAATTTGCAGCTCCTGTTTGTTGATTTTGGGTAGGCTTTCTTCTTCCCCTGAAACAGCTGCTTTCCCCTGTTTTGCATTGATTGAATCATCCACTTCATGAATTTGCAGCTCCTGTTTGTTGATTTTGGGTAGGCTTTCTTCTTCCCCTGAAACAGCTGCTTTCCCCTGTTTTGCATTGATTGAATCATCCACTCCATGAATTTGCAGCTCCTGTATGCTCATATTGGGTAGACTTTTTTCTTCCCCAACTAGCTCAGCATTAATTTTCTTGTCCTTTTCCAGCGCCTTTATGACTATGTGCGGGTCCACCCTTCCTGAAATGATTGCCACTCCCTCTTCAGTATTTATATCGATTGAATCCACCCCGAGAATATGCCGCACAATCTTCTTCACCTCTTTCACACAGCCACCGCAGAAGTTACAGTGGAGATTCAGCTTCAGGACAAAAGTGCTCGGCGAATTATCAGGGCAACCCATTTAAAAAGGCTTCTAATAAAATTCAATTCTCCTGTTAATTCAGAAAAAGGAGCGAAATATAGAATGTTGGATTGTTGGAGGAATCGGCAAACAAGATAATTCAGGAGAGAACAAGAAGGAAAATGACTAGGAAAGATGATAAGAGTAGAAGAAAGGTTGCAAATGATGTGAACGAAAGTTGCATATAGCTATGTATATATAGGCAACAAGCAAAGGCTCATTTGGTATTTCAATATCTGGGTTTTGAATAGAAACTTCTAGAAAATAATTCAGAAGCGGATCTAAAATTTATAGATATTGAGTCAATATTTATAGCATGTATAGTTTTGTTGGGTAAAATATATCATTTTTGATGTAACACATAATATTTTGTGAGACAAATCTACATGAATTTTTTGACTTAGTAGAATCAATTGACCTCACTTGTCACTACCCCGAAAACACTTAACTACTAAGTTTTAGTAGTGGCGTAAAAAAAATTCTAGAAATTAAAATTGACCAAATCAAATCCGTGTGCTGCAGTTTCGTAGAAGCTTTCCCCCTTTTGCTTTTCCTGGAAGGTGGGTCTCAACTGAAGAGAAATTAAAATGCACTTTATTGCATGATTTATGGAGCACTTATAATTTTAATTATATTCAAACGAAAATCCTTTTTATTTCACTTTTAAAATTTATGGTTACATAATATATGAACCGTTAAATGAATAAAAAATTACTTTGAGATTAGATGCTTGGCATCCACGCTTAGTAAGAGCTTGGCATCCACGCTTAGTAAGTACAGCTAAGGAAAACGAGTGAAATGAGGGGGGCCCACTAGCCGACCAAAAGACCAACAATGTTTTTTTTTTGATAGGACGAAAACATGAGGAGAGATGTTGTAGGGAAACTATTGTAATGGATGGAGACATGGGGTGGAAATATTAGAAGTATTAAAGAAAAATTATCATTCTGGCACAAAAACATTATGATATAAATAAATTAAAACGCATAACCATAGGTAAATGGGTGAATAATAAAAGGGTAAGAAAGTATGGGGAAAAAATTGAAATGTAAGAATGAATATCTGTGTTGTGGATTTCTGGATCTTTATTGATACGAAAAATTAAGAAACTAGTTAAAAGTCAAAAGTCAAATAAAAAGTTACTGAACAATTAATGAAGTTTTGTTTAGTAATCAAAGTGTAAAGGCTAGTAAAGATACTGTTTTTTGGAACGATGGAAGTGGGAAAAAAAATAGTATAAAATCTAAACTCTAAAAGTAGGTTAAATTTTCACAAACTAATGACAAGAACATAGAAAAGCCTACTTTTTGACAGGTCGCCAACCAACTTCACGGACTCAGGTCATTCTTGTAATAAGGGAGAGCTGTATTTCACCCCCAGCCGACAAAGTAAGGAGTGGCCCTACCTACTTGGTTTACCAAAAGTCTCTCTCTCTCCTTCTTCATTCATTTTTTGAGGATAGATTTCATCAACACCCCCTTCAACTTTAATAAAATCACACTATATATTTCTATATTTTAAAAATTGCATTGACACTCCATATTGAACAACTTTGTTAACCTTTGTTAAATTACCAAATCAAATTCTTAAAATGTCCTCAGTGAAATTCTAGCATTGGGATGAATTAACCCAATCACAACAAACCCATTATTCTGAAATGGATTTGAATTGAACCAATTGCCATTGGGATGCAAAACACACATACTTTTTGTATTAAACCAAATAAATAAATGTTACGTAAAACCTTCAAATTCTAAGTGGTTTTCTAAGTATATATGAACTATTTTATGTATGTATATAATATAATGTTATTTTGTACATATTGGTTTGAGAGTTCATGGGACCAATGACTATAAGTGATGAAACATTGCGGAGGTGGTTGGTGGAAAAATTGGTTGCAGGACAGTGCAATAGGTAGTGTCGATAATAATCTGGTCATAATTTTCTTCTGGATTAGTTCACAATTTAAGTTGCATTAAGTTTGGCCTAATTGTTTTTCGATTATTTTTTGTTCTTATTTATTATTATTATTATTATTATTATTATTATTATTTTGAAATTTCTAATTTAGCACTAAGTTCTTATGAATTATTCATTCGTCATGAATAGAAAACTAAATAACGAAAAAAATAATCTAAAGGCAAAACGGAATATGTTTGGCCTAACTTTTTTTCTCAATTTTTTTGTGTGTGTTTATTCAAGTTTTTGTTACATTTAACTATTTTGTGTTTTTTTTTTTAGAATATTGATTTGTCTCAATGGGAGGAATCAACAAAGAAAATAAATAAATAAATCACACCAGGAGGAATTAAAAATTTAAGAAATAAATCAATTTAAACTTGAAAAAATTCAGAAAATAAAAAATTAATTAAAAATACTCTGTTTTAAATTGTTTTAATTTTACTGATTTTTATAAAAACAAATTGGTCTTAGTTATGTACATTTTAAATTAATCTCGTTAATACAAACTAATAATCTACAAAATAATTGATCAAGAGACACATTAATCGTGTCATTCTTTTGGCCCGATTCTATGAATTGGTTTAAAAAATTTCAAATAATATAGCTTAATTGATAAATTTTAAGGCCAAATGTGTTCTCGCATTTTATGGGTTCTCACAAAAAAAAAAAATTGGTGCGAAGATAAAAAATTTATTGCTTAAAAAAATATTAAATTTTAACCGTGCTCTAATTGATAAAATCTAAGACTAAATGCGACCTTTAATTTGATGGGTCCTTACAAATAAATAAATAAATAATTGGTGCGAAGATAAAAATTTAAATTGGTTAATTGTTATAAAAAAAAATTACATATTATTATTATTATTGATTTAAAATTTATTTTTAATTATAGATTTTTTAAAACACACAATGTGAAACAGTGAAAGTGGGGAGAACGGCATTTTCGTAATTCGGAGGGGGAGGAGAGTAATATTTTTTTTTTTGCTAATCGAGGTATCCGGCGGCACTGGGGCCAAGGCAGGTATGCCAGGGGGGTCCCCCCACCAACTGCCGACTAATCTTCGAGGCCCTGGAAGTAAACGACCGGGTAGATCCCCCTTTTTAGGGTTCCCTCCAGTGGCCCCAAGGTTGTAGTTGCCGAGTTTCGACCGCTGGACGTCTGGGTTTACAGCTCGCCTGCTCTACCATTCGGACAACCCCTTGGGAGTAATATTTTTGTAATTTAGAAGGGAATGAAAGGGGGAGGAGTGGCAGTATTAAAATTTTAGGAAATGAATGAGACATTTGTTCAGGGAGTGCTATTTTGGTCTTTGGGAAGGGATGAAAAGCAATTTTTAGTCTTGTAATTCTTATTTTTTGGATAGTTATTCCCTACCTCTATTCTACCTGTTGCAACACAATTGACAGATTCAAATGAAGCCAACTCAGATGTTCAATAATCGAAAAACATGGAAAAACATGGAAGAATTCCGGAGTTATCCTGATAAATATTTATATTGTTTTGTTTAATTTTGTAATAACATGATATTTTTAATGTATTAAAAATAAAGTTTAATATTTAATTAAAATTATTTTTCTTTTATGTTTAATTGTTAGTATTAGTCATTTACATTTATTTTCTTTTGACGAACGAAAAAGATTAGAAGTGCACGTGTGTTACGGTATGATGCATTACACTGGAACATCTACCCATCATCTTCTTAAACTCAAAAGGAATATCAGGATTGTAATAAAATAAATAAATAAATAATAATTGAGTTATTTTATAGCTTTCATGCATGATTTTATGAAGGAAAAATCAGTTTTTATGATTTTACGGAAGCAACAATTGTTGGGTTTTTTAACCCCAAGGGGTTGTCCGAGTGGTAGAGCAGGTGAGCTGTAAACCCAGACGTCCAGCGGTCGAAACTCGGCAACTACAACCTTGGGGCCACTGGAGGGAACCCTGAAAAGGGGGATCTACCCGGTCGTTTACTTCCAGGGCCTCGAGGATTAGTCGGCAGTTGGTGGGGGGACCCCCCTGGCATACCTGCCTTGGCCCCAGTGCCGCCGGATACCTCGGTTAGCAAAAAAAAAAACAATTGTTGGGTTTTGATGGAATATTAAGGAGGAAAAATATGATTTTATTAGACAACATAAGTGAGTTTTTTTTAAAAAAATCAATTTTTCATTTGAGTGTTAATGGAGGTTTTTATGAGGATTGATTCTTTAAGTGTGACACCCCAGCCAGGCTGTGGTGCCAACTGTGAGGCCGGCGTCCACGAGATGGAGTCTTAGTGGGACGTCCGGATGGGTGGTCACGGTTCCCACATCGCTTGGTGGATGTAAGTTCGGTGGTATTTATAAGATTATGAACCTTCCTTGTACAAAGTCTTTTAAAGCTGTGATGGCGCCAACACCAAATGGAACTTCACAGTTAAGCGTGCTCACCCTGAAGCAATCCTGGGATGGGTGACCTACTGAGAAGTCCATGGGGTTTGGGCGACAAAAGCGGACAGTATTGTATAAGGCGGGAGCGGGTCGTTACATTAAGAGCTTACATAAATCTATTATTTTTCTTACTATTTTACTATTTTCGTAGTTACACAAAGATAGAGAACTCAGTAAATCAGAGTTTTGAGAGATTGTGTGAGTTCTTGAAGAGTAAGAGAAAGTTCTTGAAGTTTTTTGGGATTTTTTATTTTTTTCATCAATTCATCTCCGTTCGTCGTTCTAATCATGCAATCAGTGTAGGATTTGGTATCTTCTAATCCTTAGGTTGTAGGTTTTATTGTTTATTGCATGTTTATGGATGTCATTCGCATGATTTAGGCTCTGTTTTGCATGTTTAAGAATTTCTGTTTGAATTTAGTTTTCAGATCTAGAATTTTCAAAATCTGAAAAAAAAAAAAAAAAAAAAAAACGAGCGAGCGAGCCATCGTATTATTTGATTATTGGGTTAGATTCTCGAGACTATTTTTGAGTTAGATTATTCCGAGTTAGATTTCCAAGGTAGCTAGTGATTCGATTTCCCTTCATTTTTGTTCCGATTAGATTCCCAAAGTGACTAGTGATTCAATTATCATTCATTTTTGTTCCGGATTAGATTCCCAAGGTGACTAATGGTTCGATTGTCCTTCACTTTTGTTTCGAATTAAATTTCCGAGGTGACTGGTGATTCGATTTTTCTTCACTCCTGTATTCTGGGTTCGCTTCCCGATGTGTGTTATATTCTCACTAGTTGTTGTGCTGGTTTGATTATGGGTTAGATTCCCTAGCCCGACACCCTGATTAAAAGAAAGAAGAAGACACAACGAAGAATTGAGTATAAAACACTTAAGCGATGTTTGTATTTTGATATATCAACAAGTTTTGTCTTTTTTCCATTATATATGTTGTTATCTCTGTCAAGTATGTTATATCTATTTATTCGTTACATGTTTTATTACCTTTGGGTTTGATATTTTGGATAACCATTTTTACTGAGTGTCAAAAGTGATCGGTACAACTTCTCTATCCCTAGCGTTTCATGCCAGATGTAGATGTGCAGATCGATGATCCAATGGTGCAGGTCGAGCCAGAGGCGTCCAACGAGGACACTTTCATCTGGCTGTTGTACCCTTAGATAACCTTGTTTCTTTATTTAAGTTTAATTTAGTTGTAAATCCGAAAGATTACTTTAGTCTTTTTAGCTTCAAACTTGGTTTACTTAGTTGATAAAAGTTGTTTTATTTTACTTAATGAATAAATGATGAGTTTCTTTTCATAAATCATCTTAATAGATAAAATGGTATTTAAAAGAAAAAAAAATAACGTGCCAAAAATTGAGGCATTACAAATTTAACGAGCACAACATAGCATGAGCACCGGTCACTAGTACAATTACAAAGGGAACATTCTTTTTAGTGTGAACCTCTGTTTTTAAAGCTGGCTCACATTTTTACGTTTCCAAAACAACTAGTGATCAAAAAGGGTATTTCCACAATCTACCGTAAACTCGTTGCTCTACATAAATGTAAGGCCAATTACGTACAACTATAGTTTTAAAAAATTATGTCTACAAAAAAATTTCCAACAATTTTAAAATTGGCCGAGCCTTCACTTCCTATGTTCCCACCTTCTTCAATCTTCTCTTGTTTTCTATTTTCTGTGTTTTTTTCCCCTCATGGTGTAGTATCTCTCCTCGTGAAAACTCTCTTGCCCCCAGATGTATGGGCTCCTCCTAAGTTGGGTTCTTAAGTTGGATTATCTTTCACGTTCACAATTTGAAATTTTGCGCTGTTAAAGATATCATTGTTGAGTATTTTGCAACGTATGTGGTAGATTTATTGCACATAATTTATTCTTGACAACCACAGCGTGTGGGCGCAAACCCATTGTTAATACATATATATATATATATATATATATATATATATATATATATACATACACACACAAACACATACATACATACAACATACATATATACTAATAAGAAATTTTTCATTTTGCTAGAATGCGGATCTCTCCATTCTTGATTAAATTTTGATGATTCAAATCGTTCATTGTGTCTAAAATATATTTTTCAGGGCACACAAAATCGGTTTAAAATATTACAAGAAATAGCTTAATTATCAAAATGTGGTCCAAAAATAAGATATTTATATTTTAGCAATTCTAGTAGGGCAGACACGCAATATCGTAAACTCGTGTGACATTGTAGTATCTCCTAATTAAACATACAAACAGAATAAACAACCACTGTTGAGCAACAAAAAAAACGTCCATACCCGACAAAGATAATAGAAGTAAATGCTACATCCACGTTGTGAACCAAACTCAATCAACAAATTAAACCAAAAAAAAAAGACATTGCGGCTCACAATACAATCCTACAAATACTCGGATTTGCCTCGTAACCAGATGTGGAAGGGTATCCGTATTCCGATGGAGGTCCTGATGGTTTGTAGCCATACACAGGGATCAACTTGTCTTTGTTCTTACCATTTGAAGGTCACCTCCAAATGTTTCATCCCACTAACATTATCAGAAAATTGCTTCACTCGTGCTACCAAATTTTGGTCATGGGAATTCTTGAACTACTGGCTGTGGCAGTGTTTTAATTTGCTTGTTCTGGTTTCAATATAATTTATTCACTTTGCCCTAAAAAATAAATTATATTGACTTATCATCATTTTGACATAGTTTTGTGTGCAATTTTTACATCATTTTGATCTCATCTATTTTGATAACAATTTACATGATAAATCAATATGATGTAATTTCAAGGACAAAGTGGATAAAGCTACGTTATTTTGCTCGCGCTACACAAACACTATAACAAATTGCGCTACAACCTCCCCGAAACCACAACACACTCAAAAACTAATCTTACATGTAACAAAACTCACCAATTTAAACATTGTTGTGAAATCTAAAGAGTTTTCCTTTTCTTTTTTTAGTGGCATATATGATATTCCACAAAAATTTTATACGACAGACGAAATCAATGGAATTTGTTTGGATTTTTTTATTGCGAGGAACATATTGCATAATTCCTACACCTATATTGGAAAAAATATAGTATAATATATCAAAGTTGGTCAATAATTATTTTTTGCTATTGGAAGCAACATACCGTCTAATTTATTAACATAATGGAAAAACTATAGAATATGTGAAAAGTCAGTCAATTTATATATTTTCCACATTAGTCTAGAAGATGGAAAATAAATTGTTATAAAGTAGAACCAATGCCAACTCCTTTTGTTGTTCCAAAGGCGGTGGAGGAATGGGATTCAGAGAAATTGTAGTGTAGTTTCATGTAGTGTGTATGTAGTGCTGACAAAACGATATATTTTACTCGCTTTGTCTTTGTAGTATATCGTTTTGATCCCATACATTTTAATAACAATTCAAGTGATAAGTTATAACGATATATTTTTTAGGGTAAAACGAGGAAAACTACATTGTTTTGTTCACACTACAGCTCTCCGAGAATTGAGAGTTGAAATTACATTTAAATTGCATTTTTCACGTTTATATATATCTACGGGGACAACGGATAAAATTTTGATTATTAAATTAACTACACAATTTTATCTGAATCAGTTGAGCTTAACGTAATTATATTGATTATTATGTGTATAACTTGAGTAGAAATTTGCATGGAATCACCGTGTGCTAGAATCTTACGGTACGACATAACCTGAAATGGTTGATCTGGTGATCAAGACAACTTAGAGGTATGCTCCTTTCTATGTTTCAGGTTCAAAATCTCTCACGTGCTATCAATCTTTATGAGGCCAATTCATACATGGCAAAGTTCTGACTTTAAATGAATTTTCCGCAAGAGGACGGTAGGATTGGTCTCCCGAGAACTAATCGGCAATAGGTTAGGGGTAATCCCAAAATTGACCGAATATCTCGACTATCAAAAAAATATATAGGTAACATATAACTTGATTTTGGGGTAAAAAATAGGGTTAATTACACTTTATTCCCTTCAACTATGACCTTTTTCACGTTACTCCTTTTATCTTTTTTTTTGCTACAACTTACCCCCTTCAACTATAGAAAGATAACATAATACCCTGCCGTTAGTTTTTTCGTCCAATATTTAACGATAAATGTCATTTGTTGTGCATGTGTGTACTTAAAAATATTTATTGTGACTGCAATACCCTTCATTGTAAGTATAAAATTTATAATACATAATACATAATACATAATTTAGAGGATAAATTACTCTATTGGTCCTTGAAGTTTGGACAAAATCTCACTTTGGTCTCTACCATTCAAAATGACTCGATTTTGACTTTTAATTTTATTTTTTGCTCCAATTAGGTCCAATCGTTAACGGACGTTTGGTTTTTAAACGAAAAAAGTCAAATGTTGACTTATTTTAAGGGTATTTTGATAATTTAATATTTTTTAATATATTTTGTACACTCTCTTTTTCTCTCGCTCTCATTTTGGTCCCTATTATTTGTGCTTTTACCCTTTTCCACCCCCCCTCTCTCTCTCTCTCTCCACCCTACCCTCTCCTCACTATCACACCTTACTTATTCCATCTCCACTCTCTTCCACCACCAGCGTCATTGCCTCCCCAACCCTCTTCTCCTCCTTAAAGCTCTTTTCTGTCACCCTCCATTACCTCTTGCAATTCCATGGCATTCTCTAACTCAAATCGCACATGATCTCAGGGGCTTAGTCTCTCTCTTTTTCTCTCTCAAAGCGAACCAGACAGGGTATGACAACTGCACAAACGGAAGGGGATGTGGGGAATTGGAGCAGCGAAAAAGACTTCATTCTTCTCGACAAGGCCAAGAGGTACTACTTCATCTGCGGCACCAGCAGTTGTTTCAATGGAATGAAGGTTTCTGTCGTCGTTCACCCACTCCTGTTGCTGCCTTCTACAGCAGAGGTTGCCAAGCACTCATCCACAAATTTCGCAGCTCCGATTAGGTTACTGACCATTGTGGTGGTCGTGGTTTCGTCGATCTGGTTCGGATTTGGCTGGATGCAGCCGTTATATATGGTGTTGATTGAGATGTACAAATATTTTGCGAGAAGGAAAAATGTGATTGAGGATTGAATTTCATACCCTGGTTTCATTTTGTAGTTTTAATTAGACATCACTGCGTGTGAGATTTTTGGATTTGAGTTAGAAAATGCCATGGAATTGCAAAAGGTAATGGAAGGTGAGAGACAAGACGGCAGGGGAGGAGAGGAGGGTGGATGGGCAACGATGGTGGTGATGGAAGGGGGTGCAGATAGAAAAGCATAAACAGTAGGGACCAAAATGAGTGAGATAGAGAGAGAGAGAGAGAGAGAGAGTGTGTGTGTGTGTGTGTGTGCGTGTGTGTAGAATACATTAAAAAAATATTAAGTTTTCAAAATACTCTTAAAATAAGTCAACATTTAATTTTTTTCGTTTAAAAAGCAAACGTCCATTAACGATTGGATCTAATTGGAGCAAAAAATAAAATTGAAGGTCAAAATTGAGCCATTTTGAATGGTAGGAACCAAATTGGGACTTTGTACAAACTTCAAGGACCAAAAGAGTAATTTGTCCTAATTTATAATATACTTATTGTTCAAAAATTCATAAAACTTAAAGAAATTTAAAAATTAAAAAAAAAGATATAATTACATATAAAGATGTTTTTCAACAGGAAATAAAACATACCAAGAAGCTTAAATATGGTTAATTCAAAAAATAAATGGATCAAATTTGATTTAATGCTATGAATTTATGTCCAAATGTTATGAATTTAGCACGTGAACAATGCAAATTACATAAATAAAAATTAATATCAACTAATTTAATCCATAAATTATGTATTATGTATAATGTTGTGTGTGTATAAGATATATATTTCACTCAAAACAAGTATTTTTAAGAGCACATGTGCACAACACCTGACATTTACTGTTAAATATTTGATGAAAAACTAACAGTAGGGTAATATGTTAAAAAAAATCATAGTTAGAGGAGATAAAGTGTAATTAACCCCGAAAAAATATGCTAACATAAAAAAAAGGATGATTAGCAAAA
Organism: Arctostaphylos glauca; assembly: GCA_019985065.2. Taxonomy (NCBI): domain Eukaryota; kingdom Viridiplantae; phylum Streptophyta; class Magnoliopsida; order Ericales; family Ericaceae; genus Arctostaphylos; species Arctostaphylos glauca. The sequence goes on along the minus strand of JAHSPW020000002.1, from coordinate 15,050,048 downwards.
TGTTAGAACAGTGAAATTATCATAGTTTAAGGATGAAACAAAGTATTTTTGGGTAGCGAAGAAAGAACTACCAAAAAAATTGAACTGAAAAAATAGGCAAAAATACCGCGGTCGGTTGGTTCGGAATAGGAGCTAGTTGGTCAATTTCAATTTAAAATTTAGAATTTTTTTAATTTTTTGCTTTGATTTTAGTTTTCTTTAATTTTTGTTCGCACCGACCTAATCAAACCAATTTTTTGGATAATTTTGACTCATATACAAATATTTTGGGCTCTATATTGCTAGTAGTCCAAAATATAATTTATGTGGTTCAAAACTGTGCTTTTTTCAATCAAGCTAAAAAATTGAATTCTCCAACCAAACCGATACTATTTGAACCGATTTCAATCTCTATATAAAATTGATCGAAATCGATACACGAAAATTTTTACTCCAAATAGTCGAGTTTGGTCCTAACATGCTTACAAATTAACCCAACCGAACAAATTTAAGAGGAATCCGAGAGTTTTGAAATTTTGGAATGTAAAAGGACTTTTGCACATCCCAAGACAAAACTACTCTACTCATTATTATATTTAGAGGTCGTTTGGACGAGGGAAAAGAGCCCCTCATAATTTTTCACCCCTTGTTAGAGGTGGGTCCCACTTCATTGGCATGGTTTGGCAACCCAAAAATCTTCCCCTATAACTTTTTACCCGGCATAACTTTTCCTTTGTAAGGCTCTTCTCCCTTAGGGCCCGCTTGGATGGGGGTATATTTTCAGGGGGATAATTTTTGGAGGGGGTATAAGATAAGAGGGGGTATTATTTTTGGAGAGATGGCCCACATTGATGTGATATTTATAGAGGGGTATAAAAAAGTAGATGGTTTGGATGAGGGATTAAACAAGGGGATAAAGGGGGATAAGAGTGGTGGATAAGGAAAAAAACTGTTGATTGTTTGGATGGGGAAAAAAAAGAAGGGGGATAATTTTTGGAGGAGGTAAAAGGATCGACGTGACATGTTTAGCATGGTTTGGGAGCAAAAAATGCAGGGGGATAATTTTTGGGTAGGCCAAAAATAATCCCCCGGGAGGGGGATAAAGGGGGATAATTTTTGGGTAGGGGGGAGGTGGCCCAAAAGTTATCCCCCGGAGAGGGATAAAGAGGGGAGGGGGTATTGATAATACCCCTTCTTCCTCATTACAAATACAAAATAACCTTATCCCCCTATTTTATCCTCCATCAAAATCAAGTGCTATTTTATCCCCCTTTTTTAATATTTTATCCCCATTTTTTAATACTTCATCTAAACTATCTATTTTTTATTACCCCCTCTATAAATATCACATCAATGTGGGCCAACCCTTTAAAAATAATACCCCCTCTTATCTTATCCCCTTTTGTTTTTCATCAATTTTTTTGATTTATTGATTCATCTCGACAAGAGTTTTCAGAAAAGTTATCAATCATCGGCTAAATTTGAAAAAAGTTCAAAAAACACAAAAATAAATCAAAAAATAGAGTTTTTTGTACTTATTCGTCTTCTTTAGTGACTTTTTTTTAACTTTTTGACATAATTTTATACTCGTTAGATTCCTTTCATCAAGACGGACTACTAAACTACAAAATATTCTTGGATAATACCCCTTCTTCCTCATTACAAATACAAAATAACCTTATCCCCTATTTTATGCTCCATTCAAATTAAGTACTATTTTATCCCCTTTTTTTAATACTTCATCCAAACTATCTACTTTTTATTACCCCCTCTATAAATATCACATCAATGTGGGCCAACCCTTTAAAAATATTATCCCTCTTATCTTATCCCCCTCAATAACTTATCCCCCTTTTTTCGTCCTTATTTGAAATTTTTTGTAATTTTTTGTTTTTCATCAATTTTTGTTGATTTGTTGATTCATCTCGACAAGAGGTTTCAGAAAAGTTATCAATCATCGGCTAAATTTGAAAAAACTTCAGAAAATACAAAAATAAATCAAAAAATAGAATTTTTTGTACTTATTCGTCGTCTTTAGTGATTTTTTTTAACTTTTGGACATAATTTTATACTCATTAGATTCCTTCCATCAAGACGGACTAATAAACTATAGCCAAAAATAATCCAAATAGGGCCTATAATCCAAATGGGGACTAATAAACTATAGCAAAAAATAAATAAATAAATAAAGACAAAAATAACAAATAAATAAAAACTATAGCCCAAATGAGACCTATAATCTCTTATCCAATCAGCCTCTCAAATGACTATTTTTGAATAATTTAAGGGTTTTTTAACTTTGTTTTACCAATTAACAAAAAAAAGAAAAAAATAACAACAAAATATAAATCAACAATAAAAAATTTAGTTAAAAAGAAAAAATATATAATTTAGCTCGCGTAAATTTAGTTAACAATAAAAAAGATATAAAGAGAAAAATTTAGTTAACAATAAAAAAGAGAAAAATATAATTTTGGGAGGGGGTGAAATATAAGAGGGGGTAATAGGGGATAAGAGGGGGTAATAGGGGAGAAGAGGGGGGGATAATTTTTGGAGGGGGAGATTTTTGGTTTCCAAACCATGCCAAATGATGGGACCCACCCCTAAGAAGGGGTGATAATTTTTGGAGGGGGGCTTTCCCCCCATCCAAGCAGGGCCTTATAACTTTTGGGTAGCCTTGGACCAGCCCAAAAATTATCCGGCTATAGAAAGAAAATTTTTGCCTATTTTACCCCTCCTTATTCCCTTCATTACTCATGCATTCAATTTTGAGTAAAAAAAATGACACACACCGCTCATTCAAACTTCCTTCGGTCTTATTTTTTTAATTTTATTCTCGAAAAAATACCAAAAATTTACCGTTTACTTACAAAATTATTTCGGGATTAACTATAAGCTCAAAATATTTTGATAAAGAGTTGTTGAATTATGATAAGCTATATGTTAATTTATATTTTGTTGTTATTTTTTTTTTGTTGATTGATAAAATAAAGTTAAAAATCTCTTCAATTATTCAAAAATATTCACATTCATCACATGTCCTAATGGACCCAACTTTGGAGGAAAAAAAGTGGCCGACACTGCCCATTCGAATCCCTTTTGATTTTGTTTTTCGAATTTTATTCTCGAAAAAATACTAAAAATTTAGTATTTGCTTAAAAAATTATTTCGGGAATAACCATGAGTTCGAAATATTTTGATTAAAGGTTGTTGAATTATGCTAATATATTTTGTTGTTATTTTTCTCTTTTTTTTTGTTAATTGATAAAATAAAGTTAAAAATCTCCTCAATTATTCAAAAATATTCAGATTCATCACATGTCCTAATGGACCGAACTTTTTAGGAAAAAAAAAAGTGATATACACCGCTCATTCGAATCTCTTTCGGTCGTGCTTCCCGAATTTTATTATCAAAAAAATACAAAAAATTTAATGTTTACTTAAAAAATTATTTCGGAATTAACCATTAGCTCGGAATATTTCGATTAAGGGTTGTTCATATTTGTTAATTTATATTTTTTATTACTTTTTTAATTAATTGATATTTTCGTTTACCATTCATTTTTTAAATAACATTTTTTATTAAATATAATACATTAATAAATTTATTAATTAATTAATATTTCAAATTATCCAAAATTAATTATATATATTGAGTTTTGCATTTATATATTTTATTTAATACATAATCAAATTTAATACTGCACAAGGGCAAAATAGTCACTTGACAGTTTTTTTCCTTATCCATCCACTCTTATCCCCTTCATTTCATAAACTATCCAAACCAAGTCAAAATATATTCTCCTGTTTAATCTTTCATCCAAACCATTTATTTTTTTATACCCCTCTATAAATATCACATCAATGTGGGTCATCCCTCCAAAAATAATACCCCTTCTTATCTTATTCCCCCTCCAAAAGTTATTCCCCTGAAAATAATACTCCATCCAATCAACCCCTTAGGGTAAAAAGCACTGACCTGAGATTTTTGACAATTGTAGGAACCTCTTTTAAAATTTTAGAAAATACAATCATCTCGCCTGCTTTTAAAACTATTGGATCTTACCCTTTGCCGTTAGTTTATTAACTTCTGTTTGTTTTGTTTTTAAATTTGACTTTTTTTTCCTTCTTCACACTCACTCCTTTAATATTGTTCAATAATTTTTTGCGAAATTTTTTGAGATTTGATATTTTTTACTAGAAGCAAATATCTCGTAAAAATAATAAGGATAAAATGCACTGACCTCCCTTGAGATTTCTAAAAATTGTAGAGAGCTCCCTTATAGTTTGGGAAAATGCAGTAACCTCTCCTTCTTTTGAAATTATTATCCTTTTTTCCCATGTCGTAATTGAATCCTACGACGTTAATTTTGGTTGTGAAATATCCATTTTACCCTTTGCCTATGTTGAGGAGGAGTATTTTCACCGTGGGATGAAATGTACTGACCTCTCCTGAGATTTTTAACAATTGCAGGGTCCTCTCCTCTGGTTTTCAAAAATGCACTCATTGATCTTTAACTCTAATTTGTTATTATTTTTTTCCGTTCAATTGTCAGAAAATAATAATAATTAAATAAATTAAATTTTGGCACTTTATTTGGTGTTTACTTTCTAAAAAAGTAGTGAGTGTCACACTTTAAAAAAAATTGTTAGAATTTACACCGCGAAAAAATCTTAAAGAAGTAAAAAAAAAAAAAACAGAACCAACTTTTTATGCTTAATTTGACCTAATTTTTTTGATTTGTAATTTTTTTTACCTTTGTTTGATTTTTTTGTATTTGTCGATTTTGCTTAATTTTTTTTAAATTATTGGTTCGTCTTAATGAAAGAAATCTAAAAAGTATAAAATTATGTTTAAAAAGTTCACTAAAGACAAAAAATAAATTTAAATAATTACTTTTTTCAAATTTGTTTCATATTCTTTTACTTTTATGAAATTACTCGTCGAGACGAATCAATCATCTATAAAAAGTTGGCATACCAGTTTGCTCTCAATTTTTATAGATTATTGGTTCGTCTTGATGAAACGAATTTAAAAAGTATAAAATTATGTTCAAAAACTAAAAAAATATTAAAGACAAAAAATAATTCAAAATGAATATTTTTTCTAGATTACTTTCATCTTTTCTAAAAAAATTTCAAATTTAGTTCGTATTTTTTTGAAATCTCTAGTCGAGACAGTTTCAAATTTAATTTCAGTTTATATTTTTGAAACCTTTAGATACTACATTTACTCTTTGGTGAGATGGAGATATATGCAAAGTGCTTAAGTCAACACTTATATAATATTCAGTCATCAATTGGAAGCAGGTAAGATGGTGATGAATTGTGATTGGTCTAAACCTTCGACCAACAACTTTGTAAAAACAATTACAACACAATCAATTACACTCCGATACTAGATGACATATCTATAACTGAAAAATGAATTACATTGATAAATAAATAAACAATCAATTAATGCATTTGTAAATAAGTTAACTAAAATAAATAAATAATATTCGTTTTAATCTTTAGTGAAGTGAGCAGGCCAACAAGTAATATGTGCCTTGCAGAGAATGTGAGTATTTTTTATAGCCATGAGCAAGGATATTTTTGGCATTTAAGCAAAATATTCTAATGACATCAGAATAAGCTGGCCCAAATCTAACAAAAAATAATGGGAGAGGAGAATGAGTGAAATACTTTGGAAAGCAGGGGAGGAGAGTATATTTTTCAAATCACAGGGGAGGTCCCTGCAATTGTTAGAAATCTTAGGGAGGTCAGCGTATTTTACCCAAATAATAGATATGTGGTGAAAAAATCTATAATGTTAAAAAGCCAAATATTTCAAAATATTATATGTTTGTTTGACAAGGGTATAATAGTAAAAATATATGAGAATTTTATTTTATAAATTTAAAAATAATTTTTTTATTTTTTTTAAATTTTAATCGAGGTGCACGTAAACTAGTCGAAATAATCTAATTTAATATTAAGAATAAATTTATATTTATAATTTATTAATTTAATATTATTAAAGATTTTAGACAAGATATTAGGGCTTAAACCGGAATTAATCATTTCCCACTAGGGATGGCAACGGGGCGGATTGGGGCTGAATTTGTTCATCACTGATTCCAACCCCTACCTCTATCTCTGCCCTGTTCCTCATTCGAGGAATGAACTCCATACTCTATCCCTGCCTCGAACTGGGATCGAGGATCCCTGCCCCATCCCATTTTATTTTTTTTAATTAAAAAAAAACTTAATTCATCAAGAGAAATTGAGATTTTTAAGATTATATCCTAAACTAACCATTTCAAGACAAAATAAATTTTAACTATATAGGATCATATATACATCTATACACATATATAGTCTCAATTTTATATGCATATGTATATCTATACATGAACCGATATACATCTATACATGGACATTGAACTAAAACACACACACACACACACACACATCTATACATGGGCAATTTAACACGGATTAGGAAAAAAAATCAAAGGAGTTTAAAAAAATTATAAATACTTATAAGTAAAAAGGTTAGAAACTAAAATAATAATTATTTAAATGGGACAGGGAATGGGGCGGAGGTACCAAATCCCCATTTCGACCCGTTCTCCTTTTTTTCTTACTTTCACCTCCAAATTCAATCTGTTTCCCAAAAAAACTCCGAAACTCTAATCCGAATAGATCGGAGAACGAAGCGGAGCGGAGGAATTGCCATCCCTACTTCCCACAAAAATGTGATTTAGTAATCTAATTTTTCCTATATTTAAAAGTCTCTCACAATAGAATTTATTAATTTAATTGTGAACTAGTGACGTGGACATCAACTATGGGCGATTAGTTGGTATTAAAGTATATATGTTGTTAAGACTTTGAAGGTGCACGTGCAATTCGAACAGGAGCTTTGTGTCATTTGATAGGAGAGGAGAGGACCAACAAATTTTGTCCGTTAGAAAATGGAGGGCTAAGATTAACAAAGTGCATAACTCGAGTATTGCTTTTTGTGTCTTAGTTTCTTTACTCCTCTGACCCTAAAAGGGATAAGGAGTTAATTTCGGAAATGGGTATTTTAGTCTCACATTTGAAAATGAGTTAATGCTAAGTTCAAAAATTTCCCTGATGCATTAACTCATTTTACTACTATCCATGATATTGGAGGTAGTTGAATCCTTTTATTGCACATGATTCAACCAACAAAGTAATGTCACTATTAGTATATGAGATTACATTGACAAGACAAAAAGAATATGATTCAACCAGCAATAAAATTATAAAGACGGAATAAAAAGTATGAATGAAAAATGAACAATATTGACTATGAATCTATGATATTACAACATTGCTTTTTTACATAATAATAGTGTATTCTCAAATTTATTCAAATTTTAAAAATTGATACTAGTAATTAATATCATTCGGAATACATATCATCATTTAATTGAAAACTTACAATAATTAATCCTACTAGTCAAATTTAAAGATCGCTAATAGGTTCCAAGAGATTCACTTTGAGACTACCTCCACAAGCATAGAGAAAACTAGAACGGTTGGATCTCCGAACAAAATACCAAGCACTGTCCTGAGTAATATGCATACTGTTTTGAGAAATGCAGTACCACCTCCCCCACCACTTCTTTTCATATTGGCCACAAGCTTCAAATCCAATCTTTCCAACGCCATAGAAGCATCATCATCGTCATCTTTACGATCCAAATCGCCCCTCTTCCAAGCCTCGTGCACCATTTGAGATACACAATACACATGGCAGTAAAACTTGTTCTGCTTAGAAACATAACACCAACCCTCAACATCCCTTTGGGCAAGCCAAGTGGGCCGCTTCTTCTTACACCAAAAGCACTTCTCTATCACATTTTTCTGGAGCATGAAGTCGGTGCCACCGATGCACACTTTCCCTTTCAGGTTGGCACAAAGCGGGTGTAAATCCAAGTCTTTTGCTTTGCAACGATAGGAATAGCCATAGATTTTCCTCCCACAAGCATCACAAATATTTCTAGATTTCTGGCTAAATTCCAAGGTGGACCCTTCGTAAAGCTCGTGGGTTATAGTGGGTTTAGGGGACATGCACTCTTCGTGGAGATCATAGTTACAGGGCTCACATCTATATCGCCGTTTAAACCCTTCCTCCTTGCATCCGTTACATTTGAATGGTTTGTTGTAGCTTCTTAGCTCTAGCTCATGCTTATGCTTTGGGTACCCATTGGGAATTGTTTTGGCCTTCGATTGGCCAATGGTTTTGTTGATGAGATCTGATAAAAATTGAAACCATACCGATGAAATCAAGTTGCAATTCAAATTGATACGCCAATAAACCAGAAAGTAAATGAACCAACAAAAACTTGGTCGCTTTGAGGTAGGTAGTCTGGATCCGAATCCAAAAAAAATTAATAACCCAAAGTGCGATTCGTTGTTTTTTTTTTTTTTTTTCCAAATTGAAAACCTTCGGATTAATGTTTTGATTTTTGGTAATCGAATTCGTATCTAATCCGATCTGGCTAAGAAATGTTAGATAGAAAAATTGATGTTACCTGGAAGCTGTGGAGCCACTTTACGTTGGTCAAGGATTTTCTGAACATGATTTTGTGGTAACACAATTTGCAGCTCCTGTTTGTTGATTTTTGATAGGCTTTCTTCTCTTGCATCGATTGAATTATCCACTCCATGAATTTGTAGCATCTGTTTGCTCATTTCAAGTAGGTTTTTTTCTTCCCTAACTAGCTCGGCATTAATTTTCTTAACCTTTTTGAGCTCCTTTATAATTCTATTTGGGTCCACCTTTCCCGAAATAGTTGCCAACCCTTTTTCAGTATTTATGTTGATTGAATCCACCCCCTGAATATTCCGCACAATCTTCTTCACCTTTTTCACACAATCATCGCAATTTGCGCAGTAGAGATTCAGCTTCAGGACAAAAGTCATCGGCAACTTGTCTGGGCAACTCATTGAAAAAGCTTCTAGTAAATTCCAATTTCCCTGTTAAATTCAGAAAAAAGAAGCAAAATATGGGATGTATTAGATCTTTGGATGAATCAAAAATCAATATAAATTACATAAATGCAATAACTCAAGATCATAATTAATGTATCTAGAAAATTATGTATTAATTGTTTTTGAAAAGAAAATTTACACAGAATGATTCATGATAACATTTTTCAAATTACAACAAGAGGGTATTTGTTTTTGAAATAAAATAAGACAGTTTATTCTAATGGTCCCCTGTAGTTTTAATCTCACTTTAGTTCATATGTATTTAATTTAATTTTTTGACATAAATTTTTATTTTTTAAAAATATCTCGTTGAGACAAACTAATAATCAGATAATATTATTAATTCGTCTTAATTTTTTATTTACTATTTTTTCTAATTTTTGGACATAAATTATTAGTTTTTTTAAATATCACGTCGATACGAACATATAATTAGACAATATTATTAATTTGTCTCGATGAGATATTTTAAAAAATAAAAAATTATATCTAAAAACTAGAAAAAAATAATGAAAGACAAATAATTTCATAAAAATTATGTCCACGGTCCCTTTTCCAATTCTCCAACTTTTCAAGATTCTCAATTCATAATCGGGGACACGTGTTGCAATCCTAGTTTCACTCATTGTTAAACTTGTTCTTGTATTTGCTTACCGCCCTGTATCAGGTAATTTTGGAGACACAAACACCATACTCTGCTCTAGCATGCATGGAACATGTATTTTTTTCACTTTATATGATTTTAGAATTTCATTGTTCCTTAATTAATCCTAAAAAGTGAACTCAAACAAATTACTTATAAACCTGAGTATGAACTAACTTTGTTAAAGACAATGGGTTATATAATAAAATTTTACCTTTTTTTTTTATAATTTTTCATCAAATATTTTTACGTTTTCATATTAAGTCATGGACGAGAGGAATCGAAAAGTCATAACTTAAAAATAATTCAAATAAGATGACACTAAAATCAGTAAAATAGTGAAAAACTAATTTTTTTTTTAATTTTTGTGTCTTTTGTGATTTTTTTAGATTTATCATATGAAAAAGCACTTGATCATTACCAAAACCAAAACAATCATGAAAGACTTAAAAAAATTTGAATGGACTGTTTTACTGGTTCTTTTTTTAACTTATTCAACTTTGATACATTTTTATATTTTCTGATTTATTTTGCTGAGACAAATACTTAATTTTCAAAACTTTGACGAAATAAAAACAATAATTAAATAAAAAATACCAATTGTCTTTAAATTATTCTAAACTCACGCTCTTAAAATATGTATTTAATAGTTACTTTTTTATTTTTTATGATTTTTTTAATTTTTAGACATAATTTTTAATTTTTTAAAATCTCTCGTCAAGACGAATTAATAATGCATAAGTTGTCTAATTATTGGTTAGCTTCAACAAGGTATTTTTAAAACATAATTTTTTATGTCCAAAAATTAGAAAAATTCAATAAATACAAAAAAAGAATTGAATAAATAAATAAATTGATACGAGTTAATAATATTGTCTGATTATTAATTCGTTTCGACAAGATATTTTAAAAAAATAAAAATTTATGTTCATAAATTAAAGAGAGAGAGAGAGAGGCTGCATACATACAAACACAATTTGGAGAGAGAGAGAGAGAGGGGAACAAACTTTAATGTCACGTCAGAAGGAGGAAAGCTACAAGGGCCAAAAGCTCTTGGTTTCATCCATTTACTCCTCTTTATGGATCCCACAATGTTTTTCTGTCGAATATAAGCAATTTCTATTAACAATTCTATTCAAGTGACATAAAATCAAAAGAGTCGGGACAAATTCGAGTAATTGAAAACACAAGAACCAAAGTTACACAAACGTAAAAGTACAGAGACCAATAGGGTAAATTAACTAATAAAATATCACATAATTTCCGTATAATGTTTGGATGAGAACATATATGGAAACGATCAACTTTTTAAACCTTACCTGAAGTAGCTTTTGCCAATAACCCAGGAGAGAACAAGAAGGGCAATGAAGAAGAAAGATGATAAGAGTATTTTATCAAAGAGAAGAAAGGTTGCAAATGATGTGAATAATGATAAGAAATAGGGGAGCTTATCGATATATTTTTATATAGGGAACAAGCAAGGATTTATTTGGTATTTCAGGTTTTGAATAGAAATTTCTTGGAAATAACTAAGAGGCGGATCTATAATTTATAGGCACTAGGTCAATATTTATAATGTGTATAATTTTGTACGACAAAATATATCATCTGTCAAGTAACACACAATATTTTGTAAGACAAATTTACAAAAGTATTCACAAAAATATACCTATATTACATGAATTATCCAACTCAGTATAATCAGTTGACCTCACTTACAACTACGTAGCTCTAACCCCGGAAACACGTAACTACTAAGTTTCACTTGTGCCATAGCAAAATCCTAGGAATTAAAATTGACCAAGACTCCAAGTCAAATCCGTGTGCTGCAGTTTCTTAGCTTTTTCTATGTATGAACACTTGTATAGACACGAAGCTTTCCCCCTTTGCGCTTTTCCTAGAATGTGGGTCTCCACTGGGAAATTAAATGCACTTTCTTGCATGATTTATGGAGCATGTATACTTTCAATTATATTCAAACGAAAGTCCTTTTTTTAAAAAAATATGTCATCTTAATTATGTGAAAATACTTGCACTAAATTGTGGAATACTTACCACTTTAATTCCTCAGATTCGTTTTTATACATGCTATTCTGATACTAAGTTTGTAGGATAGATTTATCCTACAGTTACTTTTTTTGTTTAAAAATAATACTAAAATGACCGCATAATTTCATATTGTTATTAGGAGTATTAATTACCAAAGTGTCTCCGCACAATTCTGAAAATAATTTGAACCCATCCTTTTTTCAAATTATCTTACAACTTATTTAATTAAACAATTTTAATTTCTTTTCAATATAAGAAAACGACAGCAAACATAGAGCATTACTAGCAATCAATTCTCACAGATTTCTATTTATAAAAAAAACACAATTCAACAGATGACATAATTTCAGGAACTACTTATTTGGTATTTCTGGAGTACTATTATATGACATCGCTTCACTTTCGATTAATTTTTAATCACAATCTAAATATATAAGTTAACTCTTATCTCCTAATAATTCAATATAAGTGTGTTTTGATGTTTCACTTTTAAAATTTATCATTACATAAATTATATATATTGATACCTTATAAAAATGTTACATGATATTCAGAGTCGTTAAGTGAATAATTATTACTTGGGTAAAATGCACTAACCTTCCCTAAGGTTATTGATAAATGCAAAGATCTCTCTTGAGATTTTGAAAAACACAATGACCTTTGCTACTTTTAAAACTATTTGATTGTTTTCTCCTATCATTACTTTTCAGTAGATCTCATTAGTTTTATCCTTAAATTTGATCATTTTCTCCTTCCTTCATACTCACTCCCTTAATGTTTTTCCAATAACTTTTTTTGAGAATTTTGAGATTTAACACTTTTGACTAGAAATAAGTACCTCGCAAAAATAATAAATATGCTGTAAAAAAATCTATAAAGTTGAAAAGCTAAATACTCTAAAATATTGTATGCATGATAGATAAGAGTATAATAGTAAAAAATTAAGAGAATTTTTATTTTTAAAATTTTTTTATTTTTTTCAAAATAACTATATAAAAATACAATTCTATGAGCATTATGGGTTATGACCCTTTAAGAGCAAAATCAACGGCATTTACTAAAAAATAACAGTAGGCGAAAATAATTAAATACTTTGAAAAGTAAACAAATTCATTATAGTTTTTGAAACCTCATGAGAGGTCCTTATATTTGTCAGTAATTTCAGGAGAGGTCATCGCATTTACCCTTATTACTTTGATATTAGATGCTTGGCATCCACGCTTGTAAAGCCAAGGAAAACGAGTAAATGAGGGGCCGCCTAGCCGGCCAAAAGACCAACTATTTTTTTTAAATTGTTGATAGGAAGAAAACACGATTTGATAGAAAAAAAGAGAGGTTGCAGGGAAACTACTCTGATGGTGATGCATGGATGGAGACATGAGGTGGAAATTGTAGAGCTATTAAAGAAAAATATCATTTTAGCACAAAAATTATATGAGATTATGAGGTAAATTAATTAAAACACATAACCATAGGTAAATGCATGAATAATAAAGGGTAAGAAAGTACGGTGTTAAAATTGAGTGTAAAAGCAACTCCAACAACCTCTTCAAATGAGGTATGTTGGCTACTTTAGCTAGCCAAATCAAAAAATTGGTACTCCAACTGTTTCTTCAAGTGACTAACTATTTTGTTTATCTTTAATTTGGCTCACTACATGTAGTGAGTCTTTTTCACTCACTATCTAGATTTTTCAGCGTATTCATCCCTCTCCCGGCAAACTTCTCGCACCAATGCATTGTATGACCGTATAAAAAAAAAAGTCATATTATTGCCACTTCATTGAATGTGGATGCCACAAGTGCAATAATTTTTTTTTAGTTTTTCGGTTAAGTTAATTTTATTGAATAACTAAAATATAGAGCAGTTTTAGAATGTAGAAGTAAAAAAGTAGATAGACAAATTAACTAGTGTATCTTTTTTGTCATTTTTACTAGCTATGTATTTTTATTTTTGAATGAAAAAATTATTACGTCGATGGAATATATGTGGGTATGCATGAGTTGATAGGAATAAAACAATTAAAAACAAGAAAAAAAAGAGAGGTTGTAGGGAAACTACTCTGACGGTGATGGATGGAGATATGAGATGGAAAATATTAGAACTATTAAAGAAAAATATCATTTTTAGCACAAAAATCATATGAGATTATGAGATAAATAAATTTATAAAACACATAACCGTAGGTAAATGCATGAATAATAAAGGGTAAGAAAGTATGAAAAAAATTGACATGTAAGACTGAATGATGCGGTAAGAGTCGATACACATATTTGTCAGTTTTTTTATGTGAATTTTTGGATTTTTATTGAACGAAAAATTGAGGAACTAGTTAGAAGAGAAAAGCCAAATAAAAAAGTTACCGAACAACTTATGAAGGTGGAAAAAAGTTACTGTAGTTCGCAATGAGATCTAAATGTGGAGATGGAAAAAATAGTACAAAATCTAAACTCTAAACATGTCACGCCCTCGATTTTAACATAAAATGTTAGACACACATTACTTTTGTACATCATTTTTACATATCACTCAAAACTACGTCGTTTTGTATTAAAGAAATCATATTCATTTTTGACCCACATCGCTCAAAATATATTTCAGTCTTGCTCAACACAAAACGATGTAGTTTTAAGTAATATGCAAAAATAATGTGTGTAGCACTCTTATAATAAAAAATCGTAATTATTCATTTAGAAACCCCACTACAACCTGAAATAAGCCCAAGTGTGTTTGGTATGTTTGGAACCCTAAAAATCAAAATCTATTGGAAAAGAAGGCTCGCTCGAGTGACCTGACATAATACTGACAAATTCTACCAAATTTTGAAACTAGAAACTAGAACCTGAGATTTAAGCAGACCGTTCGAGCGACCTATTAAAATACAGAATGTTGTATGGCCTCCGAACAATAGATTTAGACCACAACCCTTCGTTGTTTTACATGTACACTTAGCACAGGTATCCACAAACACAATATGTATGATCACGGGTCCCCGTGGATTTCGTGAGTGTGTTTGACCACACTTTGACTATGAAGTGTATGACGTTTTAAGCTATGTTTATGGTTCGATAGTTGTTTTATGAGTACCACATGTTGCTGTATTTCTGATATAATCATGATTAGGCCGTCGTGCCAACAATAAATTAATTACGGTCGTCGAGCCAATGGTTGAATGATATTGGGTCATCATGCCAATTATGGATTAATGTGGTTGTCACAAATGTGGTTGTCAAGCCGATAGATTAACATAAGTATTAAGGAACTATGAGATTGATAGAATTGGATTAAAAGCATAATTTGGTGTTTTTTACTTGAAAATCTAGAATTCACGTTAGGTATTGACTCGAGTAGGCGATAGAAAGCCTCTGTCTTGCCTCGGTAAGGACTTGCCAATATCATCTAAGTACTCTATACTAGACAGTTGGGCAAGAAGAAACATCGGCCAAAAAAAATATTCTTAGAAACTTAAAAGAACGAGAGTATAATGAACCTAGGTTACTTTATTTATACACTTTATCACTTTTTTCATGATTTATATGTCTTGCTGTATATGTATGTATGTGGGTTAATTTTTTGATGACTTTTTCCTAGTTAATTTCACAACTCATCAGTGCAACTTTTCTGCACCTAGTGTTTCATACCAGATGTTGCAGAGCAGCCAGAGTACCCTCTCGAGGATAAAAAGCCGGGAGCCTTCGAAGAAGATCATGGTGGTATTTGGCTACCATACCCTTAATAGCTTTGTTTTATTTTTATTTGAAAATAAAAAAATGTAAACCTGAAGGGGTGTTTATGTCAATTTTACTTCCACATTTGTAAAACTCTGATTTACTTTATTTTTGTCGTTTCATTAATAATAAAAAGGGCATTTCACAATTTACTTTTATATTGAATTAAAAGTTTAAATTAATGTTCCAAAAAATCAGGGCGTTACAAATGATATCAGAGCATAGGTTCACCACTGCAACCTTGGGTAAAATGGGTAGATCACAAGACCCGAGAGTTTGACCATTTAGTTAGACTTTTCAAGTTATTAAAATACAGTATACGCAAGTGTACTATACAAATATTTTGTTCGTAAGTGTTATTCTGTGTCAAAGGGAGATGCTTCATTGATTTCAACGCAGAATCAATCTACTAGTCCAATCTCGGCAAATTTAGCATAGACCCAGACGAGGAGACGCCGAAAGATGGTAATTTCAAGTAGGAACCGAAGCAAAAAGAAGAGGAAGGATGGTCCTTAATATTGACGAACTGGCACTATCAATACCGAGCACCTCACAAGATAAACCATCACAAATGAGAGGCAAGTTTTCGAGATTGTTTGAATAGAAAGAGATTTAAGGTAGGGAGAGTTTTCATAAGGGTGAGATAACCAGGCTTAAGTAGAGAACACAATGTGCATCGTTATGTGTTCTTTTCGCATGATTGTTGGCTTCGGCCCTCATGATTGTGCAAAGATGGTGGTAGCTATTACATGAACTTGTGCATTATTTTTTTAAATGAATTTTTATTTCAAAAATGCGATAGCTAGAACCCCATGTTACGAAACGCATTACAATGTAGAATGGAATCTATTGGCACAAACGTAAACAATATTAACGGTAACGAAAGATACATCATTAATGAGTTGCTTAACAGCACCACGAATCCGAAATCCGACAATACCAACAATATCATCACCGAATGCGCGATGTTACTCACAAGGGAGGTTGTTTCCTTAAGGGGGGATAGACTAGGTTATTATCACCATCGTTGCATATTTTGTGATCATTCAATTAGTAACAATAATTGTTCCTATCTGTCGTTTTTGAATTCTATAATTTATTTTTTCCTCGAATTCTATAATTTGGGTTTATTGAATAGAAACTTATCTTTCAAATCCCTCAATCTATATCAATCAATTATTTTTCTATCCACTCGAAGTCTTAAATCCATATTGATTGATTATCTTTTCAAATTCATCAAACCGTGTTGAAACATTTGACTTCTGGAAGGGTAATTGTCTATTCTTTTCAAATATTTAACTTAAGTCGAATTTAATCACTATTACCTTGAAATAGCTCACTATTCTTTCAAATCTCGGACATGCAATCTAATTTTGACTTACTGGGAGTCTCGTATTCTCAAACACCCCATTCTCATGATTGAACGGTGTACGTCGAAAGGTAAATCTATTTGGCTTTTCCTTCAGTTGACAAAACTATATCTCATAATGTCAATAGGTTGCCTATTATGTGAAATGTCTTTTCACCTATTCATATACTTGTATATTGGAATCACTATCGGAAAGTCCTTTTATTTTCAGGAAACTTTGAATTTGCAAACCCTAATTGTCTACAATTTCTAATATGCCTATGTATGTCAAAACTTGACTTTATGACACTTATTTTCTTCTGAAATGTGTAGCAAACATTTCGCTTCAACCTCTCTTAAATTTACTCTACCAATGAAAACTCATTAGTGTATTCTATTACCTCATTTGAGCATTCTTTGACGATTTTGTCTTCTCGAGCCATTTCTATATTTGACACTTTTACCGAAATACTAGATTCAAATACTTGACTTGAAACGCGTTCGGTCAACGTAATTTCAGGACAAATATCTAAGATAGTTTTTCATTCTATAATCTTGTACTTTCTAAGACTTTATTCTCATCAGTCATGGGAGTGTTTCATTTCATAGTTTTTCATTCCATAATTTGCAACGAACGGTTGTGATTGAGAGTGCATGTGAGTTATTGTGGAACGTGTTACAATGGAACACCTTTTTTTATCTTCTTTAGTGCTCAAAAAGAATCATAGGATTTTTACTAAAAGCAAAATCAGAATTTTATAACTCTTGATTTGGGATTTTAGGTTAATTAATGGATTTACATAGGATTCCTTCAACTTCAAGACAAATAATTAGATGAATTTGGGGTTTTTATATTAGATTGTTGGTATTCATGGTGAAATTCAATATGAGAAATTCATGGCCATGAATAATAGGTTTAATTAGAATTGATATAGGGTTTTTTACTCATTCTCTATATAAACTAGGCCTTAATCCTATTAATCTTGCACCTAAATTTCGTAATCTGTAGAGCATTGTGAGGTTGTCTTGGTGTTATTTGGTGTTCTTGGTGTTATTGAGGGAAAAGAAACCCTAACCGAAGCTCTGCCCAATTCTTTCAAATTCTTTTTCAATTCTTTATTGAATTCTTCAATTGAGATAGGGAATTTCACTTTCAACCATTAGGTTTACGATTTATAGTAGGTTGTATGATGATTTAATATTAGATTCGCTTGTTAAGGTATACGGTTTAAATTATGATTTCATAAAATTCATCATAGTTGATGTTGTTGTTCAAATTGATGGAGGAAAAATAATTTTTGAGTCTCAAAGCCTCTATTTCTATAATTAGTTTTTGTATTAGACCGGAATGATAGATTAGGATTTTGTTCATGTCTAGATTCTGCAGAAAAACATATCCTAAAATCTTCTGAATATAATGGCTCACTTGAGAGAGTTATCGGCCGCTCGAGCGACCGCTCTATTTTCTAACAAAAGTGAACTTTTGACCAAAAATTCAGAGTTTGTAATTTTTAAGACTGCTCGAATGAGCTCTAGGCTGCTTAAACGACCTTGTAAAATTCAGCAAGTTTAGCTTTGTTGTTCGGATATTCTGGACTATTATTTTCAGATTGTAATTCACCCTTGTGTACATAAACACGCTACATAAGTATCCACGATCACATTATGTATATCGCCGGATCCCTTTGGGAGTCTGTGTGGGCAAGTTGATCAACTTTGATCATAATCTTATGTTATTATATTATTAGTGCAAGCATGCGTTATTTGTGTTAAGGGTTAAAGTTATTTCAATCTGGTTGTAGAGTAACTTTGGTGTTCCAAGTACAGCCATCGTGGTACCCGTGGTATTATTGTCGATTTAAATTACAGCCATCGTGCTAGTCGACTTTGATAATAAAAATTAGTGACATGGCCATCGTGCTACCAGATTATCGTGTAATGAACTTAGCGTGTTTGTGGATTATGTGAAAACCTAGAATTTGCATTAGCGACGCAGGTTCGAATGTCACCTGTAACAAGGCAACAGAGGCTATTGGATGAATACTATAAGTAGTAGAATTGTATAGAGAACAAGTAAGAAAATTCATGAAAAAGTTGTTAAAACGGTTATTGATAGTTGTTGTGCCAAATATTATTCTAGGCATCGTCCCTAATTGTGTTCCATATGAATTAAAGTCCCACCTAGCATCATCTCATTTGTTGATTAAGGACTCCAAGTAAGAGATGAGTGTATTCGATTGGAGGTGACATTGGGGAACATCTATGTCGACAGCTCCGGACCTTGGGAGAGTGGCTGCATTGTCCTGGGCGTCCTTGAGCCGATAAAGAGAAAGCGGCTAAGGTTCGTTGGTACCTTACTTGGCGAAGCCACATGTTCGGTCTGATCTATATAAAATGAGCTAGTTATTGACTCGAGCAGATAGTAGAAGCTCTCTTCTTTGTCACGGTAATGATTTGTCAATATCAACTGAGTGCTATACTCTAGATAGTCAGGTAAGAATGGAATACCGAGAGAAAATAATATTCTTAGAAACTTAAATAGAAACGAAAGTATAACAAACTTACGTGATTCTATTTCTGCGCTATTTTTATCTCATTTGTTAAATATGTTTTACTGTATATCTATATCTCTTTGGGTTCAATTTCTTGGTCCTCGGTGAAGGGAAGTGAAAGGTAAGCGAGGAAGAAAAGAAAACGAAGCTCAGACAGCATAAGATCCGCAGAAGTGGGAGAAGGAGGAATTCTTTTTCGAAAAAGTCAAAAGAGACAGGAGCCGGTCCCCATAGCCATCAACCGGAAGCAGTGCACAAATAGGAGTAGAGCTTGTCTCAGCAAGTGATTGGTATTGCCGACGAGTGACTTTTCCTACTAGATTTAATTACTCATCAAAGCAATTTCTTTACCCTGGTGTTTCAGACCAAATGTTAAAGAGCAGATGGAGAATCCATTCGAGCATGAAGAGTAGGAAGTTACAGAAGAAGACCTTGGTGGCGTTTTAGTTGCCCTACCCTTAGAGAGTTTGTTTATATATTTCCAAATAAATGTGAACTCCAAAGGGTATTTTTATCAATTTCACTTCTACATTTGTAAAACTATGATTTATCATATTTTCTGTTGTTTAAATTATCAATAAAAGTAATTTCCTTGATGTTACATTTCAATTGAATAACTAATTGAATTAAAAAGTTTTAATTAATGTTTTGAGAAATTGGGGCGTTACAAAACATCTTATCTCTCCTACATTTTATTCAGGCAATCAAAATAGATCAAACTCTATAAATCCATGGTTTGAGCCACTATATTCAATCCTCAAAACTAACTGAATTAGATCATCCATTTTGCTTCTTACCTCTTATTTTTCTCCTTTTAAAAAGCAATCGAAACGGATCAAATCCCCATGGGCTTCTTCACTTCCTATGTTATGGATACTAGGTTCCTAATTTTGAATTCTTATTTTTCAATTTCTCATATTCTTCAATCTTCTCTTGTTTTCTTCTTTTCTTCTTTTTTTCTTACAGTGTAGTATCTCTCTTTGGAAAACTCTCTCGCCCCTCAGATGTGAGGATTCCTAAGTTGAGTTCTTAAGTTGGATTATCTTCCATTTGTACCTTTAACCATCACAATTTGGAGTTGTACTGTTGAAGATACCATTGTTGACTATTTTGCAATGCATGTAAGTAGATTTATTGCACATAATTTATTCTCGGCACACACATCACGCAAGCATCCGTTGTTAGTTGCCCATGTATATTTGTATGTACGCACAGGGGCGGAGCCAGGATTTCGTAACGGGGGGGCACCATTCGGCGGGACGAGCGGCCAGGGCGGAGAGGGAGCGACAGGCGGCGGGCCATAGCAAAATTTATCTACAACCCAAATCTTCATTTTGGACCATTACATTTATCAAAAAGTACATTTAGAGATTGTTACTAGAGAATTCAATTAAACTCCAACATAATTCTATCTCCGTTTCTCGAATAATTCACTCATTATCAAAATTTCAAGCATTTGTCAATTATATTATTAATGGAACTACTTCTAAAATAAATATTCAATAATAATCGAAGTACAAAATTTACTGTCGAAAAAGTTTATAAATCAAGAACATCTATATAATAGAAAAGTTGTGACTTTTTAAATTTCCAATGAGTTACAATGAGAATAACCTCTACAACCGTTAGATCATTTTTCCTTTAAGATTGTATTTGTTTGATCAAAAGAAATTAAAAACAGAAACCCAAATCATTCTTTTCTTTGCCAAATCCATTCCTCTCTATACTCACGAGCGGGAGAGGGAGCGGGAGGGAGAGGGTTTTGACTTTTGGTTGCCGTTGGGTCTGGGACAGGTGGATGGGTGGGGTGGGTCACGGGCTGGGTTGGGTGGGTCCCAGCCTTACAAAATTAAAAAAAAAAAAAAATTTAGTCACTTTTTTGAATTGGGGTGGGGCACGTGACCCCCCCCCCCCCCCCCCCCACACACACAGCTCCGCCCCTGTGTACGCATATACACACAGATATGTATATGTGTGTGTATATATATGTATTGAATGATCAATTAAGTAATCGACAAAAATGCAAGTGGAAATATAAAAGAAAAGAAACTAGGAATCATATCGCATAATCTAGAGGAAGATCATTTCCAAGCAAAATATACAAATTGGCGAGCAATTGTATTAAGGCTTGTGCTATTATCACATCATTCTAAATAAGAATCTGTAGCCTCACTCCAAAAAAAATAAAAATAGAAAATCAACTTGTACAACATTATATTATCTCCTAATAAAACAGACAAACAAAATAATAACAAACTTGGCTGAGCAAAAAAAAAACTCCATACCCAACAAAAATAACAAAAGTAAATGTTACATCCACGTTGAGATAGAACCAAAGTCGAGCAATAAATTAAACAAAAAAAGGACTCTGAGGCTCACAATATCCTGCAAATACTTGGATTTTCCTCGTGACCAGATGTGGAAGAAGGGTATCCGTATTCCCATGGAGGTGCTGATGGTTCGTAACCACACACCGGTTGCGACTCTCGTGATGGAAAATAATTCTTCTGGCATGGTGCCGCTGTCTCCAAAGAAGGGCTGCCATGTGACGGCCAGTTATTCTCATACTTAGGATTGTATGAATTCTGCACATGATCACCACAAGAGTTGGAAGCTCCACCGTGGCATACATGAGCACAGCCACATGAATTGGCAGTGAAACTACTATGTCCGTTGCAACAATTACCATGCGATTTAGGATCACGATTATGATCATCACTATCCATGACAATCTTCTTTTGGGTATCGCTTTCAGAGATCAACTTATCTTTGTTCTTACCATTGAATGTCACCTTCACGGTCTTGGAATAGGTCACCTCCAAATGTTTCATCCCACTAACATTATCCGAAAATTCCTGCACTTGTGCTACCAAATTTTGGTCATGGAATTCTTGAACTACTGGCTGGGGCAGTGCTGTAATTTCTGTGCTCTGGTTTCTAATTCTTGGGATTTCCTCCAACAAGAGATATGATATTTTGTTATTTTTCTCAAGTGCCCTTATCACCTTTTGTGGGTCCACAGTGCCTGAAATGGTCACCTGCCCTGTATCTGCATCTATAGACGTTGAGTGGATCCCATGGATTTTTTGTAACAATTTCTTCAGCTTTCTCTCACATCCTAAGCATGGGCAGTAGTTAATCAGCTTGAGAACAAAAGTCTTTGGAGCAACCAGTGGGTAGTTCCCCATTCGGAACTGCACTTTTGAACCTTCTGTATATTAGACATGGTGGTATTAATTAGACATAGTGTAGTTTTTTGTAGTGCGCATATAGTACAGACAAAATAACGTAATTTTATCCACTTTGCATTCGAAACTACATTATTTTGACTTATCATCATTTTGACATAGTTTTGTGTGGAATTGTTACATCGTTTTGATCTTATGCATTTTAATACCAATTCGTTGTTGATAAGTCAAAATAATGTAGTTTCGAGAGCAAAATGAATAAAACTACGTCATTTTATTCGCACTACATATGCACTAAAAAGAATTACACCACAGTCTCTCCAAATCTGCAACACACGCAAAAACTAATCTTACTTGTTATGAAACTCAACATTAATTTAAACATTCTTGTGGAATTTAATGGGTTTTCCTTTGTCTTTCTTTAATGGCATATATGATATTCCATAAAAATTCTACGGCGACAAATTAAATGGTATTTGTTTGGATTTTTTTATTGTAAGGAACATACCGCGTAATTCATACACCTGTATTTGAAAATTAATAGTATAAAATATATCAAAGTTGGTCAATAATAATTTTTTTTGCTATTGCAAGCGACATAAAACCTAATTTATTGACAGAATGGAAAAATTATAGAATATGTGAAAGTCAGTCAATTTATATATTTTCTATTTATTTATTAGTCTAGAATATTCACCTAGAGCCAATTCAAGATGGAAAATAAATTGTTATAAAGCATAACCAATTCAACTCTTGTTGTTGTTCCAAAGGCAGTGGAGGAATGGGATACAGAGAAGTTGTAGTGTACAACGATGTAGTTTTATTCGTTTTGTTTTCAAAACTATATCGTTTTGATCTTATGCATTTTCATAATAATTCATGTGATAAGTTAAAATGATATAGTTTCTAACTAGACAAAAAAAAACAAAACTATTTATTTTATCCGTACTATACGCGCACTATAGACCTCCCAAATTCGGAGGAATGAGAATTGAAATTACATTTAAATTGCATTTGAACCTCTTATATATCTAGGGAACAACGGATAAGATTTTGGCTATTAAATTAAGGAAATCACTTTTTACTCCTTCCCAAAGACAAAAATCACATCCCCTGAATAAATACTCAATTCTTTTTGTGAAATTTAAAAAATGCCACTCCCCTTCTCTCTCGTTTTTCTTTTCCTCTAAATTACAAAAATGACACTCTCATCCTCCCTCCGAATTATAAAAATACCATTCTCTTCTATTTTACTCTTTTATATTGCATTTTTAAAAAAACGTATGATTAAAAATAAAAATAACATTGGTTAAATTCTTAAAAGTCAACATAACCAAGGCCATCACTATTATTATCTTCAAAATTGTATTCTTTAGCTTTATCAACTCAAAATTACAAAGCAATAAATTTTAAAGTGTTCAAAGAGGTGCAAAATAAAATAAAAACATCTTGTGCAATAACACTTATATTTTTTGCCCTTACATTAAAAAAAATTCAAAATACCACGGAACACTTAAATATTTAAAAAAATACTTAAATATTCGCCCTTACTCACTTGTCATTGAGGTCCCCTCCGGTTGTGGTCTAAACGCGCCGAGAAATTACTATTGCTCATATTGGCTAATATTTCGTGCAAATTTTGTTGAGACCTCATCACCCTATACCACACATCCCATTATAGTGGTGGCAAAATGCATCGGATGAGCCTAAAGGATAGACAACTCGTTATAAAGTACGTTTTAACTTGTGGTATGAAGTAATAGGTGGGAGAAATATTGATTAGAATTTGTATTGTTATTTTGTCCATAATTCACAATTGTATTAGTAGTTGAAGTACTGATTAAATTATGAAAATGTTAATTACAAAAAGAAAGTATGTAACATTTATTTAACTTTTTATTTTGTTAGATATAGTTTTGAAGTACTGATTATTTGAAGTAGAGCATAAAAAATTAACACGTCATGTAATACAATTACGAAAATTATAAATGAGATTTTTTCAATTATTTTAAATATAACACATGCATTAAATGGAGAACTGTTTTTTAATTTTTTTATTTAAATATAAAAATAGTGTGTTTTCGTGTATTAACGAAGCAGTTATATTTTTTCGCATCAAGAAACACTTATATGTTTCGTCTTTACGTTCAAACCAAAAAAAGGGGTGAAAAAAAATAAAAACAATTTAAGTACCATGGAACACTTAAATAATTTTAAAAAAATTTAAATATTCACTCTTAAATTTTTAAGTAGAACAGAACACTTAAAAAAATAAAAAAACTAATTTTTCTCAATAATCAAATTCATGGTTGATCTTTAAATATTATTTTTAGTCAATTGAAGTTTTAATATTTTTCAAAATAATGTTAATACCAAGTTCTCTCCTTTAAAATAAGGATTATCATTATCGTAAAAAATAATAAGAGAAATACTTTTTTGGTTTTTAGGCAACACACCCCCTCCCTATTTTTTCGAGGGGGTGAAAAGCAACTCTCTTAAATTAACTACACGACTTTATCTGAATCGGTTGAGCCCGAAATAAGGTTAATTACACTTTACCCCCTTCAACTATGATCTTTTTATATGTTATCCTATTTATCTTTTTTAAGCTACAATTTACCCCATTCAACTATAGAAAAATAACATAATACCCTATTGTTAGTTTTTTTGTTCAATATTTAACGGTAAAGGTCATGTGCTAAATACATGTGCCCTTGAAAATACTTATTATGACTGGAATACCCTTCATACACACGCGCGCAACATAATACATGATTTATAATGTATAGATTAATTAGTTGATATTAATTTATATTTTATTTAATTTGCATTGTAAATGAGTTTTAGGTATGACACGTCATAATAGCTTAACACTTTGTAATATGTTAATGTTATTTTATAATAAAATATGAATAAAAAATTACACAAAAATATATGTCCGCTTGGTTATATATCTTTCAAAAAAAACTACAATAAACATTCTTATTTTAGTTGTCTACAGAATGTATATAATTTAATTGCTTTGCATTCATAATATTTTGTATAAAATTTCAAAATTTTTTAAGAAAATAGGTAATATTTGTGGAAAAATTTATAAATTTTGTTTAAAAATTTATAAAACTTGAAGAAAATTATAAAATTAAGAAAAAAATATAATGACATACGAAAATGTTTTTTTTTACCTAGAAATAAAACATATTGAGAAGATTTAAAATAGGTGCATCTAGAAATAAATAGATCAAAATTTAGTTTAATGCTATGAATTTATGTCCAAATGCTATTAATTTAACACGTAAACAATGCAAATAAAATAAAATAATATTAATATTAACTAATTTAATCCATAAATTATCTATTATGTATAATATTGTGCGTGCATGTGCATGTCGGGTACTTCAGTCACAATAAATATTTTTAAGGGCACATGTGCATACCACATGACCTTTACCAATATCAGATGGAAAACTTAACGGCAAAGTATTATGTCATCTTTTTATAGTTGAAGGAAGTAAGTCGTAGCTATAAAAAGATAAAGATTGTAACGTGAAAAAGGGCCACAGTTGGAGGGAATAAAGTGTAATTAACAGAAAAATGATAATTAGCAGAAATTTAGAGCAGTGATTTTTATCATAGTTTAAGGATGAAGCAAAGTATTTTTAGGTAGGGATGAAAGGATTACCAAAAAAAAAATTGATCCGACTGAAAAAATAGATAAAAAAAACTATGGTCGGTCAGTCCAGATAAGGGTCAGTCGATCAATTGCGGTTTAAGATTTATGATTTTTTTAGTTTTTCAGTTCGATTTTGATTTTCCTTAGTTTTAGTTTGTGTAGTATGCCGGAATAATCATTAGTGGGCCCCCGGCCCATGATCAGCTGCACCATATTCGGGGGGTCCACGAAGCCCAAACTCGCCTGGGTTGGGCCGAACACCCTATCGGCCGGAGCCTACGCTCGGCCGTTCCGAACAGGTTTGGGTCTCGGCCCTGCCGAACAATGGGATTGCAATCCGCACCGATCCTCGGCCAGAATCCCCTTTGGCGGCTTCTTGGCCAGGTCATCTCAAAGACATGCGGTAATTCGTTTGCCAAAGCACGAACACAAGTTCTCCGCTTTCTAAGGGACGTGCGGGCAAGCTGTTCCAACCCGCTCGGGCGTGGGACACGTGGCAGATCATGCCCTTCCGATCCGCATGGGAGTGGGACACGTCCCAACGTTTCCAAACTCTTCGGACCACGTCCTACATGGTGGGCCGGACGTGCCGGAGACAGTTGGACTCCTACTCTATAAATACCCCGGCGGCACTCCAATCCAAGGTACATGCACACTCGCGCTTAGAACTTACTTTCAAGTTACTTTCGTTCTCTCTAGAAGGCTAACTTGATCGTCGGAGTGCCCACCGGAAATCCAACCCCCCGGTGTGCACTAATTTAGTGTTGAGTGTTTTGCAGATTGTTCAAGAAGATCCGATTCATCAACCCGAGAAGTCTAGAGTGGATTCCAGACTCCACAATTTGGCGACCACAGTGGGAGGTCCTTCTGACTTCTCATCCTCAAATCCTCACCTTAAAGCTTCACCAGAATCAACAATGGTAGTCACCGGAACAGAACCTTCAGTCCTACCAGCTATTCCACCCCCACCCCCTGCTGACTTGAGAGATAGAGCGTATGTCGAGCGCCTGGAGGCTCAACTGGCAGAACGAGACCAGCTGCTCCACCTGGTCAGGGATGAGATTGCGCAACTCAAAGTTGCCATCAAACCTAAACAGAATGGCGAAACATCGCAGGCACGGCGACGAAGGCGCCGCAGGACACGCTCTCCGGAGCGAAGAGAAAGGAATAAGCGTCCGGCCCTCGAACGGCTGGGAGCCGAAACCGAGGTCGACGCGATCAACGAAACGCGGGGCCAGGGCCGAACCCGAACCGCACCATCTGCAAATTGTTCGGACTCCGAACGAGGAGCTCGGAGGGTCTCGGTTCACAGAAGGTTGGGAGCTCAACCAGTTAGTAGCACCCAGTCGTACTCTCCTCCGACAACACCTTCGGACGACACCCCGACCCATGAGACTGAAATGGATCGGAGGTATGGCGGCCGAAGGGATCAATCCCCATCTAGACGTCAAAACTATCGAGGGCGTTCCCCTCGGTATCACGGTGGGCAGGACCTCAGACCACAACTGGTGGCTAGACGAGGGGGAAGAGCCGAACAGGAGGTTCGGCCAGCACGCTCACAGTGCGACATTATCCACGACCAACTCATCTCTTCTCCCTTCACCAGGGAGATAGAGGGGGTGCGTCCACCACGTGGCTTCAATCCCCCGAAATTCAGTAAGTATGACCCCAAGACAGATGCCTACCTGCACCTGGTGCACTTTCGGCAGATGATGTCTCTCTACAGCGCCGACGACGCCCTGATGTGCAAGCTGTTCCCTTCCAGCTTGGGGGAACTGGGGCTCCTCTGGTTCGACAAACTGCCGAAGGGTTCCATCCCATCTTTCAAGGACTTATCCCTCGCCTTCCTGGCTCGGTTCGTCACCAGCAGCAGGCAGAAGAAAGGAGTCGACTCCCTCCTTGCACTGCGGAAGTCGGCAAATGAGTCTCTCAGGCAGTACGCTGCTAGGTACTGGGAACTCTTCAATGAGATTCAAGGCTGCGACTCTGCCATTGCTGTGACTTCATTCAAGCTCGGGCTGGATCACCGAAGCAGGTTGTTCGAAGACCTCATGTTATCCAATCCTACCGACATGGATGACCTCATGTCCCGGATCGACAACCACTGCCGGTTGGAGGAGGCACGCAGCGAGCGGCGTCAGGCCGAACAAAACCATCCCCGCCAGGGGGATGGGAACAAGCATACACCACACGGCTCGCGCCGGAGTTTGAACGTGGTATCCTCTGGGAAGAATAAAGGACCTCGGGCGTTCGAGTTTGCTGCGGAGAAGACGGTCTTCAAGATCCCGACGTACGAGATCCTCAAGAAGATACAGAATGAGCCGTACTTTGAATGGCCGAGACGGCCAATGGGAGAACAGCGAAAGACGCCAGACTCTCCGTACCGTTGTTCGTACCACAGGGAGAAGGGTCATTTGACCACACGCTGCCGAGCGTGGAAGGATTTCCTGGAACGGTTGGTATCTCAAGGACTCCTCAAGGAATTCATCAACGAGGAGAAAACACAAGCCGGGCCACAGCCAGAACCGGAGAAAGAGAACAGTGGGGAAGTCCGGGTGATCGATGTCATCCACGGTATGGTGGATGCAGCAGCCGAGGAAACTCTTCTGGCCGAGATCAGGCGTGCGGCATGCGGCAAGCAGGTCATGTCCGTAAGCGCAGGAGCCAAACGTCCGCATCTCGACAGCCAATCTGGGGGCGGCCTATCATTCTCTGATCAAGATCTTCAACGCCTCCAGATGCCACATAATGACGCGTTAGTCGTCTCTCTCACCCTCGGTAATTCGCTGGTCCGCCGCATATTGGTCGACCAGGGAAGTTCGGCCGAGGTCATGTATTACCCCCTGTTCAAAGCGTTGCACTTACAGGAGGCGGACCTCACACCCACCGAGGTGCCGTTGGTAGGGTTCAACTCGGCTCCTGTTTGGCCCCTTGGTAAGATCACACTCCCTATCCGTACGGGCACAAGGACCGTAGAGGTAGAGTTCGTGGTCGTCGATGTGCCGAGCCCTTACAACGCCATTGTCGGCCGGGTCTGGTTACACAAGCTCGGGGCCGTAGCCTCGACTTATCATCAAGTCCTTCGCTTCAACGGAACATGGGGACCTGAAGAAGTGTTGGGTGACCAATTAGCCGCCAAAAAATGCTATGTGGCGGCGATCAAGAGCAAGGTCTGCCCCGAACAGGTCCAGTGGGTGGAGGCGCCGGACGCTCCCCTTCTGGACGACGTCGGCACACCAGCTGCCGAAAAAGCAGTTGAAGAACTGATCACGGTACCGGCCGACGACATCAATACCGACAGAACTTTTCTGTTGGGATCAACCCTATCACCAGCCGAACGGGAAGCCATGACCTGCTTCCTGAAGAAGAACATTGAAGTGTTCGCGTGGACACCATATGAGATGCCGGGCATCGATCCAGACTTTATTTGTCACCACCTCAAAGTGGACAAATCTCGCCGACCCGTCATTCAAAAACCGCGACGGTCGGCCACAATCCATACCGACGCGGTCATCGAGGAGGTCGACCGACTGCTGGAAGCTGGGGCAATCAAGG
This sequence comes from Arctostaphylos glauca, assembly GCA_019985065.2. NCBI lineage: Eukaryota > Viridiplantae > Streptophyta > Magnoliopsida > Ericales > Ericaceae > Arctostaphylos > Arctostaphylos glauca. The sequence continues at coordinate 15,020,327 of JAHSPW020000002.1, read as the reverse complement.
AAGTACAGTACCCCACCTGGTTGGCAAATACCGTCGTTGTGAAAAAGAAAAATGGTAAGTGGCGCGTCTGCGTCGACTATACAAATTTGAACGATGCTTGCCCGAAGGATTGCTTCCCTGTACCGAGGATCGACCGCCTCGTCGACGCTACATCTGGGCACGCTCGGTTCAGTTTCATGCATGCCTACCGGGGATACCATCAGATTGCTATGCACGGTCCGGATATGGAAAAGACTGCCTTCATCAGTCCCCGTGGATTATACTGTTATAGGGTCATGCCCTTCGGTCTCAAAAACGCGGGGGCCACATACCAACGGATGGTCACGAAAATGTTTGCCAAACAGATCGGAGATACGATGGAGGCCTATATCGACGACATGGTAGTGAAGAGCAAATTTGAGACCGAGTACCTCAAGCACCTGCAGGAGGTGTTCGACATTCTGAAAAAGCACAAGCTCCGTCTCAACGTCGACAAATGTGCCTTCGGCGTCGGTTCCGGGAAATTTCTTGGGTACCTTGTCACCAGAAGAGGCATCGAGGCTGATCCGAACCAAATCACTGCCGTCAACAACTTGTCGGCACCGTACAGTATCAAAGGGGTTCAGAAGTTAACAGGGATGGCGGCCGCATTGAACAGGTTCATTAGCCGATCTTCGGACAAGTGTCGTCCATTTTTCGCACTCCTGAAAAAGTGCAGCCGAAGGAGCTTTGAATGGACCCCAGAATGTGATCAGGCGCTCCTGGATTTGAAGGCTTACTTGTCTTCGGCGCCACTACTCTCAACGCCGAAAGACAAGGAACCACTGTTCATCTATCTGGCCGTGTCTCACCACGCGGTCAGTTCTGTTCTTGTTCGGCAGGATGACCGAGCTCATCTACCTATCTACTATACCAGCAAAACACTGGTCAGTGCCGAGACCAGATATCTGCCCTTGGAGAAACTAGCACTAGCACTGGTCTCCGCTTCCAGAAAGCTTGCGCCGTATTTCCAAGCGCACCCCATCACGGTTTTGACTTCACAACCTCTAAAAAGCCTGTTCCGTAAGGCTGATCTGTCTAACCGAATCTCGAAGTGGGCCGTGGAATTGGCCAACTTTGACATACAATACCAGCCGAGGACGGCAATCAAGGGGCAGGTTCTGGCGGATTTCATTGCCGAGTTCACGCCAGATTCAGAGCCAACACTGCCGAACAAAGAGTCGGCAGGATCAGTTCAATGGCAACTATTCCATGGCAATTCTTGGAGGATGTTTGTGGATGGCGCATCCAATAATCATGGTTCCGGAGCCGGGGTCGTTTTGATTTCACCAGAGGGAATTGTCCATGAATTGGCAATCCGGCTTGACTTCCTCGCCTCGAACAATGAGGCCGAATACGAGGCCGTACTGGCCGGTCTTCATTTCGCAGCAGACCTCGGTTCGGAGCACATTAAAGCTTACAGCGATTCTCAGTTGGTAGTTCACCAACTCTCCGGCGAGTATGAAGCTCGCGACGACCGAATGTCCCGCTACCTTACCGCCTTACAACACGCCAGCAAACAGTTCCGCACTTTTTATTTGGAGCAGATTTCTAGAGAACACAACGCCCATGCCGACGCTTTAGCCGGTCTCGCGTCGGCCACGGACGCTGGGGGGTAGAGAACCGTATCTATCGATATCCTCCCACAGCCGAGCATCGAAAAATCTGCGTCCGAGCCAGTGTATTGCATCTCACAGGAACCCAGTTGGATGGATCCCATCGTAGCGTACCTTCAGGACGAGACGTTACCCGAAGACCGAAGGGAAGCACACAAAATCACTCACAAAGCCGCCCAGTTCTGGCTAGGACCAGGTAACAAACTCTACCGGAGAGCCTTCTCGGCACCTTATATGCTTTGTGTGCACCCCAAACAGACTGGGGCTATTCTTCAGGAATTACATTCAGGCAGCTGCGGATATCACTCGGGAGGACGATCGCTCGTGCATCGTGCTCTGACTCAAGGCTACTGGTGGCCTAACATGAAAAAAGAGGCCGATGAGATGGTAAAAAGCTGCGACCAATGTCAGAGGTTCTCTCCGCTCATGCATCAGCCGGCCGAAGAACTCAATCCGCTTTCCAGTCCATGGCCGTTCGCACAATGGGGGCTGGATATAGTCGGAAAATTCCCTGTGGCCCCAGGAGGCTTTAAATTCTTGATCACCGCTACAGACTACTTCACCAAATGGATCGAGGCCGAACCATTGGTCAAAATTGAAGACAGAGATGTGAAGAGGTTCGTATGGCGGAATATCATATCAAGGTTTGGTATCTCCTACGCTTTCATATCAGACAACGGCACGCAGTTCGTTGGGGACCTGTTTACCAACTTCTGCGCCGAGCACAGGATCCGCTTCTTCAATTCCACACCGTCATACCCACAGTGTAACGGACAGGCCGAAGCTTCTAACAAAAAAATCCTCTTGAACGGAATCAAAAAACGACTAATGGCAGCAAAGGGTAAGTGGGCCGAAGAGCTTTATAGCGTTCTATGGGCATACCGGACCACACCTCGCCGCTCTACTGGTCGAACACCGTTCTCCTTGGCCTTTGGCACAGAAGCTGTTATACCTTTGGAAGCTGGCCTCCCGACGATGCGGACAGAAGAATTCCATCCGGACACCAATGACAAAGCTTTGTCGACGGCCTTAGACCTAGCCGAAGGACAGAGGGAAGTTGCTCGGATCCGAATTGCCGCTTATCAGCAAACGATATCTCAGGGCTATAACGCCAGAGTTCGGCCCAAATCTTTTAAGCCAGATGATCTTGTTCTAAGAAAGGTCGTCGGCGCGAAACGTACAAATAAGCTCGGTCCTAATTGGGAAGGTCCCTACCGAGTGATCAAGATCGTTGGGGTCGGCTCCTACAAGCTAGAAGACATGAATGGGACACCTGTTCCCCGACCTTGGAATGCTCGCAACTTAAGGAAGTACTTCCATTAAGTTCTGTTAGTTCTGTTTGTATTGTTATGAGAAGTGCGTGGTCTACGGCCTCACTCTCTTCAGTTTAATTTTGAGTTAGCACGGCATTATTGGTCCTCAGCAGACATGAGCGTCTTGTTCTCATGGTCTTTAATTTTGAATCAATATATGAGGCGGATTTGAAATCATGAACGGTTCGGTTTATATCATACTTAGTGAAATTTTTTAAAAAAATTTCTCAGAATGTACGGCAAAGTGCCTCTGTGTTATCCGTTACTGAACGGTTCGGTTTATATCATACTTAGTGAAATTTTTTAAAATTTCTCAGAATGTACGGCAAAGTGCCTCTGTGTTATCCGTTACTGAACGGTTCGGTTTATATCATACTTAGTGAAATTTCTTTAAAATTTCTCCGAATGTACGGCAAAGTGCCTCTGTGTTATCCGTTACTGAACGGTTCGGTTTATTCTTTACTTAGTGAAATTTATGAAATTTCTCCAAATGTTCGGCGACGTGCCCCTATGTTATCCGTTACTGAACGGTTCGGTTTTGTTCGATACTTGTGAAATTTTTGAAATTTCTCCTAATATTCGGCATTGTGCCACTGTTATCCGGTTCGGCCTTAGCTATGCGATTATATAAAAGGAAATAAACCGAAGTGCTCCGGTGATCATTAAAAACAAAAAAAAAATGGGTACGGCTCGGCAAATAATGAAGTTCATTTTCATTCAGAAATTGAGTTCACTACATAAAAGCTAAATGCTACTAAAACGAGATAAAGATAAGGTTGGCACGCAGGCCCTACTACAAGTTCCTACTTAAGAAGGCTGGCCACCATCTTCGGCGCCGGACGAATTGGGTACTCCCTCCGTATCCGGAAGGGGGGTTTCTTCGGCCGGGGACAGCACTGCGGCAGCAGGATCATTCGCCGGCTCGGCAGCACCAGACGACTCTCCATACGAAGGGACATCCCTGTACAGAGAAGATCCCTCCGGTACTTCGGCAGCCTGGAGTGCTCGGAGGTAACCGCTGCGGAAAGCATCCTGCAACAGCCCAGCTAGTTGGGCGTTGATGCCTTCCATCTGCTTCAGGAACTTCCCCTGAGCTTCAGCATAGCCATCATTGTAGCCCTTCGAGTCGGCCTCGTCTACCCTCTTCGCCATCTCTGCCCTTGTGGCTCCGAGTTCTGCGGCGAGAGCCTTCTCCTTCTCCTCGGCCGCCGACAGGGCCATCCGGATGGCATTTCGCTCATCCACCATTTGGTTTTTAGCCGTTATCTCCTGCTGGTGCAGGGTCCTCAGGCCTTGGATCTGGGCGGCTTTCCGCATTAGCCCGTCAGACACCGGAACCAAGTGCTGAGTTGCCTGCATGAAGTAACGGAAGAATGAGTACGGATTATAGAAATACTTGGGAAATAAACTTGGAAAAAACAGATGGAGAAGAAGACTACCTTCACCATGAGCCGAGCCATCTCTAAGAAGGACACTTCCAGGTTCTTCGGCAAAGCCTCAGCATCCTTTGGGAGCGTCATCCCTTTGGCCAGCGTCAACGCCATGAGAGGGTCGGCGTTGAGAGTGTCTTCGGTGTTCAACGGCTTGCCGTCAAACATGAGTTTCGGGATAAATGCTGAGGGCACAGACGAGCCCGTCGCCTCGGTAGCAGCCGGGGGTCGGCTCGTTTTCGGCGGAGCCGCCGTATCGACCTGTTGGTGTGCGACCCCCTTCCGCCGGGAGTCCTCCTTCGACTCCCTCGGTTTTTTAGCCGCAGCAGCACCTTCTTCTGGGCCCTTCCTCTTCTTTTGAGGATCGGCTGGGCGGGAAGTCTGCGGCGCGGATCCGCCCACCGCGAGCTTCAGGGTGACCTCTTCTGGTGCCTTCCTCGGCATATTGTCACACTCTGCGAGGAAGTCCGTAAGCTCCTGATCAGTAAAGTCTACCGAAGAGTGGAGACTGTAACCGGACGAAGTCGTGGAGGAGCAGGTACCTGAAGAAATGGGAATAACTTCGTCCGGAGTCGGCTCGTCCCGTGGCTCTCTGATCACCCCGAGAGGAACACTGTTGTCGGCCCGGTTTTCTTCTGGAGCCTCGAAATTCTCACTGCTACTGGACTCTCCTCGGCACTTCAGCTTCGACCGATAGACTTCGACGTAGCCAAGCAGAACCGAACAGTCCCTACTCCTCCTCCGAATGGTGAATGCCCGGCTGATTCTGTCCCAGTTCGCCCTGCTCCTTAGGCCGTCGACGACTCCTTTCCCTGCAAAGAAAAAACAAGCAAGTTAAAAAAAAAAAAAAAAAAGGTATTTGACTGTACGGAACTTACCGGCGAACCCAGGGACGCGCGGAATGGGGTGATAACGAAACTCGCCTAATGCGAATTCAAACTCTCCTCGAACCACGACGAAGTCGTTGGCATATTTATCGGAGTCCGGAAGGCCTCTGATCAGCCTCCTCTGTCCGGTTCGGCAGCTGAGGTACTTCCTCCTCGCTACCTTGTTCTGGCTTACTAAGTAGAGGCCGAACAGGTCTTCCACCTCGAACTCGAGGTGGTATCTCTCCTTAAGTTCGATGACCCCTACCACTATGCGGTAGAAGTTGATGGTCACCTGGGAGGGGGTTAGTTGGAGGACATTCAGTACCTGCCGAAGGAAGGGGTGGAGCGGGAAGCGCACGCCACCCTCGATAATAGCCATCAAGGGCAGCACGATCTGGAAATTGTTTGTTGCGACGCTCTCCCCCGGCCGAACGAGCTCTACTGACACGTTATCCGGTATGCCGTAGGTTGCACGGAAGTCTGCGAGGCTCTCCGGGTCCTCGAAAAATCGAGAATACCGGTTTTTCCCCGAGTGAGAGGCCGAAGTCTTCGGCATCACCTCGGATTCTGGAAGCCCCGACGAACCGCTGGGTCCAGCTTGTTCGGCGCTGGAGGACGACCACGATGTTGATTCTACTTCCGGCCCGGACATCCTATAAACACGTTCACGGGCGTTAAAAGAAAAACAAAGATCTAAGAGGGTCGGGGCTTCACAGCCCCTCAGGATGTCTCCGGCCGGAACGCCCATCTTTCGGCCAAGACGCTCATCGCTTGGCCGAAACCAGGGAGGCGGTGTTAACTACAGTCAATCTAAACCTATCGAAAAACGGAAACTACAGCATAAGAGAGTTCACCGGAGACTTACTCTCGATCCGTTGATGAAGTTTGGGGAATCTTCGAACTCTGGATGATTGCGCAAAGCTGGAAGAGAAATGCGAGAAAGAGAGGATGCCTCAAAGCTCTGGAATCAGAAGATTTTTTAAGTTCTCCCAAGCCCTCTATTTATAAGAGGGCTAGTAGGCGGGAAACGGCAGGCGTGAGAAACGAGGCGCTCCCGCACAAGGATCGAAGCCACGTGTTGCAAACTCATTGCCCGACGCTTCGCGTCCGCCGATTCTGCAGAGTCCTTTCGGCTCTGCCGTCAGATGAGGCCACGTGTCGCCATCTCGTCGCCCGACGCCTCGCGTCCGCCGTTCAGCAGTGTCCTTTCGGCTTTGCCATAAAGGAAGCCACGTGTGAAGATCTCACCGCTTGACGGTTCGCGTGCGCCGTTCTGCAGTATCGCTTCGGCTCTGCCGTCGGATCTAACGCCACGTGTCGCAATCTCAGCTCCTGACAACTCACGTGCGGCTCAAACCCTTTTTCCAAGCACTATGCAGCGTTCTCTCAAAATCTGATGATTCCTAACAAAGCCAACCCCGTAGGACTGTTCGGTCCCGAACAGAATGCCCCAGGGCATCAATAACTAACACAAGTTCTCCACGGCCGTCAAGGAAAATCTGCCTTCGTGCCGGGGCTCGGCCACATGGTCAATTCCCCCGTACCGAGCTGCGTACGACCGAATTGAGGGGCTATTGTAGTAGGCCGGAATAATCATTAGTGGGCCCCCGGCCCATGATCAGCTGCACCATATTCGGGGGGTCCACGAAGCCCAAACTCGCCTGGGTTGGGCCGAACACCCTATCGGCCGGAGCCTACGCTCGGCCGTTCCGAACAGGTTTGGGTCTCGGCCCTGCCGAACAATGGGATTGCAATCCGCACCGATCCTCGGCTAGAATCCCCTTTGGCGGCTTCTTGGCCAGGTCATCTCAAAGACATGCGGTAATTCGTTTGCCAAAGCACGAACACACGTTCTCCGCTTTCTAAAGGACGTGCGGGCAAGCTGTTCCAACCCGCTCGGGCGTGGGACACGTGGCAGATCATGCCCTTCCGATCCGCATGGGAGTGGGACACGTCCCAACGTTTCCAAACTCTTCGGACCACGTCCTACATGGTGGGCCGGACGTGCCGGAGATAGTTGGACTCCTACTCTATAAATACCCCGGCGGCACTCCAATCCAAGGTACATGCACACTCGCGCTTAGAACTTACTTTCAAGTTACTTTCGTTCTCTCTAGAAGGCTAACTTGATCGTCGGAGTGCCCACCGGAAATCCAACCCCCCGGTGTGCACTAATTTAGTGTTGAGTGTTTTGCAGATTGTTCAAGAAGATCCGATTCATCAACCCGAGAAGTCTAGAGTGGATTCCAGACTCCACAGTTTGCACCGACCGAATCAAACTGATTACAACTTTATTTTTCGATTTTGCTTATGAATGTTTATTGCAATTTTTTTTATAAATAAGTTTGACCCAAATACAAGATTTTTGGGCTCTATATTGCTAACGGTCCAAAATATAATTTACATGGTTCAAAACTATGTTTAGCTCATTCAACTCAAAAAAATTGAATTCTCCAACCGAGCCAATTCTATCAGAACCGATATACGAAATTTTTACTCCAAATCAGTCGAGTTTAGTCTTCAATGCCTATCAACCAAATCCGAACCAATTTTAGGAGTCCATGAGTTTTGAAATTCTGAAATGTACTTTGCTCATTATTATATCTAGCAATCTCTCTATTACCTGAAAAAGGTTGATGGCACAGGTGTAGAATTTATTTTGCATCGATATTGAAGGTTTAACCTAACAATTGAACACAACAAAATTCACTGGTTTGTTAACTACCAACAAAGCCAATGAGATGATATGGGCAAGAGGTAAGGGTTTCCGGAGATAATAACACATGAGATGTTTCGACTTACAAGAACATTGTTGGATAATCAAAGTAAAATTTTTCTAATTTTATAACAACTAAGTAATGTGTGAGAGATATGGATTGTGGTTCGTCTCCGACCTAGAGTTGAGGTGGCCAAATGATTTAGAATGATTATTTAAGTGGAGGCTAATTTTGATTTGGAAAATCCTACCATTCTTGTGCTCATTTGTTCATTAGGCTTATGCTTATACTTAAAAAGTAATGTTAAGAGAGATTTTCGATGACGTTTTCTTTAGAAAAAGCATAAATGGGAAATTTTATTACAATTCTTGTAACACCAAAATATAAGACGTTAAATTTTGCTATTATGAATTAGTCAAATATATTCTACGATTTGCAAAATATTATGATTCAAAAAATGTATTGAAATTACAAAAATTTGTTGTTGAAAAAGAAAAATAAATAAATGAAAACGCCAGAAAAAAATAACTATCATGAGGACCGTGTAAATAGAGACAATTAAGTTATCTCCCAAGCTACTTCATTCCTGATTAAATTTTAACGATCCGAACCGTTCAATGTGTTTATCGTTAAAATTTAATCAGGAATGAAGAGTTTGAATGTTGGTTTAATATTGGTCTAAAAAAATATTGGTCTATGAAGCCATTCCCTTGTTGAATAACCCTATGTTACAGAATATTAACTTACGAGTATTCATTCGGCCTAACTAGATTATTGAGTTATATTGGTAGAAGTATAACTTAATTCACTTGAATTCATTTGAACTAAATTATTTGTGGTGTTTTTTGATTGTATTAATAAATATATTTATTTGAATCCGGATGCGTAAAGACTAAATTGACTTTTTACAAAAACATTATCGAATTAAAATAAGGTATTTGTCAATCAAAATATAAGGCATTTACGTATTTGCATCTTGCCCTCTTGTTTGCCCCAAAATGGGGGGAAAAAAAAAAAATCAAAACTACTATCAACAGTAAAAATCAATTTAGCCCACATGTTTAATTGGAAGTGGGTCTTAACCTATGAATAATCCTAATAAACTAGTTAGCCCAAATAGGGCCCATATATTATAAGTTTCCAGGAGGGAGGACTCCATCGTAAATAAGACTTGGGAGTACAATTATACGAGTCAAGTGGGTCGCTGAGTTGCTGCTGCCGCTACAACTCGACTGGGGGAGGGAAATGAACCAGAAATTCGGAGGAGGGAGGCCGCCGACGGGTACTCCGTCTATGGCGTGGTCGTGCTTCGTCGTCATTGTTTCGCTCCTTGCTGGCGCTTCCGTTGTCCATAACATCTTTAAGCCTGATTTGGTATCTCTCTCTCTAATCACTCTTTGCCTATGAACTGTTTGATAAAATGTCTCTCAAGTGTAGTCGTGTTAATGAATTTTCTAATTTTGTGAAGACATTGCCGCCAGTCGACGGTGTGCATGGTGATAAGGGCGAAGTACCTGAGAATGGATGATTTTGGTATGTACCAACCCCTTCAGATTGCTGAAATCTTTTGTGAAAGTTTAATGCTTTGGACTTCAAATAGCTGAAAATGCTTTTCAAGTAAATTTGTTGAGGTGCATTTTGACGACCATTGTAGTACTGGTATTGTTAACTGTCTTTATTTGTATCTCGAATATGGCTGTTATCTGTTTGATTGATTGCTTTTGATTGAGCAGCTTTCAGCTGGTATGGATCATAGTTTTACTTTCTTTAGTCTTCAGCCGCAGGACTTGTCGGCATAAACAATTTAGCATCCTGAAAATCCTTTGGGCAGTTCTCAAATGATAGTCTTACACCTTTTCTTGTCTTTGAGTTAAGAATACTTGAAGTTGAACCTCTTTTTTCTTCATCTGCGTATGAGGTGCCCCTAGGGGACAATAATTCCCATTTGCAAACAGGTCTTGCAGAAGAAAATCATGCAATAGATACTGTAGATTTATGGGCTTATGTCAAATTGAGTTTGAGCGGTTCCTTACGGGTAATCATCTACCAACATATTTTTAACAGTTCTACTTTGCTTACAGTAAACTCGTACAAAAAGTGTGATTCCAACACACTGAAAAATAAGACCAAGCTTGTGAAAGAGTGTGTGATAGTGGTTGACCTCCTGCCAAAGATGACTTTGGGAAATTTTTTGATAAAGAGCGAGATCCCTGAACCAGAACAAATAAAGAAAATATTTGAATAGTCAAATTTAATCGAGAAATAAAAACTGAATGCTGTGTGTCACATACAAAGCCATTCGTGATGCATTGCAAGATCATTTGTGAAGAATATCTGAACGCTGCAAGTAAGCGACTTTGTTCTAGAATAAGTCCAAGTGAACCTCCTAGATCGAACTGCTTGTAGAACGTGTGCTTTTTTCCCCCCATTTCTCTCCTAGGGACCACCACAAAATGAATGTTATAATCAGCAGGTAATGATGTATCAACATAACTTGAGGTTAGCCAAGTCGAGCTGCGATGAGGCGTCATAATACCGTAGGTCATGAGGTTGAGTATCACTAAACGCTTCGATTTCTTTGAGGAGCTACTAAGCTTTGGTAGTTACACCAGTAAATGCCAGAATAGAGGACTGCCTATCCTCCTTGCTCTAGTCAGAATTAAAGCACGAAATACCCTCATTCCCCAAAATAGAAAAGAATGTTGTTACCTGAGCTAACATCAGAATCCTTCACAAGTTATCGTCCTACATAGTGATACCGTTAACATAGCTCATTTAGCACATTTTGTAATGTGCTAGAAACAGGAATGAGTTAGTCTGCAGTGTTGCATCCAAGCAACATCCCCGACCTTGGAACTCAAAAGTGCAGTCCAAAACAAACACAGACACCTGAATGTACCACAACCTAATATCCTGTGTCCCTGCATATACACAAACATGAACTTTTGCTACTCTTCATATACACAAACATGAACTACATACTAACCTACCTAAAAGGAGCTTTAGCTACAGACAGAGAAACGCGGTCCAAAGCACACGACGCCTGAATGTACCACAACCTACAAACATGAACTATGTACTAACCTACCTAAAAGAAAGCTGTAGCTGGAGACAGAGAAACGGGGGAGGGGGAGCCAGGGAGGGATAAAAGGTCACACCCAAGTGCCTTCGAAAAGGGGTTTTGTAGAAGCAGTCTCTCCAAAAGTCTTCACCAAATCCGAACAAGATTCATCTAGTTCACTGCATTCAGTCTTCAGATCCAATCCCAGCTCCCCTTCTATGTCATCCGAAGCTGATATTAGCAAGAACTCGCATCCTTCGTAATTCAGAAAGTCTGGTGGGTCAGCCGGACTATAGCGTAAATGCCCAACTCTCTTGTGGTTCAACCTAACAACTAGTGGCGTGCTGATCTGGGTTCTTTATTTGAATCACAAATGAGGCTTCATGTTCGATGTGGAGCGACTCTTGAGGCTCATTCCTCTCGTGCTGTGGGGGGAGTTCAAGCTTATAAATCAGATGGGTGTGTGTTTTCTTGCCGGTATTGTGCCTTAAGATTCTGTATATTCCTTCTCCTAATGCTCTGGCAGGAGGCTTGTGCCGATGTCCTCTTGTTGAAGTATCATACTCCTCTGTATTTTTTCAGTAAGGAGATGATATCAACGTCAAGAATACAATGTACAACAGGTTTATCGAGAAAGTTACAAGAACATAAGCATGGAGTGTATTCAAAGTTATTATTATACTACAAGTCAGCTTTTTGATTTATCTAGAAAACTCCAAAAAAAATCTTGGAATATTATAGCATTTAGCAAATTTTTTCCAGCTTCTTTTTTTTTAATAACTTTTTCCATTCTCCTTGAACAGAAGATGAATAAAAAGAAGCCCGCAGCTGGACTTACTTTCGCTCATACTATAGCACCTTCATTTTAATTCTTTTCCAGGTTATAAAAAGGGAAAGAAATCCTTAAATATTAACAAAATATTCCGAATAAGAATCTACTTTTAGACATCCCAAAGCATGGCCTGAATCTTGTCCCCATATCTCATGTTTTGTATATTTATTCTACGTAAAGCTTTCATATTTTTAATACAGCATTAAGAGAGTTGTTGCGTACCACAAGTATGAAACATGTAACAGATTTGAAGGGGAAAAGGAAAAATCAACTAGAAGATGAATAATCGGTCCAAACCTCCTTTAAGAGCATTCTTTACATCTTCAATCCTTGTGGTGACCATCTCTACAAAACCCCAGCAAGGTCTGCCTTTCTTGGTTGGATCAGGAAGAGCCTTTCGTCCGATAACAAAGAAGCGAAACAACGGCTCCTTCTGAATGTTTACTTCCTAGGAATGTAAGTTTAAAAATTAAAAGCGGCAGATAGCTAAAGAGAACAACAAAATGCTTATCCTATTGATATAGGCAAAGGAATAACTTAAATATACAAATTAGGAACGTTTTCTTGTAATGCATGTAATCTAAACCAACTGATTAGTACATTGGACATTTTCTTGTAATGTTCAGTTTAATAAAGGTAATCTAAATCAACTGATTAGTCCATTTTGCCTGGTGTTTGTGGCTGGCTGATTGTAATGAATTTTGTTTTGTTTTTTCGGGCTGGTTGCGTACACAAGTGGTGAGTTGGGCGTTAAGCTTATCTTTTGTTGCCCGTCGCTCAATACATCTGAATAATCTCTCAGCGATTTGGAGAAAACAAGTAAAGCTATTTCGGCTAACTAAAGAAAAAGAATAATGCTATTGTGACAACATCTGGTAATCACGTTAGGTACCATGTGATGTGTGATGATCACATTAATAGAGTACGTAATGTGAGATCTATTCCACCAATACAGTGATGACAAATCACATAATCCCCAAATTATGTTCACTGAATGCGATCGCCATAGCATTATTAATAGTTTTTTTTTAAAAAAAATATTAAGTTGAGTAGATTGGAGAATTTTGATCGAAATAATATATCCAAATGATGTGGCCAATGATAAGATTGAACATTATTATGGTTTGAAATGAGAGAAGTACATACAGTAAAAGAACTATGTACGTCTAGAAGACAGAATTAGAAAATCAAAATAAATTAATTAATTAGGGAGAGTATATATTAGTTGGATCATGACCTTGGTACCACTTCCACCTTCGTGTTTGGATCCATTTCCATCCTTTTTGGAGGCCTTTTGAGCTTCCTTGCCGGAGTGAGGGTCTTGCTTTTCTTCAACAGGTCTCTCGCCAGACTCTGGCCTCATAACAATATATAACCGTTGGATGTCCTCTGGGCCATGAACTTCTTCCTTGTCCACTTTAGGCCTGTAAAAGAAGAATATTTCCCCTCTTTCCTACACACACACCCCCCATCAAACCCCATAAATATAGTGTAAAACTCCCACGAATGGACAGATAATAATTAATGTTACACACTTAAGTAATGTGGGGAGGGGGATAATATCACAGACCAGGATATCGGTTTGGGGTTGGCTTCTGGTCTTAAATTCTTGGCCTTGTCCCATTTCGGAATTGGGATGGTGCCCCCTCCCTTATGTATCTCACTGTAAAAAAAAAAAAAAAAAAAAGGGGTATGATTTAGAAAGTCTTCAATATGCCTTCTTTGAGTGTTGTAGAGAGAGAGTATGATTTGAATCACCTTATTTTTCCTCTTCGCTTGGCCTTGCTTTGCTGCTCTCTTCTTCTGCTTCTGCACTTACCGTCTTCTCGTCGGTGAAAGTAAAAGCAACAAAAAATGGCGGTGATACACGCTAGAAGCAACAGTGATGCTGGTACGAAGACTATGGGAATGACACGTGTACAACGTATAGTGTCTAGTCCGAAACGTGTCTAGTGTCTTGGGGTACATAAAAAAGTTCAAATTCTGAGGTTATTGGGCCTAGGCCTGGTCCAGTACAATTCTAGATACAGTTCGTCGCGGTTTTCTGTCCTGGGCTTTTCGGCCCGGAAGTAAATATTTCTTATTTCTCTTTTTTTTTTTTAATTTGAAATTGGAAATAAATACTCTCATCTTGCATCTCCACGACCCGGATAGAACGATTTGGTAAAATCCCTCCCTCCCTGGCCTGGTCCGGTACACATCTCGCTTGAAGTGCTTCGATTCAACTTCGATCCAGTAAAATCCATCCCTCTCTCCCTCTCTCTCTCTCTCTCTCTCTCTCTCTCTCTCTCTCTCAGACACACACACACACACACAAGCAAAGCGCTATTGATTTTGGAAGTAATTTGGGTTTTCTGCAGAATTAGGGCAACCTTAGAATATTTTGCTGCTAATCAACATACACTTCCTTCAAATCAATCACTGCTGTGTTCGCGCACTCCGAAGTTCCTGATTTCCGTTTCGAATTTCAATGGGAAAGAATGAATTCCTGACTCCGAAAGCAATCGCCAACCGAATCAAGGCGAAAGGTCTCCAGAAGCTCCGGTGGTACTGCCAGATGTGCCAGAAACAATGCAGGGACGAGAACGGTTTCAAGTGCCACTGCATGAGCGAGAGCCACCAGCGCCAGATGGAGGTCTTCGGCCAAAACCCTAACCGGATCGTTGACGGCTACACCGAGGAGTTCGAGACCACCTTCCTCGACCACATGAAGCGCAGCCACCGATTCAGCCGCATCGCCGCCACCGTCGTGTACAATGAGTACATAGCTGATCGCCATCACGTCCACATGAATTCAACGCAGTGGGCGACTTTGACCGATTTTGTTAAGTATTTGGGGCGTGAGGGTAAGTGTAAGGTAGAGGAGACCCCGAAAGGGTGGTTTATTACGTATATTGATAGGGATTCTGAGACCCTTTTTAAGGAAAAGATGAAGAATAAGCGAGTCAGGGCGGATTTAGTTGATGAGGAGAAGCAAGAAAGAGAAATAAAGAAGCAAATTGAAAGGGCAGAACAGTTGATGCCGAATGGGGTGTCGCAGCCTTCGGAGGCTGAGCTCAAGCCGTTGGAAAAATCAGAGAATGGTGAGAAAATTGTGATTAGCTTGGGTTCGTCATCTAAACCTATTATCAAAGAGAAAATTGGGAGTTCTAAGTTGGTATTTGAAGAACCAGAGATTGAGAAAGTTAAAGAGAATGGCAAGTCAGTGAAAAATGGGGGTGGGAGTAGGTCAGCGTTGGATGATTTGATGAAAGAGCAAGAGAAAGCGAAGGAGCGGATTAATAGGAAGGACTATTGGTTGTGTGAGGGAATCGTTGTGAAGGTCATGAGCAAGAAGTTGGCGGAGAAGGGTTATTATAAGCAAAAGGGCATAGTGCGGAAGGTGATCGACAAGTATGTTGGGGAGATTGAGATGCTTGAGAGTAAGCATGTGCTTAGGGTTGATCAGGAAGAGCTTGAAACAGTGATTCCTCAAATTGGGGGGATTATTAAGATAGTTAATGGGGCCTACCGTGGATCAAATGCACGTTTGCTGGCAGTGAATACCGATAAGTTTTGTGCCAAGGTCCAGATTGAGAAAGGAATATACGATGGGAGGGTGCTTCAGGCTGTTGAATACGAAGATATTTGCAAAGTTGGTCAGTGAATTTATGTTCTTCTCTGTGTTAAAGTTGGACTGAGCCCAAAGCTAATTTGAAAGGTACTTTTGTTATGTGCAAACATGTGAATCTGCTGTTGCATCTCTCAACAAAGTTAGCAAGGCTATAGTGTTTGCCTCCTCATGTATGACTTGGTGATTCTGAAATTGGGAGAATTTGAGATCACACTTCTTATTTTCCCCATTTTATGTTCAATTATATGCCTCATTATCTACATGTCGTAATGTGACCCAGGAGTATGTTTTTTCATACTAAAAATTTGATAATTCTTTCTCCTTCCTGTGATAATGTTATTTGCATATTTATTTACAAGATTGGCTGTCCATTTTCTTCTCAACAATTGTTATTATATGATGTCCTTGTTCGATATTACAAATGATGTTATTCACACGGAGTAGTACTTTTCTGTGGCTTCTTTTGGAACATCTATATAACAAAACACAACACTTCTTTTTTTAAATATACACTCACGTACTACCTTTTTACAACTTTGAATGGTTGAGATTAAATAAGGAATTTGATCGGAAGGCTAGGATCATTTCCCTCCTCCAAATTTCCTGCCTAAAAATGTCAAATCCAAGTGTGAAATGGAAGGTCAGTGTTTTGCAGCTGGACACATGATTGGTTTTTCAATACATCACCACTTCCTCTCTCAGTTCACTTCCCTTCTTTTCGCAACCTAAAATTGCCCACCTTTATCAATCTTCGACTGGCCTGGGGGGAGGCAAGAGCTCGAAGTTCTGAACCAAACGTCCCAAAGCCAGAATAACCCCAGGGAAGCTCCTCCTACCGACACCAAATGAAAGGTACCTAAAGTCATTCCCATTAGTTGCGCGTGTATGTACTGTCTGTTTTTGCATTTAGCAGTCGCAAGTGTTGATGGGAGATCAGTGTCCATGTATTGAGGTCAGTACATCACCCCTTCACTCTCCTGTGTTTATTTTCTGGTACATCATGAGTTGCTGGTGTGTTTTGTCTGTTTTGAACTGGTGTGGCCTGAGAGAAATAGAACTGGTGTTGTTTTGTTTTTGCTGTCGTTTCCCACGTATGCTCGCTGAAATGCCTTCTTTCTTCCCCTAATTTTCTTGAACATCGGTATGCCTAGAAACCCCTACGTCTTGATTTGTGTCTTTTGTTTTGAAAGCTCGTTTTGCTTTCTGAAAATTCGTTTCATGAGGAGTGGTACCAAAAAAGTGTAGAGGTGTTATAAATAAGTATGCTTTAAATATGTATATATAATAAATATGTATAAATATATTATAGGTATATATTGAATGCCAAAAACAAAGTTGGTATTTTTTTGTGCAAACCGAGCATATTTTTGTTTTTTATAAACCAAAAAAAAAACTAAAAACAAGTTAGGACAAACAAGTTTTAAATTTTCATTTTTTAAAAACAAAAACAAAAACAAAAATTGGAGAACAAAAAATAGAAAACAGAAAACAGAAAACAGTTACCAAACATACCTATATGTGCCTGTTTCTTGAATAATTCTAAATCTTGCTTAGTTTTATCACTTTCTAACTTCACTAGATCAATTGAAGGTATTAGTTATGTAAGGAAAAAAAATAACCAGCTGAGCATAAAGCCACTGTTGGACTTAGTAAATACTTAAATCTCCGCCCCTTTGTCGAATGATTGTGATCCATGTAGTCATAACTCAACAGTTGAGCTAATGAATAAGGCCATCTTGCTAATTTTAATCAGCTACATTCTTTATATTTTTTAAGAGCATGGAGAGGTAAATTGTGCCGCAATCAGGACTATTAACATTAACAAATCTTACGTACCATACGTGTTAACTTAAGTAGTCTTACATTTCATATTTTCCTTCTAAGATTGTGCTTTATTCTCTAATGATTGACAAATCTTACATACCATACCCTAGCTAACTAATATATTTTACTGCAAAATTGAGTTTTTGCTATGCATGTTTGGTAGATTTGAATTTTTTTCTTTTTTTTTTGGTGCAAGTAGATTCCAACTGCTAGGGTTGCCTTGGAGATATGATGGATTCTTTGTGTTTCATGTTTTCATCTATTTGTTATCCATGAAATATGAGTAAAAAGTTGGTTTGATATGGAATTTTTGATACGCAAGTTGTTATGGAATTCATGGTTTTCTGTTTTCACAATTTGATTTCCTTGGAATGACATTTGCAACGAAAGCTCCCAAAGGGTCTGTCCTTTTTTTTTTTGTGTGCGCTCTACCCGTTTTGAGTAAATTCGTTTATTTGAAGCTTTTGTATAATGTATTGTCCTAAAAAAGGGGCACTATACTTCAACTAGAGGAGCAACTTTTGATATTGGAGGCCATACATACAAAGCTGTCCCCAAGCTGCTTATTAGGGCCATAGGAAACACAGATTGGGTGTCTATATCACCCATCCAAGATTTTTAAGAACTTCAATAGTCGTCCTTCTAAGGTTGTATGCTTTGATTAAAAAATTTAATATTCGGTTCAACAATTATGCATCTATAAAAAAATGAAAATCTAACACCTATCCAACCCAAGATTGTCTGTTGGAAAAATATGGATGCACAAGACTCTATGCACCTTCAATTTTGTATCAGTTAATTGAAAATATATACGATAAATGTTTTTGGTAGATATATAATGTCTACTGACGGAACTTGATGACACCTTTCGCAAATATACTCGGCAATTGTTTGTTCACCCAACATAAAAGTCTTGCGTTCGTCCATGCTTTAGAATAATCAAACTGAAAGGTTTCAGTGGTTCTTAACAATTTGATTGAAGAATAGATCTCATTACTGTGAGTGTTTTGTGCAGACCAAGGCACAATCCAACTTTTTGATGCTTTGAATGGCTGAGATTCACTTTAGGTCTTTATCTAAGGGTCATGATTGGTTTTCACAAATGAAGTATCCCGCTCAATTGTGTCAAGTCAGTTGTTTACAATACTAATGCAAGGCAGCCGTTGGACCTAACTTCAATGCTCCAGATCATTTTTGTATTATCTTGATGGCTGAGATGATGGAAAAGATCGAACGGTTAAATGAGTTTTGTGCATTCAACGTACAGATCAAAAGGAAATCGGATTTACATTGTGAAACACGCTTTGCTATTCGATTTCCCACCTTTAGATTGCTTCACTTTCAATTTTTAATGGCTGGATCTGATTCCCTTTAACTTCTCTCTCTTCTCTCTCTCAACTTTCCTCATCCTCCCTCCCTTTCCTCATCTGCACTCTTAATAATCACCTAGCATCCCCTCCCACCTCGCCACCGTCGCAAGATCCTTTACTTACCTTCACTGTAGAACCCAGATTTCACGTTCTTCCACTGAGCCTCATCACCGCACCACACTCCCAGAAAATAAATAGCTGGAGTTTTCCTTCATGGTTGATGTTTGTGAGTTTTTGTCCCCAAGTATGATACTATAAGAATTCTTCGTTATTGGACGGTACTAACCATCCATATTCATATTAAGGCTCCAGCTTTTTAGCAAAATCCAAACCCAAGGTACTTTTTCAAACCAAGATCAACCTTTCATTTTTGTTAAAATGTTTTAACAATGTCTGGATCAAGGACTTATAGAGGAATTTGTATTAGCAATACAAAGCACACTTTGTATTCAGAAAGGAAAATACCCTACACTTTATTTGCTGCTGAATTCCTTGATTAAAATCGAACAACACTTTACAGTTTTGCTGATAATGTTGTATCAGTTCTAAAACTTCTACCTTTCAGGATGTCAAAGCTTTTGACTCACGGTAATAGCTGGTCTCTCTCTCTTTTTCAAAATGAAGGAATTGTTAATCCCAAGTGTCACGAGACTCGCGATTTACACTGGGCTCTTTCCCGTGTAGCTCGTCACAAGCGTATGAGGTGTATGTGGTTGCTGCTCCGTGGCAATCTCAAACGGGCTTCGATTTGTTGCCTCACTTCTTTGTAAGTTGTATGAGAATTGGGCTATGTCCAACAACTTAGCCCAATCGCTTTGGTTGGCACTCACAAAGTGCCTCAAATATAGCTCCAATAAGGCATTGATCCTCTCCGTTTGGCCATCCGATTGTGGATGAAAGCTTGTGGAGAAGTGTAATGCCGATCCCATAAGCTTGAAGAGCTCCGTCCAAAATTTCCCGGTAAATCGCGAGTCTCGATCACTTATGATAGATTGAGGCAAGCCCCAATACTTCACCACA
Source organism: Arctostaphylos glauca (assembly GCA_019985065.2). Taxonomy (NCBI): domain Eukaryota; kingdom Viridiplantae; phylum Streptophyta; class Magnoliopsida; order Ericales; family Ericaceae; genus Arctostaphylos; species Arctostaphylos glauca. The sequence continues at coordinate 15,000,644 of JAHSPW020000002.1, read as the reverse complement.
TGCTTGAAGAATAGCTTGGCCGTCTCCTCCGCTGAACACTCCTTGGAGGCAGGTATAAAGGTAGCATATTTTGAAAACCGATCAACTACTACAATGATAGTCTTACACCCTTCAGATTTGGGTAAGGCCACAATAAAATCCATGCTAATACTCTCCCACGGTCGGTTCGGAGTAGGAAGGGGCTCCAATAGGCCAGCTGGACATTAGTTCTCCACCTTGTCTTGTTGGCATACGAGATAAGTCTTCACATACATCTCCACCTCGTCCCGCATTTGAGGCCAATAGTAGGTGGCCTCTAAGATTGCCCGCGTACGTCTTTGTCCTGGATGACCGGCCAACTTGGTGTCATGACACTCCTTGATTAAATTCTTCCGTAGATTTCCCCACTTTGGAACATAAATACGCTGTCCTTTCGTGTACATAAGGCCATCTTCTACCCAAAATCGCTTTGTCTTGCCCTCCTTGGCTAGAGCAATCAAGCTTTTTGCCAATGGATCATGGTCTAAGCCTTCTTTTATCAAGTTCACTAATACTCCATGGAACTTGACAATGGCGGCTAACTCAGCTTTCCGACTTAGCGCATCCGCCACTAGATTCGCTTTATCGGGTTTGTACTCCATAATATAATCAAACTCTGCCAAGAAGTCTTGCCAACGTGCTTGCTTTGGGCTCAACTTCTTTTGAGTTTGGAAGTAGCTCGTTGCCACATTGTCCATCTTCACCATGAATTTGGCTCCAAGTAAGTAATGCCTCCATGTCCTTAAGCAATGGATAATAGCCGTCATCTCCTTCTCTTGGACCGTATACCGACGCTCCGTGTCATTGAGCTTCCGACTTTCATAGGCGATAGGATGTCCTTCATACATAAGAACACCTCCAATAGCAAAGTCGGAAGCATCTGTTTGTACCTCATATGGTTTTGTGCAATCCGGTAAGGCTAGAACTGGCTCCTCCGTAATTGCTTCCTTTAATGCTTTGAAGGCATCTTGACATTGGATAGTCCATTCCCATGATCTGTTCTTCTTGAGCAAGTCGGTGAGAGGGGCTGCCTTCAATGAGTAGCCCATGATAAACCGCCGATAATAGTTGACAAGCCCAAGAAATGACCGAAGCTCCGTCACCTTGGTTGGGGCATCCCATTCTTTGATAGCTTTCACTTTTCCTTCCTCCATGCTAAGCTTCCCCCCTTTAATCTTGTGGCCAAGGAAGTGAACTTCATCTTTCGCGAAGGAACACTTCTCTCGTTTGACATATAGATCATTCTCCTTTAGCACCTTGAACACGGTCCGTAGGTGGTCAATATGCTCCTCAATAGTGTGGCTGTAGATGATAATGTCATCTAGGTAGACAACCACGAACCTGTCCAAGTATGGGTGGAATATCTTGTTCATCAAGGTGCAAAATGTGGCCGGGGCATTGGTGAGCCCAAAGGGCATCACAAGAAACTCGTAAGACCCATAGCGAGTCACACAAGTTGTTTTCGGCTCATCCCCGTTTGCGATTCGCACTTGATAGTAGCCCGATTTCAAATCGAGTTTGCTAAAGTACTTAGCATGTCCCAATTGATCAAATAAATCAGCAATCAAAGGAATAGAATACTTGTTTTTTATGGTTACCTTGTTTAGAGCTCGGTAATCAATGCACAACCGAAGTGACCCATCTTGTTTCTTCTGGAACAAGACTGGTGCTCCATATGGTGCTTTAGAAGGTTGGATGAAACCGGCATCCAATAGTTCCTTGAGTTGTCTCCTTAATTCCGCTAACTCTGGTGGAGACATACGATAGGGCGCCATGGCGGGTGGTTTTGCTCCCGGCTCCAACTCAATCTTGTGATCCACCTCCCTCCTAGGTGGAAGTTTCTTTGGCAACTCGGGGGGCATGACATCTTTAAATTCTTCAAGAACACTAGATATTCCGTTTGGTAAGTCATCAGAAAGAGTACTTACCTCATCATCCTCTCTTTGGATAGTAGCCAAGTAGGCCACCTCTCCCTTTGTGAATCCCTTTTTGACTTGCATAGCGGAGAGAAGGTTGATACCTGCACTAGGCTTGTTTACCGTTGGGACCATGCACGGGCCTCCCTCCAAGATGCACACCAAGTTGTATCGGGGTAGTGGCACGACATTGAATTGTTTGAGAAACTCCATCCCCATGACAATGCGGAAGTCATCCAATAGTGCTACCAAAAAATCCACTTTTCCGCTCCAAGTACCCAAGTGTAGCTCAACTCCACGAGCTACGCCATCAAAGGGTTTGGCTTCTGCATTCACCGTCTTTAACCATCCTTTCCGCTTTTCCAACTTGAGACCAAGTCTATCGGCTTCCTCCCGCTTGATGAAGTTGTTAGTGGCCCCCGTATCTACCATGATTTGGGTGGTCTTGCCATTGATGCTACCCTCCACATACATCAATGACTTGTCTTTGTTGCCAGCCGGCATTGGATTGGCTTTAAGGGCATTGAGTAGTTGCAAGCATCCCTTGTTGGCTTCCTCTTCTTGAGAATCTTGCTCCTCTAGTAGGGCATTAAGAGCTTTCCTCTTTGGACAATTCCTAGCCCAATGGGGACCATTACACAAGAAACAGTTATCTTTAGGTTTGGACTCACCTTTGCCATCCTGCTTGTAGTCCCTCTTCCATTCCTTGCCCTTGGGTGGTTTGCCTCCACCTTCTTTGTGTTGGAACTGTTTGTCTTTGTCTCCCCTACCTTTGACGTGGCCAACCTTTACGTTCTTTGAGCTAGAAGAATCACTCTTCTTATACTCTATCAATGTCTCGGCTATGGTGAGTGCCGTCGCAATGTCTTGAACACCATGACGTTGTAGCTCTTGGGCCGCCCAGAATTGAAGACCATCCATGAAGTTGAAAAGCAAATCCTCCTCACTCATATTTGGGATTTGAAGCATGAGCCCTGAAAATTTCTCAACATACTCTTGAATAGAACGGTTATGCTTCAATTCCTTCATTTTCTTCCTAGCCAATTGAGCCACATTCTCGGGATAGAATTGCCTCTTAAGCTCCATTTTAAACTCTTCCCATGATTTGATGGCACAAGTACCCTTTTCTATTTCGGCATGCTTACGGCGCCACCAAGTCGCAGCAAGTTTGGTGAGATAGAGAGTAGCAGTTCTTACCTTAGCAATTTCGTCGGTCAAGCCCAATGCCTCAAAGTACCTCTCCAAGTGCCACAAGAAGTTGTCAATCTCCTTAGCATCACGCTTGCCATCAAACTCCTTGGGCTTGGGTGCTTCAATCCTTGGAGAGTAACTCACGGTGTGGGTTGATACGCTTCCGCTAGCCACAACACGCTTGCACATGGCCCAGTCTGCCCTTGTTTCTTTTTCAAAATGAAGGAATTGTTCATCCCAAGCCTGCCTCCAAGGAGTGTTCAGCGGAGGAGACGGCCAAGCTATTCTTCAAGCATGTGGTGAAGTATTAGGGCTTGCCTCAATCTATCATAAGTGATCAAGACTTGTGATTTACCGGGAAATTTTGGACGGAGCTCTTCAAGCTTATGGGATCGGCATTACACTTCTTCACAAGCTTTCACCCACAGTCGGATGGCCAAACGGAGAGGATCAATGCCTTACTGGAGCTATATTTGAGGCACTTTGTGAGTGCCAACCAGAGCGATTGGGCTAAGTTGTTGGACATAGCCCAATTCTCATACAACTTACAAAGAAGTGAGGCGACAAATTGAAGCCCGTTTGAGATTGCCACGGGGCAGCAACCACATACACCTCGTACGCTTGTGACGAGCTACACGGGAAAGAGCCCAGTAGCATTCGAAGTTGCTAAGTCCTGGCATGAGCAGGTGGACATGGCACGTTCCTACTTGAGCAAAGCAACTAACAAGATCAAGAAATGGGCCGATGAGAAGAGGAGGCACGTGGAGTACAAAGTGGGAGACTTAGTCATGGTAAGACTACTCCCATCCCAACACAAGTCTACACGCCCGCTTCACAAGGGACTTATACACCGCTATGATGGGCTGTTCTCAGTGATCAAGAAAGTGGGCAAGGTTTCTTATAAAATCGAGTTACCACCAAGCCTCAAGATTCACCCGGTGTTCCACGTTAGCTGCTTGAAACCCTACCACGAGGACAATGAAGATCCAAGTAGAGGAGAGTCGAGCAGAGCGCCCATGGGAGTTACTACATCTCATGACAAGGAGGCAAAATATATAATGGCTGATCGAGTTCTTAGAAGGAGGTCTTATGCCCCGCGTCATGAATACTTGGTAAAATGGAAGGGACAACCGGAATGCAAGGCAAGTTGGGAACCTAAGGAGGATTTGTGGCAATTTGACGATAAAATACGACGGTTCCACGAAGAAGGCGTGACGAGGGCGTCGCCGCAATAGGTGGGGGAGAATGTCACGACTTGAGCATTTCACCAAACACTTGGTATGCATCATCCCATCTATTGCTACAAATTCTAGGAGGCTCCGGAAGATTCTAGAGTCCCCTAGAAATGAATGGAAGCTTGGAGGATATTCTAGAGACATTCTAGAACCATCCTTTAGAATAGTCTAGATTCTTGTACATACTTCTAGACCTTGTAAAGATAGTTGTAGAGTATTCTAGAATAGATGAATTGAGAAGATTCTAGAGCATGTTCTAGACTTCTCCCAAGTTGTATAAATAGGTGAGGGCCTCATTTGCCCAAACCACCGGGGAGAGCTTGTAATCTTGAAGTTGAATAGAGAGAGCCTTCTGCTTCAAGCTCTTGTGCTCTTGTTACTTGTTGTTCTTGGCTTACTTAGGTGCAAAGCAGGCGGACATAGCATCTAAGGCCGCACGGTTGGCTTGGAAAATTCTAAGGCCGTGACACAAAGCACGTCTTAAAACCAAAATCAATCTGTTGACAAATATTTTGATGTAGCTTTTTCAACAAAATCCAAACCCAATAATTGGTGTTGATTGTCTTTACTTCATTGGAAGGTCTTAGATTTATTGTTGAAGGGAGTTATATTCTTATGACCAGACTTTTTAACCTTCGGATGAATTTTTCATAATTTAATAGTCCAAGCAATAGAAAAAAAAATCATTTCAATGTTATCTGTCAATTAAAATCCAGATTCTTGTATATCTGAGACACAAAGAATGGAATGTCTGCAGCACTTGACAAGGTAATGTTTAATGGAGGCATCACAGTTGCATGTATTTGTGATGCGCCTTATGGAAGACATATTTTTTTCATTACAAGCATCCACGGGGGATTTTTTCCCTTAATTTAGCTTTAAGGTTGTGCTTCCTTAATTTCCCTTGGCTCTAGAATTGGGATATCATTATACGTCACTGGGTTGCATTCACCAACTTCGAATTGGAGTAAGTACTTACTCCGTCATATGTATTTGTATTGCATTAACTATGGTGGTTATCAAGTACTTTGTGTACCAATTGTAGGATTATGGCAAGTGAAAGGTGCTTAGATAACAAACCCCAATCTCTGACCCCGTTCAATTACTTTTGTTGTGCACAAACCCCTCTCTGCCCCTGTTCGATTACTTCTGTTTTGTTATATATCAAGGAAAAAATATTGGTTTGGTACATTTTAGAAAACCCACTTTTTGTTTTCTTCAAAGTTTTCATTTGCTTCAATATTTTAAAAATGAACCCATTTGTGGTTTGGTACATTTTTTGACTTTTGATTCAACATCGTAACGTATGGTTGTCAATAGTATAGCACTACGGCGGCATGCACCAGTTACCATATTTGAGTGTTGTCAATTCTCAATTCAAATGTTTGTCTTCAAACTTAATACATGCCAGTGACCTATTAAGCACCTACTAAGTTTTATCGTATTTCAATAGTCGTGGACAACACAATTTCCGGCTATTTAAGTCTTTTTTTCTCCTATAGTTCCGTATATGTCATTCCTTAGGTGTTTAGGTATGCATCATGTCAATTGATTCAAATCCTCTTTCTCATGTTGAACTGGTGGATAGACTTGAGAAAAAAAGTAATATGAGTTTCTAATGGACACGTCACGTGGACACGCCCATGTCTTTGTGTCGGATACGGATTCAGCGACTTACTAGGAGTTTTATGCTTAACGGTATAATATGGTTTAGAAACCAGCTATGTGGCATGCTAGGAAGCACAAACACTCCTACAACGTCGTCGTATCCGTGTTGGGCAAGCGGGGATACGTGGGGACACAAAGGAAAGATATGGTACACATCACATGGTGTGTTCATTAAATTTTATCATGTTTTAAAGAGGGGACATGCGAGAGACACAGTGGGGACATGGGAGGGACACAACAGGTCCATTCAAGGGACACGTCGTATCCACATGAGTGTCCTACTATGTCGCCGTAATGTTCCATTCAAAAGATATAACAACCTAATGGACACGTCAAGTGGATGTGTCCCTGCTTATCCAACACAGATACGGCAACTTACTGTATCCGTGTCAGACACGTTAAGGACATGTATTGTACACACCGCATGTCGTGTCCATTAAATTTAAAGCAAGTTTTAAAGGGGGAGAAATCGAGGGACACTATGATGACACAACAGGGACACCCCATGGCGTGTGTTACGATTGATTGCCATCTTTCTTGCTCACTGTGGTTATGGTTAAATTTCTAAACGTCTAGGTTCTTGTACAGTGATTGTGTGATGCGGGTCAATTTATTTAGAATTTTTATTGGTGGTTAGTTTATTATAGAATGTCAGATATTAGCCATTTGACGAAATTTGTGTGTGAATTGGTATTACTAGATCTATCCTATTTCCGTTCACCATAATTGATTCGGGTTAGATTGTGCATACTTTGGATTTGTTTAGCTGAATTGAGCTTCGTATTGATTTTTGTGTGCAGTTTTTAACTATGGTTTTATTTCTGCTCTAACAGTGACTCTACTATTTCCTATTTCTACGGTTTTCATCACTAATGTAGCCAACTTTTGTTTGGATTTCAATTCTTTGCATACCTTGGGATCCTATTTTTCGTGGGTACAAAATTCTATCCCTTTTAAAGACATCGATAACGTATGTATTTGTCTTCGTAAATGTTACTTAAGTTAGACTGCTCAACTAGTATGTTACATGTTATATTTTTAACAAAGACTACAAGAATTTGGAAATAATGTGGTGTTTATTTTACTTGACATAAGATGGGGACGCCACGTTGGGGCTGTCACAAACTAACTTTTAATCTCTAATAGTATGATTGGTTTGAAATTTTACTAATTTTTACACGTGCCTTCTTGCAAGATTTTTAATTTTCAGTCAAGTATCTTTCTGCTAGTTTAGTACATTTGTGAACAACTTTACTGGTGTAAGATTGTAACATACCTTCATTATCTGCTTTATTATTATGAAATTTTGCAGGACCATATATAGTGAATGATATTTGCTATCAGTTTTGCAAATTATTCAATATTTGGTTGGTTGAAGTCTTCTACTGGATGAATGAGGTGGATATGTAGTTGTGGTAACACTGAGATTCAATACCTTAGCTGGATGGATGTCTGGTTGAGTGGTGGTCTTTTTGTTATGTCACTCCTTGTATATTTGTTGTTAGGATATTGACTTGAGTGAGGTGCTTTGCCTGAGGACACCAAGCATGTAATTAGGCAATATACGCTTGTTGTGACTGCAACCGGTTACCATATCTTAGTACACATCTTTTGGTCTATTGGCATGGCATTTTTTTTAAGAGTGAACTTAAGGGGCACAAAGCGTACCCAGTAGAAGAATCTCCACAAATCCTCCAGGAATTTTGTGTACTACTATTCCAGTATATTTTTTGTTCTTGGATCAAGTGAACTTTTGTATTCGTTAAAATTTATATGCTAAAATGGTCGTAAATGCAGAGGAGTAGGTGGACAAAGGCGTTCCAGTACAGAAGATTTATGGGAATAGGCATAAACAGGCGTTCCGGTACAGAAGATTTGAACTCATAAGAGAGGTGAAGAAATGTAGATTAACTGAATCATAATATACTGAATGGTGCACTACATAGACCCTCCTTGTACTTAAAAGGACCCTCCTTGTAGTGCACCATTCCGTGAATTATTCAATCATGCAATATTTATTGAATACAAAAAAACCAAATGCATTTCAATCCCGTCGTAGTTCTCAATCATTTTGTGGCACTGGGCGTGACTGAACCATCTACGATGGGGGAGATAATGCGTAGGAAATACGCATAAGAACCATTGTTTACGTTTCAACTAATTAAACTATAAGCCTCTATGAATCTCTGTATGCAATTTGCTTTTTCGAGAAGAGCGGACGAAAATAGGAGGCTTTTGCTCTATTTCCTCCTTTTTTTCCATGAATAAACAAAACAAAGAGAGAAAGAAAATCATTTCTTGTTTAAATGGATATAAAATCTTAATTGTATCTATTATTATTCTATTAGGGCATCTCTCTTTGTATAGCTATAACGTGTAACAATTGTCCTCGGGCAATGTTTTTCACTTAGTGAAGTGACTAATGTGTGTAATGGAACAAGCCATGGGTTAACTAATTAATGGCGTGAAAATCTTACTCCAAATAAAGTGTTAAAAAGATCGATAGAGATGCACTAATAGGTAGGATACAGATGGGTTAGGTATGGTGTTGACCAATCCAACTTCTCATTTAGAATTACAAAAAAAATATTTTAATACTGATCGTGTCTTGTTATGTACGACTGTTGAATATGTGTTTTATCCAAACTTTTATAACTTCAAAAAAAGCTATTCAATTATAACTCTCAAAATGTAATTTTTTATTCATTTTGTAACAAAACATTTTGTTATAATTTCAAACTATGATTGTTATGTTCTTTTGAATGGAGGCATGAGTTAACACTTGACCTTGATGTGCTACTAAGCACTCTCTAATTACGAAATACTTATTAGGTGATCTTTAAGTATTGTTATGTGATGTCTCAAAACTTTTTTTATAAAGTTCAAAATATAAATTTATGATCAAAAAAAAAAAAGATATCATAGTAATATGTATCGATGTGTTACTTCAGAAAGACCCAATAATTTTTCCTAATGACAGCACTTATCAAAATATTTTGGTAAGTCAAAAAAGCAATGACAAGGCAAAGCTAGACTTGTTGTTTTGGTGTTGGGCAAACCTAAAGTTTACCTGCACCATTTTTAATATCTGCAAGAAATCTAAACGTGGTTGGTACGTATTAAAGTGGCAATTGAAGCAATTATGTCAAATTGTATATATTAGGTATGATTCTATTTTTGAATTAAAAAATCCGAATATTAAAGTCGAACAAAAAAAGTAAAAATGAAAAAGTGAAATGGTAAAAAAAGAAGAGTAATTTAAATCAGGGTCGTATTAACCTTTGAGGCGTAGGTTTTTATCTCATTTATTTTTGTGAATTTATATTTTAATTCTATTTTTGCATGATTTGACAATTCTATCATTTGTTTTGAGTGTTAATTTACCTTCTTATCTTTTTTTAAGTCTGTAATTCTTGATTTGTTAAGTTTAAAATCATAAAACTAATTTAAGCTTCAACTATAGAATCAGTTATGGTAATTATCTTTCATTGAATATTGAGAATATTGACTAGGTCTTCTATCACGGAATGACATTTTGATAATAATAAGTTCTGGAGCTACCTATATCTCTACATTATTGAGATTAACTCACCGGAATCATAGTGATTCACGGGATTATTGATCATATTTTTGAATTTTTTGCATAAAATTATATAAATATTCGGTTCTTGTATTACTTATCATGTAGCATATAGATACACCATTTTTATGTTCTTGTTCATCGAAAATCGAGTGTTGCGAGTTAATAGGAAGATTTCATTGTCAAGCATAAAAAGTTTTCCCTGAAGATTGTTCGGATAACACAACGAGTGAAAAACCTACCATGTTTTGAAAATTTATTATGACCTGCAGATATCGTTCTTAACTTGCAAATTTATCATGATATCTACAAATTTACCATGTATATATGTTAAGTATTCGAATGTATCTTGTAAATTTACTATCGCAAGATATAGACTAAATTTACCATCGCAAAATATAGAAATTTCTCATCATTTGTCAATTTATCATGACCTGCAGATATTGTTCTTTACTTGTAATTTTATCATGATATTTGTAAATTTACCATGATACCAACGTGAAGATAGTATAAATTCATTATGGTAATTTTGTGATACACATGGTAATTTTGAAGATATTACAATCCGTAATCAGTTTGTACTGCATATGGTGAATTTGTACTATACGTGGTGTTTTAACTCATGGCACTTGATTCTCCAAAATTTCTTGTGCAGCAAATTTATTATATTTTTCTTAAAATTTATCCAAATTTAGCATAACAATAAATACTGATTATCGTAAATTTACCATAAATAGTATATACCATTTAAATCTATACTATATATTATTGCAGGGCGACTTTTCGTGAGAGTCGTTCTGAGAATGACAAGTGTCAGCAATTTATTAGATTGTCATCAAACTTTTTAAATACTACATGTTATTTTATCTTTACAAAATATTGGATGAATCTTTTTTGAATTTAAATTCAAAAACTTGCCATATTTCATATATGATATTTTTCTTTCCATAATTTTCTCTACTTATCTATATCTACACACATACACATACACATAACGTACCCATGTAATTTATATTTTTATGTAATCAAGCATAATATTTAAAAAAATTACGCAGAGATTGATTTTTAAAGTAAAAATACAGATAAATAGATTTATTCTTATATAAAAATACAATTTGGTAAACAACTAATTACAAATAAATAAATATATAATCATATCAATTTTTATTATCCACAACTTTGATGTTTTTTTAAAAAGCATCACCTCTTTTTTTAACTTTTATTCCTTTTTATAAACTAAAAGAATTAATTGTTATTATTTATGAGGTTACGAATTGATTGTACTGTCATCGCATGAATGTGCTAGCTACATTAGATTGAGTGAGTTGAGGTACATTTTAATTAACTCATCCTACGCATATTAATATTTTTTTACTCGCTGCAAAAATCATTAATCTTTAAAATCGACGAGTTGGCTAATTTTTTAGATAGTTTTAATTTGATCAGGAAAGTAGGTTGAGTGTTAAAAATAAATCTAAATAAGATAAAATAGAAAGACAAAAGATCAAAAAAAATTCATTCTTTAGATTTGTTTAATTTTAAATTTTAAAATAAAAGACATAAAGAGGTCACATAATATATATTAAGGATAAGAGCATCGATTATAAGGGATTATACTAAATATGTTCGAATTTTGTTAGATACGTAGTATTTATCCTTATAATATCTATACGGCGGATTGAGTTGGACATAAATTAGTTATTTAATATTAACGGTAAGAGCAAAGAAAGTGAGATATTAAGTATGTTTGAATTTTGTTAAATGGGTGGTATTTATTTTTATAATATTTTTACGACAGATTAAGTTGGATAATATGCAAATAATTAAATTTTACTTGCATTCATACTCACTTCTTGAAGCTAAATTGGAAAAAAAATCTTAATTATTCTATGAATTCATAATTTATAAATATTGAATAGTATCTTAATTGAAATTTTTATATGCTTTTTAGCTAAATTTTTAAGTAAGTTATTGATAATTTATCTTTTAACTAATATAAATTTAATTAATAAATATCATTTTTTTATTTTGTTATGGATTTTAATAATATGTTGAATTTTTAAAAAAAATTGTAGTATAGGTAGATAAATATTACAGTAACTACTTTTGTAAAAAATTATTTATTTTGTTATTCTACTCCAAAAAAATATTGAGACTATTTTTATGGTAAAGTGATTTATAATTAGACAATTTTTCTTTCAAATGTATCACAGTTTTTAAATTTTGATATTTTATTTTAAATTTTTTAAGGGAAGAGTTGGATGAATACTTGATCAAATTAATTTAATTATTAAACTATCAGTTTTAATATTTTGTTAAAGTAGAGCTTAGAATGAGATATTACAGATGTTTCAAGCTGCATATATGATGAAAACTACGTGTTTTATATTATATTATTGCGGTAAGAATTTGTTATTAAAATTTAAAAAAAACATAGATTGACATGGTAAAATATCACTCCGTTTTTTTACACGTCCCGTGCATAGCACGGGTTTTTGCTAGTACTCATTATGGTAAATTTAAAATTAAAAACATGGTAAATTTAAGCACTAGGACAAAACAACATGGCATTTGATAACATGGTAAATTTACCATAATGATATATACCGGAGTATTAGGGGACGTCCTAAACTGAAGAGACGACACCGATATAGAAGGAAACAAGTGAATTGCAATTTTTTAGGGATTTAGTGCTGAGGTTGGTTAATTTCAAAATCAACTAAGTTGGGCATTTTTTAAAAAATTGGATCAAAATATAATATTTAAAAGTGCATTAGATAAAAAACTAAACAAACACTTAGAGATGAGACTAAAAAATAAGTTCCCAAAAAAGAAAGGCTTAATTTTTTATATATATTCTTAAATAGTATCACTTTAACAATTTTTATTTTTAACATATCTTTACTTCTAAAATAAATTATTGTGACCCCCTAATCTATAAAAAATTATAGTTTAACTTCCTCCGGTAACGGAGAGTGAAAAAATAATATTGTCTCTGGTATACAAAACGGCCTACTTGACTTGTGTCAATTATTAGTTAAATTTTTATTTGAAAGTGAATAAATAAGGTTCTTTGAATTAAATTAATTATTAAAAAATAAGTTTTCAAAAAGACGAATATGCACATAATAGAATGCATTGATGGGTTAGGATTCAGATATATTTTTGTTAATTTATACAAGTCAAGATAAAATTCTGTCAATATTCACTTTAAATAATTTAACTTAAATATATTTGACTAAATTAAAGTTTACTAAAAGATAACATAATTCATTAATTCAATAATAACACAAATATATCCTAATTAAGCCAAATCGATAATCAATGCTCCCTGATAAGACGGTGGTTCATCGGCAAATAATGGTCCGCTCATCTACCTCCAACCACACGCCATTAATTTTTTCTCTTTCGAAGCATCACTCACTGGGACCACCCCATTCGCCCAACTGTCTCGCCGTCCTCCTCTCCCTCTAAAGGGGCAAATCTCAAATTCTCCGTAAATCAAAAGCGCTCTCGCGTTGCTCACCTTATTTCAATCTCGAAATCACTTTTCCCATCTCTAAAGATGAAAGTAACCGTAGTTACAAGGAGTGGTAGAGAACTCGTCAAGGGTGGCGTTGAGCTCAATGACTCCGTATGTTTCTCCCACTTTTATCAACTGGGCTTGCTTTTCTTTTTCTCAAATTGATCTATACATTCACACCCATCTCGTTTGTATCTTGTTCTGTGTTGTGAGCTTTGAATTGGATTTGTGTTTTTTTTTCTTACCAGGCTACCGTAGCTGATCTGCAAGAAGCAATTCACCAGCGAAGTAAGTAATGTATATGCGCGTGTTGCCTCTGAAACATTTTATGCTGTTATTGAGTTTTGGAAAAGTGGATAAATGTGTATCGTGTTTGCTATTTTGGTTTAATTGTCTACAATAGAGCAGTTGTAAGTTGAGTCTTTTTTTTTTCTTGGCAGAAACCTTGGTATTAAAGCTTTACGTAAAACTTTCGCACCATCATGACCTGTCCCAAACCAGAAGTTTACTAATCAGAACTTTACAATAGAGAGAGATGTGGGTATTTGTGTGTATACGTAAAGCTTTAATTAGTCGGAGCAACGAACTGAATGAAAACTTCTTGGCTAGCCAATTTTAGTTGATTCCCCGTAGTTGTTACTTTTAGAATTGAAGACCAATCTCACTGGAATTTTTTTTGTGTTAGGCCTTTTCCAATTATTGTTATAAAAGGATTAGAGTTAGTTGCTTATATATACCTTTGGAAGGTTTCCTAAGATAATTGAGATCAAGCTTTCAGAGAAAGAGAGAAACGTGAAAACACAGATTTCAGGAGAGATTATGAGAAAACTTGTATTCCCTGATTCGATTCCTAGTGGACTATTATGGCTCCTATGGTTTTTTCTCGCGTAGAGATTTTTCATGTATATCTTGTGTCTCGTTTCTTTTCCGTTTTTGTTTCTATTACGCACGTGTAATTGTTTTGTTTTTCGTTTGGTGATTCATTGTTCCTAAGATCTTTAAGGGGCGTTGTGAGATTAAACGTTGTTCGTTTAATTTCTTAACAACTGGTATCATAGCCGTGGTTGCGGTAGGTTTTGTTCAACATGTTAGGATTTAATCTTGTTTGAGCAGTTTAGAGTTTTAGGGGGGAGTTATGGGTTCAGAAGAAGTCAAACAAGGGATTGAAAAGTTTGACTTGTCAAACTTTGCGTACTGGAAGACACAGATAGAGGACTATTTACATCAGAAAGATTTTTACCAGCTATTGCTAGGTAAAGAAAAAGAAAAGAATAAAGAAGAGTCCAACGCCGATTGGGATGTTCTTGTCAGAAAGGTGTTAGGGGTTGTTCGCCTGTCCCTATCAAAGGCAGATATATTAACCAAGTGGGTTATAGTTGAGAAACTAAAGTTATATTCAACTTGAGTTGGCTTCATGCTTGAAAAGATGTTAGGCCAGGAGTCACACCAAGAGGGGTCAGATGACTACGTCCATGTTGATTGAGATTTGAATTTGTAGTTGGTTGTTCGTTGATGCTTCGGTAATCTTCAAGTAGGAGATTGTTAGGATTGAAGACCAACCTCACTGGAATTCTTTTTGTGTTAGGTCTTTTCCAATTATTGTTATAAAATTATTAAGGTTAGTTGCTTATATATATCTTTGGGAGGTTTCCTAAGGTAATGGAGAAAGAGAGAGATAAGAGAAAACACAAATTTTAGGAGAGATTGTGAGAAGACTGTACTTCCTGATTCCATTCATAGTGGACTATTGTGGCTCTCGTGATTTTTTTTTCGCGTTGAGATTTCTCATGTATATCTTGTGTCTCGTTTCTTTTCCGTTTCTGTTTGTATTACGCAAGTGTGATTGTTTTTTTTTTCGTTTAGTGATTCATTATTCCCAAGATCCGTAAGAAGCGTTGTTGGATTGAACATTGTTTGTTTAATTTTCTCATAGTTACTTTTATGGTTTTGCATTTGGATAAACAAGTTGAAAGGCTTTAGAATAGTGTTGTATGTCTTGAATCTCATGATACATACTGACATGTTTCTCTTAGAGTATGCAATGCAGCTCCTTTGCCGAGTGAATGAATTAAAACAACAAATTCCAATTCATACTCTTAGGAAATGAGTTGCATGTAAAGATCAATATTTATCAAGAGAATAGTGGTTACAAAGCATTATTCTGGTTTATTAGCGGAAGGGACTAACATAGATACTCTGGTGGACTAAAATATGGAAGTGGGATACATATTAAATGCAATACATGTATTCATATCAATGTTGTGAAAACTGTGGCTTCCTCCATGAGCTATGAAGTACGGATACTCTGAAACTGGTCACGTATGCATATTGGATATTTCTCGGATATCGATACACCCTTATACTTATTGGATACGCCAAATAAGTTTCAACATTAAAATTAAATCATTTTAATTTTGAATACATGATAGATACTTTTAGGATACGGCCGGATTCTTTTGCGATACAGTGGGAGTAGAAATGAAATTTTGTAAAAATACAAAATAAATGTGAGAGGACAAACTGTACTGACATGTAAATATATACACACATCACGTTGTTTACAACGACAAGAGTAAAATATGTCCTAAAAATCTCACGAGACCTACACCAGATTCTTCTTGGCTTTTTCAATCTATATCTACATTCGTCATAGAATTCAGGTTCAATCCCTCCCTCCCTCCCTCCCTCCCTCTCAGAGACTCATAGTTTTGTCTCCAATTTCATTCTGGTGGACTAGAAATTTGAATTTAGATATAAACATTAATTTTTTTAATTTTTTTTGTAAATAATAGTTGTATTTAGACTATACAATAGATAATATAGATGTATTAATAGAGATATGCGTATTAAATTATTTTGAATGACTTGAAAATTGACTTGTGCTAAATGTTTGGTATTATGCTTTTATCAATTCAATTACTCTTCTATTTCTTTTGGCTCCATTTATGTGTAGTTAAATGACCGATAATCATAATTTTTTTATTTTTATAGCCGTATCCTATTTTTTAAATTTTCCCGTATCGCCATATCCGTATCTGCTTCCTAGTTCATGAGCATTCTTTAGTCTTCGGATGCTATTGACACGATGCGAATAAGCTCATTTGGCTTACAAAGTTGTTTTAATCGATATTGTGGAGATATCTCTGCCTATTTACTATTCACTTGATCTACCTATTTAGTCCTTATTGACTTGATCATGTATGAATGTTCACATGTAACTTGATCACATGGCACTGGATCATCTTCACGTGGCACAGAATTAAAGTAATTTACCTCGAATCTATATCCATGTTGGGTTTTGCCTTTGGTATTGATTGTACTGTTTAAGAAGATTGGTGTGTTTGATTGCGAGGGCATGCATAATTATTTCCAGGGCTTGCTGGATCCACTTAAATGGGAGGAAAAGAAAGTATTTGCTTTTTTTAACTTCCCATCCAAAAGAACGTCCGGAAATTGTTGCCATTGTGCAGCTATTACACAATCTGCTCAACGGTTACTGATTAGACAAGTTAAAATTCTCACAAGATGCTTCTTTGTGATGTATATTGTCAGTCAAAAGATTCAAGAAAGTTAAACTAAGTGAATACCAATTCACAAAATTGGGTTTACATCACATCCCCATGGACTCTAATACTTTATGCGTGAAGGCTGTTTTGGAGCCTTGACTTCTGCATGCAAATTGCCACAACACCATTGACTGGAAACCTGTCTCCTAGTCTTTGGAATATTGTTCCTGTCATCTGTTTTAATCAATTTATAGCATGCTCACGATTTTCTATGAATGTATATGATATCCGCTTTATGCCTACCGTTAAGAGCAACATGTGACAGGTTTTGTTTCCCATTAGCCAGATTTTTATCAGTGATAAACTTAAAACATGAGTACAACATATAATCTAAATTGGCTAACTGCTAAGATATGTTGTCCCCGAATTCTCACCCAACGCTATCTGATGAGGTACTAGTCTTTTGTGGGTGTAGCCTCATTTAGCGATTCAACAGAAGCTGGTTAGTGGACCTACTTTCTTAATGGTACTGTTGCAATGGCTCTTGCAGGCTCTTGTTAATTATTTGATTTTGACCATTTGTTCCCCTCAATATATTGGTTACTCTTAATTTCATCTGATTTCAATAACCTGACGTATTTGTTTTGCAGCAAAAAAATATTATGCATCTAGACAGCGCCTGACCCTCCCCCTCCAGCCAGGGTCTAAGGAAAAGCCTAATGTCCTCCACTACAGGAAAAGTCTCAAGGAATATTGCATTGGAAATTCAGACAACTTGACTGTTGTGTTCAAGGACCTAGGTCCACAAGTTTCCTACCAAATACTTTTCTTCTTTGAGTATTTGGGTCCTCTGTTAATCTATCCTCTTTTCTACTACTTCCCTGTGTATCAGTACTTTGGCTACAAAGGTGAGCGTGTCATATACCCTGTTCAGACATATGCCTTGTACTACTGGTGTTTCCACTACTTTAAACGTATTATGGAGACATTCTTTGTTCATCGCTTCAGCCATGCAACCTCACCACTGTCTAATGTGTTCCGGAACTGTGCTTATTACTGGACATTTGGTGCTTACATTGCTTACTATGTGAATCATCCACTTTATACACCTGTTAGCGACCTCCAAATGAAGATCGGTTTTGGTTTTGGGTTACTTTGTCAAATCTCAAACTTTTATTGCCATATCTTGCTGAGGAATCTCCGCAGACCAGAAGGAAATGGAGGGTACCAAATCCCACATGGGTTTTTGTTCAATATTGTTACATGCGCAAATTACACAACAGAGATATACCAGTGGCTTGGGTTCAATATTGCAACACAGACGGTTGCAGGTTATGTATTTGTTGTGGTTGCTACTGTCATCATGACTAACTGGGCACTTGCTAAGCACCACCGTTTGAAGAGGGTAGGTTTCTTTGCTTTTTTTTTTTGTTTGTTACCAAGAAGCTTTCAATCCTTTCTTTTGCATATCCAACACATGCCTGAATTCTCTGCATACAGTATTCCGTCTACTTTATTATCACTTTCTTTACCTCTTCGTCCGCTGAAGCAGCAGTTTGATCATTTCTAGCTAGATTTAATTCGTTCATTGAAATGTGTTTTGTACATACATTCTTCATTTCTCCCCAAAAGAACCCCACCATCTTTTGTTTTTCTGTTGAATTTTCTTCTTCTTTACATTACTTTAGTGCAAGAAAACCATATGTATTACACATATCGGAATATAGAGACAGCTGCATAAAATTGATTCATTATATAAATTTAACATTTCTGTAAGACAGTATTTAGTATTCACTTATTCATACACTCACTTTCGCTCACATATGCTCCACTTTTTGCCTGTGTGGTGGCTGTGGATGTACAGAAGTTCCTTTCTGATTTTCTCATCATCATGCTGCTCGGCTTTCTTTAAATTGTTTGTCTACATTTGTCTTTCTCTGATAGAAATGTGACAGCAATCTGGACAAGCAAACACAGGCGTAGGATTCAACTAGAATCCTTTGGGGGAGGAGTATTGAATACCATATCTCCGTGGACAAGGAATCTTCTGTGGCATTTTTCAAATTTCTCCGGGGACAAGGAATATTCAATAGCATTTTTCAAAAACCAACTTTTGTCTAAGCAGGGAAATGATAATGGACGTGGAGACTGGATCTGGCATAGCTTTTCTGAACAGTCTCCTAAAAACCTTCTTGAAAACTTCTTGATAGCAGGAAATTTGCAAAAGTATTTGGGTGTATTTCATTACCTTTGATCAATTAGAAAATCGGGAGGGACCAAATTATTTTAGAGGTTTCACTTGGCTTTGTTAAACATTAAAATCCAAGAAAACTGAAGAAGACAATGCCAAACAGGTATATCTTTCACTGCATTTAAGGTTTCTGTTGCGATATGGCCTGTGTTTGGTAGCCAAGCTGCAGCTTCTTATTTCTTTATATACTGGGAATCCCTCTTCCTATTGCATAAATGCTACATCAACATTGCATGCAGTCTTGAGTTGAGGGTCACCCGATTTGCTTGCATTATAGATACGTAGTGATAATTGGGGGAATTATATCTGTTCGTATCTTGTTAAACGGTAAATTGATTGTCTGGATGATGTCATCAGTGAATATGGTAGCAAAATGATGTGGATCATATTTGATATACTTCATTAGGTGTTCAATGTTTTTTGACTGGACTTGGATTTGGATTATTAGCCAGTGTAACAAGAACTAAACTAGCTCAGTGAAGGCCTCCTTTGTCTTTTGCCGGGGACATCCTTGATGGGTCAATAAACTAGTATGCATAACAGATAATACAAAGAGTGTTAAGGAACAGTAAATGCTCAATGTCTAAGGATTGTGTGCAGAAGATGCGGAATCTTTCATTCCTTCTTGTACCTTGTTTTAATTGATGTTCAATTAGTTTGAATCAACTCTCTATATTTGGTACCTCTTCTTCTTAATAAATCATTGATTTAATTCAAAGTCACGTAGATATCAGATATCCTTCTCCTCTCTTTAATTAGTTTTTATCTTTCTTCTCTTGATTACTTCTATTGTTCTATTTTTTTTCAATAAGCTATGTATACTGATTTTTACACTTTGACACTTTTCTTGTGGCAGCTATTTGATGGGAAGGAGGGAAGACCCAAGTATCCCCGACGATGGATCATTCTACCACCATTCCTGTAGAGTGAATTAGCAAGCCCAGCCCCTCGATCCCTTTGCTGAAAAATGGAAGGGTTAAAAAAAAAAAAAAAACTTTGGAGCTAGATGATTTGATGTTTTTAGATGCCATATGTAGCAAAATGTGGTAATGACAGTTCAATCTCCATGTTTGCTCTTTTTATACTGTAGCCTACTTACGGACTCTAATCCGTTTGAAGGCGTTAGTGTTCTCTTGCTTTGCAAGTGACTAGTCCTTCTTTTTACCGGTTCTCTTAAATTGTCCGGACAGTGCTTGCTGTTTTTGTTGCTTTGGCATAGTTGGATTGCATGCCTGTAGACCATCTTTGATACTTTGATCTGTTGTATTTTCATTCAATTTTAGTGCTTTGGATTATGATCTGGAACTTCCAGTATTTCAAGCCATTGCTGATGAATGATCATTGGTGTTATCTGCAGTACTCGTATAGAATATCTGTGCTTGTGATAGGGTGAAATAGATATCTTGTATCTATTCAAGTCTCATATTTCAGATATAGGTACTTCTGGGTCCTACTAAAAGTAAAAATCTTGAATTTTGAGCACGGGTCTCTTGTATTTGTTCCACATCGGGCGCGACAGGGAAACGGATGAGATTCTCAGCTATCCCTCTTCAGGGTGTGTGGTAAGGTCTGTAGTAGTCCCGATTTCTACTTAACAACTATCTATTTCTCTTGAGGTGCCATCTCGTCAAGATTCTTGCGTTTCTGTATCATCATTTTGACATAGAGATATATGGAACATGTAAAGGTGTAGAATGCCTACGTTGCTGAAAGAAGGTGGAGACTTAAAGACGTCATCAACACCAGTGGTGGGTGGGGATTCTGGACAGAATGTGAGAGAGCACATTCCGAAAGCAAAAAAACAGGTTAGGTGACAACTGTCGGATGCTAGAAAGCATTCCAACCTAGTTGGACCATCATGTCTGTGTGTGTGTGTATTCTTTAATCTTTGATGGGTTGTGTTTTCAGACACCACATGTGGGTTGGACCTTTCACTATCTGTAGACTTGAGTGGAAATGAGGTTAGTTATTGCAACGACAGCAATGAAATCTGGGAATGTGGTGCACATGTTTAAACCAAAAGACAATTGTTAGCAATAAAGGCTCAGAGCTTTCCACCACCACCACCACCACCACACATGGCATAAAGCTAATAGTTTGAGATATGGGGACTTAGCAAAAGAGGGGGAGCTTGTCAACTTTGTAGTGCCCATGTACCATGTTATTCTCGAGAGTTAACGACTCCATGAAGATGAGTGTTTTAGAAATTTTTTCCGAACATATTTCCAAGTTCAAAATAAAAGGGTTAATATTCATTGAAATTTAGAAGTCTATAAACTTGAGTAAATCGAGTTTATTCATTTTTAATACTACAAGGTGTTCTTGAAAAGTTCTCTGGAACCAAAGACTTTTCCCTCCATGAAATTACAACTAAAAGTACCTCCCTATTATATGAAATTAAATTGTCTTCCAGATAAGTGTTATGTCCACCACCATCTCGAGGAAGTATCCAACTAAGCATTGGGAGTTGGTTGCGACTTGAGAGGTGATGTTCAACTCAAATATTTTGGTCAATAATTATTGATTCTCAACTACGATTCATTTTTATTTTTTTATTCGAACGTAGTGGACATCGCACAATTATATTGTCATTCTAGTATTATATTACATTCTCAAAACACATAACTCTTACCGACAAACAGTGTATCAACTAAAAGACATGAGTAATGAAAATAAAGTATGGATTTATATACCGAAATGTGGTTCATAACGCAAAATCAATTAATTTGTGTGTCGCAATAAAGATGCTTCCGTTAGAGAAGTTATTTGGCAGTCTTTAGACATACTTCAACATGAATCTCATTCTATATTTGTGTGCTTTCTATTTACTTGGTATCGGATGTCGGGAATAGGATGAGTTATTCAGCTTCCAACCACACAAAAATGTGTGGGCTTCATGCACCAAATCTAAGGTCTATTTGGGCTAACTAATTTATTGTAGTTTATTTTTTATTTCTATTCATTTTTTTATGTATTTTTTATTTTGACCTCAATATATTGTGGTTTATTAGTCCGTCTTGATGAAAGGAATCTAAAAAGTATAAAATTATGTCAAAAAATTAAAAAAAAATCACTAAAGAAGACGAATAAGTTAAAAGAACCTCTATTTTTTATTTATTTTTATCTTTTCTGAACTTTTTTCAAATTTGTCTTATGATTTATAACTTTTCTAAAAGCTCTTGTCGAGATAAACCAATAAATCACAAAAAATTGATGAAAAATAAAAAATTACAAAAAAAATTCACACAAAGACGAATTTTTTTTTTAATAAATACCATAGTTTAAATGGACTAAAAATTGCAAATACATATTTTTTGTGCATTAATTCGAATACAGATGTATCTGAAATCATTTGTTACACATGTGGTTCATAAATTAATAAAGGGTCTTATGTGTATCGAAAGATTCTGAATACATACGTGTCCGAATTTGTATACGAGTGTGAATATTTATCCACATGTCTTCCTGTCCATTCATCGAGAAGCTAGGCCAATCAACGGCTCAGATCTTCCCTCACCCCTCATTTTAACCCAAACCATTCCTCATATTTCGGGGTAAGGGTTCAATTTATTTTCATTCGTTCATCTCCACACCCTTCCCAAACCCATTTCTCTCTCTCTCTCTCTCTCTCTCTCTCTCTCTCTCGTGAATCCAGCTTTCAGAAAAAAGGTAGGAGAAAATCCAATCTCATTCATCAACATTTTGATTGATCCCATTGTGCTATCGCACAGTAGATTCAGTTAAAAACCGCTGCTTTATCCATTTTACAATCCGTTTCCCGTTGTTGTTTAAGGTATCTTCGAGTTTATTTGCATTCCCAGCTTCTCATTTTATGATATGATGCGCACACAGTTGCAATGTGCATTGTGTTTGTAATTGACTGGACTAGTGCTTCTTTTGGAGTCGATGATATTAACATTGTAAAATCTGAGTGGAGCAGTCTGAGATCTTTTGGGGTTATTTTAGTTGTTAATCCACGTTTTTATCTGTTTGCAATCGGGAATGAATTGGGTCCCCTGTTTTGTTCCTTCCTTCGTTGGTTCTAGCTGTCATTTATGTATGGCTGATCTGTATTAAAAGGTTTCATTTCCTGATTTCAGGGATTAACTTTTATTTGGTTTGTGTAAAAGAAGTGTTCTTTTCCTGTAGAGAAAGATGGGATGTGTGACTGGGGAAAAAATGCCATAAGAAGATGGGGTGTGTGATGCGGAAAAATAGTCTCCGTTCAGATCGATAGAGTAATTAATTAGCATGTTGTCTGTGTTTTCTGAGGGCGAGATTGTGTGCCAGTGAACTTCTAAAGGTTTTGCTGAATTTTGTATAACATGCACTAGATATAGAGCATTTTTGTTCCCAATTACTTCACTGCAATTTTGATTCGTTTTCTTTGTTTACATACATGCTAGATGAATTACAATAACTGAAACGTTCAAAAAGGTTCTTGTCAGATGTAAGGTCAACAGTATTTGCATTGTCATCTTGCTCTTACGCAGCGGCCCGTTCTTATTTACTTGACTTTTGCTCATAATATTCATTTTGGTTTTTGGACCTAGTCAGAAGGGGCATCAAAAGTGTTTTTCATGCATGATACATTGCTGAAGCTAGGGTATTGGAAAGAAGTATTTGTTTGTTGTGATGTACTTATTCTCACTAAAGCTTCAATCTTATCAGGAGGTAGTATAGGATGGCAGAAGCTGAGGACATTCAGCCACTCGTGTGCGATAATGGAACTGGAATGGTTAAGGTATTGACTGTGATTTCCTTTAAGAAAGTTTTTTAATAGTTGTTGGCTTGTAACGACACCTCCCCCTCAAGATAAACCAAACTTAATACAAATAGATTAACAAAAAGTAATTGAATTTGTAAATGGGAAGATTCTACAGAGCTAGAAATGAAAAAGAAGAGAATAGTAACTAAAAATAATTGAAGAAGTAAAAGGGAAGATATCGGTACCTTTAGTCTCTGGTTCTGCTGACTTGAGTCCCTCCCTACTTTATTGGAAAGTGGAATCTCTGATTTGATAGAACCATAATGATTTGCCATTTTCTAGGCTGGATTTGCCGGAGATGATGCTCCAAGGGCAGTGTTCCCTAGCATTGTAGGTCGCCCGCGTCACACTGGTGTGATGGTTGGAATGGGGCAGAAAGATGCATACGTGGGAGATGAGGCTCAGTCCAAGCGTGGTATTTTAACCTTGAAATACCCAATTGAACATGGTATTGTCAGCAACTGGGATGACATGGAGAAGATATGGCATCACACCTTCTACAATGAGCTCCGTGTTGCACCAGAAGAGCATCCTGTTCTACTAACGGAAGCGCCTCTCAACCCCAAGGCTAACCGTGAGAAAATGACCCAAATCATGTTTGAGACCTTCAACACTCCTGCTATGTATGTTGCTATTCAGGCTGTTCTTTCCCTCTATGCCAGTGGTCGTACAACTGGTAAGTTGGATTGTTCAGTTATACTGATAGTAGTACAGCTTCCATTTGAATTGCTTTCTCCCTATGCTAGAAACTGAATATGGAACCACCAAATACTGAAATTCGGCATGCTTGATGTGGCAGTACATGTGAACATGACAAAATGTTGGAAATGGCTATTTCTCCGTTTTGTTTGTCGCAGAACTTGAATTCCAGTCTATGGCCTAATACATTGCCGAAATATGAATGTTTCCAGTGGGAAATTTGCAGGCCTCAACTGTGACTAACTCTCTTCCTTCAAAGTTTCTCTTGTTGATGTTTTATGTTTAAGTACGCAGATGAAATTACTTTACGATGAAATTACTTTACTACTTCTGTCCATATTCTTGGTCCTTTTTTAGTACTCCGGGCATCATTCGTAGGGATGGCAATCTCGTCCGATCCAACCCGCTCCTACCCATTCCCCGCCTCGAATGGATAGGGGATTCGGGGATTTTTTTGGGGATCGGGTAGGATTCGGGGATAAATTTTTTAAAAAAATGGGGATCGGGTAGGATTCGGGGTTAGGTGTCTCCACCCGATCCCCGCCCCGATCCCCGCCTCCACCCCCGCCCCTCCCCGTCCCGTGATTTTTTATCCCTTTTACGTAATAGGTTTGTAAGGAGAAAGAGAAAATAACCATGTTTTGCAATTGGTAGAGGAATACAACAATTTTTGATGGACTCAATGACAATATTCTTGAGTACATTTGGTTATTTTTGTTAGGATTGAAACTTATGGAATGATGTTATGTTTATTTTAATTAATTATTGTTGTTATTTCTGAAATATTTTAGATTGTAAAAAATGAATGACTTTTGCTTAAAAGTTTGCATGTTTTTATTTACTCTCTTTTGTTATTTTTTTGGGGATGAAAATGAGAATTATTTCAAATTTTAAGTAATTTACTAATGTAATTTTTTTATTTTCGGATATTCAATCTCCATTTGGAGATCCCCGTTCCCCGTTCGGGGCGGGGGTGGAGGGCGAAAATAGTCCCTGTTCGGGGATCGGGGGGGGATGGAGATTAGATATAGATTCGGGAATCGGGGATGGAGACAGTAACATCCACCCGCGATCCAACCCGTTGCCATCCCTAATCATTCGAGAGAAAAGACAGTACTTTTAACAGTTATTCTTTGTGATTGATTTTGACTTCGTAGAACTAATATTTTAATTGTCAAAATTTTGATTCTAGTAAAAGTCAATTCTTCAAAGCACATTCCAGGAGTATTAAAATGTTAGCTTATCAGAATCAGCTTTTTGAATATCCTAGAAGCTGTAGTAGATAACACTCCAATACAACTTGTGATACTAAAACAAGGCTGAAGTTGGCCGGCCCCAAAAACTTTGGCAGACACCCCCATATCATAGCGCTGAATTCTGGAGCCCATTGTATTCCATTTGCGTGATGCAGGCATTGTGCTGGATTCTGGCGATGGCGTCAGTCACACGGTCCCCATCTACGAAGGTTATGCTCTCCCCCACGCAATCCTCCGTCTCGACTTGGCAGGCCGTGACCTCACAGATGCTTTAATGAAAATCCTTACCGAGCGTGGCTACTCCTTCACCACCACCGCCGAGCGGGAAATTGTGAGAGACATGAAGGAGAAGCTGGCTTACATAGCTCTCGACTACGAGCAGGAGCTAGAGACTTCCAAGACTAGCTCCTCTGTCGAGAAGAGCTATGAGCTGCCCGACGGGCAGGTGATCACCATTGGCGCAGAGCGTTTCCGCTGCCCGGAGGTCCTCTTCCAGCCGTCGATGATCGGAATGGAAGCGGCGGGAATTCACGAGACCACGTATAATTCTATTATGAAGTGCGATGTTGATATCAGGAAAGATTTGTATGGAAACATCGTGCTCAGCGGTGGGTCCACCATGTTCCCGGGCATTGCAGATAGAATGAATAAGGAAATCACTGCTCTTGCCCCAAGTAGCATGAAGATCAAGGTGGTGGCGCCGCCGGAGAGGAAGTACAGTGTTTGGATTGGAGGGTCAATCTTGGCTTCTCTCAGCACATTCCAGCAGGTATATACTTTGATCATTTAAATCACACATCTGGCCTTGTTCTGTTCCTGTGTTCTGAATCAATTTTCGACCACATTTTTGGCTAAACTTGTTTGGTGACAAATTTTTAAGAGGAAATTTGAAGGAGGGGACTCTTAAGGAAATGTCAGTAACCTGTCAAATTCTCGAAAACCAATCTTTGCTCAAAAGGGTATTTGATAGAAAGTATGACTGTTTATGTTTTCGTAACAGTTTGATTAATAGGGTTCTGAAACTGAAACCTAAAGGTGGCTTTAACGATGATGGATTCCCTTTGATTTGCTATCAGAAATCATTCTCATTGGGATTTGTTTCTCGTTTGAGTGCAGATGTGGATTGCTAAAGCTGAGTATGATGAGTCTGGGCCATCAATTGTGCACAGAAAATGCTTCTGATTTGCGCCACAGCAGAAATGTTGAAGAAATAAACAACTAATTTCTATGCGATGCAGCTTGGGATTTTTTGTTATACCTTTGTTTTTCATCTCTGTTATGTTTATGTTGTTGGGTTGATGACTAGAGGGCTAGGGATTGATCGTTTGAACCGGCTAATTCTTTTATTTTTTATTGATTATCTAGTATTTCCATCTGTTGGCATGTTGTTCTAATCTAGCACTAATAATATGAATATGGGACATGATAATTCTCAAAAAATAGGGACACAGACAGCAAGTGAACAACATTCTTAAAATAATTTTCCAATTATGTATACCTCTATTATAACTCTGAAATATTTTTTTCGGATTTTATTGAATGTGTTGTCGAACCAATGATGTATGCCTATATTTGGAAACAAATATTTTATATTACGTTCTTGGCTCCAAAAAACTATTAAAGATACATAAAAGTAATGCCACCGTATTTCTGTAACTCGTAATTGTCTCTGCTATGTCCTCCCTCAAAATATATCAAAATGTAATATAAACACATCACATGACGTGTTGAGTACATGTTAGTGCGTGTTTTGTTTTCTGACTATTAAGCACGAATACAACGACCTCCTTCTAAGAGTGTTTGTACTTTCTAAGAGTGTCTTTATGTAGTAAGAGCATTTCCAAGGGGCTCTTCAAATGAGTCCTCTGGTTTAAATAGCTAATCAAGTTTTATTTTTTTACTCCAAGTGGCTCTCTACTTGTTTAGTTAGTTTAACTTCCTCACTTTTCACTAGCTACATAAGCTAGTGGGAATAACTAGCTACTCCTTATTGTATTCTTTGTTTCAACTCTTAAAGCACTTAATTATTTTTTTGTTTTTGCCTTCATGTTATTTTTTAAGGGTAAATTAAATTAGGGTCCTATTAATCTTGACAGCATAAGGTTTCATCCCATGCACTTTTTAAAGTTATGTTTTGATCCCACTTTTACATAGTTTGATATTTTTGTCGTTACTTTTGAATATTAGTTTACCTTCTTATCCCCTTTTAAGTTAGAACATATACTCCTGATTTGGTAGATTTAAATTCGTACCCATAAATTTGGCTTCAATTATGAAATAAAATATGATAAAAAATATTAACTGAGATTCACCGGAACATATACTCTGGATATTCCAGTCAGTGATTCACCGGAATGGTTGAACGGAATATTTCATAATGGTTTACTAAATGATTTCACCGGAATGGTTCAACGGAGTATTTGATAATGATTCACCGGAATGGATCAACAGAATCATTGGAACATATAATCCAGGAATATTTGATTTGGTAATCTGTGTTTTGCCATATCATAAAATTTGAAAAATCTGAGTGATTCAAGGAATATTGATCATATCTTAGAATTTTTTTCACAAGAGTACACAAAATCCTGTTCTGATATTAACCATCCGGTATCACATAGACTCACCCCCTTTATGTGCTTCGTCACCAGAAATCGAGTGTTGCGAGTTAGGGTGAAGATTTGATCGTCAAACTTAACGATTTCTTTCTAAAGATTGTTCGGATTACATGGTGAGTGAATAATCTTTTATTGTTGTTCTTATTTTTGT
The DNA here is from genome assembly GCA_019985065.2 of Arctostaphylos glauca. Classification (NCBI taxonomy): domain Eukaryota; kingdom Viridiplantae; phylum Streptophyta; class Magnoliopsida; order Ericales; family Ericaceae; genus Arctostaphylos; species Arctostaphylos glauca. Next base: position 14,972,264 of record JAHSPW020000002.1, on the reverse strand, counting down.
GATATCCGTTTTGAGTATTTAAATTTTACATGATAGACACTTTGAACCTTGACGGTTGTAAAAGAACAAAAAAAAAATTACAATTTACCATATTCTGACAATTTATCATAATCTGCAAAAAGATTTCTGACAATTTATCATAATCTGCAAAAATATTTTAGAGTTGTAAGAATTTACCATAATAATGTAAATTTACCATGATATGTAAATTATGATTCACTGGAATGGTACTCTTCCGAATGGTTCACCAAGATTTTTGATAATGGTTTACTGTATGCTACATATTTTTATTCAAGATTGAGATTAAATCACCAAGTAGTTTATCATAATCTGCAAAAAGGTTTTTGACAATTTACCATCATTTGTAAAAAGTTCTAGAATTGTAAGAATTTACCATAATGATACAAATTTACCATAATATGTAAATTATGATTCACCGAAATGTTACTCTTCCCAATGGTTCACCGAGATTTTTGATAAAAGTTTACTGTAAGCTTCAAACCATTCCATATTTTTATGCAAGATTAAGATTAAATTTATCATGATATGTAAATTATGATTCGACGTGAGAGGAATAGATTGGTTTTGACTAATAAGGAATAGTTTGAAGCAAATCTCTTTTTCTTAGGAGAAAAATGCTAAAATTGGGCTAATTTTGAGGGCATTTTAGGTGGTTTTTAAAAAAAGAACCAAAAATTAACCTTTCAAAGTATAGCATGAAATACTAGGTATCTCATATAGATAGGACTAAACAATAAGTATCACTTTTTTTAATTAATTAATTTAATAGGCTGATATATTTTGGTCCTAAATGGATTTCATCAGGGCTCTAGCCAGCTAAGTTTGTTCCATCTGGAACCAACAATGGCGCATCTCTAATCAGTAAAAACGCATCTTTGCACCCCACAGCTCATCCTAAACCCCACAGCTCATCCTCCACGTTTTACTCCTAATCCAAAAACAACGATTGCCCAATCGATCAATTGCTTTTAGGTTGACATGACATCTGCCCCCACTTGCTTTCCAACCGTTATTAGGAGCCATTCACCTCATTTAGGTCTTATTGTGAAATTACGGAACTTTCCTTTCCTGTTTTTATTGACTTTCCGCTAAACTTCATATGGATTCTAAGAATCTAATCCATCTTCAAAACATGTTGAAGGGGGCCTCATTAGTGCGAATTCAAGAAGCTTATTCACTTTATTCAGTTATGTGCTATTTTTTCTATCAATGACTAACTGAACTCTATTAGGTAACGCTATGGTATAATTATTTCCATCCCTGGTGGGCCACTAAAGTAGATTCGGATATTGGATAGTTTTTAAGTATTAGCTTATTTGTCATCCTTAACCACACGATATCTGTAGCCTTGCCAAAGAAAAAAAACAATTCAATCACCCACAAGTGAATACATACGGTTACAAGTGTGGCATCTTCACTATGCACATAATATGCACATAAGCATGGAAATTCTTTGTCGAATTATGATTTAACATTATATGTAAAAATTATATTAAAAAAGAAAGTTTGAACATTTTCTCACAGAAAAACACAAATACATGGAAGATAAATATCATGTTATGCGTATTTTTGCATAATTTTTTTAAAAAAGAAAAAATATCGTTTGTTATATAGTGTAAAGAGTAAAGGCCACTTTACCTCCTTATGATTTGGAGTTTGTGGAAGTTACCTCATTGATATTTGAATTTGATCACATAATTCCCTTATAATTTTTGAACCGATTCGGATATCTAACTCCGTAGATAAAAAGTTTGAAATATCCTCGTATTTCAATAAGCATCTATGAGTATTCGCCTCTCCCATTCTCTCTCTCTCTCTCTCTCTCTCTCTCTCTCTCTCTTCAACTTGTGGAGGACTCAACAAGTAGTGATTTAAGTAAAAATTATGTCTTTTCGGAAAATCAAAATCATCATCATCATTATCAAAAAGTTCATATGGAAAAAGGGAAAAAAAAAATTAGCGTTTAATTGCATCTAAAGACAAATCTCAGAAGATTTCAATCTTCTTACTTTGTATATGACCTACAACTTTAAAAGATTTGGTTCAAGGTCGTACAGGACAATCAAGACTACTAATGGAGCCCGACTTTTGGCATAGGGCTGGGATATAAAATTAATCCTCAACTTATTTCTGGTATAATAATTCATCCCTGCTTGTTATTTTCTCCAACAAACGACGTTGTTTCTATCGGCTTGAGCTACCTGCATTCAAGAAAAGTATTGAAATGTCCTAGAGTGTATTGTACGATGTCGTGTGCATCATTTAGAAAATAACTTAATAAGGGCCCACAATTGAAGTGAGAGGCAGGAGCATTTGTGTTGGAAAAATTGTTGAAAATCTCGATTTTGAAACTACAAATTAAGTGGGATCCGGTCTTCGGATAGAGTGGTTCTATATACCGTTGTATTTATTTTTTAGTAGAAATCGACCTTGTGTGGTTGGTTTTCATATATAATTTGTGGATGAATTGAAAATTATCCGTAAAGTGAGTTATATGCTCATACATGAATGTTGGTAAATGAGGGATGTGGGTTTCTCCCAATTGGTTGGAGAAAGAAAAATTCTTGAGTTAATTACTAGGATTTTTGCACAAGGGCTTGGCTCTTAGGCTCAGAAATTTTGTGAGCGAGTGAGCGCACACACAATTCAACACACACGCGTCGGACAGACGGGTCAGGCTTGGGCTAATGAATATATTTTTTTTAGAGAAAATTAATTCAGACTGAGCTAGGCCCAACCAAATTTAATTTTCTTTTAACCCATAGCCCAATCCGTGTCCTTCTTCGGTAAGTTGCAATCCCTCCTCCTAATTAAAAGAGTATAGAAACTATGGATAATAATTAAAGTAATGATTAATCTTGAACTTGTTTTAGTTCAGTTTAATTCTTATTCATTTTGGTGAAATTGGATGAGAAATTACTAATTTCTTTCTTGTCTCTTTATTTTTTACCTATCAGAAAGGGCATGTCATTATATGTGGGGAGTCCATTTTCTTGGGCTTTCAATTTTACCAGCCCACTGAGCCATATTATGATGTGCGACTTCTTAAGATCATCTATCTTTGTGTACCCTTAGGGTCTGTTTGTTAAAAGTCATTGAACAAGTTAATCCTACCATCTTGGATGTATCACGGATATGGTGATCCAAATTTCTAATATTTTTAATTTGTTTACTCTACTTTCTTGTATTTCGGATTTGATAATCGAGGGACTATTTTATATTTGTGAAGGGAGATAAAATTATCTCACCATTTCCCGTATTCATATATCATCTCTCTTCTATGTTCTTTTTTATTTACGTAAATACCATAATCAATTTCAAGAATATCATTATTAATGACAAAAATGTTATCCATCTACTAATATCTACTTTCTAAAAAAATACTGAAATAATTTATTTATAATTATTCATCCGCCTATAATAAATCTTTTCTTCTATTATATATATTTTTACTTTCTTTATTGTATTCATTTAAAATTTTAAATGCCTACGGGCTTTTAGTTCCTTGGTTACCAACCTAACGGACAACCCTCAACAAATCTACCAACTAATTAATTTCCATCACAAAACATCTCTTGTTCGTGTATGGTGGGTGGGTTAGACTCTTTCGGTTATATTGTGCACAAATATTCTTTCCACCTATTCAATAAAAAAGAGAAATTCAATAGTCTCACAGTATTTAAATCATCGTAATTCAATAATAGCGAATTGGTTGGCCGCTCCAACGAGCTTCAAAAATTCAAAAAATAAAATAAAATAAATAAAGACTAAGCGTCCAAAATCGGAACCACCTCCCAGCCCAAAACTGTTCTAGAGAGAGAAAATTTGTGAACATTAGAATAATGAGCGAGTGTGATATCTTGAGGGTGTTAATGAATAAAAGAATCAATCTCTTAATTAAGCATCCATATTCAAAATCCTTTCAAATACCACAAAGTCCTAAGGAAATTTGGAAGCAGTCCTGAGGGATGAATATCTGAGGAGAAGTCTTGCAACAAATCATAGGGTTTGAGGAGTTAAATTTTAAAATAACATATATCAGAGCAGTTTATGAAGAATCGACAAAAAAGCTTTAAATCAACATACAGAAGTTTAGATTTGATTGTGAAAAACTCTGTTGTTCTACATTTGTGTTATAGTGCTTATTTCACTTCTGTGATTTTTCAGTCCGCCTTGTAGTTTTCCACGTGTGTTCTTGTTATCTTGATTTATTTACTTTGTATATTGATAAGTCACCTACAGGGGAGGTGAATAGGTGGACTTCCATTTTTTCTATTTTCAATCAATTCAAATAAATAATTAAGCGCAATAAGATAATAGAATGAAAACAAGTACTGAAAATAAGTAAATTAGGAGACGAAGATTTTTCTAGTGATTGGGCGATGTGCTTAGTCCACTTTTAGTGATTGTTCCCATGAACAATCACCATTTTCACTATGATCCAGTACTACACAAGATTGGTTTATGAAGCCAACTCCTCTTTTACATCACTCTTACCGATACACGTAGACCGGTACACCTAGCTTGATACACGCAGACCAAGTACTCAACTCTTCTTTACAATTGATAACGCAGATCGATGTCACTCCTTGGTACACGCAGACCAAGTTCTTCTAATAACTTTTCCTTGCAACTAGTATATACAAACTAGTGCAAGGCTCACAATAAATCACTACAGTAAAATACTTCTGAACAAAAACACAACCAAAAAATACTGAAGGAACCCTAACTGAACCACAGTGGAATGGGTTCACTCTCTCACAAGGTAGAATTGGTGGTATATGGATGTATCCAAGAGGATATACAAGTGAAAGCTCAAAACGCTCTGAAATAATATACTGCTGCAAGTGATAAGCTTCAGAGGTGGAAACTGTTTTGTAATCTCTTTCTAACAATGTATGCAAATTCAGTGGTTTGTCAATTAGCCTCTAGTGATCCTTTTAAGGTATCACACATATTTGGTATGCTTCCAATCAAAATCTTCAGTAATATTAATCCGATTTGATCCTGTCGAATTTTCCATAACAGTGGTCACTGAGCTTTTCCTTTTTTGGACCAACGGCTATGAAGCTAGAGAGCAATATGATAAATCAAATTAGTGCCGATTTTCTCAATCAAAGATACTTTCACAAAAGGTAATTCATATTTCTGAAAGTAGTATAGGAAAATACGATCAAGTCGTTTGCCAAATCTGTTCTTGAAACACCCGATTGCTAGTCGGCTTTCTTGTCGGATTTCTGGCTAGCTTTTTAGAAGGCCTGCCGAATAGGCATCCGAACAGGCTTCCGGATGGCACATGCCTATCCTAAGAAACTGCATTTTTTCTCTTGTAATCTCATGGTGACATATGTTCAAATCATGGATATTAAAACATTAGAATACAACGGTTTCAATATGCATAATACATTTCGATTGACATAGTTGCACATTCATTTTGGGTCATCAAACCAAACATTATTAAAAACCTGTTTACCTTTCATATATTCATGTCAATTTAATCACATTATTTATCGGGTAAAAATCGAATAACAGTAAACTAATGAACACTTAATTGCACATAATTTTTCTAGATTTATTAAGTTGAATGATGTAGCAAATTTGATAAATATACAATTGCTGATAAATTTGATATTTCATTTTTCAACAAAAACTTCAATTTGCAAGAGGAGAATCAATTTCTTAATATATTTTATGAAATAGAAACTTTAAGAGATTCAATGATCACTCATAAGTATTGTTAATTTGGAAAGAAACCAATTGTCATAACTTCCGACCAATAGTTGGTGCATTTACTTTAAGCTATAGGAAAAAAGCTAGGTATTGATATCTATGATTCATTTCATGTGAAAGAGTTGTGGTTGGAACAGGGATGGGAATGGGAATGGGACCATCTCATTGCATTATTAAAGCCCAAATAGTGTGGGAATAACCACAAAATAAAAAGGGTATCTTTCTTTGTTCCCTCACTTTCCTATACCATAAAAAAGGCTTGGAAATTGGAAGGGGTTGGCCCCCACTCGACAGTCCACCCAACCCCTTTTCTATGCCTCAACCCACTCCATCTTTTCCATATCACCCACCATCATCATCACACCCACACCACATCCATCCATCACGCCATTATCATCATCATCATCATCTCTCTCTCTCACACACATTTGTTTGTATAAATTCCATCACAAAGGATAAATGTGAATCTCACGCTAATATATATATATATAGTTAGAGGAGCTCATGAAGCATTCTCCAGGAACACTGAATAATCTCTCGTTAATGGACCGACAAGTTCACGGCGTGGGACTTACTCATGTCCAATGTCATAGAAAAGCAATGGATTAGATTCTTCTACATGGTGGGATCCTAGCAGCGGAGGAAGCTTTCTTGTGAACACGATCACATGTACTGGGCTTTACATGTTTGCATTTAGTTGTTCTATACGTGGACGAATTTTCTTTTAAATTCCAATAAACTCTTTGATTTTTTAGAAAAGATTTAACTCATAAACAGTCTTGATAATCACAAAACACTAAACCGTGAATAATATTATGTAATGTCACAAATTTTGAAATTTTTTTAAAAAAATCTCAGATATTGATGCACATATATAAAAATTAATACACTTTTATAAGTTTTAATGTACATTTTACACATTAATTACCATATCAAGGAATGTGATTGGTATATATTTCCATAAACTATGTAATAAGAAAATTGAATGACTAGCCATTCTTTACATTTTTTTTTTCCTTCTCATTTTACCCTTTGTAGTTTGGCTTTGATCATGAGTTGCTTTTGAAACGCTAATTTTGTAATTTCTAATTGTGTTTTGGTTTTTTGCTTTGTCTGTTGCAAGGAAATCACCAAATAATTTTTTAAAAAGGCACATGAATTCTTTCTTTTACTTTGTTGTTGTCCACTTGAATTATTCATTGAGGGCAATTAAATAAAGTGATTAAGCAGACGTAAAGATTTCGTTGGAGAAAATAGTTTGACATGGGTACTTTAGAGTCTGGGTTCCACACATCAATTGGGATGGATCCGGAGTGTTCAGTAATTTATTATGTCAAATTAATATCCTGCGGAGAATTAGTCAAATTATTTACGGAAAGAAATTTGACATTAAAATTGGTGTTTGAAAAAAAAAAAAAAAAAGATGTAGAACCTTATCCCACATTGAAAAAAATTGTGAAAACAAGTTGGGTATATGAAAACCTAGTTTCTATATGGACTTGGCCCTTTGGATCATACAATTTTTGTGAGCGAATGAGCGCGCACTATATTACCGTCTTGACAAACGCACGTCGCCACTGTCCGACTTGTTGTGCCGGGTCAAGCTTGAGCCTTATTTCCGGCCCACTTTAATTTTTCAAAAGGTGACAACAGAAAATGTTTTTTACTTGACCACCTTGAATTTCGCCAGATTTTCCACGGAAGATGTCCCTTCTTTGTATAAAGATGAAACCGACAGTCAAGGATGAATTATTTGTATCAATTCAAAAGGTGGTAATTTTGCGTTAAACTTTTTGGTTCAATTCTTTATCGTGACGAAAAGAATTTAGAAAGTAAAAAGATACGAACAAAAGTCCCAAAAAAATTCACTAAAGATGATTTTGTTTTAGAAAAAATAGACTATTTTTAACTGTTTTGGTGTTTTTAACATCGTTTTATCTAAACATTTTTCCATTTTGGCCTATATTTTATACTATTTTGATTCTTCTTGTCAAGAGGAATAAAAAAACGAAAAAATGTATAAAAATTTACAAAATTTCAAACGGTAGAGATTATTTTTTTAAAAAAATAATTTAGTTGAAATCAGCGTAATACTAATTCGAATAATTTGCAGAACCGAAAGCATTAGAGTGTGTTACTTTTTTTTTTTTGGGTGTCTGTGGGTGGTTCGACAATGGGGCTTGGTCACGGGGGATCACTTCAGATCTCACCTCAATTCACGAAAGAACAGTGAGCATTGTCTGATAAATTGAAGCACACATTGGTATAGTCAATGGTTCTGATTCCTTGTTTCACGTGTCTACACTCCTAAACTCTCTTTCTATTTTGGTTTTCATTTTTTTTTAATTTCCGTACTTTAAACCCTTTGTTATAAACATATGGTATGTGCAAAAACCAATATTTCTTGTATTTTATTTACTCAATACATATTACGACAACTGTAACTCATGTGAATCCAATTGCATGCACCCCATACAAAATATGTGTTGTGCTTTGTAATCTCATTCTTCATTGTTTCTTTGTGCGATTATTTGTGTAATTGAATGAATTTATAACACAAGAAATCTTTTTTAAATCACCGAATATTCTGAACAGTTATTTTTTGTATTGATTGTGATATGCAAAATTGCTAGTTTTTTTGTTTTTGTGTTTTTGACGTGACAGGTTAAGACTAAGAGATTGATTAGTTTATAAACTACATGATAAAATTTGAAACTGCTAGTTTGAGATCAAGCCTTCCAAACTATTTCCTTCTTCAGATTTGATACTGCCAATTTTGAGATTATATAATCCAAGCATTTAAGAATGATCATCTATATTTTTTTTGACTCGTTCTTAATCTCACTCAAATTAAATATAATATAACTAAAATCTTGTGCTACCTATACAATCCTATCTAGTGTTTTAAATTCCACATATCCTCTCTATTCCCATCACTAATCTTATTTTTTTTAATTATTTTAATATTTAATTCGACAATTAAACATGCCCTCTAAGTATTAACATATGCAAGACCCATTAAGTTCGATAAACATTTTTCTCTGTGTTATTTTGGAACAAGGAAGATGCAGATGTTCCAACATTTTGAAGTAATACGATGATATCCTTTTTAGCCCAAATTGGCACAAAAATTTTGTACAATGCTAGAGCAATTCCATGTATCAAAAAGACCGGGTTATTACAGTATGTGTCTTTTTTGAGTACTTTAGCGTGTTAGCTACGGTGTAGTTAGAAAATTAATTATGTGTCTTTCTAATTCTCTTATGAAAACTAATTATTACAGTATGTGTCTTTCTAATTCTCTTATGGTCTTTAATAGAAACCGATCAAAATATTAATCCTAGATACCAAAGTACTGGTGATTTTTCAAAATCACATTTGTTACATCATTTTGGACAAATTTGAATTGTTCAGATATCGATAAATAACAAATTAAATTACATTAAGATTAATAAATAGTTTTAGGTTGAGCTCGTGTTTTTCTCATTAGAATTTCGTTTGGGATCAAGTTGAAAGATAAACAAGCTAAATGTTAAATCTTTTATACCGAAGCTTAAACAAGATACTACTCAACCCCGTTGAGCATATGATGTTTAAAATATCAAACAATTTGGGATCGATTAATTGAAGTTTATTTGAAATCAACCTGTCTAATAAACAACACAAGTTTAAATATATTTTAGTACATGCTATGGTACCTCGGAGTGGGTAAAAGCGCGTCGAGTTTGTACCACCGCGGAACAATAATTGCATCCGGATTTAATCTACCTATTCGATAATTCATCCAGTGACTTTACGGTCGTATGAACCCTACTTTCGATGTCAAAGACAACAACATCGATCCATGGACTTTAACTCACTAAAAAAACAAAAGACCTTCATTTATTCAAACTACTAAATTACATCTGGAAAAAAAAAAAAAAAAAAGGAGATACTACATTAAAAAAAAAGAAAAAACACAGAAAAAATATTTTGACAAGTCAGTAGAAAAATGGAAAATAAAAAAAGGAAAGAAAAGAAAGAAGGAGATCCATGATGTTGATGAGCAACAGCAGAAGAAATACCAAATACACGAAATTAAGACACAACAAAAACATACATACTCATGATCAGATTCATTTAACGTCAAAACCGCAGTCCATCTCCACCGTACACTTGTGTTCCGGATAATCTGGCCCCCACATATACCTTCTGTGCGTTTCTCTGTGTGTCAATTCCGTGTGCTCAGCATTTCTGGCTGTAGCAATTCCGATGAATGAAGAAGAAGAAGAACATGCCTAATCAAGCTAGTGAGCCATGGCGGCCGGGGGCGCAAAACTGATGCTTCTCTGGTTAGGCATTGCGAGCATCGCTGTATGATCCAAAAAATCCTTCAACTCAACCACACACTGCAAAATCGTCCTCAAATCCTCCGCACACGAAAACCCCAAACTGCCCATCCGCCTCACCGCATACACATAGAAAGTGATACACCCTTTTCGGAACTTAAATCTGGCCATCTCGCACCCATTCAACCCCCTTATCAGCTTCTTATTCACGTCTCCAAGAGGAATCTCCGGCGGCCACTGCCTCTCCACCGCCGCCTTCATCGCCTCTGACTCGAAAACGAACAAAAGCACTTTCGATTTCTTCGTTCCGAGGCCTAGAGTGAGAGTATGCCACGCGTGGTGGGCTAAGATTGTGAAATTAGTGGGGAGGAAAGCGGTGGTTGAAGGGAAAGGGGGCTTTAAATTAGTGGGTTTATCTTGGTTGGGGAGGGAGAATAGGCGGGGGATCTCAAGCGGCCGCGCACGGCGGATGGTAAAGGACTTGACTACGAATTGGCCGCCGAATCGCAGGCCCTTCACTTCGGAGCTGGGTTTGAAGGCGAAATCTGATGTGGGTTTTGTGGTTTGGTCATTTGGGTGTTTGTGCTTTTGCTTCTTCTTCTTCTTGTTGTTATCTTTTTCTTCTCCCATAGTCTATGGTGATTGTGGTGGTGCTTTGGTAGGTTCTGTTTGGGTTTGTTTGTGAATGATAAGAAACCAATCTAATGCTTTTGGAGGTTCATTTGGGTTGAGAATAATTGTTTTTGATGAAACGTTCCAGTCAAAAAGGATGGTTGTCTAGCTACTTTCCAAAAAGATGGTTATCTTTATTTTGTTACACCTCATTTAATGCAGCTCATATTTTAGGGTTGATCCAGGTCACAAGCTAAGATTTATAATTGATAATTCATCTTTAGCTAAAATATTGTGTAAATATATAGACATACAGATATTAATATGTGGATGTAATTTTGTTATTAAAGTGATGGTCGCCGGTCTTGTGGTGAAGTGGGATATATAATTTAATTAACATGTATGCATACTTTAATGACATATCTCATAATGATAGTCACTTTTTTCTGCTTTTTCAGTGTAGTCAGATCTTCAGAGGGTATGCATGAGATGTATAATTCATGGGGTATGAGCTAGTGTGAATGTCTTAAGCTATGATCAGATATGTTTCATTAATTCAATAGTTATATTATGGGACCTGATCAATGAGACTGGTGACTGGTGAGCATACTACATCTGGGATTGGTGTTATAGTCCTTTCCCAGCTGCATGACACTGTATTTCTCAATTTAAGCAAACGAAAAATTCGGCAAAAGTCCCATCAACTGTTTCTTTTTGGCCAACGCATAACCGCATTGTTTCTTCTCCGAGAAAAGAAATTCACGAGCCATGGACCTTCTACCTCCACCTGGCATTGCTCTGTCATTTAAGTCTCCAACAGTTATGTCAATAATTACATATTCGAAATTCTTGAGTACAATCTGCTTCCTTTCAAATGACGAATCCCTTTACTTAATTAAGAAAGTATTCGAATAGATGGGGGTAATTAAGCTAATGAGCTCGGATATTAATGAACTCTACGTGTGTCGGTTAGTTATTAAAGAAAAGTTCATTTTTTTATGATCTGAATATGATTATTTGAATTGTTGTATTTGAAATTTATTTACTTATTTACACTCTATATATGATATCCGAAGTATTTTATCTTTGGGGATAAAATTATTTCATCTCTCTTTCTAGTCCTATGTTATCACCTTCTATTACAACTGATTAGGTGTAGTTAGTTACACGGTTTGTGTTCTGTTAGCAACTCAGTTAGTTTGTTGGAAGGTTGTTGAGTTGTTAGCTGGTTTAGTTAGTAAAGTGGTTAGCTTCTTTGTGTATAAATAAGAGCTCGAGCTCTCCTTTGTAACACACTGAGAATTAATACAGAAGGATGATTCTCTTTCTCTCTCTGTTCTTCTCTTCTTCTTTCTGTCTTAATATGGTATCAGAGCGTTTTTACACGCTTCACACTTCTGACTCCTGATTCCCGCATACCTCATGGCGCATCAACGAGTAGGAGAAAGTCGATCCGCCATTAATGATCCTTCGAGCCCCTATTTTTTACACCATTCTGATGGTCCTTACCTCGTCTTGGTCTCGCAACCTCTTACAGGAGACAATTATGCCTCATGGAGCAGAGCTATGTTGATTGCACTATCAATTAAGAACAAGCTAGGGTTTATAGATGGAACTATCCCCAAACCCGAAGGTACTGATCCTGTTACTCTCACTGCTTGGAGTAGAAATAATAATGTTGTGATTTCATGGATCTTGAATTCAGTTTCTAAGGAAATTTCGGCTAGCATCATATTCTCTGAATCTTCATATGACATTTGGGAGGATCTGAGAGATAGATTTTCGCAAAGCAATGGACCTCGAATTTTCCAATTGCATCGTGAATTGATGAATCTGGCACAAAATCATGAATCTGTGAGCATCTATTTTACCAAATTGAAGACAATTTGGGACGAGCTTAGTAATTTTCGACCTATATGTACATGTGGAAAGTGTTCTTGTGGTGGAGTCAAAAACCTATCCTCTCATTATCAGATGGAGTATATCATGTCATTTCTTATGGGTTTACATGATTCTTTTGCTCATGTTCGAGGCCAACTCCTTCTTATGGATCCTCTACCACCAATAAATAAGGTCTTTGCCCTTGTTTCTCAAGAAGAAAAGCAAAGAACTGTTGGTCATCCAACTCAGCCTTCAATTTCTGTATCTACAAACCCCATGGCTTTTGCTGTCCGGAATGAAGGAACCAGAAACTTTGGGAATCAGATCTTTGGACGCTATAAGAAGAAGGAGTGTCCTCTATGCACTCATTGTAATATTCTCGGCCATACCATTGATAAATGTTACAAACTTCATGGCTATCCTCCCGATTACAAAGTAGGACAACGTTCCAATGTACAGCCTAACCGCAGCAGTGTTAATCAGGTGTCCAATGTTGATACAGTTCCTGATCCACAAGGCTCTTTTGGAACTATTTTGCAAAGCCTTAGCTCATCTCAATGTCAACAGCTAGCCAACCTATTTTCCAGCCATCTCTCATCAGCTCGAGATCCTACTAATCACCAAGATATATATTCCAACTATGTCATGTGCTACAGGTATTTGCTCATCTGCTGTCTTGAGCAATCTCCTTTCTTCTTCACGCTATTGGATTGTAGACTCAGGAGCATCCAGACATATTTGCTCCAATGCAGCCTCTTTTATTTCATTACGATCCATACAACATGCCAGCGTTGTTCTCCCTGATCATTCACGAATATCAGTCAATATGATAGGAGATGTTCAACTTACATCTGTTCTGACTTTGAGAGATGTTATGTTTGTGCCACAATTCAAGTTTAATCTTCTGTCTGTTAGTGCCATTACCCGTGACTCTAACCTGACAATTAACTTTCTTCCTACTACATTCATCATTCAGGATATCCATCAGCGGATGATTGGCAGGGGTAATCTCTTGGAAGATCTTTATGTTCTTGATACAATTCCACCACCTATTGCTATGGGCAATGGTATTTCTCCTGCTGCTGCTTCTGTTCCTCTTTTGGTTGATGGTAGTTCTGTTCCTATCAATAAGGTCAGTGCCCAGATTTGGCATAACCGGCTTGGTCACTTATCTTTCAGAAGATTAGATGCCTTGAAAGATGACTTGCATGTTTCCACTTCCAGCTTTAATAATACCGAGACTTGTTGCATCTGTCCTTTAGCGAAACAACGTCGTTTACCTTTTATTTCGCATAATCATCTTTCACAATTACCATTTGACTTGCTTCACTATGACATATGGGGTCCTTACCATGTTCCTTCTCGTGCTGGATTTCGATATTTTTTAACCTTAGTGGATGATCATTCTCGGTTTACTTGGATCTTTCTGATGAAACAAAAATCCGATGTGCACCATATCATACCCAATTTCTTCACCGTGATACACACCCAATTTCATGCCACGTTCAAGAAATTTCGTTCTGATAACGCACCGGAGCTTGCCTTCACTAATCTTTTTACTACTCTTGGCATCTTGCATCAATATTCCTGCGTAGAAACTCCTCAGCAGAACTCTGTTGTTGAACGCAAGCACCAACACCTATTAAATGTAGCTCGTGCATTATATTTCCAATCCAGAGTTCCTATTGGTTTTTGGGCTGATTGTGTTTCAACTGCGACCTACATTATTAACCAGATTCCATCTCCTGTTTTAACTCATCACACTCCTTATGAGTCTCTTTTCCACCATCCAGTGGATTACACTCATTTCAAGGTATTTGGGTGTTTAGCCTTTGCTACTACTTTAGCCTCACATCGCACCAAATTTGAACCTCGTGCGCGTGCTTGTGTTTTCCTTGGTTACCCTCCTGGTATGAAGGGTTATCAGCTTTATGACATTCAATCTAAACAGATTTTTATGTCACGCGATGTTATTTTTCATGAGACCATATTTCCTTTTCATTCCATCATTGCTCCTTTCGATTTAGTTGACCATTTCCCTGATCTAGTTCTGCCTCAACCTCTTACTGCTTCTATTTCACATGATTCCACTGCTCCCCCTCACCCAGTTCCTGCTCCTGTTTCTCCGGTTTTGCTGCCCACCCCACCAACTGCCGTTCGTCGTTCTACTCGTCCTAGCCACCCTCCCTCATATCTTCGGGATTTTCATTGTCACTCCTCCTTCAGTGACCTTTCAGCCTCTCCTCGATATCCTCTTTCTCATGTTTTGGGTTATCACCGTTTGTCCAATCCTCATAAGGCTTTTGTCATGAGCATTTCCTCTCAAACGAAACCCCAAAATTTCCACGAGGCTGTTCAATCTTCTCACCGGCGCTCTGCTATGGATGCTGAATTACAGGCTATGCGTGATAATCACACTTGGTCTGTTCTTCCCCTACCACCTGGGAAGCATTCTATCGGATGTAAATGGGTATTCAAGCTTGAACGCAATTCTGATGGGACTATTGCGCGTCATAAGGCCCGTCTCGTTGCTAAGGGTTTCACTCAACAGGAAGGGGTGGATTTCATTGAAACGTTTTCTCCTGTTGCTAAATTAGTCACTGTCAAGGTTCTCCTTGCTCTGGCTGCCAGTCACCGATGGCATTTATTTCAACTCGATGTTAATAATGCCTTCTTAAACGGTGATTTGTTTGAGGAAGTTTACATGGATCTTCCTTTAGGCTATACTGGGCAGGCTTCTTCTGGTTCTTCCGGGACGCCACTTGTTTGCAAACTTCACAAGTCTATCTATGGGCTTAAACAAGCCTCTCGACAATGGAACTCAAAGTTTACACAATCCCTTTTGCAATTTGGTTTTACCCAATCCAAATCCGATTACTCCTTATTTCTAAAGGTTCTGGTTCTTCCTTTGTTGCTTTACTTGTTTATGTTGATGATATTATCATCACCGGGCCAAACCAGCATGCTATTGCTTCTTTGAAGCATTTCTTATATAGTCAATTCAAACTCAAGGATTTGGGTTGTTTAAAATATTTCCTTGGTATTGAAATTGCTCGGTCTGCTTCTGGGATTGTTATATCACAACGCCATTATGCTCTTCAACTTCTTGAAGATGCTGGATTTTTGGCTTGCAAACCTATTTCTCTTCCCATGGATACTAAGCTTCGTCTCAGTTCTGATGAGGGTGATCCTCTGCCTGATGCTTCCCTATATCGCCGACTCATTGGTCGTCTATTGTATCTTACCATATCACGTCCTGATCTTTCTTTTGCCATTCACAAGCTAAGCCAGTATTTGGCCAAGCCTCGGGTTCCCCATTTACAAGCTGTGCATCATCTTCTTCGATATCTTAAGGCTACTGTTGGCCAAGGCTTGTTTTATGCAGCCACTTCCTCTTTTCAACTTAAAGCCTTTTCTGATGCTGACTGGAGCTCTTGCATTGACACTCGTAAATCTGTCACTGGTTTTTGTGTCTTCCTTGGTAGCTCCCTGATCTCTTGGAAAGCTAAAAAGCAACCAACCGTCTCGCGTTCCTCTGCTGAGGCAGAATATCGGGCTTTAGCCTCAGCTGCTAGTGAATTGGTTTGGTTGCGTCAATTGTTACAAGACTTTCAGATTGGCATATCCTCACCTGCTCTTCTTTTCTGTGACAATTTAGCAGCCATCCATATTGCTTCTAATCCAATCTTTCACGAACGCACCAAGCATATCAAGATTGATTGCCATTTCATTCGGGATCATGTTGCTAAAGGCACCATACGGCTCATGTCCGTTCGATCACATAACCAGCTCGCTGATGTCTTCACTAAACTACTGCCTGCTTCTTTACTTCTTCCTTTCCTTTCCAAGATGGCTATCAAGAATATTCATAGTCCATCTTGAGGGGGTGTATTACAACTGATTAGGTGTAGTTAGTTACACGGTTTGTGTTCTGTTAGCAACTCAGTTAGTTTGTTGGAAGGTTGTTGAGTTGTTAGCTGGTTTAGTTAGTAAAGTGGTTAACTTCTTTGTGTATAAATAAGAGCTCGAGCTCTCCTTTGTAACACACTGAGAATTAATACAGAAGGATGATTCTCTCTCTCTCTCTCTGTTCTTCTCTTCTTCTTTCTGTCTTAATACCTTCTATATCTTGTTTTATTTACGCAAATATCAAAATTTATAACAAGAATAACATTCACCTACTAGTATGTATCACATCGTTCTTAATTCTTCAAACATATAGGTAAACAAACTCTTATAATTACGAATTATTTATAATGAATTATTTCTTCTACAATATTTTATCTTATTATTTCATTATTTTTTTTAAAAATTTTAACCGTTAACAAATAATCTAGTAGCATATTTAAGTTTTCTTTGATCCAGTCTTGTATCTAAGAAATTCTTCATGTTAGTGTTCTGACTTTTAATAACTGCATTTCTTTATAATAAAAAAGTGAACTAACCACCCTTAAAAATTTATATTAACAAATTAAAGTTTGTGTCCTTGTTTGGCTTATTTTATCACAAAGAATCGAATCGAATCGAATCGAGTACAAGTATACCCGACAAAGCTTGTAATTATGTTTTTAAGAATTTATTAAGAAGTCAAAAAGTCAAAAGTTACTAGACATTATGTTTTTTTTTGGTTACCTCAACAAATTAAGAGAATTTTGCTTAAGTGTTAGCACATGATACAATCGAACTCAAAAAAATAAGAAATTGAAGAATCAAGAATACAAAATGATCACTTTAATATCAAATTCAACCAAAAACTTGTTTTTTAATGTTTTTTCCATATTCCAATTACTTCGAATACATCTACAAATTACTCTAGGTAAGTGTTGGAAATTCAGAGGATTTGAACGAATGGGACACCGAAGGGTCTCGGGGCAATCGAAAAATCTCGATCGTTTCACATTCCAAGAGTCACTATAATGCTCCATGATGTCTTATTCATATACCATCCAAAAGTGAAGGCTATTCATGTACTATCCAAAAGTCATTCCGTTTCTCGTTTCATTCGTTGCTAGTCCTTTCATTGCTAGTAACCCAGAGGCCTTTATATACCAAGCTCCTTTTTTGGTATTGCAATAGTACATCTAACAAAATTCTATCTATCCTGAGTTTATTCTTCAAGTGAGAGAGAGTCAGACATGAGTAAGTTCGACAGATAAACGAGGTTAGGTGTAATTACCTAGTTCGTGGAGCCGTTTTACTCTGGGAGACGACGCAAAAACTATCCTCTAACATCTACGGTGAGACGACGATTTAGTCCTAAGAAAACTGTGTTAAATACAGGATTCGGTTCTATAACATTGCATTTATTTTTGTATTTTGATTCTTGTATTGTATAGTAGTTTCAATTCTGTATTTATTATCGATTCCGTTCTTAATAAAAAAATAAATATATATGTTCTAAATTTTCGATTGTCTCTTTGAATATGTCGCATTATATTTTTCCTACAGTAAGAACAACTAATATGTAACTAACTAACTTTAAAAATTCTATTTATTTAATGTCACTTCTAGTGATACAAAATGTAAAGTCTAGTGGTTCCTTTCTTTTTTGATGTCTTTTAATATTTATAGACACCGATTGCAACTTAATTGCTTCAGGATTCTTTGCTCTTTTTCTTTTTTGCTTCATTTATTTTCAAAATCGTTAGTTATTTCTCTTCTACAATCCCACTAATGGATCCATCAGGACCTATGCAAGTACTGTTGACGCCGACGCCACATATCATCCCTCACTATTTCTTTGATGGACACATATATATTTTTGGTCCATTAAGTTTCTTCATCATAAACTTTGAGACACCTAACTGCTAATAATTATTTTTTTCTTAAAATGGCGTTGCATAATGGTTCAATAATTTTGCCTTAATTAGACGTAGAGAGCTTCATAGCTATTGCCACTTAATACTTTTCTCATTTGAGGATGAATTTTGAGTGTAAACAGTCGTTGACTAATAATATTTTGCTATCACCCGAAGCATCAAATTTTTGGGTAAATAAACACAAAACTCATCGATGCAAAAAAAAAAAAGGTACCTATTAATGGGTTCAAAATCAGAATTTGAGGGTTGCATGAAATGAGAATTTTCCTTGTATTATTAGGTTAAACAATTCACTTGTTAAAATCTACTAGACTTTTGGAAAATTCTTGAGCAGAGGATTCCGCCCCTCAGCGTCCAACCTATTCTGGTAAACAAATAGCTGAAAATATATATAGTAGCTTACCAAACCCATGAGGCAATGCATGTGAATTTTGTGAAGTTAAAGGTTATTGGGCTTGTAAATGATGAATAGATCCCTCTAAATTTGGTATATTACACACTTACCAAATGATCGGGACCACATTATTTAACCCTTTTTTTGGAAATTACCCTCACTTAAAATGTGGATCAATCTCCTCAATAATCGCAAAATACAAGCAACCTGTGAATTGTTTATGATCTTTGGGGGTGTAGTTGATAGAATAGACCCCTAAATTAGGTATAATACACGCTTACAAATTGATTGGGACCACATTATGGAAACCTTATTTCGGAAATTACCCTCCACCACATGGTATTCATCAAACCCCTATTAAATCAAATAAAAGGGTTGGCGATCATCAATTTCATCCCAAAATAAAAATTAGGATAAAATGCACTGACCGCCTCTAAGGTTTTTCATAAATACAAGGACATTTTTTGAGGTTCTAATAAGTGCACTTACCTCTCTACTTTACAAACTATTTAGCAGATTCTCCCATGTCGTTAACTTCGTTCTAACGCCGTTAATATTTTTGATAAAATATCTCTCTTAAGTCTTTTTATCTCTCTTTTTTAAATATATATTTACTCTGGTTGTATGTGTATAAGGATACATATTATACTAATCTATACATATGTAAAAAAAAATAGGTAAGTTATATTGATTTTTTTACAACACTTGTCAAATATAAGTATGATGGCTTAACATGTACCTCGTCTTGTTGATAAATTTCTTGTACAAACTGAAAAAATAGTCAACCATGTAAATTTAAAAATATTTATTTCAATTAAAAATTATAGTATATAAAAATATTATACAAACTCAACCAAATTCAATATATTAAGTTTTAATAAAAATAAAAGTATTGTGTTATAGATAAGTTGCATAGATTTTATTAATAGACTCATGAGAGTTTTTTTTTTCCTTGAAATTATAGGTTAGGATGTATATGTATTTTCTATTAGATAAAATACATATAGGGAATGAAATAAGACATTCATTAAGTAAATATATCATCCTCATAAAACTAAATAATAGTTACTAAAATACTTTTTTAAGAAAAATAATTATTAATATAAAAATACCTATTTATTTACACAAACTTAATCAAAATATAATTTAAGTTTAATTTGATTTAAATATTTTGAGTTTTAATTTTAAAAATTGTTTTGTACTATATAATTAAATGCACACATGAATAGACTAAATATATTAAAAAAATGAGGGGCAAAAATACTTAAGATGGCATTTTAATTTTTTATCAATGAAAATTAACGGCGTTAGTAGGAAGTTAATTGGAGGGAGAATCTACTAAATAATTTCTAAAGTATAAGAGGTCAATACATTTATGAAAACCTCGGGAAAGGTCCCTATATGTGACAAAAACCTCAAGAGAGGTCAGTGCATTTTATCCTAAAAGTTATATATAGTCAAATATATATACATATATGTGTGTGTAATAAGACCATGATTGGATGGCTACAGTCAATGCATATTCCAATCTAATACTCCCCAAACGGGACTAGATCATCACCGTGTATATAAATATTCAGAGTCTGTGAGTACTCGGGTTGTGCAAAGTAGTAGTCACCTTATATCTAGAGATAACAAGCCTTTGATATGGGACTTCGACTCGCACTCGATTACTATCAATTCTTGTATTGAATCAATCTATACAAACCATTACCTGGCCTCTCTTAATACAAAGTTAGGTTGATATCAGAGCAAATTAACAAATTTATTGGGCCAAATAATGAGTTATCAAAAAAAAAAAATCTCATAATCTATATAGTAGGTGACATTCAAGCATTCTTCCCACCAGAAACTGGACAGTAAGACACTGGAGAATACTTTATTATGAAGTTGGGTTTTCATTGGAAAGAGAAATTGGAAGGAATATGTGTGACTCTCTTTCTGGTTGAGAGTACATGAGAATGAGAGATGGGGTTTTGCTAGCTAGCTAGCTTATTTCATAATTTTGACAACCTATACAGACATATAAAAGTCTTCATAATAAAGTTGTTTCCTCCTAAAGTCACCGTGGGGCCTTTAATCATTTCACAGGTAAAGAGATTCCACCATCTCTGTCTCTGTAGACCCAACTAAATGCAATAACTCTTCCACAGGGGGCCACTGCCAGACCAACCATCATTTCTGCCATTTTTCTGTCCTTTAAAATGGTTTTCTTTATACTGTGATTGTACGAGCATTTTGATAGAGCTTATATCCAACCAAGGAAAATATTAACCTCCTTGTTATTGTACAATTTGTAATGATATTGTGGTAGGCCGGATATGCATCATGGTGCACCTTCAGCCTATGATCACGTTCGGCTTATTAGTGTTGGGCTCGAGCTTGGTCAGGCCTAAAGATGACTCTACTGTCATTCAACAGAGGGGTTCCACAAGGCCACCTAGCATGCCTCGGTCCGTGACGAGTGCACAGCATGTCAAGTCTACCCAAACCTCCACTTGGTTGGCATTTGTCATCAGGATCAAGATCTCTCAAGTCACAACCTCTGGTCGTGCAACCAATAGCAATACGCTTGGCACGACCACGTGAAGGCATACTCCCCACATTACGAGCGGTTATCTGGGAAGACATGGGGGAGAGGGAGTGACAGGACATGCAAGCGTGTCCATCCAATCCGCACATACATGGAACATGTGAAAGAGTGACGGTGATTGGTGGCCCATAGCGCGACATCCTCGGCCGAAGTCTGATTAGGCAGGTTGTTAGAAATTCTCTCTATAAATATTCCAAGGACACCGAAACCTAAAGTACGCGCATATACACCTCTAGCTTTCAATTTTCTTTAATTCTCTCTCTAAAGCTAACTTGATCGTTAGAATGCCCACCAGATACTCAATTCTGGTTGGCACTAACCTAGTATTTGAGCATTTTTGCAACTTACAAAGGGTCATCAAAATTCAAGCAGAAAGTTCAAGGAGTAAATTCTAGACTCCACAGAATGCCTCGATAATTTATTTATTTTAAATTGTATATATGCATATCTAGTATTGAGCAGTGGTTCGCAAAATAAAGAAATTTAATAGTACGTTATGTGCCTAATTAAATGCTATATTGATTTAAGTTTTGGTGGCTTTAAAATACGATGGGGGACAAATTAAAGACTTAACCCCCACATGTGGAGCTCCTCAGCAAAGTTTTAGCCGACGAGGTCGTTTAATACCAAACTTTCATACCATGTCAAATTCTAAAGATATTCTACCTAATGTCAATGATTAATATATGGAGATGGAGTAGCGTTCAAATTATACTAATCAAACTTGAGTGGCTTGGAAAAGACAAGGCCGATCGACAGTTTGATCCTAGAATAGGCGATCGATAGTGATAAAGGAACTACTCATGTGAAAACCAAAAATATGAATTCAATTTCTTGTGAATGAAAATATTGTTTTGCTTTAGGCATTTGATGTTATGATTTAGGTGTTTAGTATTTTCTCTCCAAAACTTGCAATTATAACGTTGTTTTTGAGTTAATCTTAATGAGTCGCAACAGTGTGCCAAGAAAGAAGCAAACCAAGTTAGCTCTTGTTGACTATTTGGAGTTTGGACTTTAAATTCCTTCGTACCCGATTTTTCTCATACCTTAATTACGGTGTGTTAGATCTTGTGATAAATTTTAATATATAAAAATATTTTCATGCAACCAAACAGTCAAAGAATATATTAAAATAGAAGTACAAATAAATGACGATAACGAAGATTTGATATCACATTCTTACCCGTTAAACTGTACGTTGTTTTGCTCACCACAAACGGAAGCTTGAACTCATGAAGAGTCAACCTGAACCATCAATCATTAACCATTGTGTTTAAGGAACTTAAACAGGGTTTAATATATGGCCTACCTACAACACATACATAGTACTTGTTTATTACAGACCGGTGATCATTTTAAACACATGTCTTTGAGAAAATATTTCATTTTATCAATCTCACACATTAAAGTTATAAAAGATTCTAGGAGAAGAAAGATAACTCGATCAACCTCAGTTCTACTCTCTCACTGTCACTCACTGATTCTTTCTCACCACTTAATTTCCGTATATTCAAAGCCTACTTAACCCATTACATACATGCATATATATAGCCCTAAAAGAGAGGAAAAAGCCAAGAACATCAACTGCTCAGCATTCCTATGATCTTGAAGATTTTCAAGATAAACTCAAATTTGTTTTGGGATTAATATATATTTCGTCAACAAAAAGAGCTGCTCCAGCAATCTTAATTGGATCTCCATCAGCAACTCAAAAGTCTCTCCTTTCACATCTTCAACAAATTTTGCACAGCATTTTCACACACGGGTGACTTTTCAACAAATACTATATATTTAGTAATATGTCCAACTTTTCCATAACGATTACATTAATTTTCAACTGTTAATTTAATTAGCTTTAGTTCGTAGCTAGTTTAATTACTGAAAAAGATACAAACTAATTAAGATATATATATATATATAGAGAGAGAGAGAGAGAGAGTTCGTGAAAAAAGCATGCAATACCCAAACAATGCCTTACTTTATTATCCATCAACATTAATGTTCTTATTAATTCACTTTCTTCAATTGTATACCAGACTAGCATTTTTCAGGTCTTAGGCTGAATATCGAAATGAGGTCCGTTATATTTGGATTTTCAGACAATTAGGGCCTTTGGGGAAAAAAGAAAGAACACTTTACGATAAATTAATGTCTTTATGGGGCTTTACTGATAGTCTTTTTTAATAAAAAATAAATAATATGTACTATTTGATGTTTTGCATACATATTGTAAAGTTTGTACTTTGTTGTCATAATACTTTTTATATTTTTTTATTCATCTCGATGATAGAAATTAAAAAAAAACATAAAAGTAAGAACCAAATTAAAAAAATTAAAACGAGACGTCAAACAGTATAAAATTATGCTTTAGAAAATTGCTTTTAGTACTTTTTTTGGACTTTTGGATATTTTTTTCCCTCTAAATTTTCTCATCAAGATCAATGATTCATTCTTCAATTAAAAAATAAAAAATAAAAACAATACTATTAATAATACCAAAAGAATATTTGGCAGAGGGAATCTGTAATGAGTGAAGAATTTGATTAAATTGATTACGAGTCCACCAGCATAAGAAAAGAATGGACAAGCATTGAGCTAATTAAACTGCATGCACCCACCCACCATATTGGAAGGTGAGAAGTAGATTAGGGAATGGAACTCATAAAGAAGTTAATTATCAGGGCCCACTTCATATGCTTTTCCTACTGCCACTCTCATCTTGTCAACTTCCAGTCTTAACTCAAGCGGAATATTTACACGCACCATAACCTGCACCCAAACATGAAAACCACAATTACTGAAGACATAGATTCCTTAGGATAAGAGACTTAGAAAAATAGATATGTATCTATGGGTCGGCCTTGGGCCTGACCCATAAATGAATTTAAAGGACTATCATCGTTGGGCTCTCAATCCTGTTGGGTCTGCATGTGAAGAATGTAGGCCATGGAATGAGAGGAAAACAGATCTAGATTGTTGAAGCGGAATAGTATCTCTAGCTTTGAACAAAAATCGTAGGGAAATAGAAGAAAGAAGGATTTCAAATCAATTCTATCTGACTTAACACCTGTATTTTTTGTTCAATCACAAGCTTTATTTATTATTTAGGATTCAAAATAATATAATTGATGGGTAAATATATTTTTATAAAATTAAATATACATGTGAATTACACTTTAATCTCATAAGAAACGTGGGTTTATAAAGAATCTTTTACCAAACAAGATACAAGATATACACACACACACTCTCTCTCTCTCTCTCTCTCTCTCTCTCTCTTCCTACATGACCAGACGTTATCACCAGGCAGCCAATGAGCTCACTTTTAGTAAAGACCACATACACAAAGCACGTGATTGACCAGAAGCATGCACTGAAGGAAATGAGATTATGACTTACTTGGGTCAGCGAAGGTGACTGCACCGGTGCCGGAGAAGTCGCAGTTGTATTGCTGATGACCCTTGGCTTCGTAGTAAGCGTTCATGACGTAGGCAGCGTGGGACCTAATTGTGTTCGGGTCGAAGCACGGCCCGCCACCCTGAATGGCCTTGCAATCCACTCCGCTACTGCACACGTAGTTGATGTTTGACTGCAATGCGGCGTCGCTAGCCTCTGCTTTTGGTACGCACCACTGTTTTCCACCCACCGGTACCGGCGTAGGGTTCCCACCACCACCACCAGGCTACATAAAGTCGTAGTAAGTTTATTGTTTAACTAAAACAGGTTCGAATTAAGCCATACAATTTGGTATATGATTTCCAAGTAACAATTACTGAACATCTAAATAGTATTGTGATTATATTTGTACCATTTTATGACCCATTTTCATTCGCATTCAGTAAAAAATTCTTGTTTCAAGTTTTTGGACTATAGAATTTTCTTGGTTAATTGTCCCAATGCCCAGTGGAAAATGGTTTCCGCATTCTCTCTTGGAAGCCATCGTCTATTCTCTTCCAAAAAATAAATAAATTGTAGCCATCAAAAAATCGTATGTGGAATTTAATTAGAATATGTTGGGTTAGATGGAATGAAATGAACACATAAATAGAATAGAAGTTGGAATGGAATTAGAGATTAGAATATCCATTCTCATTCTCATGTTTGGTTGTGCTTAATTAGGATTAGTCATTTTCATTCCTATTTTAGCTTCAATGTACTTTTTTAGAAGATCGATGTATTAGCATATCAAATTTTGGTACGAGAATACGTACGTAGTAATTTTATTGTGACAATAGTGAATAATAATATGGAAGTAAAATTTTGGTGTGGTATTGATGTATATTTTGTGTAAAAGTAGTAACTTTAGTTTGACATTAGTGAATTTTTGTGTGGAATAGTTTGGCAACAATAATTTTATTGTGTCATTCATAATTAGAAAGAGTAACAGAATGATAATTCTTTAATTTTCCTATTTAATTGTCATTCATTTATGATAATGAAAATAAACATTCTATTCTAATGCTCAGTAGCATGGTTACCTGTCCTCCACGCATAATGCCAATGTCATAAACCGGCGAGAAATCGGGTCTGAACAGCCCAAAATTCCTCTCTGCATTCGAACCGGGCTTCAGATTCTCATTAAAAAGTGCAAAAATAAACGTCTCGAACCTCCGACCCGGCATCATCGGCGTACCAACGCCCGACTCGGACTTCTTCAGAATATTCAAGTTATGCCACCGGGCATTCTCCACGGTAGTCTGGGTCATACCCGGGTCACCTGCCGACGGCCACCCCACCTCTCCAACCGCAATCTCTACGTCCTGAAAACCCATCTTCTTCATCGACGTAAACACCGCGTCCAACAACAGGTCGTACATGTTGGTGTATGTTTTGCCCGAGACCGCGTCGCGAACGCCCCCGTTCCGATGAAATAAGGTAAACCGGTCATTTTGGGGGCCCCACGAGAAATACGGGTACGGGTTGACCATGAACGGGGATTTCGTTTGCCGGTGGAATTGAAGCATTGGGGCCAAGATGTTCTTGTCCCATCCGGTTCGGAACAGAGCCGAACTAGGCGGGTTTGATCTTTCTAAAATGCCAAGGGAATGTGGGGTGGTGACCTTAATTTCAGCAAACCCAGCGCGTTTGAGCGCGTTGTGTATGGCTCTCATGGCGGGAACCAAGTTAGAGACCATGTTTTGGTCACCCCAATGGAGGACTTCGTTCCCTACTAAGATGTGATTGATTTTCGTTTGTGGGTAAAAAGGCTTGATATTGGATGCGACCCAACGACGGGCGGCCCGACGGTTGGCGAGGGCGGGTATATCACCGTTGGGAACGGTGATGGAGAGGTAGATTCCGGTGTTGGCAAATGCCCGGATAATGTCCGGGTTCATGTCGAATATCTTGACCCTATTGATGGTGGTTTTGTCTTTAATGAATTGGGCCACTTGGGCTGGAGGAGGGAGATTGTTGGCGATGGTTCCATAGTTGACTCCGATGGAAGTGACGGCGGTCAAGTGGTGGAGGAGGAGAGTTGAGAGAAGGACGATGGGGTAAGGAGATAGTCTCATGGACATCTCCATTTAGTTTTTAGTTTTTAGTTTTTAGTTTTTCTTGTTTGAAGAAGGTAAAAGAGCTTCAAAGGGAAATGTGTATATAATAAAATTATGTGGCTAACTTTAGCATTTGTCCAATGCATGGATAGGGGTGAAGGCTGGTTTTGGTTGTAAAAAATTTGCTAAATTTGGCATGGAGGGAAAAGGGAGGGCGTATGGTTGTGGCATGAACACAGCACACTCTCCTTTAAAAAAGGTTAACGTTTGCCTTCATTTTTAATTGGTTGAGAGTGTATAAGTCCAACATGTTCAATATATTTTTTGATAAGAGTGAAATTAACCTATTTTCACAGGAAACATGCTAGTTCAGTTGTACTTCATGTAAAACCAACCATATTTAATGGTCAAAGAAACATGTTGAACCCAGTTTTACGTCCTAAATATAACCAAATTACTTTGTTGGTACATCGGACAATGCAAATTCTGTCAATTTAGCTGTTCACGCAAAAGAACAAATTGAGCGGACATTAATTCATTTTCAATTAGTGTGCATTTAAGAAGATGTGATCCAATCATATGCTTGATCACTATACCTTATGTAGATGATTAATTCATGGTAATTTTTTGCCTTTTGAACAGATCCCTTCTTCAGCTATGTAAACTTATCCATCTTTGGGATTTGTCATCTCATTTCGCTCACACAGCATCCAGCATCCCTTGGTCAATGGTGAGGTGAGGTCAATGCTTTTATTCCAAACTCTCGACTCTCCCTTTCACTCTCTCATTCTTTAACCTCTCCCAGCACCAAAATCAGGCAACGAGGGTATTGGGTTGATTTGTGATTCCTACCGAATTAAGTTTTGTCATTTGGAATGAAATTCTAACTTTCAAATTACAGCACCCGTGTAGAAAGAGTATTACGTATGAGGCATCGCTGCTAAATAAGCCAAGAGGGTAGATAATTATTTAATAAAGTACAGATCCGCAAAACCTTCTCTAACGACAATAGCTGTTACAAGTGACAGTGAAACTCCGGCCAATAACTAGTACCAGAACTAGGAGGTTATGGGTTCAATTAGCGGGTGGATTAGCACAAGGGAGGGATTATTAGAACGATATCTGATCACTGTAACAACAAAAATGCAGATGCAACATTGAATGGAAAGACAACTTAAGCTCTCGAACACCACTTGTTATTAGGGAGACAATGAAACTCTGTCCAACAACACTTCATATCAAGAAGAATTCCTAATCAAATAGGCAAAATAAATAAATAAAGAGACGAATCAACATAAAAGGATAGAGCTTCATTCTTTAATACTACAACTTTATTAATTAAGTGGAAAAAAATTACAATCGTCCAACTAACTCTTCACTGCTGGAAAGAATGAAACTTGAAAGGAAGTAATACATGAAATAAAGAATGAAATTACCTAAGCTATGAAATGAAAAAACGTATTAACTCCCCGCAAGATGGAAAAAGAAAAACGTTTCCATCGTAACATGGGCAAGTTATCACGGTCAGCTTCCGCTATACAAACCTCTCTTTTTGGTCTGCACTTATTCTCAGCATCAGAAAAGGAAAGAAAAATTTCGATTCTTTCGACAGGACTTGTACCTCTCAAAAAGTCCCATTCGAAGATTACCACCGCCTCTCAAGCTTCAGCTCCTGTTATTTTTGTTGTTTATAGGCTTCAGCACTCGCTCTACTTCAAGTTCAGACTGGATCATAGATTGCAGCCTCATTAGGTGTCCGGTACACTGCTTATGTGCGGACGGAAGATTGCTTCTCCTTTCATCTGAATTAAACTGCCTCTGGTACGGAGAGTGCCACTTTGCTTGCAAATAAGCGAGAGACCTCCATGGGGGAAGAGGCATTGAATTCTGCTTGAGAGAAGATGAAGCAGCTTCAACCATTACTTGGAGGAACTGCTTCAGCTTCGTCGTGGTTCCCACATAAACGACAGGAAGGGATTCGAGTATCCTGTCATAGAAATTAACAGCTCTAGCTATTTCAAAGTGGCTCCGGAAGTCTATGTCAATGATCAAACGCTCAGAGCTTCCAGAAACTTTGTGATTGATCACATCAATATATTCATGGTCCCCTGCATAATAAGCTCAAGTGTTAAACACCAAACTGGAAACCAATTTCTGATGCAGTGACTTCAAAACACATATTACAATAAGGTGAAATTTATTCATTTATTTTTCTCTCTGCGTGATGAGACCTTATTTCCATAATATCTGAAAATCCCGTTAAAGAAAATACAAGATCTGAATGAATCCAACTGTGTACCTCCAGGGACCTTGCCACTACCCTGCCACCTGGCTGAGCAAACAGCGGCATCGTAACCAGAAAGCCTGAGAAGCTTCACTAGAGAAAACCTGATGCAGCTTGCATTACATGGACCCGACTGGACAAGGTGAAGATCCTTGTCACGGATAGATCGCATCAGAGAATTCACAACCGACAGCAAGTCGCTCTCATACTGATCAGCAGAGAGCTTGTAATACTGCAAAATGAGAGATAACCACCTAGTGTGAGCAGCAAAAGGGGAGAACAAGATGAATTTCTTTCAAAGCAAATGCAAAAAATTCAATGGTGGTGATCGATGAAGACAAATATAAGGCAACTTCACTATGTATGCAAAAGGAAGTTAATGATGAACCCACAAAGCTACTCCTAGAATGTTAAACTCCGCATCTAATTCAATACCAAAGCCCAATGAAGAAAAATAGCTTAAAATATAAGCCAACGTAGAACGATGACAACATTATTTTGTTACTATCTCCAACATTTCGCAATTTTGGACAAATGAAACATTTTTTGGCAAACTAGAAAAAAGAAGGCTTGAGCAACCTTAAATATCTAGAATGGACTCTTCAATAGATTATCACATCCTCCGCAATTGTCAAACAACTCAGAGTGTCAAGAATATATAAAAACAGCTTCTCATTCTCTTTCGAATATAATGGCAGGTTTCTGATTGTTATGTGTCTGTTTTAGAATAGCATTTTGTAGTTTTGCTATGCCCAGAAGAGTTGATCTAACCATGCAAGCAATAGAGGTAGGAAGTTGCACTGAGGCATCATACCTCCACCACGAGAAACATTAAAAACCCCAAAAAGGAAAGTTGGTTATATCATTTAGTAAAGTCGGTTATTATTTCAGATTTTTCCCCACCTATTCTCTCATACTTAGCGTTCCAAGAAATAGGTGGGGAAAAATCTAAATATAAAAAATGAAACGAAAGGGGCAAGACCTTATTCAGGTTTTGGGTACAACGTGAATGAAATTCCAAAATGCAGAAATGGTCCGGTTCTCTTCTTTACATTGTTCGACAAAAATGCATAGAAGAATTTCATTAATTTGGATCCTAAAGTTCTTCAATATGTTTTACTTTGCATACGGTCCTGAATTTGGTAGAGGACCTAGTTATTGAATCAGAGCAATAGCGTAATTTGGGGAAACAAAAATGAATTTCAAATGCAACCCATAGAAGAAGAATATACACTATACTTCTACATCAAAAGATGATTAATCGATCACCATTTCTGCACCCACATTCAAATTAATCAAACCTAATAGATTAACAGGTAAGTCTAATTCGGAATTATCATCTGAATTTCCTTAACCAAACACGCCATACTCCAAGGAAAACCCATGAATTCCACAAGATGATGAATATGGTGTAGTTGATTGAATTTCTAAGATTGGCGAATCACCCAAAACATAACTACAACAACCCGAATTAATATAAAAGCTCGAAAAGTTCCCGAAACAATTTTTATATTCGTGAGAGAGAGACTAACCGAAATGTTGTCGGCAAGGTGAACAAGATCACAGAGCCCAGAATCGCTGTCGCTGCTATACCGAGAGTCGGGCCCACTACTGCCATTCTCCAGGAAATCACTGACCATGGCCGCCAAGTCATGCTCGCTTTCATGGCTGAAACCCCCGATCTGACCCACGTACTGCCCCCCTACGCCCATTCTTACCCGCAAGTCTCCGGGCGCGCTACACACTCTACAATCCATCCCAGAAATAACCCACCTCCTTTAAAAAATCCGTAAATTGAATGAATTCAACACCCTAATCGAACCCAATTTTGGCAATACAGAGAAACTGAATTGTCCGAATTTGACGAAAATTAAGAATACAAGATGTATTCTTGAATTTCGATTTTAATATGAAAAGAAGAGGAATTGAATCGTTCAATTTAATTCCGCGGAATCGAAAGAAAACCCGTGGAAGTTTCTTTTTTCACTTTTTGTGCACAGAAAAGAGCTTTTCGAGATCCGAAGGGACTCTTTTCTCTGCTTCAACCCAAAGGACACGAAGCCACAATGCCATTGAAGAATGATATAAAACTTTGAAATATATCGAAATGACCGTAATGCCATTGAAGAATATTCGAAATGCCAAAAGAAGATGTTAACGTTTAACGAGAATCTCGAGGGA
Source organism: Arctostaphylos glauca (assembly GCA_019985065.2). Taxonomy (NCBI): domain Eukaryota; kingdom Viridiplantae; phylum Streptophyta; class Magnoliopsida; order Ericales; family Ericaceae; genus Arctostaphylos; species Arctostaphylos glauca. The sequence goes on along the minus strand of JAHSPW020000002.1, from coordinate 14,940,926 downwards.
GGGGGATAAGGTGAAACTGAATTTGGACGGGAAAGAAGGGGCTGTGCATTTTTTTACCATATTTACGGATTTTGAACTTCCAACTAGTCCTACGTTGTTTTAACTCCCCATATGGAAAATCTTTTAGGTGACATTAATTATTTATCTATATCCATAACCAGCCATTACCAGATTAAAGATAAATCTTTCTATATTTATTCTCTATCTGAATCTATTATATATGTTCGCATAATTTACATTACGACTTTAAAAGAATTGTCTCTCTTATGTAATATACGCTCAAGTTCACTTCTTTTAGATTTTCTTTTAACTTTTAATTAAGCAAATTCAAAAGCAGATGCTAGACAAATAAAAATGTTCTATTAATAATAAAGATTTCAAATAAAAATTAGCATGTGATATGAAAAGATAGGCCTATGTTTATTCTGCATATTTAAGTGAAATTTGAATTTAGATTGGTAAACACAATTGAAAGTACCACATTGGTTCCTTTAAAGTACTTTGACTTTTGTATACGCTCCTTTGTTAGAACATCTGTAACACTCTAGGCAAAATAATTTTCTTAGCAAAAATAGCCACCATTTCTTTCCTCTTTTTTAGAGATCCAACACACCCTTTATATGGCTAGGCAAATACCTATTGTCCATTTCGCTGACTACATATGGCTAGCCAATAGGTGCTAGACAAATGCCTATTGTCCATTTTGTTGATTACATATGGTTAGCCGATAGGTGCTAGGCAAATCAAAAATAGTATTGAAGTGCATTTAGGAAAACGTAGATAGCCAAAACAAAAGGTGTACTTTTTGAGTAGCAAAATGCCTAATAGCTTCGGAGATGCACTCAAATCATTTTCAACCTACTAGCTATATGTATTCCATTAGCAATAATAGTTAGTTCAAGTGTTATTTTTAATCTCCAACCTACTCTTTATTAGGCGAGTTAATTTGTCTTAAATTTCACTAGCTACATGTAGCTAGTCCATTCTCATTAGGCAAACTTCAAATTTCTTTTTTGTTGTCTTTTTATTTTCACATTTCATCTCCAACACCTCTCTTTATTAATTTTCTTTTATTACCAAAAACATTTCTTTACTTTTTAAGAAAATATTAATTATTATCGGTGAAGGACATTTTTTTTCTTTTTTTTTTACTTTGTCAGTAGCAATGAATATATTCATGTGGTGATGAGATATTTATTATATATAATTTATTGATTTTTTTCACAATTTATTTTGTACATAGATAAAAAAAAAAAAAAAAGAGTAGGTTGTAAAGCAAAAATAAAGAGTAGGATTATAATACATAGATAAAAGATAGGTAGGTAAATAAAAAATGTTATTTTTTTGTACATTTAGCTAGGTAAAGTAAATAGTTTCGTTAGAGATGCTCTTAGTGGTCAAAATTTTGAAAATGATATAAGGGGGAATGAAAGTGAATATGATAAGATGTTTATATATTTTTTCTAGCTTGTTTTCTCTCTCGAAAATACATTTTCAAAACACTACTTTGTGATCTGAATTTCTTTGTGTTTAGTGATTTTTTTGAATTTAATTTTACTTCACGAATATTCTAGTGCAACTCTCTGTAAAAAAAAGTATTAAAAAATTATATTGAACTAATTAAAATCAATAAAAAAATAAAGATATTGAAAAAGTCAAAATGCCAAGTCAATATTGGTTATTTTTTAATTTAAGTAAATATTTTATATTTTTTTTCAAGTTTTCAAGTGTATATAGACTAGATGTGGTACTGTAGTATCTTTAATTATAAATCATTTGGTTGAACAAATTAAATTTGAAATGAACTAGCTTGGTTTGTAAATATATGTACGAGTTAATTGAGTATTTACTTAGCCTGTTAAACATGCACTTTTTTTAATTATTATTTTTAGACTTAAGTAAATTTTTTCATATAAACTTTAGCTCCCATTTAATGTAAGAACATATTCAGATTAAATTTGAATTGTTTTAGTTTAATCATATATAACACTCCATTGTAATAGATATACTAATTTCTGAATAAATTATCCGGTTCACAAAACAGACTAATCACGTGATATATTTTAAAACTAAATTGCTTTATCACAACTAAGTTGTATCCGACTCATTTCAATGCTAACAAACAACACGTAATAAATAAGATCGCCAGAGTAAATTGAAATCTCTTGGAAAAATGCAAGAAAAATTGGTAAGTAAACGAGAGGATAAAGGAAGAAATAATAAAGCAAAACCCCAGGGGCAGAATTTGGGAGAAAACGTGATCAATACGACGAATTCCCCACTTGCATGTTTACCCTATTTAATTATAATACACTCACTATACACGGTTTCCCCAAGTTGACCGGTGACTTGGCTTTAAGTCGTCTGTGAAGTCAACAATAACCATTTACCTAAAAAAGAAGTCAACAATAACCAGCCATTTTCATGTCCAATTGCAAAATAAAATTAAAGCTTTTCCTTTCTCCCGACTCCAAATCGCCGCATAATTCTCAATAAGTCAAACTTAAATTTTTCTATATTTTTTTATACAATTAAGAAGAAGCCGCCATATTTGTTTGATCGACATAATTTATCGTATTTCAGTACTGTTGTCAAAAACTTGTCCCGTAAGAAATGTTAGATGTTCCAAGTATCTTGCTTTTAGACTAATTTTTTAATGGTTTTTTTAACTTTTCATAAGTTTTTTGCATTAAACGAACACATGAATAAAAGTTTTTTTTTAATTCACTTGATTAAAAATTTCTGGATAATTATATTTTCCTTACCAATATTTTGGCATGTGAACAGAATTAGCTGTGTGTTTTTTCTTTGGTCCTTTAATGATAGAGAACAAATAACTCAAATGAAGACCTTTGATTCCATTCATTTAAATTGTCTGTCCACTAAAACTTATAAAAAACAACTCCAAGAGTTGGCCTGGTGATCAAGACTTGAGACATAGAGGTATATCTCTGCTATGTTTCAGGTTCGAAACCTCTCAAGTGCTATTAATTTTTATGGGGACAGTCTATACAAGGCAAAATTTTGACTTTAAATGGGTCTTCCACAAGTGGAGGGTGGGATTGGTCCCCCGATGACCAGTCGGCAATAGATTAGGATAATCTCAAAGCCAATAGAATACCTCTCAGCTATCAAAAAAAAAAAAAAATCAATTATGATTATAGTTTGTAAAATATTTATGTTACTGGTCCATTTGTTAATTGTCAAAATTTTAAAAGAAATGTGGTAGATACAGTAAGAAGATGGATATAATAAAAGGAAGATTTATTATAAAAGGGTAAAGAATTATAGAAGAGTTTGTTTGAGCTAAGGATCAGCAGCGCCAATAATCTCCTCGGGGGTAACAATCTGGGCTTTCGAGGTTGGCTACTCTATCTTTAACTCAAAAGCAGGCAACCGAGATGAAGTTTCTTCTCCGTGACTTGACCTGACATGCTCATCTTTGATTTCTGTTTCGACTTTACTCAAGGCGGGAATCTTAGCATACAAAAGAAAGTCCTTGGGGACCCCAACTTTCTTCAAGGCAACTCTCCAACCACATGAAAAGATGGCCTATTAAATAATAGGGATCTACACCTTATAATTTTTAGTAGCAACATCAATGCCTTTATTGTAGGCAATATCGCAGTTTGCTTATAGGCTACTTCACTTGTCGTTTAGGCTCTCCACCTCAGCCTCAACAACATTGGCTCGACTCAGCTATTGGCCACAATGAGTTACTTTAGCGGTGTCTTCACATATTTGTCGTCTTGAGAGGTTGTCTTGTTATTGTTATCGACTAGGCTTTTTACATTCTCCATTTGACATAACAGGTCGAGATTCTTTTTTGTTGTGAATGTCAGATTCAACCTCTCCCTTCTACATACGGTCTGCGGGCGACCATCATATTTTGTATTGCCCGATGAGAAAGGCAAGTTAGTCGGATAAGAAGATAAATCAAAGTATAATTGATTTTCATACGAGCATGCCATGGCAGTGCCCAGAAGGTCATCATTGCTTAGGTGGCCGGCTTCTTTTATGTCTTAAGGAAGAACAAAGGGAGGCGAGATTGTGGTGGCAATATAAGCTTTGAGAAGTATCCTTTATTATGGTCGAATAGTTGGCAAAGGCGATGTTTGGCCTCCAGATCTCGACAGGGATAGGCTCGAGGGTACTTAATGAGCGCACTATATTGCATTATAACGTGGCTCAACATACTCATTTTGGCAATTATGCGTAGGCAAATGTATTTATTTAATTAATATTGCACGCGTAGTTGTTTTTCTACCCTTTTAGGTTTGCGAGCGCTAAATGAATACCTAAAAGGTTCTACCAGGACTTAAGGCCTCGGAACCATTGGTGATATTGACGAAGGACCAATTGAAGGCTCGGGAGGAGTGAAAGTGAGCCCGAATCAAAGAGACGAGGAAGAACCAAAGAAATTGAAGTTTGAAGCCTTATATCGATAGAGGTTTATCCCTATCGATAGAGCCCTAGCAAAGAACCAGAAAAAAAGAGTTCCCTTCCTATCGATAGGTGGCTGAATCAAAAATGACCAGAAGACTTCCCTATCGATAGAGGATCACTCCTATCGATAGGAGGGTGAATCAAAGAAGATCAGAAGACTTCCCTATCGATAGAGGTATCTTCCTATCGATAGGAGGCTGCTTCAGCTACAAACCAGAGGACTTCTCTATCGATAGAGAGATCCTCCTATCGATAGAGAACCTGTTACGTCTGATTTTGTGGGGCCGACTTTTGCTCGTTTTTTGGGCCAAATCACTGAATAAGAAGCTTCTTAAATTTTCATTGTAGAGGGTAGAATAGTCTTTTCACCTAGGATTTTGTAGGATATTTTAAATTAGGGTGTCTCTTTGGCAAAGGATAGGGAGAACATAACCATACACAATACATTTTAGCCTATATCAGATTTTTAGAGAGTTGAGAGCTGTTCTTCACATTTTATTGCTTTAATCTACTGTTCTTCATTTGTTCTTCAATATTTCTTCAAGTTTTGGTAAGTTCTTAATCTCTTAAGTGTTCTTCCCCTTTGAATCTTTGAATTCTCTTGGAAGCACTTAAGTGTTAGCAAGTTTTCTTTACATTTCTTCCTTAAGTATTGTTCTTCTTACTTTAGAATCTGATTTCATTTTAGTTTTGCTTAGTTCTTTCCTATTGTCTTTAGATAAGCTTGTTTCATTATGTTTTCTTTCATGTCCATATTGTTCATGTCAAAGTATGAGTAGTTAATTTAGTGTGGGTTAAGTCTAAAGGTGAAGTTCAATCCAAAACCATGTTGGTCTCTATCTTCTCCAAACCTTAATGCCATTGATGGATCTTTCTAAACTTTTTCTTTTGAAATAAAAATGAAGAGTTAAGTCCTTGCTTAGATATAGCCATCCTTAGAGTTGGTATATCTAATACTTGGATCGATGTCCTTCATCTTTTAATCCTATTTCCTTAAAACTTGAAAGATCCGTCAAAACTATTTTAAGAATTTAAACCCTGATTTTCATCGAAGAATTTTTCGATCTAAAACCCGGGACCGGGAGTTAGATTGAGTTATAAGGAGAAGAGATAGACCAACGAAAGATTTGAATGAACCAAACTTTAGGACTTAACCCCACTCCTTAATCTAGTGTTAATCCCCCTTTTAGTTGATATAATTGCTTAACCGCACCAAACAAAACTTTGAGGTTGACGTCCGAAACGTCGAAAACACCAATGTGCGTATTCTCTGATATCAACGTTCTTTTCCCTGTGGATCGATACTCCGGACTATCTCTATACTCATTTTTTTAATATTTTGAGGAAAGTCCAGTTTTATGAAATTAAACCACTGACTTCGAGGCCGGCACCCTAACGACACGCACTTTGCCGGTCCGGTCAGTACTGTTGGTGGCATGCTCGACAGTAGATTTATGTGTAGCCTTTTTGCGTTTTTACTTTGAGGTATCAACAAGGGATTTTTTGGCTTGGGCATCAAGGCCCAGGTCTATTGGTCAGAAGGAGATACTGGAAGTTGAAGGGAGACCTAGGGAAAAAAAGGTAGCTCAAAGAGGGTCCACCTCTATTCTATTACGCTTCTTCCCGATGGTAAGAAAATTGCCCAAATTTGTTTGGGCTTTTCTATGTCTTCATCGGTTGCTACTACTTCTTTAGACTTGGACCAGAGAATGGAGAGTTGCACTCAAAGGGTTAGAGCTAGAGAAAGTCTTTTAAGATGAAGATAAAGTATAGGGTGTCAGTCTCGCTTTGGTGATTTGGCCGGTAAGTCTAAAGAAGGGAAGGAGAATTCCTTTTTTGTATGTGCTCAAGGGTTTTTCAACTAATGTGGAAACTAAACTAGGAACGATGAAGCCTTTGTAGCTCAAGGTATACCAAAGGAAGACGTTGGCAACTTGGCCATAGTCCCTTTTGTTTGGGAAGACTCTTGTAAGCAAGGACACTTTTCAAATCTTTGAGGCATGTGCCATGGCCCAGCTTGTTATGGTTGCACTTGTTGACTGCAATGGCAAGAAAAAAACGATGAGAAATTTATCAAACGCAGTGATAAGTTGAATGAACAAAATTAAGGAATACTAACAGTGCTTCTTGAACTAACAAGGGACATGCAATGTGTTCTCTTTAGCGAGTTAGGAACAAACTCCCAATCCCCCCACGGCTTAGAGAAAATTGTCATCATTGCCTCTAGAAGAATATGATAGATGGGTAATGATGCGTTCTCGATTTTAATAGATATTTAGGTAATAGATACTCAAGTTTGTTCGGACAATGTGATAGTTGTATCGAATATCCTAAAGGTCGAGTTTAGTGCCTAGGATCCTATTCCGTTCGACTATACCAAATTAAACAGAAGACATCGAGTGACACTTACATGGGGCTTAGTTTGTACCAGACAATATCTTACGAAGGAGGGGGTGAAGGGGAACCTAACCCTACCATCGACTATTGCGATTACATAGATGTAAAATGTGTCTCATATCGCCCCTTTGCGAATTGCATGAGGGCGACGAGTTCTATGACTACGTCATTTGAAATATTGTACCAATGATGGACCTCTGCATTTTCGCTGAGTATCATAATGCGACCTAAAGATACCCATTTTGTGCAATAAAATGGGCTCAACCGAGAAGAAAGAAGAAGAGTGAAGTGCAAGGGGAAGACTTATAGAAGAAGGGTCTAAAGTCATTTTTGGAGGCGCTCAAAGGGTTTGATGGTGTCAGATGAAGAAGAGAGGCTCTGAGAAAGCTAGAATTTAGGAGGAGAAAGGGAAGGCAATAATAGTGAAAAGAAAATGGAGTGAAAAAGGTAAACTGGGGCATAAAAAAGAGACATTAAAAATGGAGGCACATGTAAAGGGTGACATCGGTCACCCAAAAGTTATCACAAGGGTCTCTTAGCATTTAATACGGTGGTATGAATTCAAATTGGATAGTTAAAAAGATATTTGCCCGATTAAAAATAAATCTAACCACGGGGTGCAAAGAAGATGTACAAGAAGATAAATTTTGCTTACTTTATTTATTCAGTTTAGAGCAACCAAAGATAGAGGAAATTGAAGTTCGTAAACCCTAACTAACCTAGTTAATGGTGCTATTGTGTGTGAACATGTTGCCAAGTGGAAGGTTATGTTAACATAATCGGCCCAGTTCCTAGCGCACGTCAAGTGGGCTAGCTGAGCCGAAGGAATACCCAATCCTAATGACCTGAAAAATATGGCTACAATCGTCTTCCACATGTTGGTATCCAACCTGGAGTTCGATGTATCATGCATGACATCAATAGTTGTGACGATTATTTCTAATGTCACTGAGAGCATGCTTTGCACATGCCAAATTGGAGACCAAGCTAGGTCCAACTATACAAGAAAATTGAAGGGTTAAACATATGTTACGCTTTATCTCTACTTTAAAGTGCTTTCAGTTGAATCCTTCTTCTTCAAAGAATGATTTAAGCATAAGAGTGTCTTTCAATTGACTGTGAACAAAGGACATTAACTGGTTATTGCTTTTGTAGTTCTAAAATAGTTTGAAGAGACTTCCAGATCAAATAACTCGTGAGACGATCAACCCGATAATGGACTTCGCAATTTGGCAACCATAGTGGGAACCTTTCTCTTCTTCTTCATCATTCCTCATTACATGTGATCGGAGAGATCTTTATGATCTCTCTTTGTTCTGAAATAGTGACTTTCAATGGTGATAATTTGGGCTGGAGTAGTGCTGCACTCAAGAAGGCTGTTGTTGAAACTCAACATCTGGCTAATCACTCACGAAATTATTGTCGTCTCCTAATTAAACTATTTGTGATCTCCACTTTTGTGCTCACATTGAGCGCTCGGAAGCCAGAATCAAAGAGAAGGACCAGATCCTCCTCTCCATACAGAAGAGTTCATAAAAGCTACGAAGAAATGTTCAATCTCAGCGCTCAGTGGATCTTAGTTGGGAGGGCACCACAGCCAACGATACAAAAGGCCATCTCCGAACAGCGACACCACGCCAAACAACAAAGATCTCAGCTAAGGACATGCTACAAGGACTCAGCGATGCCACCACCGAGATAGTGGTAGAGGTAGGCTCCGGGAGGAGCGTAACCCCTCGCCTGATTCGTCTCCGCATGATGAGGTTCGGGAATGCCCATGAGTCGCAGCTCTTCAACAACTTAGGGAGACCTCAATTGATAGATCCTTCTATAACTACTCTCGGAGCGCAATAAGTGCAAATGGCTACCACGATAGCCAACACAATCGGCCATAGGGAAAGAGAGGCGCCATGACAATTGACTGAATGACCATCACAGACGTTGGGAGAAATCCCATCAGCAAGAGAAGTGCCAGGAGCGATATCCTTGGCTTGATCACTATGAGCCCTGGACAAACTCGAACACAAATGTAGGAGTCTAACCGAGACTCAAGCTGACGAGATCCCACTCTAACATCACCCATGCTCAGCTCATCTCCTTTCCATTAGAGCTCATCTCCTTTCCATTAGAGAGGGAGATTGAATTAGTAAAATCACCCAGCGTATTCAATCCTCCAAATTCAGAAGTATGACCCGAAAACTGATGCTTATACTCATGTGGTATATTTTCGTCAGATGATGTCTCTTTACAACACTAGTGATACTCTAATGTGTAAATTATTTTCTCCTTGTTTTTGGGAGCTCGACCTCTTAAGGTTTAACAAGTTGCTAACCACATCGATCTCTTCTTTCAAAGAGCTATCAATAGCATTTTTAGTTTGGTTTGTGATGAGCACTTAATAAAAACTTGGTCAATTTCCTACTTGGCCTTCGCAAATGGGCAAATAAGACACTTCAACAATACATCATCCGCTATTGGGAGCTCTACGATGAAATTCATGCGTGCGATCTGGTCATTGTCATCATGTCCTCCAAATTGAAATTAGATTATAAAAGTCAATTTTTTTTTTTTTTTTTGCATTTGATGCTATCCAATTCAGTCATCATGAATGATCTGATGAGCCAAATCAACAAGCAATACTAGTTTGAAAGAAGCTAGAAAAGAAAAAAGGTAATCCGAGGAGACGGCAACAAAGTCTGAGTGGAGGAAATGATGAGCTCTGAAAGAGTAGAAAAGGGAATGTATGTCATCCGAGTGGACGAGGGCCGAAAGCTCCACGAACCATGCTTTTTTTCTTGAACTTTACCAAATGGACACTTTTCTGGTGCTAACCAAATGGCACAATAAATAAACATAAAACAACAAAAAGCTTCTTAGAACCACCTTCCCTTTTCGCTGTCAATCATAATTTAATGAAATTTTGTTTTTTTTAAATGGTCTGTGTTAGCAAAATATTTGTACTCCTGACTCAACTTTTTTATAAACTCCTTTCTAAAAGTGAGCATAAAACAGAATGTAAGATTCCAACAGGCCATTTCTTTTTGGGTGTTTTTTTCCCTTCCTTTTCGACAGTGGTCTGCCCCCATCCTTTTTTCCCCATTTTAGCACGTGGGCAACCAACTAAAGAATACTTTGATCCATAGGCCCAGCCCAAAACCTGGGCTTTAAAACGGTATATACCACTTTTGTGTAGTTGTCATTGAGTTTTTGGACCTTTTAGCCTTTGTGGAATCTGTGTAGCCTCATCTATTGACTGAGTCCAATGCCTAGAGGCCCGGGCCCAGAACTGTTACATTTTCGTCTATAAATGACTTCTGAACTGTTACATTTAAAGGAAGACATTGAGTTATTAAAATTGAATTTGCTAGCGGTTGTCTGGTAATTGATTTAAGTTTTTTTTTCTTTCTAAACATGGATTTTTAATATAACTGAACATGGGTTTTGGGGTTTTGTTGTGCACAATGCACAATAAGGCGTGTTGTGCGCCAAGACAACATCTTTTTGGCATACAAAATACTAACCTAACATTTAAGCACTAAACGAATAATTTTCGATTAGTGTTTTGCGAACCAAAATGATGTCGTTTTGACACACAACACGCTCTGTTGTGCGCAATACAAAACATGATCTCTCATTCCATGTGCAGCCTCATCATCTTAAATTTTTTAGATTAATCATTCGTCTTGACGAAAGAAATTTTGAAAGTTAAAAATGAGCAAAAGCCCAACAAGTTCAGTAAAGAGGAAAAAAGTTCCAAAAAAAAATAGTTTTCACTATTTAATGCCATTTAAATTCTTTATTTTAATTTTAATATTTTAGTTTTTCAATTCTTCTCATTGAGATGAATGAAGAAACGAAAAAAAAAATTTGACAAGTTACACACAAAATTTTAAATAATACTGACTCTCTTATAAAAAAGAATAATTTCATCCAAACTTGAGGATTTTTTTTTTTTTTGTGTGTGTGTGTGTGTGTATATCCTTAATAATTAAGAATTATGGTAAAGTAAATTTTGTTGAAAAAAAATGGCTCCTTTTCCATGGTTACCATCCAATCTGCTTTGCCACCACCCACTCCTGTGATGAACCGTTGTCCACCGGACTAAATCAGCAAAACCGTGCCGCATTCGCCATTAGAACCAATGTACACACATTTACCATTATAACCCTTCTTCAGTCCCCACAGAATATTACGGCATTACATTGCAAGTCGCACCATCTGAATTCAATGGTTGCAGACAGCATATTCCGTAGAGTATAAAAAAGTCATTTAATTTCAACGACAATAGGGTATAATACCTTATTTATCTGAATCACAAATGAAGCACGAAAATGACATATATATGTATCGATACCTCATCGATTGCCACAACACATAGCAATCCCAATCTGAGAGCAGTGAACTTGAGATTTTTGATCATCGTCAACTATGGGGAGAAAGTTCTTCGTCACGGTAACTGAAAATGCGTAAGCCTTCGATATAATTTTCTACATTGCTCAAGTAGTTTAATAATTTTCCAATTTTTGATCATTTGATCCGATGCTGGTAAATCACCTATAGTTGAACATCAGTTGCATATATGCTTCGAACGCTTACACCTCTTTCGATCCAAATGTATAAATATTTGTTTATGTTTCTTTTTCTAAAAATTGAATCGCTCATCATGAAGCCGAATAGTTTATCACGCTCAATTATCTCAGTTGACTAGATTCTCGTGTGTACAATTTCTTTTCGTGATTCAGTTTTTTGTTTTTGGTTAAACTTTTCTAATTGTCCAACACCAGACAATGAAGTCGATCTTGATTGTTATGGTGTGTAAACCAGCTGATGTTTAGACTGGTGTTTTGATAAAGAGAGTGAAAAGATAGACAGAAAGTTGTTTTTGTTATGCTTGATTGAAAAGTTTGCTGGTTTTTCTACTTCTTAACTAATCTCCTATTGAGTGCACTATTATTTGACGGCTCATTATCTACTTTAATTTTTAAGTGCTTGGTTTTTGGTTATGCTTATTACTGAAACCTGATCTATGATATCCATTGGATATTTGTTTATGCAGAATGGAACGACAGATGAGTTGAAGAAGATAGTTTCGACCCTTAAAGCTGGAAAAGTATCCTCTGAGGATGTTGTGGGTAAGTAAATATATAATATCTTACAATTACGGCCAAATTGCTGTCGTGCATGACTAGTATTTCTATGCTTACACTTGTACATTGGGACTTTCCACCTCCTCGCCATGGCTGTGGAATCAATTGAAATAACTAGAGATGAACACACGAAGAGAAAGACTAGTATTTAACCAATCTAGTCCAAATTAAATAATTCACTTTGGAGCAATAAATCCCCTATGAAATAATAGAGATTACACTGTTTGATTGAAAAGCACTCAAAACTCAACACCATTACCCTAGCCTTTGCTTTAGTGTAATTGAGCCCTCGGTTGTGCCCCTTCCGACTCACCAGTATTGTTTTCTCTCACATACTAGTCACATGAAAGATATTCGTTGATTCTTATGTTTCAAGATAATTGGGTGAAGTTTTGTGAGCAAATCACAAGTGTTGTAGTTGATATATGCTTGCTTCCTTGCATTTTTTTTTCCTATATTGTGTTTGTCTTAGAATGTGGTCAATCTCACATGGGAACTGTTACTCTGTTACATATTATATCATTTTCTATTCTCACAAAGGTGGTTATCAGCCCTCCGTTTGTGTTTCTTGGACTGGTAAAAGGTTTGTTGAGGCCTAATTTTCACATTGCTGCTCAGAATTGTTGGGTTAAAAAAGTAGGTGCTTTCACTGGTGAGGTCAGGTATGTTCTAGTGGATTTGAGTAATACGATATTGTAGACTCATGAAAGAATTCAAAAATAACTTTGATTCTTGGTTAGCTGACTAAGGGCGATGGGTTACTTTCCCGTCTAGCCTCCCCAATTTAGTTAGTCTATTGAGAGTTGTCCGTAGGACAAATTTCGCCTAGCTTTATAAAGAAAAGAGAAGGTTAAGATTTGAATTCCTAGATTTGAAGGAAAGAAAGATGGACCATCTGACTTTTGTACCAACAGGCAACAAGGGATAACAAAGTAACTAATATATTTTTCCACACCTCGAAGCCTCTGGCCACACTACCAACCCTCGCTAAGACTTCTTTGGACACTCTAGTTCTTCCGCGTCCTAGTTTTAAGATCTTGCTTTCACTTTGAGTGCGAAGGGGCTTGCTAAGATCAAATGAGATATCCCAACCTTTGATTGTCAAACTTGCAGTTCCCCTGAACCAAGACAGGATAGATGGTGTACCAATAATTTACATTGTTCATTGATATTAGCACATAATCTAGCAAACCCGAATCACCAATGTGCAGCCAAGCTGCGTCTTGCACTCAGTGCCGGCCAGGGGGCTTTGGCAACCCACGACATAGGGCAACAAATTTTTTTTTAATAAATATAGAAAAAACAAATAGAAATCCATCAAAAAAATTATTATTAATACTAAGTGGACAATTAAGCTGAGGTCGAGTTTGGACAACTCAAATTTCAAGGCCAATACTGCTTGCACTTCCTACCAACATCCTGCCTATCTACTATATTGTAATGAGTGTACTCAAAAGCATTTCGATGTCCCTGTAAAATAGTCTACCATATCATATGGCGGTCAGTCATGACATGGCTGAAGGATAAGTGATCAAAAGTCTACACACATTGTTTTGGGCATCATGTCTTAACTTGGAAAAAGGAGGCATTTCTTATGCTCTTTACAAGTCTACCACGATCCTTTTGCATGAATCAGGAAATAATGAAAGAAAGTATGCCTAGTTACTCCCCACTAACCCATATCTAAGAGGGCTACACAGAGTACAGACATATCCCTTTGGCACTAAATGCACAAAGATGAGAGAGGAAATGGTTTCATATGTTTCACATTTTACTTTTACAAGTACGCTTCAGCTTTCTATCTCAAACATTTTCTTTTGTATATGCAGTGCAGAGATGCTCATCAATCTAGGCATTCCGTGGGTCATTCTTGGTCATTCTGAGAGGAGGCTTATACTAAATGAATCAATCTAGGCCTATGTGCTACAATAATTTATTTGTTGATATGATGCCAACTAAGTTTTATTATTAATATTTTACTGTTGTTATTATTAATATTTTACTATTGTTATTTTTATTTTTATTGTTATTTAACGTGTCTATAATTCGTCCATTAACTTGGGTGACATTTCATTTCAGTTTTTTTGGAGATAAGGTTGCATATGCTCTTTCTCAAGGCTTGAAGGTAATTTTACTTGTGTTAGGGAGACTCTTAAGTAGCAAGAATCAAGATCTACCGTGGATGTTGTTGCTGAGCATATTAAAGTAATAGCAGGTATGTATTCCGGTGCTACTTACTAATAAAATCGTGTAGTTTATTGTCTTCTTGTAGAGTTTGCTACTTATTCTCTCTCTTATTTTATAATAAATGATGCTTATACATTTCCTCTACCACAATACTAATTGACTTCGTGTGATAGCCTTGTCTAAAATTGATTTATATCTTCTTCACTTGTTAAAATCAATTGGTAACTCAACAATTCAAGGTTTTCTTTTTACTTGATTTGTGAATCATTCTAGTCATTGATATTTGTATTTTCTTTGCGTAAGTAAACCAATAACTGGGTAATAGAGGTTGGCAGATTGGAAATTGTTGGTAACATCATCCCTTGTGATTATATTGAGATTTGTGATATTGTGTCAAGTAGATATGTTGATATCTTGACAAGGTTGATTTAGTATTTAATGAAACGAAATTTAGTACTGCAATTTTTTTTTGTATTCTAGTTGAAGCAAAGAGTGCCTCCTTACCATGTGAGTTTCTTTTTTTTTTAATTCATTTTTTATGGTTTTTTCTCTTTTGCTTCTGGGTTAACCATTGCCCTCTTTGTAAAGAAGAAACAAAGAAATAGGACTGTAGAGAAAGTAGGTTAAGAACGTGAGAATTGCACTATCTATTTATTTTCTGAATCTTAAATCCACCTCTATAGGAACTATTTTAAAAACAAGTTGAAGTACAAGATCCGTCTTATCTCTTTCTTTTTCCATTGCATTCCACTTATTCTTTTAGCGAACACCAAACAAGTAGGCCCAAAGAATGGAAATTATAACGCGAGTTTGCTTATTTTATGCATGTACACATTTTTCTTGAAATTGATCTCATATTCATGAGAGTTTTTATGTTATATTCATTTCATGTACTAGCAGTGTATCAACAATGTCATTTTTAAAGCTTAGTTTTTCCACAGGGCTCCTAGATTCAAAATCAGTGGGGTTCTCTACTTTGCTGGAGCTAACCTAAATTTAGGACTATTGTACTTCTAAATACAGAAGTAGAACCACAGGGATGCACTCAAAAAAAATTTGACCAATTTGTTCACCTTATGTTTGGTTTAAATGGAAATCTTCTTTTCACTGATACTTTTTATCCTCATTTTGTCTTGGTATAATAATTGTTTACTATTTTAGAAGTACTAGGTAATCTTGTAGTTGCTAACTATATCTATTCAGAGGTGGTGATATTTCTATATTTCATTGTTTCAAAAACATTATTAAAAGTCACCTTAGGTTGTAAGCCATTGTCTAACCATCTTTCATCATAAGGAATTCTAGTTAAAGGACCTCCACGATAATACTCTAATTTTTCCCTCATGGTGCAAGACGCGTATCAAATTGGTAAAATGTTGTTTTGGCATATGAGCCTGTTTGGGCTATTGGAACCGGGAAGGTCGCAACTCTTGCTCATGCTCATGCTCAGGAGGTGAGTAGGGTGGTGGTGGTGGTGGTGGTGGTGGTGGTGGTGGTAGTATTTTCATTAAATCATATGTGGTTTCAGTCCAAAACATGGTATTTAATTCCTTAAATCAACTCCATCTAGGTATTATCAAAGACGATTGTCAATTTTTTAGTAGAGTTAATACGGGCATTCATTGTCACAGTTAACGTAATTTAGTTAATTGCAGCCAAAATGAATGAACTTTTTTTTTTAATCTAAGAGAATGAAAAGGATATATTAGCTTTAGAGTATGGGAAAATCGTAAGTTTGATAGGAAGAAGTGTTAATGGGCTTTTGTACTTCTGAGGAGTTGGGAAGTTAGGGGTGCAACTACATCTCAGTGGGAAAAAATGCAACTATGTTCAGATGTGATAATTTGGATGCCCAATGAAGGAGACCGCAATTAATTGCGATGTTGTTCGGATCTTGTTGTATTAGTTTTGCGTCAGTAATGAACAAGGATAAATTACATAAAATCTCCTTCACCTATCAATTAGTTTCACTTAACCCCCTTCATCTATCAATTGTCTCAATGTCCCCCTTTATCTTTTAAAGTGGAACAATAAACTCCTTTTGGATGGATGTCGTTACAAAAGCAAATGACAAAAAGTAAGCACATGACCTTGTATTGACTTTAATGCCTCTTAAATTAGGGTTTCTAATTGCACTTGAGGATTGCTCTCTTCAAATCTATCTTTTTCAATCCACTTGCACACCTCCTCCATCAATGGAGTCCTTGTCTCCTCTTTGAGTTTTATCCAAACTATCTTGGTTGCAGAGTGAGAGTGGCCCAAGTATCCCTCTTCGTTCCTCTTTATTTCCCCTCCTCTCTTTTCCTCTTTTTCTCTTCTTTTTTCGCCTACCCTATACAACAGTTGTTTGCGATATCTATTGAGGCAACTTCTATTGCATTTTTGCTACTGTTTAGGGCTATTTAAGCCTTGTAGTTGGCCTATCCTCTCCTCTCTCATTTTCCTCTCCTT
Organism: Arctostaphylos glauca; assembly: GCA_019985065.2. NCBI lineage: Eukaryota > Viridiplantae > Streptophyta > Magnoliopsida > Ericales > Ericaceae > Arctostaphylos > Arctostaphylos glauca. Next base: position 14,924,298 of record JAHSPW020000002.1, on the reverse strand, counting down.
TCTCTCCCTCTCTTCCTCCCTTTTTGCGACCGCAACAATCATCGTCGTGATTGTTTTTTATGTAGGATTGTTATTGTTTGGGAAGCTTATTGATGCTCTCTCCCTGCTCACCCAATTAAGTTCTTAGAGTTCTTAATCAGTCCAAAGTTGCTGGATTTTATTTGAGAGGTCTAACCTTCGGAATACAAAACAGAAAGTAATAGATATTAGAGTGTTTAGTTTGGGCACACTTGGTGGTGGTAGTGGAGTTGATTTTACGTAAATTTGTGAAACAGATGAGGAAAGCATTGAGGAAGAAGTATTTCACAGGGCTGGCCCTGTTTAACAATATGACCTACATTAGGAGATTTTTGTAAAATAAACACAATTTGTTAACGTCGTTAGTGCCTTGTTACATTTAGATAGATCGCGCGCGCGCGCGCGCGCGGGGGGGGGGCGCATTGGGACAATTGAAAAATGAAGGGGATTACGTGAAACCAAGTGATAGATGAAGGGGTTTTTACGTAATTTACCCAATAAACAATCAAAAACCTATGGATAGTACAAAGTAACTATTGATTCTGTCGAGATGAGGCTCGTTGAATAGAATGTACGAGATTGAGATTTTGTTGCATCTTTGTATTGCATAGGCTATGCAGCACAGGAAGGTATAATCTTTTTGGGTGGCTAATCCACATATCCGCCATTGAATATTGCCTTACCCTCATCACCATAGCTGTCTACAGGGGACTCCGCTGCACCTATATGGGGCCGAAGCTAAGGTTCCACCAACACGAGCTCTAAAGAGTATGTTTAGCCCCACTAAGCGATTATGGAGACAAGTGAACTAACCATCTGTTGATATATGAAGGGGTCATCAAAGAAGCCATACTTATGAACCTTGTTGAGCAGCGCAATTCAAGGTGGACGGCCTTATATTCTGCTACCATTTTCTTTCTTAAAGACAGTGACAGATGGTGGGAGCTTACGCAATTATTGTCATTACCCTAGCAATTATTGTATTTATTGCCTCTAGTTTTTTCTTATGTAAATATAAATTGCTTGAGTAACACAAATGGTGGTGTTTATTGAACTTACTTAATGCCCCTCAGGTTGGATTCTTATGTGGTACTTGAAAGGGTTCTAGTTGCTAATCAGCCAAGCTAGAAGATGGAAATAGCATACAACTATACTATCTGTTCAATAAGAATACCATATCGGTTTATCCGACCTTTTAACCTAGAGAAAGGTCATGTTACGTCCTCAGTGGATAATGTAAAAAATGGTGTTTGGCAATCTCTTTATGACATTCTGTAACGTGTTAAATGTTATTAATTCCATGTCATATTGGACGATACCCTTCACATGTTTTGCTGTGAGTTCTATGTATAGCTTTTGTCGTACTAAGTTTGTTTATCTAACAGGTGCATTTTGAGTTGAGGAAATAGCTTTAAGCAAACACAAGCCCTGAAGTTGTTGCCACAACGAGGACCATCTATGGAGGCACCGATTGATATATACTTGATGTTGTTCCGCTGCTGAAATGCTTGGGCTATTCAATTTAGTTATATGGTTGCAAATCTATTTAAGGTGGTTATAGCAATCACTTCCTGTTGTGGGGAATTTACATTTTGCACAAGCACCTATGGACATCAGTTCGCCTCAAGTCATAGCACAACTTAAGACATCTCAAATATAAGCCATAACATTGACATCAATTATGGAACTGACAATCTACAAAGTCTAAGTCACCTAGCACTATGTTATCATGCATTCATTTGAAAATGTACATGTGCCCATATGTTCCATTTTTTATGCCCAATACACCTCATTTACAAGTGGTTAACAAATCAATAAGATGGCAATCCGTAATGATGTGTTGAGATCAAATATACAAACGAAGTGTGATTCATGTGATTAATCGTGCAGTCACTCATCCTAAATGCAATATGTGGATGGTTTAATGTTAACTATAAGTTTAAAGTGGAAATGGTTATCAAGTGACGACTTCAAAGTATCAGTTTTAACAATATTGTAATCAAAATGATCACGAAGGATCTAAATATGGCTTAGTTTGATGTTAACAATAGTATTGGAGCCAATTGAAATTACATCGAATTTCAAGCGAAGCATGAGTAATATTTGAAAATAGTAAGGAGTTGTACCAATAGAAGCATAATCGATCCAACAAAATAATATCATGTTGTACCCAATAGAAGCTTAAGGCTCTAGCTACCAGTAGAAACTCAATAAAACTGTAAAACAGTTTCAAGTTATATATCGATCGGTAGAAGCCTAGTGCTCTCTACATATAGAGGTTTACGACAGAAAAACGTTGTACTAATAGAGACCAAGTATTCTACCTGTAAAAGTGTGTTTTGAACTGAGCCAATAGCTTGTTATACTAATAGAGAACAACTTTTACCGGTAAAAGTGTCATATTCTTCATGAAATTTTTGATTTAATTTACAGTCATTAGAGCTTCGTGAAGCTCCAAGCAAGTCCACAACTTTCTCCAATAATTTCAGTATAAACTGAAAACAAATTAAAGCCCACTGCATCTGGACTATTCCTGTGACATTGAAATCTTTCGTGCCTCTATATTCAGCAACAAAAAAGACCGAGCAGTTCACCGAATAGATTATCAAAATCAAAATCAATTTTAGGCTTTTGGAAATGGTTAATCGTTTTTGGGTTCTAGTCACAGAGAATCCCATTCTCATGTTTGGAACCATATGACTTGTGGTCCCCTTCCAAAAATCCTCTATCTTCTTATCACTTCGTTGGATATCAAAGTATCGAACCATGTGCTAGGAAAAAAAGAGCAAAAGTTTCGATTATTGATGGTGATAATGGGACTCCAGGTGGAACCAAGATTCCACGTCTAGGGGTCGAGGTTTTTTTTTTTTTTCAAAGGGGGGTTTCAAATATAATTTGGGAGGGGCTAAAATATAATTTTTTTTTAAATTTTTAAAATTTATATCTAAGTTCTAAAGTTTTTTAAAATTTTTTTTTGGGGAGAGGGGGGCCGGACACTCTAGTCTCCATGTAATTCCACCTCTGAGCTTGTAAAGTTGGAAGTTTGGTAAAAAAAATTGTCGGGTGGCTGAATTAGTAGTCAAAATTAAGTCCCATAATGGATCATGATTGTATGATTGTATCATGTACAAGTCTTTTTTAATACTGTGAAGACGTCAAAACTCAATAAAACTTCGCAGTTGAGCATGTTCGTCTTGCAACAATGTCTAGATGGACGACCTACTAAGAAAAGTTCATAAAATTTAGGTGATTAAAGCGGACAATATTGTACAAGACAATAACAGAATGTTACAGATAAGGTGTGAGTTGCATGACAAAGATTTAAAAAAAATCGTAGGGAAAAAATTACTGGGTGATGCAAATTCAAACTTATATTGCGTGAACTACTTCTAGAATTAGAATGCTTTTGATTTTTTTTTTTTTCAAACACAATTTGTTATTCAAAAATGTAAAGGGTTTGGAATCTAAAGTCCAGCGATTGCGACATGTTCCCAAATTACAATAGAAATTGGTTAATAAAAGGATCAAAGGTTAGCTGGATGTGGATGCTTTCATTTTCATCTGTCTCCATAGTCAAAGCTATTGAAAATTATACTCCTAAAAATAACCTACAATTGCCAGACTGTTTTGATTATAACAAGTTGAGAAGTACCAGACAGAAAAGGCTTGCTGAATGTGAATCTGAATTGTGTTTTTCGTGAAAGATGCCTCTCTCTCTCTCTCTCTCTCTCTCTCTCTCTCTCTCTCTCTCTCTCTCTCTCTCTCTCACACACACACACACACGCCTTTTTCTAAGTCAAACGATATCTTGGCGTAGAAAAATGGTGGGCCAATTTAACAAGCCAGAAGCTTCTATGGTCCGGGTCTGGAAATTGGGCTCCTATTTTTCCCATCTTTTTTTCTCCTTTTTTTTTGGTTGGTGGGCATCTCTTTTGCACATGGCCGCCTTTAAGACCAACTGTATAACTGTCATTTTTCTCAATGCCATTTTATCCTCACCTTTGATTACAGATATATCCGGAGTTATTTATTACACTTGACTTCTTTATTATTTTGTAAAATTTATGTGTATCAGATGATTTCGAACACATTTGTGTACATAAATTTATACATGCAACATTTCTCATTTTGTTAAATGTCTTACAATGCGCTGAGATCTAAATGGATAAAAAGTGAATACAATGGGGTCATATCATATTATGACTAATATTTATTAGCACCTTCTAATATAAACTATTAGTGAGCATAATGATTCCCTTGTAAACTCTAAAGACGTAGTTGGTGGCCTATAGTAGTTAGATTTTATAATTATATATGAATTAAATATTAACATCATGTATCAAATAATGCAATATTTCTATTATACTTAAGACATTATTTGAATTTTTGCTAAGGGACCAGAAACATATATGTAATGCATAATAGTATGGTATATAAATGATTGGATGATTCAGATAAGTTCTTTTTCTTTTCTTTTTTTGTTCTTACAAAACATCTCAAATTAAAAGAGGAAAAATATCATGGCAGAATTATTTTATTTAATAGGAAAAAAATGTCAAATTACTCTTTTGTCACTCTAGCTAGCTACAAGCAATTTGAAGGAGGGGAGACACCATAGCCTCTATTGTCAACTCTTAGATCGATCCCCTTGATATATACTATTGAAATGTTTACTCCTTAATCAGTAGGAGGAATGTACGAAGCCAATTTTTGTTTCTTACCTAACTAATCAAGTGGTTCCACCCTCCTCATCTAATGTCTTTTTCTAATAATTATGACTGTCCTAAACTGTATTCCTATTCCCTTATTGCATGCACCCATTAAATTTTGTAGAATAAATGAGGTGTTCCTTGATGGATTTGGGGAGACTATAGTGCAGGTGTAGTGCGAGAAAAACAATGCAGTTTTGTCAAATTTATTCTCAAAACTATATAGTTTTGATCTTATGTTTGATAACAATTCTCGTGATAAAGTTAAAACAATATTGTTTTAAGAACAAAATGAATCAAACTACGTTATTTTATCTACACTATAAGGAGTTGTACTACAACTTCTCCAAATCCTTTTTCTTCTTATAGTGTCAACAATTTAAATTCAACAAGTGGCAACCATTGTTGTCATTTTATCTTGATAATAAATTTAAGGGTAAAATGCACTGACCTCCCCTGAGGTTTCTGACAATTGCAGGGACCTCCCCTGTGGTTTGAGAAAATGCACTGACCTCCCTTACTTTTGAAACTATTATCCTCTTCCCCCCCTGCCGTGAAATTAAAGCCTACGGTGTTAATTTTGGTCCTGAAATGTCTATTTTACCCTTTGACTATTCTGAGGAGTATTTGTCACTGTGGGATAAAATGCACTAACCTCCCCTGAGATTTCTAATAATTGCAGAGACCTCCCCTATGGTTTTAAAAAATACATCTGATGAATTTTTTAACTCATGAATTTTATTATTTTTTTAGAATAAATTTTTTTTTTTACAAAAGCAAGTCTGAGTAATGTTTAACTCCAATTTATTATTATTTTTTTCCTATTCTATTGTTAGGAAATGAAAAAAAAATAAAAAAATTAAATTTTGATACTTTTTTTGGAGAAAGTAGCAAGTCTCACACTTAAAATGTTTATGTTATAATTTATATTACATAAAAATCTTAAAGAAGCCAAAAAAAATAAAACCAACTCTTTACGCTTAATTCGACCTAATTTTTTTATTTGTAATTTTTTTTTGTCTTTGTATAAATTTTTTGTATTTTTCTATTTTGCCTTAATTTTTTTGTAAATTATTGGTTCGTCTTAACGAAAAGAATATATAAAAAGTTTAAAATTATACTTAAGAAGTTCACTAAAGACAAAAAATAAGTTTAAAAAAACTCAATTTTTTTAAAATTTAATTCATATTCTTTTACTTTTATCAAATTACTTGTCGAGACAAATCAATAATTTACAAAAATTTGGAGTCCCAGTTTTGTCTTAATTTTTATAGATTATTAGTTCGTCTTGACGAAACGAATTTAAAAAGTGTAAAATTATGTCCAAAAACTAAAAAAAAATATTAAAGACAAAAAAAATCAAAATTGATTACTATTTTTAATTACTTTTATCTTTTCTAAATTTCTTTCAAATTAGTTAATATTTTTTTAGTTTTTCAACTTCGATTGGCGGCACATTCATCGGTTGAGAAGTCCAAGCACTAGCGTTTTCTGTTTTGCACCATTCCCACATCGCACATTCTTTATAAGGGCATTCATAGTAAAGTTTTCCTTTGTTTTTCTCATTATTTGTCACCCTAAGAATGGCATTTGCTCCGCAATGACATATTTTGTTCCGAGCCCTAATGACGCTACTAGTACTAGACGACATGTCCATAACTGTAAAAAAATAAAAAAATAAATAAATTACATCACCACAAAAAATTAAACAACTAATGTATTTATAATAAAAATTAAACTAATGTATTTGCAATAAAAATTAACTTTAAAAAAAAATACTTACCTTTGCTCTGTAGTAAGTGAGGTCAGTGCCAAGAAAGCTCAAGAGAGGTTTTATTGCTTTATATAGCCACAGCAGGGGTACTTTTGGCATTAAGAAAAAGTTCAGTGCTGACATCAGCAAAAACTAACTCCTCCTTAGCAGAAACTAACGGGAGGGGGGAAAATGTATAATAGTTTCTAAAGCAGGGGAGGTCAGTGCATTTTCCGAAACCACAGGGGAGGTGGCTGCAATTGTCAGAAACCTCAGGGGAGGTCAGTGCTATTTACCCTAAATTTAAACTATCAGATTAAAGTCATTTTGTTTTTTGATACAGATCTATTAATCTGAATGGTGTGACATATTTTACAAAAGCAAAGTTGTTGTCAAATATAAAATTAAAGTAATTGGGATGATATCCATTCCTTTTTTCTTATATCTTACTAGATTAGATTTTTTCAATGATTAAAAAGAGAAAGACTATTTTATTCATATGGTCAATCAATATGACAAAGGCTAACAGAATGACTAAAATACCTTTAAAGTTGTTTTTCTAGATCCCATTTGTCAGTCAATTGTTACCTCCGTGTTAATGAATTGAGATGGTCTTTTCTAATCAGTAGTAATATTAAGTTCAAGTATTACTATACGATAATTATTGCAACCTAATTATCAACTTAAGGCAAGGATTTATAATTGTCACTCCCATTTTCATCCACTTATAGGGCTTGGGCTCTTTTAGGGTTAACTATGATGTGCCATTTATTATAAGGGAATTAAACTATTTTGCACTCGTTTACATGTCTCTAAATATTCTGACTATTGTCGATTTAATCCAACGGTTGCCAAAACTCTGCATCAATGCAGCTTCTCATGTTGTGAATTGTGATCTACGTTCGAGAGAAAGAGCCAAATAAGTGAGTAATGCACTTCAATTTCATGCAAAAAAAAAAAACTGTATGACAAAAGCATTTGTGACAAGATGAATTAGTTAAGTGGGTCCATTTGACCTGTAGTAATTATTGAATTATTAAATTATATTATTTTAAGTAGAATTTAATCTAGTCAAACTCGTTTGGTTTAAATTATTTTTTATGTGTGTTGACCTCATTTAATACAAGGTTTGCTTGACTCGTGATGTATAACGACGGAATTACCCTTGAAGTTAACTCTATTTAAGACTCTCTTTGTTTGACTCAAGAGGGTAATTTCGTCTTTTAGAAAAGCAAGAAACTCTCCCTTAATGTTGAACAATTTAACCCAAAAGGGCAGAACTTTTTTTATTCAAACAATCTAAAAAACCAGTAATTTTGTTAGGCCAAATAGAATTGTTAATCGTCACACTCGAACAATGAGAAATAGTATGAGTTATTAATTTAATCTTATATTTAAATACACAGTCAAATTCAACGTGAATTTGACACTTTTTATTTTGTATCAAATTTAGCATGAGATGCTAATTGCATTCTCCAGTGTATATAAGGTTTCAAAGAAAATAAAAGTCAAAATTTAATACTATAATTGGACAGGGATATTTCTTGATGTTAAATGTAGAAATGTCAAATTACCTCACAAACCTTTAAACAAGATTTGATACCTCCAAATTTAAAGTCAAGGTTGGAGAAGAACTTATTTCTTTCATTTGTATTGTTATTTTTGGCATAAAATCTTGGTTAAAAAAAGGAGTAATTAAATTAGAGTTTTACCATGAGAGGTAATTTGTAAATACATCTTAATTGCGCTCCTAACATAAAATTTTAATTCATTTCTTAGAGTAATTTGATATAATTGACCTCTTTCAAAAAAAATTAAAAAAAACAAAAAGAGACAAGAGAGAAGGAAGTACAGTGTCTTTTCACCCTTATGTTGTACCCCCTCTCCTTCCCCTATATCTAGGGGTGTAACTTGTTTAGTTTGGCTAATAAATTTGGACCAAACTGATTGTTTTAATTTGGACAAAATAGAAATCGAAAACCACACCGATGTCAATCGGTTGAGGTCCAGTTTGACTCGACCGGTTTAGGTTTGATTTCCGATTTGGGTGGCCCTAGCCTATATTTCAAAAAAAAAAATTGTAAGACAAAATGGCAAACCATAAAAATGTAAAATTGTTGGGTATTCACTACATAGAGTCGCGAGACCACTGACACTAATGATCTACCGATTAGAAAAATAATAGAGGAATGCTCATTTAATATTCAAATAAGTTTTCAAGTAAAATAAACAAAAATACTTCCAATGAAAGCCAAAGATTTACAAATCGATGAACAAGGCTGGCCTCTTGCTATGAACTCCTACCCTAAACCTAAACGATAAGTAAAAGTGTAAAACGTTTAGGATTAACTTCCGAACCAGTCCAATCTGGCTTGGTCCAACTCCTCAAGTTTTAAACCCGAAACCAAACCAAATAAATTTTAAAAACTTGAAACCATACTAATTTAAGCCAAAAATGGGACAGAACCGTCAATTTGATTCGATTTGTCGGTCCTATCCGATTTTTCGGTTTATGTTTACGCCCCTACCTATATCAATATAATTTATGTATATTTGCAAAATCACGTGATTACAAAATAAAACATAAAAACTATTTTCACTATCTTTCACTATCCATGCATCAGATCACGATTTGGACATATATTATTCAGACATGAATTTTTTTGTCGTGTGTAAGTTATGTTTAATGGTATTTGTCTCTCATCTATTTATAATTTAATATTAAATATAAAAAGATTATTAAGAGAAAAATCTTAAACGTCAGATAAAATGTAAAGGCTTCTTTTATTCTCTAATAAAAGAAGAAAAATTGAGAAAATATTAGTGGTTGATGACTTTTTTAATATATTTAATTTTTTAACAAAAAATATTATATATGGTAGGCGTTGGAGTGAGGGAGAAGATGGGGAGGGTTGCAAACCTATGTGAGAGCGGGGTAGGGTTGCCCAGGGAGGGTTGATGGATTGTCATAAAAGGGTTGTATGACTCTCTTTTTTAAAATTTGACATATAATTATAAGTTTTGTTTCAATTATTATATTAAATTATCTTCTTTATATGTAGCGTCCAAGTTGTTATAGTAAATTTGTTATAGTTTTGTATAACGACATTTATCATAATTTATGTATAACCAAATTTAGCATAATCTCTTGCATGAAGAACTTTAGCATTCATTATGTAATTTTTATGATTTGCGTTTTCTCTCTCCAGTGATAAATAATTATAATATCTATATGTTAGTAAAATCACGTAATTACAAAATAAAAAATAAAAATAATTGTCACTATCTATGCATCTGATTAAGATTTCGATGTGTATTAACATATTAAAAAGTTGACACACATTAAGTTATGTCTAATTGTACTTATTTTTTATTAATTTATAATTTAATATTAGACATAGAAAATTATTAAGAGAGCAAGTTTAAATGTTAAATAAAAGACTTCTTTTATTGAGTAAGAAAACGAACGGAAATGAGAAAAATATTAGTGGTTGATAAACCATTTGTAATATGTAGTATTTAATTTTTTAACAAAAAGTATTATATATTATAAACAGATAAGTCCTGCCTCTCTCTCTCTCTCTCTCTCTGCAACTTGGAGTTAAATTAGGAGACCAAAACCTAAGGTCCCGTTTGGATGGGGTATTGTTTTCAGGGGATAATTTTTGGAGGGGGTATAAGATAAGAGGGGGTATTAGTTTTAGAGAGAGGGCCCACTTTGATGTGATGTTTATAGAGGGTGGGTAAAAAAATAAATGGTTTGGATGGGGGTTTAAATAGGAGATAAAGGGGGATAAGAGGGGGGAATAAGGAAAAAAATTGTTACTCGTTTGGATGGGGGAAAAAAGAAGGGGGATAATTTTTGGAGGGGGTAAAAGGATCGACGTGACATGTTTAGTATGGTTTGGGAGCAAAAAATGCAGGGGGATAATTTTTCACCCCTCCAAAAATAATCCCCCGGAGAGGGATAAAGAGAGGAGGGGGTATTATAATACCACTTCTTCCTCATTACAAATACAAAATAACCTTATCCCCCTATTTTATGCTTCATTCAAATCAAGTACTATTTTATCCCCTTTTTTTAATACTTCATCCAAACTATCTACTTTTTATTACCCCCTCTATACATATCACATCAATGTGGGTCAACCCTTTAGAAATAATATCCCTCTTATCTTATCCCCCTCAATAACTTATCCCCCTTTTTTCGTCCTTATTTGAAATTTTTTTGTAATTTTTTGTTTTTCATCAATTTTTTTTGATTTGTTGATTCATCTCGACAAGAGCTTTCAGAAAAGTTATCAATCATCTGCTAAATTTGAAAAAAGTTCAGAAAAGACAAAAATAAATCAAAAAATAGAATTTTTTGTACTTATTTGTCGTCTTTAGTGACTTTTTTTAACTTTTGGACATAATTTTATACTCATTAGATTCCTTTCATCAAGACGGACTAATAAACTATAGCCAAAATTAATCCAAATGGGGCCTATAATCCAAATGGGGACTAATAAGCTATAGCCAAAAAAAAAATGAATGAAGACAAAAATAACAAATAAATAAAAACTATAGCCCAAATGGGGCCTATAATCCAATCAGCCTCTCAAATGACTATTTTTGAATAATTTAAAGATTTTTTAACTTTATTTTACAAATTAACAAAAAAAAGAAAAAGTTAACAACAAAATATAAATCAACAATAAAAAATTTAGTTAAAAAGAAAAAATATATAATTTAGCTCGCGTAAATTTAGTTAACAATAAAAAAGAGAAAAAGAGAAAAATTTAGTTAATAATAAAAAAGAGAAAAATATAATTTTGGGAGGGGGTGAAAAATAAGAGGGGGTAATAGGGGATAAGAGGGGGGATAATTTTTGAAGGGGCACTTTTTTCCCATCTAAACCATGCCAAAACTAATAATAAGGGGTGATAATTTTTGGAGGGGATATCCCCATCCAAACGGGGCAGGGCCAAGTTTAACACTTTCTACAGGGGAAGGTACGGACGGGTTCTCGTGAAGCCCAATTAACATATAAAGGAAAATACACCTAAACTATATATATGCCAGCCATTTGCATGTATTTATAAATATGTTCACACCTATGTTTGATCATGTTATTATATATATATATATATATATATATATATATATATATACACACTTTATGCAATCATATGTACTGACGTGCGTGTGTATACATGTTCACACCTACGTGCTCGATCTGGTTTTGGGAATTTCTCTGCTCCTCAAATCAAAGAATTTTGCTGACTTGTTTGGGAGCGGTGAGGAACCGAGACTCTGTTTTTCTCTGGTGAAGGAGAAAACAGAGAGAGAAAGTTACTAGAGCTCTCAATCGATGGGTTCCTGTTTCAGCGTTCGAATCAAAGCCGAGAGTCCTGGTACTTAGCTCCTCTTGCTCTAGCTTCGTTCCTTCCATGAATTTGCTTTCTTCAAGATTTTGTCATTTTGAGTTTTCTAACAGCTCATTGCTCTCTCTCTCTCTCTCTCTCTCTCTCTCTCTCTATGCGCGCGCGCGTGTGTGTGTGTGTGTTAACCCTTTGAAGCTCCGTTTGAATAGGTGTGGATTTGAAAGGATTGGATTTTATATATGAATTTCAATGAAATATAATCATTTGAGGCATACGTGCTTTGTGGAAGAAGAGTGAAAGATGGATCGGAGGTAGAAAGAGATTTACTTTGTTTGGATCCTTGTAAAACTACAATTCTTTAGCATGAAAGTATTTTACGTTACTCGTTGTTTGAAATCTTTATGATAAAGCTCCGGACTTCAATATTGAAATCCATGTGTTGGCTGTCAAATTACACTTTGAGCGATTCTCATGATAGTAATGCGAAATCCCTCATTGGAAATAGACCTATCCAAATGGAGCCGTACTCATTTACGTCAAAAGTATTGGGTTGATTTGGATGGAACTTAAAGGGATTTTATTTGGATTTTCCGCAATCGTTTGGCCATGGAAAAATATGGAATAGAGCCCATTCTTTTAAGATGAATTCATGATACTTATCTGCCTTTATGGGGATATTTGCAATCCTTTCCCGTTGCATATCCTACTTCCAAATAATTCCGGCTCACTGTGGTTTGAACTGAATTGACTGATCCAATACAGAGGATATCCTTATCCATGAAGCACTTTTTTGTTTTGGCTTATATAAGCTTCTTTGGGATCAAATGAAAACTAATACGAATATTTTCCACCTGATTCTGACTACATAGTTTCATTTTGTATCGATGCTTCTGGTAATTTCATTCACAGTTTAGAGATTATGTACCATTGTTGTGGGATTTTGTTGGAATTCTCATCAGATGCACTATGAAGTTTGTAATTCCAACTATTGTTGTTTTGGCTAGCAATTCAATTGGATTTGTCTCGCGGAAATTGAACTCTCTCATTTTGCACGACTGTTGATTTGTCCAGAGAATTGACCTATTAATTGGAACTTGGGTTATTAGTCCAAATTTCTTCTTGTTTTAACAACAGTAAACAATTACCTCAAACTGAGATATGTGCCTTTAACTTGTGTGTAGGATGGAACATAAAAGTTGGGCCAAGAGATAGTAATACAAGTAGCAAGTTATGGTCTCCTTCGGGGGTGCTAACTCCCCGCACTGAGGATGAAATCTTGCAATCTTCCAACTTGAGAAGTTTTTCCTTCAATGAGCTCAAAACAGCCACCAGGAACTTTCGCCCTGACAGTGTGTTGGGAGAAGGCGGATTTGGCTGCGTCTTCAAAGGTTGGATTGATGTGCATACATTTACTGCTGCCAAGCCTGGAACTGGCATGGTTATTGCCGTGAAGAGACTCAACCAAGAAGGCTTCCAGGGTCACAAGGAATGGTTGGTGAGTACAATTTCCATTCTTTGGCTTTCTTACACAACCACTGGATTACACTTTCAGCTATTGAGTGATTAGTTAGGCCGAGTACATCAGCACTCAGGCTGCGTTTGCATATATTTTTTCGTTTACCTTTCTATTTTTCCACCTCTAGTCCTGCCTTAAGTCATGATCCAAACACAACCTCAAGAAACTAAAAAGTGGAATTGCCTTTATGGTTCAAGTGTATGGTTTTCTTTTTTGTAGTGGTGGAGCCTTGCGGCTGTGCCAACATTGTTATCCTGATATATCTTTAGTTTTTCTCTTGGTTTTTCTATCGCTTTGTGGCAGTGTTTATTATTCAAGTACGATAGTTCACTAATTTGCACTTCTTGAATCTGTAGACAGAAATTAATTATTTGGGGCAGCTGTATCATCCTAATCTTGTAAAATTGGTCGGATACTGCTTGGAGGATGACCACCGGCTTCTAGTCTATGAGTTCATGCCTCGGGGCAGCTTGGAAAATCATCTATTTAGGAGTGAGTATTTCAGTGTTCCTTATTTCCTTCGCCTTTCCACTTTTTATTTTTCCGTCCTTTAAGACTTGTCTTAAATGTTATATTGAAACATCAGATCTGTTTTGAACAGGAAGTTCTTACTTCCAACCGCCTTCTTGGAATATCCGTATGAAGGTTGCTCTTGGTGCTGCTAAGGGACTTGCATATCTTCACAGTCCTGAAGCTAGAGTGATATATCGTGATTTCAAAACTTCTAATATCCTGCTTGATTCTGTAAGTGATACATTCGTAGTTTAATTACGTGGCTTTAGGAAAGTTGAGCTAGTTGGCTGCCCTCTCACACGCTCTCTACTGTTACCGACAGGGCTACAATGCAAAGCTGTCTGATTTTGGGTTGGCGAAGGATGGTCCTGCAGATGGTATAAGCCATGTATCTACGAGGGTCATGGGTACATATGGTTATGCTGCTCCCGAGTACATGGCCACAGGTAATCTTTTATTCTGTTTGACTCCTTTCTTCTTAAAGCCAGTTTGTATTGCTGATGTTTTCAAGTGTCGGTGGGGGCCTGGGTTTTTTACCCTTTAATCAGTCTCTCAGGCGCCTGTCATTTGGCACAAATAGCAATTCTCTCATTGGCATAAGCAAAACCCAGAGAAGGTTATGTGGCTAGCTCAGTAAGCCAGAATTCTTGTTCTCAGTTAGGAGGTCGAGGGTCCGAGGTGTGCCATAGGCAGGATCCCTTCCCTCAGGTTGTACGGCCTCCTAATATACATTACAAACAGGGCATTGAACCTAGTAACCTATTCAACTTCTGAAGAGTGGTTACGTCTGGTGTGGTCTTTCGTATTGTCCTTGACATCATCAAACGCTTGGCACGGGATGTTTGTTTGGTTTTCATCAAATTTGATGTGTACTATTCCACCAGCAGGATGATCTGATCAATATAAGCGAACCCCTTCCATTTTGCATTTCTGCAGTCGATACTGTTGCCACCCGTTATGTACCATTTACAACTGTATATTGATCTGTTTCTTACTGCAATTTTAGCACTGCAAGTGTCACGTCTGGCTTGACTCATTCTTATTTCCTCTTCTCTAATCGTGTGAAGGTCATCTAACTGCCAAAAGCGACGTATACAGTTTTGGGGTTGTCCTCCTCGAAATGCTAACGGGTAAGCGAGCAGTTGACAAGAACCGTCCACAAGGCGAACACAACCTTGTCGAATGGGCGAAACCCTATCTCACCAGTAAACGCCGGATTCTCCGTGTCATGGATCCCCGTATCGAAGGCCAGTACACGTTAAGCGGAGTACTCAGAGCAGCTACTCTTGCAATCAAATGCCTAGCAATTGAACCCAGATTCAGGCCTAACATGGACGAGGTTGTTAAGGCATTGGAGCAGCTTCAGGACTTACCAGAGGATGAGAACACTAAAAGTGAATCCCTCCAAAATAGTCATAGCAGTAAATCAAGCAGTTCTGTTCCCATTAGTAAGTGGCAATGTTCTGATGAAGCTTCCAAAGGGAAAGCTGCTTTGTGTCCCATGCCGGCTGCTTCCCCCATTTGTGCTTAAATGATGAGGGACTTTTGTTGCAACTGTGGCTTCAAGGTAGAGAGAGAGAGAGAGATGGTGTAAGAGAGGACAATTAGGCTGGAAGTTCGACGTGTATTACGCCAAATCTTAGCCAATTTCTGTACAGTTCTGTTGTTTTAGCATGAAAGAGCATACTCTTCTTGTACCCAGCTTATGACTGTCCACGCTTTGACAAGAGTATTAGAAGGTATTTGGACTAAATTAATTATCTTTTAGGATCTGGTTCCATTTGGCTTATCTAAATTATTAGATTATTTGTTGGTTAATACCCTTTTATTTTTCCATTTTTGGGATAAACGCAAGGGATATATGAAATTACAGATGTGCCCTTTTCTTTGGGCATTTTAATCCTAAATTGATTTTGTAAGCATCTCCAACAAATATGTTAAATTCAATATAGTAATTGAGTTTTTAAAATATGACATCAAAATTAACCATAGCAAAAATGTCAAAAATATTGTCAAATTTTATGTGACAATTGAAAATTGCTACTTGATGTCAAAATTTAACATCAAGTGTCAAATGTCTTTTTATCTTAAATGTTCTAGTTTTAAATGTATTTTTACCTTAAATGTCTTAATTTGACATATTTGTTGGAGATCAAAAATTTGGAATGTCAAATTTAAATATTTCAAATTGCCTCGTAGGCCATCAAAAAAAATTAACACCTCAAAATTTGATAATTTTCTTGGAGATGCTTTAAAAGGGTATTTTACTATTTATGCATTCAGAGTTAAACAAACATTTTCATTTAATGAGGTGAAAAGACATCACAAATAATTTAGTCCAAACGGATTCAAGTGGATTAAGTTATACTTAGACCAACATAATTCAATAATTCAATAATCTAGTCAAGCCAAATGGAGTTTGATTCGTTCTCGTTGTTATCAATTTTCTTAGTTTTGAGTCAAAATCTTTGCGATTAAGTATTCGATTTGACTATAAGAATTTGGAAAGAAAAAATTCTAGACCAAAGTTGAAAGATTCGAAAAAGACCAAGGAAATTTACAAGCTATTTTTCGTATTTGGTGACTTTTTAAAACTTCCGATTTGTGTTTTTTACATTTAAGATTTGTTGTTCATGACGAATGCTTAATTTAAATAATTGATGCGAAATTCATAAAAGTTCAAAAGTAAAAGATAAGAGGGTGCACTTAATTTGGGTGAAATGAGCCTTCACGTATAACTGTTAGAAGTTTGGAGCTGATACTCCAGGCGAACGGACCCGGAAGTTTCCGCTGCGCATTTAAACTAAGTAGTTTAGTATGAAATAACATAGTTTTAATTTTTATCGTGCAAAGTTTGTGACGAGGGTAAAAACGTAACCAGTAAAATACGTTTATCCCTCCAAATAAATATTAAGTTCGGCCAAAGACAGAAGGTATGTCTAGAGGCACGTGCCGATCACATGAGAATATGGCCGACACGAGGAGTGTTGACCATACATGAATCAGGACAATAGAATCAAATATTGAGCAAAGCCGACCAAAGATAGGCCGTTTAGACAGTTAGCCGACTTGAGAAAGGCGAACTCACGTCTTGCCGACCATATAAAGTCGGCCCGAACTACCATTGGCCCGAGAAAGGCGACGAGCAATTGTTGCTCCGAGATAAGATAGAATCCCGAACAAGTCGGCATAGAGTTCTAACAAATGTGGATGAGAAATCCACGGCCAATTTAATTAATATGAGAAGTATTAATTGCATAAAACTCTAATGATAGAAGATAACTACTTGGTAGAGAGTTATCTCATTAGTGGCCAATCAGAAGGCACGTCACTCCAATTAGAATCCTAAGAGAATTGGAATTAAAGAGAAAGTCTATAAATAAAGCTCCAAATCAACAAAAAAGGTAATTCTAATTAGTGCATAATTTCGCTTGCTAATAGAGAATATTGGCCTGAGTTATTATTTATCCTGTGAGCTTTTGCCTGACTTAATCATCGGAGTGTCTTCCTGCTACAGCGGTAGATGGCTCTTTGACGATTTATTGTTTTGCAGATTACAGGTCCACCCAAATTGAGAGCATTATTTCGGCTGGATAGTGAGCTCCTAGTTTTCCATCCTGATTGAGAAAATCCACCCATCTACAGTTTGTTTGGCTAAAATATTAAGATTCGATTCACTAAAAACGACGTCATTTTATTATTTGAAAATTACTAAAAATCAATGTTATGAATACTGGATCGGATTGAGTACCGATTTTGTCATCGGTACGGTACATATCAATACTGGCCATATATCGGGTACCGTATCGGATTTACCGCAATATATATAAACTATAGAGAGAAAATTCAAAAAAATTAATTTTTTTTGCAGCTCTCTAAAAAAAAAAAAATCTAATATCAGCCGGTACTGAGAATGGTACGGTATCAGATGTACTTGGTACTATTTTTTTGTATCAAAATAGTGCGTATCGGCCAGTACGGTATGGTATTTATAATTATGCTAAAAATTCACCGTTAATTTAAAAAATTATTCGAAATTAATTGGGATCTAGGAATTTTTAAAATAAATTTTTTTATTGAATTTCTTATTTTATCCTTAAAAAATTAATTGTTATAAACAATTTAACTTTTTTTTTTTTTTTGAAATCTTGACTAAATTTTTTTTTATTTTCACCCGGAAAAAAGATAAATAATTTCACAAACTCTACTGTCGCCCTACTTTGGAGAAAGAAAAAGTAACCGACACTGCTTATTTAAACTCTTTTCATTCGTGTTGTCTGAATTTTATTCTTAAAAAAATACTAAAAATTCACCATAGACTTAAAAAATCATTTCGGGAATAACTGCAAACACGAAATTTTCAAAATAAAATTTCGTTAATGAATTGTAGACTTGAAAAGTTGTGCTAGTAGGATAAAATTTATAAAAATTAGATACAGATATGTTGAAAACAATTTTTATAATTATTAGTGCCGTGTTAGATATAAAATAGAGCCAAACTAAAAAATTTTTTACCTTGGGTTATTTTGAATCGGATTAAAAATAAATTAAATTGCAATAGGGACTAAAATTATTTTGACTAAAATTGTACATATAAAAAAGAAGAGTTTGTTTTTTCACCCGGGCTGTAGCCCACCTTAGCCCTAAGGTGACTCCGCCACTGCCGACGAACAAATAAAAATGAGAAATAATTGAAAAGTGCAAATGCCAAATAGAGAGAAAGATTCCACGATCTTAGGGGCTTTTTCTCTAAAGGTTCTATTGTCCTTGAATCTATCATTGTTATGGATATATTATAAATTGTCCCTCACAATTTTTAGTTAAATTTAAAAATAAAATCATTTTAATCTCACAGTATTTTGAAAGTATCACACCATATTCCACATATATTCAAAAAATATTCAAATTAAAATAATTTAATTTAAGTATTAAATACGTATTTTTCATATTCAATACGAATCAAGACATGTGAAGAGAGTATATATATGTATTTCATATGTATGTGATACTGGTTTTTTTGCAAATTATTTTATAATTTTTTGTTTTTATTTGGATAGAATTTATTGTAGGTGCACTTTCGTAAATGGAAATCAGTTTCTTAATGTCCCCATATATATGAAGCACAGTTATTTCCCTAATTATAAACTAGCAGTAAACCCGTGCTATGCACGGGACCAATAGCATGGTGTCATATTATAAAATTAAAGTATAACAATAATTGTAATTAAAATTTTTAGATATGATATTAATTTGTCCTTGACATATTGTTTTCTCTCAAATTTTTTTCTATTTTTTCATACTTGATAGTCTTAGATAATAATAACAATTATGCAATCCTAATTAAGTTAGTAAATCAAATTACTAAAGTTTTATAATTCTTGAGTTTTATAGATTCTTTATAATAACTGTTGATAAGTTACGTTTGTGAAGGTTTTATTCTTAGCGTTATGATTTTCATAATTTAAGCAAAATATATTCCAAATCAAAATAAAAAACTAACTTCCACTAATTATTTATCAACATTACCAGATTATCAACATCTTTAAAAGGTT
Organism: Arctostaphylos glauca; assembly: GCA_019985065.2. Classification (NCBI taxonomy): domain Eukaryota; kingdom Viridiplantae; phylum Streptophyta; class Magnoliopsida; order Ericales; family Ericaceae; genus Arctostaphylos; species Arctostaphylos glauca. The sequence continues at coordinate 14,904,871 of JAHSPW020000002.1, read as the reverse complement.
TTCCAAATTGAGCAAATTGAAGAACTTAATTGTGTATGAGCATATAAAAACCCTAATACCACTATACAATTATCCTTGATCAAAAAATGAAAAAACTATAGGATTATTAACATCACAAGCTGTAAAACTGTATAAAGAAAGAAGAAGATCACCAACTTCCAAAAATTTGATTTTACATGAGGTTTTTTTACTATTGTGATGTTCAAATTTTTTAAAAAAAAATTAGTTAATTAATCTGCTTCTTTTAAATCACCCATAAAGCAAAATCTTTAAAAACTATCAAATAAATAATCACGTTCAATCAAATAAGAAGAAGACAACTCTTGAGTTGAACCACAAAAAAATATTTGATTTTTGAATGATAAACACAAAGGGGATTTAATTGTCAGCCAAAACTAATCTTGTAAGTTTCGTAATTATGAAGGTTCATTCAAACATGTTGTTAATATCTACTCTCTTGATTTCAATTTGAATAGATTATTGTCATTTATCCCTGTATTTGTTAATTCGTCAATTGAGCTTTCACATAATTTACAAAGGAAAACACCACAAAATTATGCCAAAAAGATCCATCGAAACTGCCAAACCCACTCAATTAAAAACATTCAAAAGTAGCAAATCTACCCAATTAAAGATACCAAATTATTCAAACGTTAGAATTGAAAAAGTATAAAAAAAAAAAAAATAGGAAGGTATTAAATGATGATGTGCTTATAAAATAGTTTTAACAAAATTCGATGACAATAATATCATAAATTTATTCCTTAGAAGCAATAAAAATTAAACACCTCTTGAACAAACGTTTCCATTCTTAGAAAAAGAGCAAATCAATCAACCCGCCAGAACTCGCTCTGCTCTCAATTGATTTATTGACGGTGATTTCCATAGTTAGAGCAAACTGAAGAAAGAGCAAATCAATTTATTGAGTGGAGATTTTTATAAATAGAGTGAAGCTATTGAAGAAGTAGAAAAAATACAACAATTTTAGTGTATATCTGAGTTTGATTTATAGAACTTGTTTGATTTTCATTACAATTTCAATAAATTAGGCATGCAACATATAAGATGAAGGTTGGCTAATAGGATTAAGAATAGTATATCGGTGGAGTTCTTAGGGCAAAAAACCCCGCAAAAAAATCTTGAAATTGAGGATAGTCATTATTCCTTTCAATTATCATTTGATCAAAATGATAATTATTTATTTGGATTTGATCTTTTTGGAAGGATAAGTATTCATTTGAATTTATTTTGTTCAATTAATATTTACATTACTTGGTATAGATTAAATATTTGTTAAATTCTTAATCCAATTGTGGTTTGCCACTTGGGGCGCTTTTGATCAAAAGGATAAGTATTGGTTTAGATTTAATTTTTTATGGATAATAATGTATTTGAATTTAATTTGTTTAATCAATATTTATATCAGTTAATTATAGATAACAAATTTGTCAACCTAATTTATAACTCAATCATATTGTGCCACTTGTCACGTCCATGGCGACAAATTTAATTAAATATTTGTTAAATTCTTAATCCAATTGTGGTTTGCCACTTGGCGCGCTTTTGATCAAAAGGATAAGTATTAGTTTAGATTTAATTTTTTATGGATAATAACGTATTTGAATTTAATTTGTTTAATTAATATTTATATCAGTTAATTATAGATAACAAATTTGTCAACCTAATTTATAACTCAATCATATTGTGCCACTTGTCATGTCCACAAAAAAATATTTGATTTTTGAATGATAAACACAAAGGGGATTTAATTGTCAGCCAAAACTAATCTTGTAAGTTTCGTAATTATGAAGGTTCATTCAAACATGTTGTTAATATCTACTCTCTTGATTTCAATTTGAATAGATTATTGTCATTTATCCTTGTATTTGTTAATTCGTCAATTGAGCTTTCACATAATTTACAAAGGAAAACACCACAAAATTATGCCAAAAAGATCCATCGAAACTGCCAAACCCACTCAATTAAAAACATTCAAAAGTAGCAAATCTACCCAATTAAAGATACCAAATTATCCACAGCGACTTTCACTAAAAGTCGCCCTGCAATACAATATAGTATAGATATCTAATGTTAATTACAATTACTGGGATTATCTTTGGCAGCTATAAAAATATTTCAATTAAAGGCAGGTTTCTCTATTTTAGCAAATATTTAATTTGTTTTTCCCCCAATAACCTTATGCATATCTAGGGCCTTTTAGTCATTTCAAACAAAAGGTAAGGTTTAAGGCTCTTGTAAAGACCCGGAAAATTATTTATTTTAATTTAAATATTCGGGACTTGACAAGGTATTTGATAGGGTAATATGAGTTGGGACCCATGTGTGTATAATATATAGTTTTGGTACTTGATCTTGGCATGTTGCATAATACGGGGAGAAAGTGTAATTTACCCATTAAGTGATATAAAAATCAGATTTTAACATTACCAACTCACTTTTCTCTCTCCTCCAATCCCTCCCGTCCGTCTCTCTCTCCCTAGCTCTCAAACTCTCAAACTCCCCCTTCCCAAATTTGTAAAATCGAAGACCTTCCACTCCGAATCTCAAGAAACACAAAGAATGAATGATGATCTACGCGACGAGGGCTTCGTATCAAGCCCGGGGTTGATGGTTCTCGCGGAGTAATTGAGGAGATCGGTTTTTTGCTAGAAGATTTCATGGAGCTTGATTTTGAGGTAGGATTTGTGTTAAACTTTTGATTTAAGTTGTATAATACATGGTAATGTTGTTCTTAGTTTTAAATCCTATGCTTCTTTGGGGTGAAAAATCAGTTGGGCTATTTTTCCAGAAATTTTGGGATGAGTTTTACCAAGAACACCAAGAACACAATGAACAAAACAAAAATCTGGAAATTTAGAACACGATTCTGTACTGTTCATGCGTTTTGAGGCATTTAGAGGCCGAACTAGGAAAAGTGTATAACTACAAAGTTGTAGCTCTCGGAATTCTCTTAAAGTTTCATATATAAATCGTTTCAATCGGAGTTCGGAGTAAGAAGTTATGGCCAAAATACCAGAACTGTTCACTGTTGGACTAAATGGTTTCTGGACTGTTTTGGGGCAGACCAGTTCCCGGGTCTTTCTAGAGTTTTTGGCAGCTTAGATTAACCCCATACCTTTATGGTGATGTAGCCTATTGTCTTAGCTAAGTTTAGACACAAGAACGGACACATTCGGACGGTTAGATCTTCGTATATTGCAACTTTTGTAAATTGTGATAGAGTGGATGTATATTCCTCTTTAGTGTGTTTATCCGATTTAAGACATGTTTTAGATTTTGCGTTTAGCATGAAAGTTGTTCATAATAGCTTGAAGTGGGATTATGTTAAATTCTTATGAATTTTGGGAAAGGGTTGTTGTGCCTTTTGTTGGACTCATAGACTAGTGGAAACCAAAAACATGAAGATGGGCATTTACGGTTTGTTTATCCGTTCTTTCTTATATACTTGTTAAATCCGTGCAATAGAGCGTGGAGTATTGTGTCATAGTTGTGGACTCGTTTGAGGAGACATATGGGGTATTGTGTTGTACACCGGTGCCTCGTTTTGGTGACACCGGTGTCACTTGCTCTCTACATATTGGTATTTGACTGAGCACCGGTGCCTTGTTTTTGGGCACACCGGTGCCTTCTCCCTTGAAACTTTCCATTGTTTTGGCTATGCTTTGGCACTTGATTTGGCGCATTCTCTTGTCAACATTGGAACTCCATGAACACTTAAACTTACTATTCTTGGACATTGAATGTTGACTTTTGTTTATTGATTTAGATCATGCTAACCATTGTATCATGCCATTCTTGAGAATAAAAGAGGTGAATCATGTGACACACTTTGATATCGAACCTAGTGGGTGAAAGTGATGAACTTTATGACTTGTGTGCATATTTTTACGACACGAACGTTATGAGACACATGACATATGTGAACAGTGTACTAGAATGCCTTCGGGAGTGCCAGGAATGTACTAGAATGCCTTCGGGAGTGCTAAGAATGTACTGGAATGCCTCCGGGAGTGCCAGGAATGAACTAGAATGCCTTCGAGAGTGCTAGGAATGTACTGGAATACCTCCGGGAGTGCCAGGAATGTACTGGAATGCCTTCGGGAGTGCCAGGAATGACACTTTGACGCATAATACGGATGATTGGTGACACATGACATTTGTGGACTTGGAATTGAATGAATTAAGAAACCTTGGTGCACAATAAAGTTATCTATGCTATCCCTCACTCAAATATTGCTTCCATTTATTCTATCTCTCTGTGGGATGGTTGAATGTTTAATGGTAACTTGTTGATGGAACCCGCGAGTTGTGAAATGACTATACGGTCTAATGGTTAATTAATTGTGTTTTGAAATTATTGAACGTGTCGTCGTGCTCACTCTAGTGCCTCTTATACATTTCTACTTGCGTTACCTTAAGTTGTTCATGTCTACTACCATTTCATCCCACATTCATGCATGATTGGTGATGTGTTATGTCGGTTGTCCGTGGTGACGTGTGTCCTGTGTGTTCAAGAGAAAGGTGTGTCATGTATCAGGTGTTTGGGATAGGGGATGTAACGTGGAATTTGATATGAGTTGCGTGGGGAGCTTGTAGCACTCATGTCTTTCTTTTGTCAGTTAGTGTGGACAAACCTCAGCGAACTGTGTACTTTTGTACGAAGGGAAAACTTATATATTTTGATGTGAGACAGGTTTTAAATATATTTTTTTTAAAATCAATGGTTTAACATGTTATCCTATACGAGTTTCGGCTTATGTTTTGTTGTAAAAACCTTTTTCAGGGAAAACTGTGAATTCTATCAAGAGTTGAGTCATTGGATTATGCTTTCTTAACTTCTGCCAAACATGTATATCTCAGTCTTTGTTGCAGTGTAGCCTAGTATAGCTTTATGTAAGGTTTTTAATTTGAGATTCAATGTAATAACCATGCATATCGAGAGAGATTGTTGTAATAGAACATGATGTATTGGTTGGTTATTCAATGGGAATATTCCTTTGTATTTAAGTTTTATTTTATTTTATTTCTTTAAAATGATTTAATTATACCCCGAAGTTTGGGGCGTGACAGCTCTCTCGCCTCCAGTGAGATTTCGCGGGTTTCTTCTTCGTTTTCTTTCCATCAGGGCACAAGCCAAAGCTCCATTACCCACCGTTAATGGCATTACTTCACCACGCGTGCTCCTTTCCCTTCGCACGTGCGATACAGTCCCGTTCCCTTACAGTTTCCTCCCGTGCTGTCACTGTCCCCTCTGTCAAGAAACTCTCGCACGCTGACTCGCACGTGCTCCTCGGCATGTCTGAGCAAGAGCTTCAACAAGTCGCCGCCGACTTAGGTCAGGTATCGCTCCCCAAAATTGAACTATTTTTCCTCTTTTCTTTTTTTGAGAAATTAATTTGTTTTTCATTTATTGCTCCAATTTTTTCCTTGTTAAATATTTCTTCAATTTTTTCTTAATCCTATCCGTTAGCTGTTTTCTTTTTGGACTGAACTTAGGAAAAATATAGAGGGAAACAACTTCATCATCTTCTGTACAAGAGGAAGGTCAAAGACATTGAGGATTTCAGCAATTGTGAGTACTCTTTATTTCTATTTTTTGGCTATGATTTTAATTTGTTTGGTTCTAGAATTGTATAGGACTTGTTCAATTTGTGTGATATGATTTTGGTTGAGCAGTGCCACAGGCATTCAGGAATAACCTTCAGGATGCTGGGTGGAGGGTCGGGCGGTCACCAGTTCATCAAGCCGTCACTGCAGCTGATGGCACTGTTAAGGTAGTATTGGTTCAGCCAGTGTTAATGATCTTAGGTGTTGTACCCTCCCTTTCAATGAATAAACCATTTGGATATTTGAATTGTACTGTTGCTTTTGTACTTCTCTTCTGCAAGAAAAAGAATAAAACAAGCACTTGACAATATGATAGAATTACATCTCGTATGTAATTCTATTTGCTTAGCATTTTAATTCAATATTTTTCCATGTATCGACTAACCCGAGTACAATGAATGTGGTGGTGGTGAGAACAAGGCTGCAATGATCTTATGTTTTTTTTCTTTGTTGTAGTTCTGACCTGGTTTCCCAATCACTGGAATGTAGGCACCACCTTGCCTCCCTTCTAGAGTACTTGATGACGAAAAATAGATGGAGATTTCCTCCACGTGGAACAATATTCTTACATGACAGTAGAAGAGTAAAACAAATATTGCATGCTCAGATTTGCAAGCTGAAATGGATTATCTTAGACGAGAAAGTTTAAAATGGGCTGACATCAAGTAGGCCTCGCAAGCACAAGCCTTGTAATATTATTAGTTTCTATTATTTAACCCCATCAGGAGTGGGAAGGTCATGGTTTTGTTCCATCTCTAGATGTCCTTGCTGATAGTCACTTGGACCAAACTTATTAGGTTCAATTGGACGTGAAGATAATGCCTTCTTCTAATGAAGAGACGGGACCTGGTGCACATTGGGTTTGAAACTTATTTTCCGCTGATACTTTTGAGGGGAAAGTAATAACATTAGAGTTGTCACCTATCTGTCAACGACTGGTAGTGCAACATAAAGTGTTTGCTCAAACGGGCATCATAAACTTGATTTTTTCTTTTGTGTGGGCTCTGATAGTGGAAGTGCAATTTTGAACATTAAACTAGGGTTGTAAACGGGCCGAGTATGGGCTGCTGAATCTTAGTCTGAAACCCTAATGAACTTCAAAAATTTGTTTGGGCTTTGTTTATAAGTCGAGGCAATCTCAGACAAGCTTTAATGGAGCTGATCACGAGCTAAGCTCGGTTCTTGATTTCTCATGTCGTACAAGCTTATTGACCCGAGCTGGAAGATTGACGAGTTCAAAATCTGATCAAGCTTTGGTTTGTTTGTTTAACAAGCTGTTCTCAAATGAACTTTAACCAAACAAACATGAGTAGCTTGGTTCATTTTTCATCAATACAAATCCCATGCCGATGCTAAGTAATATCTGCTCGTAATTTTCCTAGCATAGTAGCAAAATGAGGGGAAAAAACTATCAGCAGAACTGGATGGTAACATTGCATGTCCAGTCTTCATTAGAACTTTTTCCCAAACTTTCTAAGCACTAAATGATGCTTGAGAAGAACTTTTTAATGTATTTGAATGGTCTAGTCCCCTTTAAATGTGGGAGTACTTTATACGTCAAGTGGAGATATTTGTCCTTTACGAGCTGATTCAGGACAACTCCTTAACTATGAATCTGGCTTAGCAAATCTCCTCCCTTCCCCACTCTTGCTCTGCTCCCCATCTTTTTGTCACTACATGATTGTCTTTCGGGTTCAAACATTTTCTGCTCATGACTGATTTTGCAGTTATTAATAAAGCTAGAGGACAACAGACTAGTCGAAACAGTCGGTATACCAGTTAAAGATGATAAAGGCTCAGTTCGCCTTACTGCATGTGTCTCATCACAGGTATTTTTCTGACCAGAATAAATTTCTGTTAGTGTTGCTTCTGTGCTTGTGCAGGAATTATTGATGTGATTTTTAGGTTAAATAATTTTGGTCTTCCTCCCTTCTGATTCTATTTAGGTAGGTTGTCCATTGCGCTGCTCATTCTGTGCTACTGGCAAGGGGGGATTCTCAAGGAACCTTCAGAGACATGAAATTGTAGAGCAGGTTCCTGTTAATTCTCAATAGTTTATCTCTAGATTACATAATCAGGGAGGGGTTTTGAGCGCATTGATGTTTAGACTGTGTGGAATAGGAACCAACTAATGTTCGATTGATAAGATCCTTCCATTATCATAAACCAAACTAGGTTTGTCCTTATGGAAGTCTCCTTAGGTCTTGAAAGTCTCGTCGTTTATACTGTCTTCATTGCTTGTAGTTGGTATTTTTAGGTCAAGAAGCGTGGTTGGTGAATCCAGTTGAACAATTCAATTCCACTATTAGTCTCTGAGTCCGGACATCTTGACAATGTCTCACTACTATATGTTGTGGATCAGTTGTTCAAATATTTCATGTATACAGGTTTTGGCAATAGAGGAAATCTTCCAGCAAAGGGTTACAAATGTGGTGTTTATGGGAATGGGTGAGCCTATGTTGAACCTCAAAGCAGTTCTTGAAGCACATCGATGCTTGAATAAGGTGCATTTACAGCTCCTTAATTCTGTCATGTAGTTGCTGGGCATTTTTAACCTCTTTGAAGCAGATTTAAAGTAGACACTTAGACCAATATCTGTACTTGGTGGGACATTGCTGTCATCTATAACATTAGTTGTAAGATATAACTATCATCTATCAGGGTATTTGGTTTAATTACGGGAATGCAAAGTAGTTACTTATGTGAGTGTGACATATTTACCTTCTCAGAATATGTTATGTTTCCCATTGATTTTCCATTCTCACTTCTGAAAAATTGGGAAGCAATTTTAGTTATTCCATGTTGATACTTGGATCGGATATGTATGGTATTTGAATCGGCACCCTTACAGCTATATCTGAGGTTTTTCTTGTTGAAGTTATAAGATTGTCTTGACTTTCATACTCGTGGTTACTGCATTGATGATTTAGCACAATTCTCCCTTAATGAAGGCTACCTTCTACAAGTAGTTAATGGTGCAACAATTGTAAGCTTTTGGATTTTGATTCTCACTTTCTCCATGTTTTGTTCTTCTTATCTTCTTCTTGTCCTCCTTCCCTGCTGCCATTTCTAAGGACGTGCAAATTGGGCAAAGAATGATAACAATATCAACTGTTGGTGTTCCCAACACGATAAAAAGGCTGGCTTCTCACAAACTTCAGTCCACATTGGCTGTCAGGTAGTTTTCTAAGTTACAATCTAATTAGGTTTGTTGAGAGACTAATTACTCAATGCTTGCTCATGTGATACTAACGACCAATAAATTATCGCAACCCATACTATTGAGTCACCTCTTGTCTCTCAACAACCCAACACGGGTATGTCTTGATGTGTCACCTGAAAGATTCGTCGCTACCTGATCTGTTGGGAGCCACATTGTAATCCGGAAGCATTGAACAATTACTCTTTTTAACGTACGAATAATTTTTCCATTTTTTTAAGAACCACCTATTTAAACGATTTATTTGACTTAGACCACAATCATATCCCTTTTTTTGGACTTTGGGTTGGGAAATGACTTTCTTATACATCTATTTTCTCGTTGCTTTAAGGGAATAGCTACTTTCTACTTGTTCTATTGGAGAGTCTGGCGAGAATATGCGAGAGAAATCATCAGGAGGTGTAGTCTGTATTTGCACATGATGTAGTTTCCATTTCGTTTTAGAGCAGTCTCTGTATTATATGCAATCTTCAGGAGGCGTAGTTTCCCTCTAATTTTATCTTAAAAAGATGGTAACGGAGCATTTAATATGTTTTTCCTGTTGTCTTTTCTTGCTGTCATCAGTCTTTTGCTTATGCATTCTTCTCTCTCGTCCCACATCTGCTTCCTTGTACATCAGCTTACATGCTCCGAACCAGAAACTTAGGGAAACAATTGTGCCTAGTGCAAAATCCTATCCTCTGGCTGCAATCATGAAAGATTGCACAGATTACTTCAAGGAGACCAGTCGACGGGTAACTTTTGAGTACACACTTCTAGGTATTGAGATTTGGAACCTGAACTTTCCCTTACTTTGCCTTCTTAAACAGTGGAACACAAAATTGATGTGGCTTTTATTGGCAGCTGGAGTCAATGATACTGTGGAGCATGCTATTGAACTTGCAGAGCTACTACATCAGTGGGGACGTGGTTATCATGTGAACCTGATACCTTTCAATCCAATTGAAGGTTCTGAGTACCGGCGTCCATATAGAAAAGCAGTATGTTTATTTTTCCATTTTTCTTGTGTCACCACTTATGTGGGTGAAATTCACACATTCTTTTCCGATTTTTTCTTTTTTCTTTTCACCAATCATTTGACCACATTTTTATTAATGATCCTCTTCACTTCCTTCAACTATTGTTGAAATATTTGATACTAATCACGTTATGATTTTTGCAGCTGACCGCATTTGCAGCTGCTCTAGAGTCGCGTAAAATAACTGCCAGTGTACGCCAAACGCGAGGGCTGGATGCAAGTGCTGCTTGTGGACAGCTAAGAAATGAGTTCCAAAAGAGCCCCTTGGTAGCAAACTCTGACAGCTTGCAATCTCAATCAGACATCCCAGTTCCGTGTTGATCTCTAAAGATTCTAGAAGGCCTCGTGGTTTAGTATTCCACTTCTGGTTTGAAATCCACCCTCCCGACAGTTTTGGAAGAACTTGGTAAAGTGGTTTCTGATGAGAAACCCGGTTGGCAATTTACATTCTGATAAAGTTTACATTCCGAAATGAGATGTTAGAGGAGAAAGAGAACGCATCCACATTCCGAAGTGCATTTTATGAAGTGTTAAGAAAGTTAGGATTCTTCATTTATAGTACCAGTAATTAAGGTTGGTAACAGGAAGGCCATATCTTTATAATTATAGTTCAACGGGTGCCGTTTTTAACCCTCCCTTTGTTGTTTTAGCTCTTCAGTGCTCACGATGGATGTTGATTCACATGTAGTCCAATTTGTATGATATCAAATTCAAACATGTGTTTTTTATTTTGTTATTATTCCCATGAAGAATACATTAAAATGGACATTTGGGACCAGATGAAGAAAACTGGAAGGCCGTGATTGATTAAAAGGGCCATGAGAGTACTAACAAAACCAGAAAAAATGGAAGAAGAAAGGAGTTTTGGTGAAAGGCATGCGATAAAAAGAGATACGAAACCTATAATGGATCGTTGAACTACAAAAAATTGCCAAAACTACAATCAAGAGAGAACCCTCGTAATGGGACAGCAAAATCGGTATCTTTTTTTTATTTTTATTTTAATCAGATCTAAAGAGTTGAATAATTTGAGAGATTAATTTTACCATTTACTAGCAACAGTTTAACTGAAATTAGAATATGAAACTTGCTTTACTGAAAAGTTGATCAACTAATCTCCTAATTCAAAGATGAGGATAAAATAGCCCCTCAAATAAATGCGTGGCAGGACAAACCTTAATCAGTTAATGGGGGTGATGAAACGGATTTGGTCGTCTTCCCGTCTGACTTGCAAAAAGAGCTTGACACCGGTGTGGTATCTCACCAACACCCTTCGATGCCTAAGTTAGCTTTAGGATGGAGGAATTGTATGGAAAGTAAGGAGGTAAATCTTAGCAGAATGTTCGTACCTTGTACTGTAGAGGCTCCTTCGTTATATAGAGATTTCCTTGGCGAATTTGTAGGAAGGGATCGAGATCCTTCCCTAAATTAGTGGAGCATATAACTGGTGTTTATCTCTGTTTTGGTAAGTGTATATCTCCATCGTTATCTTTATCCTAAATTGGAGGATCTGATGAAGATTCTCCGTATACAGTGGAGAGATTTTAGGGATCACAACAGGAGCCTTCTTTTCTTGAGGGGAGATGACTGTTTAGGGTAGGAGGTCCCAACTGTGTAGAATGTCTAGTCGTGCCTAGATATACTTGGGCTGAACAAGCCATATGTGGGCGGGGCTGAGCGACCATATGTGAGCCGAGCCGAGCAGGTCATACCTGACCGAGCAGATCATATGTAGCTGAGCCGAGCAAGTCATACCTGACCGAGCAGAGCACTGGTCAGCTCAGCCAACTTATTACGACTCATCAGGGGTACATTGAGGTTTAATTTTTTGGAGATTCCCAACTACTAGTGAATATCGCTTAATAATCATCATCTTTAAATAAATCACTTTTTACTCATTAAATTGTCAAATAGTATTACTATTATCACTTCTGTCAGTATTGGCGTAACATAAATATTTTCAAAGAGAAAAATAATTTTTATACCAAAAAGTTTCAAGCTTTTTGAATTGTATAAAAAAAACCTCTTGTTCTCTCTTTCTCGTTCGATCACATTATACACCCAAAAACTACTATCACTTTACGATAAAATCATCACCACCTCACAAATTCATTTCCAAATCAAGATATCCAAATTCCCCAATCAAGAAACCTAACAAATGTGACTTAATAAAAACTCACAAGTTCTCAAAAGTCTATTTTGTAAAAAAAAACCACATCCCAAACAACACCAAAACTCCGTAATTTGTGTACACACTCCTCAGTAAAGCACATACCCAAATTAGAATTTCTTATCACATGGAAAAAGGATTATAACTGAGAAACCAAACTTTTTTTCGTAAGAATAGGAGAAACACCAATTGATTAGTCTATTTTAATTAGAAGTTACTCTAAAATTCACTAAGGCATTTGTGATATGCAAATTAGAGACACGGTGATAAAAAGATTCATCATTCAAATTCACAAAATCCCAAAATCCAAGTATCACTTCATTAAAAAAAATTCAAAATTAAGTAAAAGAAAATCATTCGTCAAATAACATAGCCTTTTCAGGAATTATAATGATACCACACGATAGTTTAGGGAGTTAAGCAGGGCGGGCTAGAGAGTAAGCCCTGCAAGTCCGAAGGCTCCGGCAACCCACTGGCGTGGGACAATAATTGTTTTTAATATATAAAAAAATAAAAATCCAGCGAAAAAAATTGACGCATATTTTATTTTGTTATAACTTAATAATAAATGTACAACTAATTTGAAGTCGAACTTAGACAATCCAAATATTAAGGCCAACACTAATTGTAAGATGCTGAGTGTTAAGTGATAATCTATAAATATTTTACGGGTGTATACAAAATTAATCCAAGCAGAATGAAACTTTATATGTCAGGAACAAGATATTAGATTTTTCCACTCTCTGTTAACGGAATGTTATGATATTTGATAGTTCACGGGGTTAAAATGATTTAATTTAAAGATAAGGTGTAGTAATTGATATTCAGTAATAGCTTATGGGTGTACGGGTGCCATAATCATTTTGATTTAATGCGATAGTCAATCGGGTCGTCTCGGTCCGTTAACGTGATAGGTACAGCTCCGTTTACGCTTTGCGCTGCGTGACTCGTCTTTTTGCCCTAGGGTTCTTGGCACAGCTCCGTTTACGCTTTCAAAGTCGGTCTGTCTATAAACGTGATAGGTACATATCACTGAATCCATAATTTCATCGGAGGTTCTCGCCTCTCTCTCTCTCTCTCTCTCTCTCTCTCTCTCTCCAGTTGCTTGTGCAGATTTCTTGGTCTAAAGGTATTGTAAATGTTCTTTCAATCTATATTCGTAAGAGTATACGTACTTTGTATACCTGTATTCCTTTAACAATTCGTTTGATCGTTGAGAAATCGACGGGAAATTAAACGTAATGAAAATAGCGCGATGAACGGGAAATTATTTTTTTGATTTGATTTGATTTGGGTTTTCCTTTTAACTTTACGGCGCATCGGTTCTGCTCTCAATTTCCACAATTTTTACGGTAACCAAACAAGAACTTTTGGAATTTCCTTTGCATCGGTGTTGCTTTGTCGTACTGGTCCAAATGCCCATGTTTTTGTTGAGATTAGTCCAGGCAGTTCCACGTCCATAATATGCTTCACTTTTATACCAATTTCGAAGTCCTTTTTCTTTGTCTGACCAGGGGCCGTTTACGCTGAGTTGCTTTCTTGCAGCCTGTACACATACACAGACACTCACTCAAGCGCACCAAGTGATTTTCTTGAATACATGATTACTTATATTTGCAATTATCAGTCATTTCAGATGTCTTTGTTTCTCTGGTTCTCCAAACAATAAACTCTTGGCAATGAGAAGAGAAATGTTTTTTGTATGTCGGGTAACAAATGTCTTTTTTTGCTTTGTAGGAAGGATTTTTTAATAAGTACTATGAATATATTACTTCCAGGTTAAAGAAGAATGTTTAGTTTTTATGGATCCCATCAAGCATGAGATTTATAGATTTCTTTGAAACTTCAAGCTGTGGTTTTCTATGCTTAACTTGGTGAAGAGATCATATTATTTACTAGTTGTCTCGGCGGATGCTATTTGTTGTTCCGTGGTCAATTATTCCCTTTGGTAGTTTCTAGTTACTTATAAGTATGATTGTATTGTGAAGGCTTAGTTATGCGGAGGTACAGTCCACCATACTACAGTCCTCCGAGGAGAGGATATGGTGGCCGAGCACGAAGTCCCCCACGCAGGGGATATGGGAGGAGCAAGGAACAGAATAATGGTAGCCTTTTAGTTCGAAACATTCCTTTGGACTGCAGGTAACTTTTTGTGCAGTGATAACAAATTACAGCATCTCCAATGGTGGTGACATCCGTCATGCCAAAGGCAAATTTTTGGCACTTTTCCAAAATTAACATTGTTTAATTTGGCACCAAGGATGGCACTCCATGAAATGAGTGTTTTTATGTTTGCCTTGTGAAGGGAATAGAAGAAATGGCAATTTCCGCTCTTGGGGCACAATTGCCTAACTAGCATTGGCATTTTGCTACCAAATGTTGGATTTTTGAAGTAGCTATATTGGAGAATCCCTCTTTTCTAGTTGAGTTGTCTATCTGTTTCAGTTGCTTAAATCTTTATTGGTGTTGCAGACCAGAAGAACTTCGAGTTCCATTTGAAAGATTTGGGCTAGTCCGGGACGTTTATATTCCGAGGGACTATCATTCAGGGTGAGTTGCATCTATGAAGAATTGGAATACTCTGTTGTTTCTTTTTCTTGAGCGAAATTCACTTTTTTTGTAACGAAATACCTCTGTATGTCCATTTGTGAACAAAGTTGTGTCAGGGTTTTAGTTTTATCTGTCTTGTATTGAATGCGCAAACCTAGCATTGGGCTACTAATTTTAGGATGACAGCACTTTGCTTGCTTTCGTGTTTGACTTGTGCTGAGATTCAGTCAATCTTGGTTGTGTATTTATGTGGCTGAGCCAAACCTTGTTCTCTGAAATAGTCATTTGGTGCTAATTTTTTATGGAAGATGTTCCAGAAGCTGTCTTCCTTGATATTTTTGCTGATTTTTTAAATCCTTATGGTTGGGAATCGGGATACATGCTATTTTGACTAAGAAATGCTTTATTTCAACAGTTTATTTTTCTGTGTGAGCAGCCTTGGTTCTTTTGAATGGTTACGTGGTTGGCTGGCCTAATTTAAGGGTATAACAAGCTGATGCGTAGCTCTACAGGAGAATATGGCTCTGTCTTGTAACTTTAATGTTGCAAGATAACCTGTCAAGGCCGCTTAAGCTGGGAACTATGATCATCCACAAACATGAGAGTTCTGGCATTTTGCTGGTTGTAATCGTTTTAGGAGCACATCTTCATACATTCATGATTGGAAGTACTACTGCTTGTCTTATACTTTGCATGGTTCTGAATTTTCAAGAAATTTCGTAGCAGGTGCAATTGTTGAAAGTGATATTTTCGTAGATTTTTTTTTGTCAACTTCGGAAATGATTTCTTCCTGGTATTCACCTTGCAGTAAGTAGGTTATTGAAACATTAGGATATTGAAAAGTTTGTTGAGTTTTACTTTTGAAATATTTATCGAGGTTTTATCATTCTGTTTTCATTGTTAGTTATGTTTTGAACTGGTTTGTCAGGGGGTCTGTTGGTTTGAAGTTAAAACAAGCCCAAGCCCCACATTTGCTGAAGGCCTACTGTTTAACATTACTTGAACATTATTTGTCCCCAAGGGTGTTAGAGTGATGTTTCAAATGAAGAATGTTCCTTATGAAGAGAAATCACAAAATTACGCAATCAATAGAAGTTTGATGAGGAAGAAGGTTGTTTGTTGAACAAACGAAGACTATATGCGAAGAATTTTAACTGGGGACATGGTTGATTTCAAGTGCCTCTTATATTTAGAAGCAATGTGAAGAATTTTCAAGTCAAATGCAACTTTTGAAGTTACCTTTCATACTTGACTGTAGAAGAAAAGGTCAGCCACTAAGCTTGGATTTCATCTAATTTCATTCTGATTCAACTTTTGTCAAAAAGTGTGCTGAGGCTAATGGTTGGATATCGTAAGAGGGACATTGATGAATGACATTGTTGCAGTACATATAGTATGCAATTTTTTTATTAGTGACTTCAAAATTACTAATATGCAATTGTTCGTTTGCAAACTTAAGCGTTTGCGATAAAGCTTCCATTTCTCTCCTGTGTAGGGAACCTCGTGGGTTTGCATTTGTGCAGTTTGTGGACCCGTATGAGGCAGCGGAGGCTCAATACCATATGAATAGGGCAATATTTGCTGGTAGGGAGATAACTGTGGTTGTTGCTGCCGAGACAAGGAAAAGACCTGAAGAAATGCGTAGAAGAACTAGCACGAGGTAACATCTACAGAGGGTTTCTTTTCTTTTTTTTTAAGCCTGACTATCTGTACAGTTTGCCATTTCTGACATTCTTTGGTCTATCCAACTATACAGGGGAACATCAGGATATGGAGGTCGGCAATCTCGTTACGGTATGTTGTATTAGATTTTTCAGTTGTTAACTAACCACCGATATAGTTTATTGTATGGTTTCTGTTTCTGATTTGACTTACCCACCCAACACACGTATGCACACGCACGCACAAACACGTGGAAAAAGGAAAAAGGAACACCATACAACTGAGAACATTCTTATAAAACTCAGTGGTAATGGGAATAAAAGTGGAGAACTTGTTTTCACAATGCTGAAAAGCGAAAAGTGTTGCTGTCCTGTTAGGGGATATTTATTTAGTGATGGTGTGACACCAAGACCCTCGATTTGCTGCAGTGGGGTTACATGCAGATGTGAGCATAGTGCAGCACTGTTGCTCTAGAATGGCTCACTGGTCAGAGGGCTGGCTTTTCCATTTATTATCATTCCAACCTGAATTTTTCCCTTGTGATATTTAGATGAGAGACAACTTGTGGTACTATCTGGTGAGTTGGAGCATTGCAGTTTGAGGCCCACCAAAGGTGGATCTACCAGCAAGAACGGATGGAATTTGGTCATGTCACAGTTGCACGGCTATGTATTAGTCATAGCATCTTACTATTTAGCGAGTAAAAGAACATCAAAATAGCTATCCTAAAAACTATTCTAGGAACTATGAACATTTTCTTCGTATTTTTATCTTCGACTTTTATCTGGACTTTCTTTATGTCATATTGTTGGTTTGGTAATTGCTTAAAAGTTTTTTTTTAGGTTTTTCCCACTGTGTAATCTTCGTATGTAAATTTGCAGTTTTCCTGTCTCTTTTCCTTGTCATAACTTTTACACGAAGCCTAGCAAAAAGGCTCAGAAACTTTGTTGCCAAAGCTACATGACAGTAAGGCTTTTTTTTTGGCCCAACTAGGATAGGATTAGAGAGGTTAGGCAGTTCAAAAATGTGTTAGGTCCACATGGATTTTGGTCGCACCTTATCTTGTCAATGGAATTGTTTATAATACTTGCTCCGAATATCAGAAAAAGATGGGATTGTCAATACCACCTTCATGGTATTGGTGATCCTATCCACTGGGATTGGCCACATCACTCCATTGATGGTCAGGAATAATCGCTGCATCTCTTGACATGCTATATCCTGTGTAATATTCCAACATTAGTATATCCTAGGTATTTTGAATCTTGGCCACACGTCCCTTGAAAATCATTTCCATGAATTGAGGGTGTCTTTTTAAATTTTGAGTTTCCTGGCGCCTTCTTGCCTGTGAATGTGGGTGCACTACTATATAACTGAAATTTTGCTCGAGTTGGATAATTAGATTGCCGGTGTTGTTTTAATATATTCCAGAGTTGAGACATGGGGTATGAATTAATATGGTAGTACATAGTAGTACATATGTGACAAAGGCCCGAGCTGTCAATGAGCTCTCGAGTAAGACTATAGTATGTAATATGAATAATTAGGAAGACAGCTATTTTCTTATGCATGTAACCATCATTACCATCACTGCAGTTATGCTATTAAACACGGTATAGAACTGTAGTACAAGTCGAACCAATATGTGGATTGAGCTAGCCCCTCTCGCATCTTAATAAAATTGAATGTTTAGTTCTTGGAGAGCTTTTTTATGCTATTATTTTTGTAGGTGGGTGTTTGTTTTGTGTATGAAATACAGTACTTCGTCATTTTTTACTCTGTTTTGCATCTGCTATGCATTTTAGGACGATCTCGTTCTCGTTCAGTATCACGCTCACGCTCCCCCCGTTACCCTTCCGGTTCTCGTAGTCGTCATCGTTCAAGGTACGATTTGTGGCTTCCTGATATCTTTATTAAATGTCACTGAATTAGGTGAACAGGCTTGTATTTTTTGATTTCAGGTCCTATTCTCCCGCTCCAAGGCGTCGAGCTGACCACTCCAATTCCCCAAATGGAAGGCGAGTAGACCATGCAAGATCACCAAGAGAACCACCTAGAGAGCGAGGCAGTGACCGTGGTCGGAGGTCATACTCTCCGGGATATGGGAGTGATGATGAAAAGCAAAATGGCGATGAATATGGCAAGTAAGTTGAATTACCACTATACCAGTATCTTAGTGGGGGTCAAAGTGCTATTAATTTTTGTGGTTTTACTTATTGAGGACCCTTCGCCCCCTGCCACCAGTAGAAGTTGTGAGGAATCTTTGTTATTAGCTAGTGGAATCCAATGGTGTTCTGAAGTTCACGATGGTAGGAGGCCATGATTTTCGCACACCACAGGTCCACAACACACGCAAGCTCACATATGTGCACACTGAAGGTCACTCCTACATACACACACCCCACTAGTCTTTTCCTCTATTTTCCTTCCTCAGCCCACTGAGATAAATAAAGATGAAAATAAAGGACAGAGAGAGCCTTCTTTTTTGGAGGGTCTTTTTCTCGGTTTCTCATGTAGTGACAAAGGGTGTCTGTCAAATTAAACTTGCATCAGAGGCCCGTACTATGTTTTCTGTTTTCTGTTTTCTACCTGCAACAGGGGATGGCTGATTTGAGTTGTTGTTTTCTATCAGTACTCGAGACTGTATGGGACTGATAACAGATGCACTTGACCTTTTTTCATCCACCTCCTCACTTTCTGTAGCTTTTTCCTTTTGTTCCCCTTTTTCCTTGGAATTCTGTTGGTTGCAGGTTCATTTATTTGTTGTATACCTTTGTAGGAAAGCTGCATATGACTCTGATGAAGTTAGAAGGCACTGGAAGTCATCACCTGGACGAGCATCAAGATCGCCTTCTGGATCTAGATCTAGGTCTGCTGATTTGTCACCCCAGCACAGCAGATAAGTGAAGGTAAAGATGAAATGAAATACCTACATATGCTTAAAATTCATATGCTATTTGCGTATCCATTTCTGATCGTCTACTATCTGTTTGAATCCAAATATCTTTCCTGCAGATGGAGAGATGGCAACATAGTTGGGTTCTTGGTGTTGTTGAGTATTGTGGAGGAAAATGTGGAAATGTTTTCCCCATCTTCAAGTTCTATGGAATTTTATGGTTGGAATGTTTCGTGGGTCAACATTATGATGATCTGCTTTTTTGGTTGATGGTTTAGTGCGCTCTAAAAAAGATCGTAGACTTCTCCACCTTTATCATGAATGGTATTATGTTTGTCTGAGACCTCTGCTTGTCAAGACCTCTGCGTGTTATATAAAAATGGTTTTGCATCATTGCTCATGAATCATAGATCATGTTGATGCTTGGAAAATTATCAGTTTTGATACTAGTTGATACGTAAAGAATCAGATGAGGAACGTTTTTTCACGACAGCTTCAGGAAACAAGTTAATGGTGCTAGAATAGGCGAAATGTTAGTACCCAAATATGACAGATATTTGTATTTTATGTGCTCGTCCATTTTTGTTTTTGGGTAAAAGGGTGATGAGGGTGTAGCTACTTTCTCGATGCGTGATTTTAAGGATTTTAGATCCACTAAATTTCGAAAAGGGTTAGTCAACTGATTTGCTAGGACTTGAGCAGATTAAAGTCACTTATACATGGTATTTGAACTACAGGACTACTTTTTTCCAAACAATTTTTGTATTGTGATTGCATTGGACAGGACAACCAAGTCGTTGCTAACTTCTGGAGGTTATTAAATATTACTTTTGAACACCAAATTGACCATTGAAACATTTCCATAACCACTACTTTTCCAATAATATGTAATCAAAATCTCATGTATTAGTTCCTGGTTGTTTTTTACTTTTAAATTACGTCAGAAATTTTAAGATACAACAAGATTTTCTGTTAATTTGACAATTGAAAATTTTCTGATATAAGCACAATAGCTTATGGGTATAGATAATTTAAACTCTTTTTTCCTTGTGGGTAAATTGTTGGGAAAAAAATTGAATTTAGTAGTGTGTTGGTGATTTTAAATAAAAAATAAAGGGGGATTTACGAGGTGAGTCAAATTATGTTTAGATTTTTTTAAGCAAGGGGTATATATCAAAGAAAGAATAATTAATTTTATTTAGAAATAAATGAGAAATTATTTTTCAAAATAAACATGGTGAGAATGGAAAGAGTTACTCGTTGCCTATCGGGGCCATGGCTAGGCTCGTGGGCTTGAGGCGCGTGGTTTGGATTTGAGCTTGACTTGTTCTTGGTTGTATTAATCTTTTTACTCCCTAATTGATTGGATTTTAGATTAAGGCGTGTTCGTTAGTATGTTTCTGAACTAATTTTTTTTAAAAAAACTCTCAAATGTTGTTTAATGTAAATGTTTCAAAAAAAACTTAGAGTTAAATTTTTTTGGCATTTTTAATACACTCTTTTTCTCTCTTCTTTTTGAGTTTTGTGCACATATTTTGTTAACAAAAAAAATTTATTTTAGAATTTCGAATTCATAGTTAATCTCAAAATATTTTTTAGATCAACAGTGAATTTTTTAATTTTTTTGAAAGTAAAATTTGAAGAATACGATCAAAAGGGATCAAATAAATAGTGTCGGACATAATTCAAAATGGGATCAAATGTGATTATTTAATGTATTAATCAATGTAAACATGATTATTTAATGATTGTCAATGATTGAAAAACAAACCAAACAATGTTTTTAAAATTATTTTCCAAACAAAATTTTCAAACCTTACTCTAAAAAATTTTCAAAAACACCCAAATAAATACACCATAAGTTGTAATTAATTGGCTTGTCTGACCAATCGAATTCTACAATCTAGATAATTTTAGTGTAAGGTTCAAAATCATGTGCTTGTTATTTTCAGATTCGTGGATTGATCATGTTCATCACTTATCTGAGTGCATTTATTTTTCAAATTCATGAATTTATAACGTTCATCAATTATCAAATGCATGTATATTCAGATTTATGAATTTATCATGTTCATGAAATTTCAAGTGATTCTTTACACTTTGCTGGGGCTTATCCCAATTCATTCATCATGGTCTATGGTCAAATTCATTTGATGTAACTGGATTTTTTTTGTTTTGCAATTCAATGTTTTGTAGCTGTTTATAAATTTGCATCTCTTGGTTGATGTTCAATCATCATCCAACATTATTCACACATTTCGAAATTTCAAAGTTCTTTTATTCTTTGTCTTCTTCATTTTCTAAGAAGAGAGAAAGTGCGCCATTCGTCGAAAAAATTGAAGTCGTGTGACCTCGATTGTAATATAATCACTGTATATTGGGAGACAGACATTGACACCAACCTCCTACACCTTGGGCGAGGTGATGAATTTATTTTAAGGTCATACCTGGTCTTGGTTAGATTATCTTTTTTTTTTTTTTTTTCCAATTTTTATGTTTCTTTTTCACATTATTTATTTATGTTTATGTATATGTAGTCTGTAATTTTACAAAAGAGTAAAATGTTCATTTCGTCCCTAAATTATGTCCAAAATTTTTAAAATATCCTTAAACTATTAATTTCATTTACTTAGTCCCTAAATTATCAATTCGAATTTTATTTAGTTTAATTATTAATGTCCGTTTAAAATCCGTTAGAAGGAGAGTTTAATTACTATTTTAATCCGTTTAGAAGGGTTTAAGTGTAATTTAGTTATTACCTAAACTAAACCCCTACCCATATTTAGAAGAGGGTTTGGTATTCCTTTTGCCAAAGGTTAATTTACCGTTGGTTGAGGCTGAATAGGATTTGTTGGTTTCTCTCTCTTTCTTTTTCTCTTCTCCGATTTCAACCGTCAAAATAGCTAAGTAGGATTCCAATCGGTTCGTTCTGATAAAAAAGATAGGGTGATTTGACGATGACTTGGGCATTGAGATCGATAAACCTGCTTCAAAGTATAAATTTTTATTGTAACAAGTAAGTTAATGCTTTTGATTCCTAGTGTAATACACAAATAATTTTTTTTTTTACTTTTCATTCCACCATCAAACAAATTATATTTATTTAAACAGCTTTGTTAAGTTGACTTGATCTTTTAGCCATTTATAAAACAATCGAATTATATATTTTGTTATGTTTTGAATGATGATTTTGGAGAATTGTTTGAATTATATTTTTAATGTTATGAATGTTTTGAGTTACTATGTTAAGTTTTTTGTTGAGTTTTTTTTTTGGTAATTATTGCCTAATTTTTTTGTTCTTATTTGAAAATTTTTGTATAATTTTTTATTTTGCTTTAATTTTTTTATGGTTGTTTGTTCGTATTGACAAGAAATTTCAAAAAAGTATGAAATTATGTACCAACACTAAAAAACTAAAATA
The DNA here is from genome assembly GCA_019985065.2 of Arctostaphylos glauca. Taxonomy (NCBI): domain Eukaryota; kingdom Viridiplantae; phylum Streptophyta; class Magnoliopsida; order Ericales; family Ericaceae; genus Arctostaphylos; species Arctostaphylos glauca. The sequence goes on along the minus strand of JAHSPW020000002.1, from coordinate 14,882,306 downwards.
ATATATATGTGTTGATTTATTTTTTGTCTTTAGTGAATTTTTTTAGCTTTTGGACATAATTTTATACTTTTTAAATTTTTTTCTGTAGAGATAAGCCAATAATCAACAAAAAAATAAAAATAAAATAACAACTATAATTTTTTAATTAAAGATAAACATAATTAATTTCAATCAGTTAAGCCAAATAGAATCGGATTCTAAAAAATAGACTTATTTTTTGAATTGTTTTTATTTTCTAAAATATTAGCGATGCTTTTTTCAAAATATTAGCAATGTTTTTCCTGATTTTCCAAAATATTATCAAACCTTCTTCAGAATAGCAAACAGGGGTAGGAATTTAGTCTGGGGTAATAACTAAATTATACTTAAGCCCTTATAATGGATTAAAATAATAATTAAACTCTCCTCTTAAAAGATCTTAAGTAAATAAAATTAATAGTTTGAAGACATTTTAAAAAATTTGGACATAATTTTGAGATGAAGTAAATATTTTGCTTTTATACAAAATAAAAATTGCAAATTATTATATATTTAGCTGTTTTTTCCATCAACGTTTAACCTGTCACTGTATGACCTATCGGTGTACGTCTTCTCGATCTGAACCATATAATAGTCCGATTCTTTAGACGTCTTTCCATATAATTCTCTTCCAATCCTCTGTTAACGTTGGGGAGAGAGAGAGAGAGAGAGAGAGAGAGAGAGAGAGAAGGGAATGGCAATTGGGATCATGGAGGTTCAGCTGGTGGGTGCCCGAGGTCTCAAAGACGATGAATTCTTCGGTAAGTATACCTATATATATACACATATAGAGACTATCGGCAAATCTCTCTTCCTATCTCTCTTGAAGGCTCTGTATTTGTTCCCCGTACAAGTTTAAGAACAGACACGCATGTATATAGTATAGAAATGCAAAGTAGTAAATTTTGGATCGTCAAATTGGATTTTTTTTTGGGAAGAAATGTTTGGGAGACTGTCCTTTGCACTGTGGACATCTCCAAGAACCAAAAAAAAACAAACCATAAACCTACATAGGTATGTCCATAAAGGTTGCTGGGTTTTCTTACCTTCGATTGATTCTCTCTTTCCTCTTGTTCTTGTTGCTTTCATCGTCTATTGAGATCCCAATCTAAGTACCACGTATTTTTTAAGAACCAGACTTGAGCTTCCAGTCCAATCGTCTCGTCCGAGAAGTTCTGAATTTGAGCTGATATAAAATTAACCCACTAACCATGAATCAGGGGAAAATTCAACGATCCCCAAAAACTTTTTCAGAATTTAAAATGAAAGGACTAATTTTATTTAAGTGTATAAATTTTTAAATCTAAATAAATGATAATTCTTGATTTTAAATTCGAAGATATTTTTTTAAAAAGTGTTTTGGAACTGTAGTATTCCTCATGAATCGGGCTAAAAATAATCCGTTGCTGAACTCAATTCGATTATAGCAGTACTTGTATTCTACTTGAAGACTGAATTGCAAATATTATGATTTTTAGAACACAGTATGAATCGGGGGGAAAACTCAAAGGTCCTTGAAAATTTTCTTCAAAAAATTTCAGAATTTAAAACTAATAGACTTAGATTTAGTTGACTTTCATATTCAAATGAATTATAATTCTTGATTTTGAATTTGGAGATATTTTATTAAAAAAGTTTTTGAGACAGTAACATTCCTCATGAATCAGCAGAGATTAATCCATGTTTTGGACAAGTTGGGTCAACAGACTCCATTCAGGAACTGAAAAGTTTTTTTTTTTCTTTTTGTTTTAGATTTTTTTGTAATTTGTCCTTTCTCGAAACAATTCTGCTCTCTTGTTGAGCAAAGCAAAACATAAAAAGAGAAGATTTTATAATTAATTTTGTCCTTTTTAAAATTATTTTCTTTCATTAACTCATTCATCAATGCATTGTTTACATTGCTTTCAATCATTTTAAGAAGGAAAATTTTCAATTTTCATATTCTCAAAGACCGAGCCAGGCAATTCATTGAAAGAAAAAAGTAATTTTATTCAAATTGTGACCCAATTTTCTTGGTAATTCCATTAATAACATACTAAATATATTTAAAAAATCTTCCCCGATCTCTTTTTTAATCTCAAATCTTTTTTTTCAATCTCAATTTTCAAGTAGTTATCCAAAAAAAATAAAAGTACTGCCCGAAATCCGGTATTAGCCGGATCGTCCATATTTAATTCTTAACCTCACCGATCATAAATTTTAGACCTACCCTTGAAAATCGGGCTAGAAATAATTCGTTGCTCTACTCAAGTCGATTATTAGCAGTACTTGTATTCTACTTGGAGAATGAATTGGAAATATTGCTGAATCCCCGACTCCCTATTTGTCTCAGCCTGCTTGATAGAACTAGGTCAAATTCAAATAGGGTGTGAGCTCATTTTATTCTATTTTATTTACGACATTTGAAATAATGGGTTGTTCAAATAGGGTGTGAACGCTGATTTTATTTTATTTACGACATTTAATATAATGAGTTATTCATCACGTATTCTCTATTTTATGATTTTTAATTTAATTGTGGATAGGTGGCGGGATAGATCCGTATATTGTGATGCAATACAAAAGCCAAGAGCACAAGAGCAGCGTGGCCCGAGGTTAGTCTCTCCCCAAACTTGCTTCTTGTTTTCTTTTCATCAATTCAAATTTCAATATTTATGCCTATTAAAAAATTATCTAAATTATATAGTTTATAATATTTTTTTTGTATTTATAAAATTATTATCTAATAAAATTAATCGAGATTTATCACACAAAATTTATAATGCAAATAAAAGAATTACAAATTAAAATATATAATTATTTTTTTAGAGGTTTGAAATAATGAAAGTGAATAAACAAATCATGTTGATATGAAATTCACACCTATTGTATGTATATTTTTGAAAATATATTTTTAGTATATCGTTACAAAAAAATCTATTATCTTAATAGCTTTTAGCAATAAAGAACATCATTTGTTACCTTGTGAATAATTGCCCACGTGACACCATTTATCATTAGACAATGATAATCATTGATATGTAAAAAGTATATCAATATTTGTAAAATATATATTGATATCCGTAAATATACATTGGTATTCAGAAAATATAAATTAATATTCTTGTTTATTTAACCTTACGTGTATATTATTCTCTGTCTAATGAACGGTGATTGACACCATTTATCATTAGACAATGATAATCATTGATATGTAAAAAGTATATCAATATTTGTAAAATATATATTGATATCCGTAAATATACATTGGTATTCAGAAAATATAAATTAATATTCTTGTTTATTTAACCTTACGTGTATATTATTCTCTGTCTAATGAACGGTGATTAACAAGATACGCTAGCATTTGCCTTCTCAATTTATTGAAGATCTCCCTGTTTTAACCCCACACCTCGTTCAGAGTACATATGTTATGCATGCTTTATTTTCAGATGTATATTATAATTTAGGGTAAAATGCACAAACATTCCTTGAGCTTTTTGACAATTAAAAGGACCTCCCTTAATGTTGTAGAAAATGCAATTACCTTTTCTACTTTTGAAATTATTAGATTATTATTTCATTCCATTAGTTTTCATTAATTGTCATTAATTTTGCTCTTAAAGTTGACTATTTTGTTATTTATTTGCATTTACTCCCTTAATATATTTTCAATAATTTTGTTTTGAGATTTGACCACAAACAAGTATTTTGTAAAAATAATAAATATATCGTAAAAATTTATAACATTAAAAGGCTAAATATGTTAAAAAATTGTATGCTATAAGAGTATAATAATAAAAAATTATGAGAACTTTTATTTTAGAAATGATTTTATTTATTTTTTAAAATTTTAATTGAGGTGCACGTAAATTTATCCGAATATCTTAAGTTAATATAAATAAATAAACTTCTATTTTTATTAATGTGTAGGTTAACTATTTTTTGTTATATATTATAATTAATCTTTTTCATTACAAAAATTTATGCTAGTTTTTTAAATTAAAAGATTAAAGTATTTTTGTGCATATATTTAAAAATTATTCACACCAATTCATTGAGATAAACAAGATCTTTAAATTGATGTCAAAATTTTAAAAAGTTATGTACAAAAAAATTTATGTTTTTTAAATTTTAGTGCGAATTTATTTAAGAGACTAGGAAAAGTTTAAACCCAATTTCTACAGTGATGAATATTAGCGCAATTGAAATTCTTGGAGAATTATACATTTGTGTATTGATGAGACATTAACTACTCCCTCCGTCCTGGTTTGTTTGTCCACTTTTTGACTTTTACATGTCCCAAAATGTTTGTCCATTCTTAAAGTTGACTTGTGAAAGTTACATTAATGTCCTTTCTTTTTTTAAAAATCACACTTTGAAAAACGTGCACTCTCATTTAATGCTTAGAAAGTTAAGGGTATTTTTGGAAAGTTAAAACTTTTAAGAGTAATGATTATGTTCCCTTAATAAGTTGAAATTTCTAAAATGGACAAACAAATTGGGACGGAGGGAGTATTTCTTAAAGCTCAATCTCTCCTCCGGATGAACCATATAACTAAGAAAAACCATGAGGGTAAACAAAAAATAAATTCGTACTAAAATTTTTAAAAAATAAAAAAATATTGTACATAACTTTTTAAAATTTTGACACAACCATCTTGCTTACTCTCAACATGTGATGGGGCTTTAGGGTACAGAGAAGCGCCGAATAAGTTAGGGTGTGTTCGTTTTAGGGTGTTTCTGAAATAGTTTTAGAAACATGTCTCTGAGACGTTGTTTGGTTATAAGTGTCTCAGAAACTGTTTCAGAAACTGTTTCTGAAACTTTTTCTTTTACAGAGAGAAAAAGTTGTCTGGGAGAATGTTCCAGAAACTGTTTCTGAAACTGTTTCAGAAACTGTTCCAGAAACTTGTTTGAGAGAAAATCTCTCAAACTCATAACCGAACACACCCTTAATCCAATTGGGGTGGTACTTTTGAGTCTTTGATATTTGATTTTGACAAGACACGCCACCAGATAGTGACTGGTCGATATTTTTTCCGTTCCAATTTGTTTGTTTAATTTTAAAATTAACTTGTCAAAAAATTCTTGAATGCCTTTCTCTTTTTTAAAAGTCACATTTTGAAAAATGTAAACTCTCATTTAATATTAAAAAAAAATAAGTTTATTCTTGAAAAGTAAAATTTTTTAAAAAATAATAATTGTATTTTCTAAATAAATTAGAACGGAGGAGGAAGTATATTCGATCATCATAGTCACCTTCTTGGGCAGTGTTGATCAAGCCTGCAACAAGGGCTGGGTTGACCAACCACCACCCACTAACATACAAGATTTTGTTGGTTCCAAAGGAAAAAAAATGATGGAGTCGAGACTTGAGAGGAGACCCCACATGAGTGGTTTAATTTTTAAAATAACATATATATAATTTGATCAAATACTTGTCAAGGTTCAACCATTTTAACTTTTTTTTGAAAGAATGTTCAAAATAGTCCTACCAAACGAGCCCTTAGATCAAAATGAAGCAGTTGAGAGGACACCCCATGTATAAAACCTGAAGCAATTTACAAAAACTCATCAAGCATTTATTATAAATGATGGAGTTGAGAAATTAAAAACTTGGACAGAGCTTTTTGGGCATTTGAAATAGTTATTAACTTCTAATTTGATATGAAATATTTAAGGGATTCAAGGTCGGGTGTTGGTTCCTTTATTGTTTAACAAATTTAATGTGCTGATTTGGCTTTTCCATATCAGTAATGTGGGGCGCACACAAAAAAAAAAAAAAAAGGAAGTGAAAGTGCGTCACTAAGGAAGTATTGACTTCAGACAAACAATGTTTTGTTCCGTAAAATGAAAGTTTTTGTTTCAAAATTTTGATGTTACGATGACATTTTTTCCCTTACCAAATGATTAAGAAGATATGTTAGTAGGTGTTGTCTTTTGAACTAACTACGTAGCAATGGTGCAGGGAAGGGCTCGAGGCCAGTTTGGAACGAGAAATTCACATTCAGGGTCGAGTATCCTGGGGGTGGAGATAGCAAGTACAAGCTCATTCTCAATGTCATGGACAAGGACACCTTCTCTTCTAACGATTTCCTCGGCCAAGCCACGTAAATCCCCCTCACTATTACCAAATTATCTCATTTTTACTTATTAACGGTTTGTTTGACTGGATATTAGATTGTATATATCCAGTGTTAAAATATTTTTACGACTTCAATTAAACACATCTCAGATATATAATTTGTTGTAACATTTGAACATTAACCAACTTAATATGCTTAGCTTTCAATTTAAGTTAACTTCTTGTTAAATCAATAAGGTATCATTAAAATAGTAGAATGTATTAATGTTGTAGGTTATAAGTGTGGTTCTAATTAAACCTGTATACGGTCTACCTACTGCTAGTTCTTAGAATACTTACAAACAAATTTACTTTCATTTAATTTTAGTTAGTCTTTTTATATTTTCATCAAGCATAGAAAGGTGTTTTTACTTGGTAGAGCTTTGGGCTCACACACTAGCATGTGCCTTAGCCGCACAACAATAGTATTTGTCAAATTCTCCATTTCATAGCGAATTTGATGTCTCCATGAACGTACTTCAATTTAAAAATCACATAAACTATCTTGTCTATCTATGAATTTGTGTGCGAGACTTTTGAGTTTCAATCTTCGATCAATCACTATTAGTCTGGTGAAATTATATATGGGGTGGGATCGATATCTTTTTATGCCTAGTTCTGTCAAATGACGGGTCGACCATGATAATGATCATGTATTGTGCATTCCACAAGATTTCAAGTAACTAAATTTGAATCCCAAATGAATGTACTAGGATATACTTGGAAGACCTTTTGGCACTAGGAATGGAGAAAGGAAGTGCAGAATTACATCCTCGAAAGTATAGCGTTGTTTCCTCTGACCAAAGTTACTGTGGGGAGATTCAAGTTGGTATCAAATTCACCCCAAAGCTACAACAGGAAGATGATGATGGAGACGAATTTGGTGGATGGAAAGAAAGCGATTACTAGCTCTTTCTCTCGATAGATCGACAGTTAACTCTATTTGTTGACTCTGTTTTTTGTGCGAACCAGTTCGGAAACTATAGAAAACTATGAATTCAGTTCTTAACTGTGTACTGTTGCGACCTGTTTCACCTTATCAAACGTGGTCCATTTAATGTTTTTTTTTTCAGTTACATCTTCGTGCAAATCATTGTTTCGGAAATTTATGATGAAATATATGAATTCTACATGAATTTGTCGTTGGGTAATATTGATGATGGCAAGAGGACTGAGCATAGTTGTTTTTTGTTAGGGAGGTTGGGAGACCCATTGGTGTCAGAATAGAAAGACAAAGTGAATGAACAGTAAGTTTCCAGCAGGGACTCCCTCTCTCCTTTCCTTGTCTTTTGCAACAATAAGATACAATGGTCCTATTTGGGCTGTGGTTATTAAGTGTTTTTTTATTTATTTGTTGGTTAAACAAATAAATAGGTTTGGGCTAATTTATTTGTTGGACCAAGAAAATTCTCCCACTTTGTTATTCCGCCCGTACGGTTACCGAAAAACCGAAAATATCTTTCAAATAAGACAAGGGCCAAATAGGGTCCCAAATAAGACAAGGGCAATATGGTCATTTGTCCGTCAAAGTCAAATCAAACAACTCAATAAAATAAATTAGTCCAAATACCATCAACTGTTTTTATATTTATTCCAAACATCATAAATAAATAAATAAATAAACTAATAAAAACCGTAGGCCAAATGGGCCCAATGTGTTAGGAGTCATCTATTGTTATATATGCTGAACAATTTCATTGCCACATATCTTAGTCTTCCTAATGGGAAATTAACTAGGGAGCAATGATAATCCTCTATGTATGAATGGTGGACCTATTATAGATTTGCCATGCATATTCGTTGTTATTTTTAATTGCTCTCGTCTAGTAGCTCTAATAGACGGTGGAATTAATTAGGTCATTTGGCAAATTACCGAGAAATTAAAAAATATATAATTTAAGTGTTTAGGTGACATGCGGAAACATTGCTTCTTTTAAGAAGGAGCCCAATAATTTGTGAAAACATGACTATATTGGATTGGCTATCTAAATATGTACAAGAAGAATAGACAACTAAAAACACTTGTAGAAACACTTTCAAAAATGACTCAAAAGGTTAACATTTTCACGGCTAATTAAATTTGCTTTCGGAGTAACTCATCTAGCAAGAGTAAGTCCAGTTTGGCCTGACTTGATTATTTGATTATTGTTTTGTCTTTATTTGAAAAAAAATTGCATTTTTTTTGTTTTTTGTCAACTTTTTGTGGATTATTAGTTAGTCTTGACGAGAGCTTTCAGAAAAATTATAGATCATGAATCAAATTTTAAAAAAATTCAGAGAAGACAAAAATAATCCAAAAATAAGATTTTTTTATACTTATTCGTCGTCTTTAGTGACTTTCTTTTAGGCCAAATTGGGCCTTCGTCCATAAATCCGGATATAAACCATTCGATGTGTCCGGATTGTTCCTAGACTTTTTGATCTAGCAACCCTATAGAATGGTGATTCGTATAAAAATAGCGAGAAATTAAATGGTATTAATCAAATATACTCACCTTGACACTTTTTGATGGTCCCTCTTTTGGGCTAATCTGATAGCTGCATTTTGTGGAATGACACTTATCTCGGAAGGCTATATTGTCTTTATAGAAGGTTTCTCTTGTTTTAGGATGCATACTATTACTAACCTCCATAATTGTTCACCATAATCCCAATATATTCATATTTCACCTTAATAAAAACTCTCTCTCTCTCTCTCTCTCTCTCTCAACTTTTGGACTCGTGATAAGACAAGTGTCTAGTAATTAAAAGGAAGTAGAAACTCCACCTCTAGACGTTGGTTGGGAAGCTTAAAGTTTAAAACTGATCATGGGCTTCATGTCGTCACCTCCTTGACTTGAATTTACTCAAAGTCTTGGGTGAGTTCACGTTCCTGTTATGCCCATCCTCATATCTCCCTACATCCAACTCTTCCAACCATATTTCCACCTCATCCATCATCCACCACTTCCATTCCTCCGCTTCCCTTTTCTTCTTGGGAACTCTCTTTTCCTAACCACTTGTGTACCTTTAACCACTTACATACATACCTTTATATATATAGATATATACACAGACATTTTTATATTGTCATGTACTCTCTCTCTCTGTGGGCATAAGGCATTATAGCTAAACCCATTTGCCCAATAATGAAATTCGAAGACTTGTTGATGCAGCCAAGTGATTCAGAGAAGCAGACCAGGGTTGACCTTGAGGAAGAGGTGACAGTACCTTGTGCTCTATTACAAACTTTTTTATTTTCCATCGTTCCAAAATAGCATGCAACAGAAAGGAAAAGCAAGAAATGGATGTATAAGAAAAATTACTCTTATTTTTCTTCAGGTTGAGAAGTTGCAAGAAGATTTAGATGCAGAGCTGAAACTGAGCAAAATTTTGCAATGTGCATTGCAAGGGCCTGTCCAATCTTGTCCCTGTCTCTCCAAATTGCTCCCTTCCAAGGTACAAAACCTGAGAAATTGAAGTGTACTATCAATGATGAGATGTACAATCTAATATCTAATAAGCTAAGTAATCTCCCTGGACTCTTGTGAGTCGACCACCAATACCCTATCCTCTAGTCAAACAAACTGGGCCTAAATGTAGTCTTAACCTTCGTAGAATTGATGGAACGTATAATTTGGTAAAGCCTTCAATCAAATTAATTGAGACTGGATGTTTGGACGCAGGTTCAAGTGCTGCTTGCAGAACTGGCTATTGTGGAGGAAGAGATCATTTGGCTTGAGAGAAATGTGGAGGACTTAAAATTAAGGTTGTACCGGGAGAAGCAGCAAACCAAAGATTGGGAATCGCTCAAGGTGCGATGGAGGCATCGGCAACACAAACATCTAGCCTATGAAGTCAGTTGCAGAAAGATTTCCAGATCACGAGATTTTGAAGAGGATATCAAGCACAAAACTATACAAGCAAGAAGAGCCTCTTTCAGTTCTTCTACGGATGTTCAAAACTTGTCTTCCATGAAATTGAGTGGTAAACCTTTTCCCTACTTCTACACATATAGTCCATACAAGAAAACATAACCAGCACTAAACAAAATGGCCGCTTCAGTTGTCAGGAAAAGAAATAAGAATACAAGAATATCTTAGTTTTTCGCGTTTTTTTAAACTGTTGAGTTAACAAATCGTGTCTTTTAACTTCCCCACCACAATTTGTTTTCTTATAAAAGTTGTCCCACAATGAACACAACTTTAGCAGGAATCTTACATTCAACTAGTTCTCTATTATGCAGATTAAAAACAAACTAGTTTACGAAATTCTTTATCAAACAAACACTACAAGAGAACTTGCTTCATTTTCCTCTACTTGCATTTAGTTTTCACGTGAATAACATTCCTGGACAAAATTCTCTCAAAAGCAATCAAAACTCTACTGCATATTAAAGACAGACATCTACATCTCACCCTGAAGTTCTGGGCTATGACCACAGAGGAAATTGCTGAAACTTCAAGACGTACCAGAAGAAGCCTAATCCATGGCCATGTCAATATGCAAAGTGGTATGGAGAAACCAAATGAACTCTCAGAAGAGCTGATAAAGTGCTTGATAGGCATATTTTTCAAACTGAACCAGGCGTCTCCGGGCTGCAAAGGGTCAGCTATTGCTCCCAGGCATCATATTTCTTGCATGAAGTCAAAAAGCTTCATGTCAAAGACCTCATTCATTTGCAAAGAACCGGAATTCTCATTTGACAAAATGTCAAATATTGACCCATATGGGATATTACCTGATTTTGATGGCCCTGTCAGAGATGTTGGCCCATACAAGAATTTCTACCAAATCACAAGAAGTTCACTCGACATTAGCCACTTTTCAGAGTATATTCAAGCCATGGGAAAATTAAGGTATCTCTAAGGTACAACAGCGATCATTTTGTATTTCATTTAAATGTAAAGGACCTACCTATACTTTTCTTCCAGGGTTTTGATGCATAAACTCTGCAATGTGGACCCAACTCCACTGACCTACAAGCAAAAGTTAGCTTTCTGGATCAACATCTACAATGCCTGCATAATGCATGTACTGTAAGAAATCTGAAGCCAGAAGAAGTTAAAGCTAAGTGCACATCCTATACAGCAATCTGAGTGGTTAATTTTCTGTACCAGGCATTTCTAAAACACGGGTTACCTTCCACACAGGAGAAACTGCTGGCACTTATGAACAAGGTATGTCAATATCCTGTAATGATTGGACTAGTTGTCTAGAGACAAAAACAAAAACAAGAGACCAGAGCAATACCCAGTACAATCCAAAAAACTCATCCATAACAATCTAGTAATGACCTTGCATTATTGACCTCTAGTAATCCATGGCAAATGTTTCTACCCAGGCTGCAGTGAATGTAGGCGGGATAGTACTGAATGCTTTGGCTATTGAGCACTTCATTCTCCGCCATCCATCCGACTCCAAACAAGTGAGTACACATATTCAACTAGTAAATCTGATCTTTCTAGGCACCAACGTTCGACGTTTTTTCACATCCAATGCAAAAATTTGTAGTGCAGATACTCAAATCTGAACCTTAATACCTTATTCATGAATAGCAATCAAATGACTCAGAGAAATTAGTAATGAAACACAAAAAAAGCCACTTGTGATCCTCTCTCAACTTCAATAATGAAGGCTCTAGTATCTTGTCAATACAAGTACAATCATTGTTTGAATCTTCTACCACTCTATTTATCAACCTGATCATTATATTTGATCTACAAGGGCCTAATAGATGAGAAGGAGAGGCTACTTCGGCATGCATATGGCTTGGGGTATCCAGAACCCAATGTGACATTTGCTCTTTGCCGAGGCAGCTGGTCATCACCAGCAGTGAGCATTACTCTAACCTTCCTTTCACTGACAGGCTATGTATGTCATGCCTACTTTTCTATTAACCTTGACGGCATTAATGGAAAAAAAAACTGTTTGCAGCTAAGGGTTTACACACCAGGAGATGTTGTGAATGAACTGGGAAGAGCAAAAGTGGAGTATTTGGAAGCGTCAGTGGGAGTGACGAGCAAGAAAAAGATTGTAGTGCCTAAGCTTCTGCAATGGCACATGAGAGATTTTGCGGATGACCTAGAGTCCTTACTGGAGTGGATTTATAGCCAGTTGCCACATTCTGGTTCACTGAAAAGGTTGATAATGGAGTCCCTAACCGGTGAAACAAAAGCTCCTTTAGTAAAGATGGTAGAGATTAAGCCTTATGACTCGGAATTTCGCTACTTGCTGCCTTCGTAAGATGAGCAAAGGAAAAGAGCAAAGATGCTGAAAGGACATTTACAGAAACAAATATAAGTGAAGTAACAGTAAACATCAGCACAAATTCAAGAAATCATCAACAATAGCTGAATACCCATAATGTGCCTTGCACCTGTGGGCACAATGTATATAAATTTTTCTTTTGATGAGCTTAGTATTCATTATGGATGTCTACCGAGTATTCTCTTCTTTTTTTTCATTTTCTAGTTAGAGTATGGTACTATCCTTATTGAATATATTACGGTGTTATTTTGAAGATACCTCACAATGCTTGTGAATATAATCTGTCTAATGTCATTTACACTCATAAGGGTCAATGTTCACCCACAATAAAGTAACAGCAACACTAAAACAATCAAACTCCTACAAACTGACCTCTTTCAATTGTTGCAGTATTTTTTCCTCAGGGTGCAAATTTTGATGATTCGGCAAGCATTGGGAGCATATTTTCCAACATGTATGGATACTCTCTAGCACATTCACCCACAGCCACCTACCAACCAAGAGGTGCAACAATACGCATACAAAATCTCTGCCAAGCAGAGTCCATGCCATCACCCCAAGTCTTCTGAAAACCATGAATCAATAGAAATGCTCATATTGAGACACCTACATACCAAAAAAAAAAGAGAAGTGAATCGAGTTCACCAAGCATGCTAAATTTTTGGACAAATCATACTGGATTCCATTGAATGAGCACAAACTGCCATGTCTATATTTAAACACAACATGGAGACATTCATTCAGTTCGGCCAGCAGAAAATCACACTCAAGATTCCTCAAGTCTCTAAGATATGATTAATGCTCAATTGAAGAGAGCTTATGAAGCCCAACCACTTCTTTAACAGTGGATTCATATGTGCGGAATTGGACGACAAAAATATATTAAGTCAACCCCTATCTTTCATAGATGGACAGTGGTGCATAGAAGCTGGCAGAAATGTATTCTAATATCCACACTACATGGTACACGTATATCAAGTATTTAAATGTGTAAAAATAACTTACATAAACATATGCACACACATATCCACTCATACATTAAAGAAACCTTTTACGTGCTTCATGAATTGATTTTGATAAAGGGGGGTTCGAATACTACTCGAGCGGAGAAAACATTGTACTCCATACAGTAGCGTGTAACTGTGTAAGTGTGTTCATGCATATCAATGGGCCGAAACAGTGTGTCAAATTTCAATCTCCTTATTCCCAAAATCCAAATTTTTGACAGTTTATCTAGAGCTTTATCCACTATTCTAATTGACCAGATGAAAGTTTTCCCCAAAAAAAAAAATGAAAATCGAGCTCCGCTTGGTTGCTGATGAACTGAGTGAATTAGAAGGAAACGAAGTACCAGAACTTCGTTCGACTACTTTAATAAAATGGTCTGGTTAGCAAACCAATCCATTGGTGACATTAAACCAAAAATAATTGTTTTATTTTACTTTCTCAGCCACCAAACGAGGAAAAAATGCTGTAACCTGATTATAGTAGCTGGGGAACGTCATCGAAGCCCTATGCGGCTATGTCATGTGAGCGTGTAATTGCGTGTAATTGTTTTATTTTACTTTCGCGTTTGTTGGAGTCGAATTTGCTTTCGGAGTCGTTGGTGATCCGAAACACCATTTGGCGAAAACTACATGTGATAATTCACTTCACTTGATAATTTTTATTTTGAGGAGTCAGTTTTAAAAAAGAAAACTTGATTTTACTCTCATTTTGAAAAAATAATAAAAATTTATCGACATCGTTGACTAAAAATATATTTAAAAATCAACTGAAGGTTTGGTTATTGAAAAAAAAATATTTTTTCTTTTTTTTTCATTTCTTAAATGTTTCGTGGGGGACAAATATGTTTGTATTTTTTAAAAATATTTAAATGTTCAGTGGTAGTTAAATTATTTTTTTTTCACTCATTTGTTTTTTTTTTTTGAATATATGAACGGAACATATAAATATTCCTTGATTCAAAAAAGTATAAGTGTTTTGTTAGTAAACGAAAATATGGTGTTTCTTACATTTAAATAAAATTAAATTTGGCATATAGTTCTCCATTTAATGCTTATATTATATTTTAAAAAATTTAAAATCTCGTTTAGGTTGGATTGGCCTTGAACTCTTCATCTGTATCCAATTAGAACTATATCTAATAATTTAGAATTCCAAAAAAAAAAATTATTTTTTAAGTGTTTTGTGATACTTAAAAATTTAAGGTCGAATATTTAAATTTTTTTTAAATATTTAAGTGCTCTGTAGTTCTTAAATTTTTTTTATTTTTTGTTTGAATATAAGACCAAAAAATATAAGTGTTCCATGATATGAAAGATGTAAGTTCTATAAATTGGTTAAAAATTTGTAATTTTAACTGTAACTTAATTGAAAATTTTAATGTTAGCTGCAACCTCCAATTTTATGAGTTTTTACTAAAAAAATAAAAATTAGTACGAAGATAAAAAGTTGAATTAGTTAATTTTTTCTAAAAAAAAGTATATCTTATTATTATTACTACTTATTTTATTTTTATTTTTTAATTATACATTTTTTAAAAATGCAATGTGAACTAGTGAAATAGAGGAGAATCGTATTTTCGTAGTTCGTGTAAGGACCCGAAAAATTTTGAGTTTTAAAAGAAAATTTATTTGAAAGTTTATTTGCGGAATGACCGTTTAGTTTATTATTATATGTTCCAGATTTTATTATAAGACCCGAGCCCAAAGTCTTTGGTTTTGTTTCACACGCGTTACGTATGTAGTATATTACGTGGGAGCCCATGGGGGGGCCTTAAAATCAGATTTTGGGGAATAAGTGGGAGGCCAAGAACACATCTCTCTCTCTCTCTCCACCCCTTAAGCTCCACATTCTCTCTACCACTACCATCAAACCACCCCGTCATTTTCGAATTCCTTCGGGATAGGGGAAGCTTGGATCGTGCTTGATGTGGAATCGAAGACGGATCGCGATTTGGAGCTCGGGAAGGAAAGATCCGAAGTTTAGAACCTAGGGCTTCTACCTCTTCGCCAAATCCTTTGATTCGAAGCTTGAGGTAGGGATGTCTCACCCTTATTATGTGTTTATTCATGGTATTGGTAGTTGAATTCGTGTTTAGATTGGGTATTGTTGCGTTTTTGTCCGATTTGATCGAGTCGCGAACTGTCTGTGCGAAACCAGAGATCGACCAAGTCGCTCGAGCGACCTTGCCTTTATGGAAATCGCTCCAGCGACCTCCACCGATTTTTGGCGCGTCCAACGACTTTTTAGCCGCTCCAGCGACTTGTCGGGTGACTTTTACTGACGGTTTTCACCCTAATTTGAGATTTATGGACGTTTAAGAGTACTTTAACTCATACATGTGGTATGGGGGGCGTTTAACACAAGCGGGCTTTTAATGTGGTAATAAACTTCGTAGGGCTCGATGACGTTGAAATTATATCCTTACGTCTTTATTCATATTTTCGTTTTTCTTTCACTATGAGATTAAAATGTGATTGGCGTGATGTGTGAATGGCCGATAAGGTGTCAAACTATGAATTTTTGTATTACATTGACATGATGCAATTTCTAGCCTCCTACGGGAGATGTGCTAGTTATGTGATGTCTAGCCTCCAACAGGAGATGTACTAGTTATATATATAAAAGGTCTAGCATCCGACGAGAGATGTGCTAGTTATGTTTGAGTATTGTCTAGCCACCAAAGGGTGATGTGCTAGTTGGAATATGATAACTGAGTCGATATGAGAACCGCGAATTGACCAAAATGGTTGACATACAGTACTGCGTCTAAACTAATGGATTACTTGTCATCCGCGTGATATTATGAACTGTTCATGAAGCATGTCATATCATTCATATTCATATAATATCGGCGTAGATATCTCTGCTGGGCTTTTAGCTCACCCTTTCATTCTTTCAGGTACAATTCCGGAGGCTTGAAATGGATTGTATGGATGCATGATGTGCATGTTTTGAGAAGGCTTTCATACTAGGAGTTACATAGCATCTTTAGAACTATTTTTGAAAGATGTACACTAACTCCTCTTTTGTTCCTTTTTTGTAATTGAAAGCAAATGGTATTGTACTTGTTCAAATTTATATTTTGGGGGTGACAGGCCGGGAGTGCCACCCATGAATTGTAATATTTGAAACACTTTATAAATGTTGGATTATGGAAATTGTATTTTGGGTGATTGTAAGGCTTTATAACGGTAAATAGAGTTATGCCATATAATTGAAAACGAGGGCGTGACAGTTCGGAGGGAGGAGGAGAATGTCATTTTTTCATTTTAGAAGGAAAGAAAGAGGAGTGATATTTTTGAAATTTTAGGAGAGAAATGAAGTATTTGCTAAGGAAAAGTGTGATTTTTTATTTTAAAAAGGGGTGAAAAATATTTTTTACTAATAAGGGTCCATTTGAACTGTGGTATTTATTAAAAAAAATTCGTCTTTATGTGAAATTTTTTTATAATTTTTTATTTTTCGTCACTTTTTTTGTAGTTTATTGGTTCATCTTGAAAAAAGTTTTTACAAAATTTATAAATAATTCACCAAATTTAAAAAATTTCAGAAAATACAAAAATAAATTAAAAACAGAATTTTTTAAATTTATTCATCGTCTATAGCGACATTTTTTTAATTTTTAGACATAATTTTATACTTTTTTAAATTTATTTTATCAAGACAGACTAATAAATTACAAAATATTTAGGTCAAAATCACAAATACAAAAAAACTAAATAGAGACTAAAAAATTAAATTAGGGTTAAGAGACCCTAAATCGCTTACATTTGGGCATTGACTCACAAATCCCAATTGACTCACTGTCTTTATTGTACAGAATTACAACAAATTCCTTTGATTTTAGAATCTAGGGTAAATTGCACTAACCTCCCCTAAGGTTTCTAAAAATATAAAGACCACCTCTGAGGTTTTAGTAAATATACTCATCTCCCCCACTTCATAAATTATTAGCAGATTCTACCCTTCCGTTAAATTTTTACAAACACTATCAGTTTTAATTGATAAAAAACTAAAATACTCCTCTCATCTAATCTTCTTACCTATCTTTTATATTTATGTTTAATCTAATTATTTGTGTGTGTGTGTGTGTACAGGAGGTATTCTATGTACAAAATAATTTTCAAAATTAAAATTTAAAATGGTGAAATCAAATTAAACTTGAGTTATATTTTACTTAACTATGTGCAAAGAAATATTCCTCTTATATTTTGATAAAGTTTTTTTTACAAGAGTTATATTTATCACTTAATATATCTTATTATATTTATATTTCTTACATATATTTTACCTCATGGGAGCACATATATATTTTTAATTTATCTCATAAAAATCTATCATGACTTTAATTTAACTTATTCTTCTTTAATATATTAATTCATATCCGAGTTTTAAATGCTAAAATCATATTTTGTCTAAGAGCACTGAAAAATTCTCCGTCAATTTTTTTAATGCAATCCTTGAAATTCGTCATGAAACTAGAAAGAATAGTCTCGAAAATTTTACAATCATACAAACTCTACCACCGAATATGTAAGTTCCACATATTTTTAGGACTCGCTTAATTTTTATTGCTTAATTACTTTACTTAAATAAATAATTTAATCACATAGAATAAGCAAATTTGTTTCGTTACACTATTGATAAACAAATGACACTTCTTTCGGACAATACGTTTCGCTAAGAAGGCAAACAAGTTATACGAAAATCTATACAAACATAATCCGAAATAATATGAAAAAAAGGAAAAAGGAAAAAGGAAAAAGAAAAAGTAAAGGAAAGATGTAAACAGACCCGAGTTTTAGATAATTTTGGATGGGATTTGTGCATAACTCATAAAACTTACTATTAAAATACGAAAAAAAAAACTAGTAAAATATTTACCACACTAAAAATTGAGAGTAACTAAACAATAACAAATCTTTAGTATAATACATAATTATATCGAAAAAGTGATCAGTTGTTGAAAAAGAAGTTTAATTAGCTAAATTATCATTTTAAAAAACACCTTTTGTGGCGTATAAGAATTCTTATTAATTTGGAATTTAATAGGCAATGTTATGGTGTAAAGGAGCAAAAGCCAGTTGGCTTTTTAATTTTGTACGTACTTTTATATTGACGTTATTTTAACATTTAAAGTTTGAATAAAAATAAATTAAAATATTATATAGAAAAGTTAAATTAAAGTCATGATAATTTGTTTAAAGAGATAGACTAAAAATATATATGTGCTTCTGTAACGTCTCGATTTTTCGACAATGTTATATAATTTTTTTATTTTATTTATCAAAATAATTATAAAAAGATAACCTTTTTTATTACAGTGAAAAATTAAACAAGTAAATAGTTTGAAATAAAATGACAAAAATATCCTTATGTGTTTATATTTATTTGAATTAAATGACAAAGGTAACTAAACTAAAGGTAAAACAACCATGTGGTGAACTCTTGCTCTATGGCTGCCAGCTCTTCTTTTTGTGGTGGAAACTCTACCTGCACAACTTTATCTAGCATAAACGTTAGGAGCAGAATCGGAGTAACGCCAATAGGAAACATTACCTGAAAAATCAAACCCAAAAAGAAATCAATCATGCAACAGGATATCAACAAGAACTAAATGAAGTTGAGCAGTAAAATTAAACACATAGGTTCATTATATTTTTGTTTATTATGTTTCTAGGAGTTCTTCCGAAAAATTGCATTTTGTACCCGACTATCTAACATATGGTACTTAGTTGCTATTGACAAGGTCTTACCTACCAAGAGACTATAGTCTAAGGTTATGTACCTAACTAGAATATTGACCCGGCAAGAAAATGACCTTCTACTGTCCACTCAAGTCAATAACCACCTCGCCCTAGATAAATTTGATCGATAACGTGGCTTCACTAGGTTATTAGGTACCAGTGAACCTTAGCCGTTTTTCTTTAATCGGCTCAAGGATGCCCAAAACATTAGTTGTCACTCTCTCGGGGTCCAAAGTTGCACTTACAGATGGCGCCAAAGTCACCTCCAATCAAGTACACCCACCTCCTAGTTTGGATCCTTCCATAAATAAACAACTGACCTTTAATCGACTACACCCACCTCCTAGTTGAAATTCAAAACCAAATCACAACAATAGGTTGACGCTCGACAACAACACTTGTCGTGCCGAGAAACACTATCCAGTTAACATCTTTTCAATTAACGTCATTATTTGTCACTAAGCATTTTCACTACGTTATAATGTTCACCTAACACCCTTCGCTTTCATATTATAGGTGACATTCGAATAGTGTCCCTAAAGTAGATGCTAGTTTTTCTCACATAACCCCAAAGTACAACATGTTATCACAAAGTTTTCTAAACATTGATCTTTTCGTGTTTCTACAACAATTCCAGTAGCATAACGATTGTAATTTTAACCATCTCCTCGGGTAGCACGACGGCCATACCCCGCATTACCAATAACTTTCAACAGTAAACACATTACACGAGTCTAGTTCACATCTACTTAGCATTTACATTCATTTACATCGATTACTATTAAACATGGTTATCTACTAACAAATTATGGCCAAACGAATCGCACGAGATCTCATGGGGATTCATGGACATAAGATAAGTGTTGTGTATGTCTGTGCAGAGTGGACTAGTTAACAGTGTTGGAACGGAGTCTCAGTAAACATTTTAGCATTCTGTAAATTCTGCATTTTTAGACAAACCGCTCAAGCAACCAAGAGCTCGATATTAAAATTCAAATTCCTACAAAACTTTGACTTTTTTTGAAAACCTAGACAACGAATAGGAAAATTAACAAGGTCGCTCGAGCGGCTAGAGCTAACTCGAGCGAGCATTCTTTTTTTAAATTCTTACAACTTTCTAATTTTTCTATGAATAGCTTGAACAAAACCCTAAAAACATGTATAATGGATCTAAATAGAAATTGAACTACACAAATGAAATCCTACGATTTTGAAAATAAAGAACCCTACCTTAATCGAAGAAAATAGCGAAGCTTTGAATACAAATTGACGATTAACGGGTAGAACTACGGTTAGGTTTTCTCCTTCAATAACACTTAAGAACAAAAGAAATATCTCTTAAAATACTATTTGGCACGTAGATTACAAGTTTTAGGTGCAATGTTATTTAGAAGTGGAGCCTCGTTTATATAGAGTTTGATATGATTTCCATCATAACTCCGAATTGATTTCAAAATCAATGCCATGAAAACCCTGTTAACAAAGCCATGAATTTCCCCTATTAATTAGCATAAAGTCCCTTTTAATTTGTCCAAATCCCTCATCAATCGATTTATCTCGCGTTTGAATTCAAAGTGAAGAATTTCTTAAACCAGAAATTCTTTGTAATTGAAAACAGTAGGAAGAAAATGGGAATGAAGTTTCTGTTTATTCATTGTTGCCCCTTCTTGGCTGCTCAAGACTACTGAGCTTTTCCTATTTATAGACTAAAACACCAGACGAGACCCAGCCTTGCACACCACTGATCTTGATTTACCAGCACATGCATCAGCTAACCTCCTAACAGATTACAAAACAAACTAACAGAAATACAACAGAAAGATGCTAACAGACTAGAGCAGATACTATGCTACACCTATTGTAACATTTTATTGATAGAAGAACTCTGATCAGTTTGATCAGATGCTTGATCAGAGGCATTGACAGAATCAGACGCTTGATCAGAGGCTTGGACATGATCAGCTTGATCAGATGCTTGATCAGAGTCTGATGCCTTAACACCCCCCTGCAAACTCAAGGATGGGGAACCAACCATGAGTTTGATGCGAAGAAAATGAAAACGTCCAACAGGTAGAGCCTTGGTAAATATATCAGCAACTTGAAGATCAGTACCAACATGATGAACAGCCAGCTGTTTCTGCATAACCTTCTCACGAATAAAATGATAATCGACTTCAATATGCTTCGTATGAGCATGAAACACCGGATTAGAAGCCAAAGCAATGGCTGATTGGTTATCACACCAGATAACAGGAGGCTGATCAACAGAGACATTCAACTCACTGAGCAACTGAAGGACCCAGATAATATCCACAGCAGTTTGAGCTAGAGCCCTATATTCGGCTTCAGTGGAGGACCGTGCCACGGTGTGCTGTTTTTTAGCACACCAAGAGATGAGGTTAGAACCAAAGAAGATAGCAAAACCAGAAGTGGAACGACGATCAAGATGATCACCAGCCCAATCTGCATCCGAATAGGCAGATAACGCCAAGGAACCAGGAACGAAAAACAAACCATAATCCAGGGTCCCCTTAATGTAGCGAAGAATTCTTTTAACTGCCATAAAGTGACTAAGAAGAGGAGAATGCATATGTTGACATGCGAGATTCACAGCATGAGTAATTTCAGGCCTTGTTAAAGTTAAATACTGTAAACTTCCAACCACCATGCGATAAAAGGTAAGATCTTCAAAAGGAGGATCAGAAGTTAAAGTACTGAGCTTGGTAGATGATGGAGAAGAACTAGATTTACAATCCACCATACCAGCTTTAACCAACAACTCAGAGGCATACTTTTGCTGGGATAGTAACAAGCCAGAGGAAGAGCTAATCACTTCAATACCAAGAAAATAATGTAATGCTCCTAGATCCTTCATAGCAAAACGGGTGTTCAGAAGACAGATTAAGCCATCAATGGCAGAAGAATTATTTCCAGTCAAGATGATATCATCCACATAGACCAAAACCAAAAGAGTAACATTGGCTGTATGAGAAATAAAGAGAGAAGAGTCTGCCTTGCTGTGTGAAAAACCTTGTTGGAGCAAAAAGGAAGAGAAGGTAGAGAACCATGCTCTAGGGGCTTGTCTCAGACCATAGAGAGCTTTGTTCAATTTACACACATGATGAGGTGTTGAGACATTTCTATAACCTGGAGGTTGCTTCATATACACTGTTTCAGTAATTTCTCCATGCAAAAAGGCATTGGACACATCAAGTTGTTTGAGACTCCATTTATGATGAAGAGCCAAACTCAAGACCAAACGAATTGTAGACTGTTTAACCACTGGACTAAATGTCTCATTGAAATCAATACCAGCAGATTGCTGATTACCATTTGCAACCAAGCGAGCTTTGTATCTAGAAACAGACCCATCAGACTTCCGTTTGATCTTGTAAATCCATTGACAATTGATAACAGGGCTATGAGAAGGAGGAGACACTAATGTCCATGTACCTTGATCAAGTAGAGCCTTGTACTCATCGGCCATAGCTTGTTGCCAAACATAATGTTTAATAGCTTCACCAAAATGCTTGGGTTCAGATTGAGGGGCAGGAGTAGAGACAGAAAGAAGAGAAAGAGGATGACGTGGTTTGAAAATTCCTGACTTAGACCGGGTTTGCATAGGATGAGAAGGTAAGGCTGTGGCTTCATCTTGAGAAGACACTGGTGTGGAAACAACAGAAGAAGAAGGTTCAACAGGTATAATATCTGAGGAGGGAAGATCAGAGGTAACAGATGGAGAAGAGAGAGCATCTTTTGGTAGAGTGAAAGGAAAAGTTAACTGGAATTCAGAAAAGGTAGTTAAGGGAACCTGAAAATGAGACACTTCAGGAGAAGAAGGAGGATTGGACACAATGGATTTGTATGGAAACTGAGTCTCAACAAATTTAACATGCCTTGAAATGTAGACTTTATGAGTGAGGGGATCATAACATCTATATCCCTTGGTATTATCACAATAACCAAGAAAGATACACAAAGTAGACCTGGGAGTAAGCTTATGAGGAGAGTAAGGTCGCAACCAAGGGTAGCATGCACAACCAAAAGGTTGTAACAGATGATAATCCGGAGGTTTGTGGTGTAACAGAACATAAGGAACTTGAAATTTAAGTGAAGAATGAGGCATACGATTAGCAAGATATACTGTGGTGAGTAAAGCTTCAAGCCAAAAGGTAGATGGAAGATCAGCATGTGTTAAAAGAGTGATAGTAGTTTCGATTAAATGGCGATGCTTGCGTTCTACCAAACCATTTTGCTCTGCCGTGTAGGGATAGCTAGTCTGATGTACTGTTCCAGCGTCCAAATACAGTTGATTCAAAAAGGAATTGACAAATTCCTTGCCATTATCTGTCCTTACTTTCTGAACTTCAG
The DNA here is from genome assembly GCA_019985065.2 of Arctostaphylos glauca. Taxonomy (NCBI): domain Eukaryota; kingdom Viridiplantae; phylum Streptophyta; class Magnoliopsida; order Ericales; family Ericaceae; genus Arctostaphylos; species Arctostaphylos glauca. The sequence goes on along the minus strand of JAHSPW020000002.1, from coordinate 14,858,807 downwards.
ACTGAAATTGAGTGTGAACATACTTTTTAAAGTGCCCAATACACATTTTAACTTCAGATTTGTACCGAAGAGGAAACAACCAAGAGAATCGTGTGAAATCATCAATAATAAGAAGATAATATCTATACCCTTGAAAGGAAGAAACAGGGGCAGGTCCCCATACATCCATGTGCAAAAGTTCAAAAGGTGAAGTTGTAAACGAAGTAGATGCAGAAAATGGTAACCGGTGACTTTTAGCCTTATTACAGGAATCACATTGCAGCAAATGTGACTTGGAAACAGGTAGATTAAACTGGGTGACAGTAGACTGGAACAAACCAGGACTGGGATGGCCCAGTTTGTTATGCCAGGTCTCAGCAGAAGCAGACAGCAGCACTGGAGGCAAAGTATTGTTAGATTGGTTCTGAAATGGATAAAGGCCCTGATGGCATTGCCCCTTGTACAAAATCTGGTTTGATACCTTGTCCTGAATAACATACCCAGCAGAATCAAAGATAATATTGCAATTATTGTCTTTGGCCAGATGGAATACAGATAAAAGATTGTGACTAATGCCAGGTGTATGAAGAACTTTGTTAAGAAGAAGCTTGTGATGAGAAGTTGTAACAGAGCCCTTACCAGTATGTGTCACAGGGATAGAAGTTCCATTGCCCACCATGATACTATCATTAGCCATATTGGGAGCTGGATTGGTGAGATTCCTTAGATCATGTGTAACATGATTTGAGGCACCACTGTCAAGATACCAGTTAGAATTTGCTGCAGGAGGAGTTAATCCATGGTTCACAATCGGAGGCATAAAGCTTTGATCCCATGATCCTGGTGGAGGCACAGAAAAGTTAGGATACAAAGGTAAGGAGGGAGGCATATTCACTGGCATTGGAGATTGATTAGAATAACCATTGCCAATTGCTAGAACTGAACTAGAATTAGGAGACATTCCCCAATATGGATTGAATTGAGAAGCCAAGTTAATTTGTCCTTGAAGTTGCTGTTGCTGAACAGGATTTGAAACTCCTTGAGGTAAAGTTGACATCATAGGTCTTTGAGAAGAAGTCATGTGTCCTGCAGACTGATGCCCATTATTTGGAAAAGGAACTGATCCTCCAGAAAATGAAGAGCTGTTCCTCCATCTAGGTTGATCTGGTAAAGGATATTGTAAGTTTTGGCGATGATGACAGTAGGCAGCAGAATGGTTTGTTTTACCATAGATTTGACATCCATTTCTATCACCAAATCGATTTCCTCTTCCTCTGTTATAACCACCAACTTGTGAAGGATTACCATAATAAGTGGACTGCTGTGGTTGATAAATCTGAGGAAAATATTGCTGATTCGATGGATTTGGAGTGTTGGAGACTGTTCCTGCAGATTGAGCAGTCTGAAGTGGCTGTGACACTTGTTGTGATGCTACACCATTTGGATTTAAATCAGTAGATTGGTTGTTCATTGAAGCAACAAACACAGAAGTTTTATCACCAAAAATCAAGTCTCCTTTCTTTACCATTTGACGATCCTCAGCATTTAGGATGTTTACTAACTCATCAAAACTCAAAGTATCTCCTCTTGTCCTGATTGATGTTTTTAACTGATCATATTCACTAGGCAAACCATGTAATGCATAAAAAATGAGATCATCATCATCAACCAAGTAGTTAGCAGCTGCAAGCTTTTGAGCACATTCTCGAATTGAATCAATGTATGTTTCCATGGTTGAAATCTTTCTTACATTATACAGTTTTTGTTTCAAATCATGGATATGTGACCTTGTCAGTGTGTTATACCGGATTTCAAGAGTTTTCCACACTTGTGCAACATGTTCACAGCCTAGGACTAGAGAAAGAGCCCCTGCTGTTAAGGTAGAAATGACACAGGACAGAAGCTGACTGTCAATTAGGTTCCACATGACAAATTCTGGATTTGAAACTTCATGTTCGGTTGTGTCCAGAATTTTATCAGTAGGACACTTGATTGATCCTCTGATATACTCAAAATAACTATGAGATTTAGTGGCATTTTGAACTTGCATTTTCCACATCAAATAGTTAGACGTCTAGTTTTATGGTAACTAATGAATGGAAATTTGACACCAGAAATACCAGAGACTGAGGTATGGTAACCAGCGATGAAGAACTCATCTCCTCTGTTTTGATGAAGACCTATCAAGGAAACGAAGCAAGCTCACACGATCTCAGGAACTCAGAGTGACTTGCGTCATAGAGCTCTGATACCATTAAGAATTTCTTAAACCAGAAATTCTTTGTAATTGAAAACAGTAGGAAGAAAATGGGAATGAAGTTTCTGTTTATTCATTGTTGCCCCTTCTTGGCTGCTCAAGACTACTGAGCTTTTCCTATTTATAGACTAAAACACCAGACGAGACCCAGCCTTGCACACCACTGATCTTGATTTACCAGCACATGCATCAGCTAACCTCCTAACAGATTACAAAACAAACTAACAGAAATACAACAGAAAGATGCTAACAGACTAGAGCAGATACTATGCTACACCTATTGTAACATTTTATTGATAAAAGAACTCTGATCAGTTTGATCAGATGCTTGATCAGAGGCATTGACAGAATCAGACGCTTGATCAGAGGCTTGGACATGATCAGCTTGATCAGATGCTTGATCAGAGTCTGATGCCTTAACACAAAGGAATCCAATGAAATATCATTACACGTCCATAAATACCAAATTAAACACCATGAATTCAAGAAAACACCAAAAGATTCCTTTTGCAATGCTAGACAGTTCACTTGAGCGGTCTAGAGGTCGCTCGAGTGGCCTCCCTTTTCTATATTAAAAATAATTAAAAACATAAATTTAAATACTAAATATTGCTCATTAACCAATTTTAATTTATTAAAAATTTTCGGATTATTATAGCTTTCATTAGGTAAAATATATATAAAAATACAAATATAACAAGATATATTAAGTGATAAATATAACTTTTATAGAAAATTAATTATCAAAATATAATATGCATATATTTGCACAATCTCAATCAAAGTATAACTAAACTCTAATTTAATTTTATCATTTTACATTTAACTTTAAAAAAATTATTTTGTACATAGACGTTATGTGTATTTTTATCAACAAACATAAATGATAGATAAAAAGACTAAAGAATGAGGGGTATTTTGTTCTTTTTTCATTTAAAACTGACGATGTTTGTAGCAATTTAACGGTATGAGAGAATCTATTAAATAATTTATAAAGTAAAAGAGGTCAGTGCATTTATTAAAATCCAAGAGAAAATTTCTATATTAATTAGAAATCTAAGGGGAAATCAGTGCAATTTAACCATTGTTGCCAAAAGGGGATTCATTGATATTACCAATGAAATGACTGTATAAGGTATTATTGTAATGACATTATGATACGTTTTGTTTTGCTTTTGGACGCGCCTTTTCTTTTACATTGAGAAAAAAACATAATTAAAGGTCCTTAATCTTCACTCGTATGATACTATAAGCTTTTCATTTTCATTGACGGGAGATAGGGCGTCATAATTCACCTTTTAAATCCGTGATGTTTAATTTTTAGGATAATATTTCTTTAGTTTTTGAACGGTCTAATTTTTTTCCCCTTTATCAAGAACAGTCAATGAAGAATTTATAAAAATTAAACTTTACTAGTGTGTCTTCTCGATATAATATTACTCCCAATATAACTAGTCAATTCAATATAACATTATTTGCTTTACTCGATATGTACAACGAACATGTCCATACGCCCACAAGCACTCGGCAATGTATGACTTTTTACAACAATATACATTTCTCGTTCAACTAGATATAGGATGAGGACTTACAATACCTAAGGGAGTTATTTTTACAAAAGAAGTATTCAACGAATAAAAAGTTAGATTATTGAGTATTACCATCATATGTTTGACAGTTGAATGACGAATACTTTTGATTGATTAAATTCGAATGAAATGATCAATATAATTTGTGGACTTATAAGGTCAACTAACGCCTTCTAATATAAATGTAACAATTACTCAAGAGAATCTTCAACTTGAAACTATTTTTTTCTTCAATTCATAAATAAAATCATATTCAACTTCATTTTAAATCCAATAGCAAATAATAAAGATGTTGGAGCTTAGTACAAGATTTGTTCATTTTTTTACATCTACCTATTTGCTAATTGGACTTTCAACTAATTGGCCTATCATGTTATTCTTGCCTTTCAACCTATCCCTTCGATTCTGCTTCTGAAGCAATATATAATCTTGATAACTTACCTTAATGTATACAACTCAATTTATTTTCTAGTGAAGACAAAAATTTGCGAGATACTGATTTTTTTTTCTTATTCTTGTGTTTTTGTTGAATGGCATCATAGCTAAACGAGAAAAACAATGCTGCCCACTATGCTACAAAGGGCCGCTTTATTCTCCCAAATTGTTTGTTCCACCATTAGGACCCAAGAAGCAGCATAATTTTGTTCCGAAGCTACATCTCATTTTAGTAATAGTAGTATATAGTCCAAAGCGCCTTTTCCCAAAAGAGGCTTAAGTCAATTTTCTCTGCATTTGTTAGTTAGTGAAGGAAGATTGCAAATATAATAACATATCTTAGTTTTAAGCAATAAATCATTGAAGATGTTTTAGGAGTTTTTTTTTCCAATGTGATTCTCGCCCAATTTGGCCTATGGTATTTATTTATTGTTTTTATTCAAATTTTTTTGTATTTAATTTTTATTGATTCGTCTCGACGAAAAAAATATAAAAAGTACAAAATTATATCCAAAAGTTAAAAAAATTCACTAAAAATAAAAAATAAGTAAAAACAAACTCTGTTTTGATTTATTTTTCATTTTTTCTAAATTTTTTTAATTTTTGGGAATAATTTTTGTACTTTTTAAACTTTTTCATTGAGATGAACTAATAAACATTAAAAATCGATGCAAAATAAAAAATTATAAAATAATTTCAAATAAGAACAAATAATTCAAGAATTACAACACGACTGTACCTCGATGTAACCTCTAGAATTACAGCGTCAATATTACATTATCCAAAACCTCAGGGTGGTCAGGGTAATTTAGTCTTGTTTGTGTACGTTTGTGCAGAAAGCACACACTGTCGTCTTCCTTTGCTCACCAGACCCAAAGTCATCATAAGTCCCTTCTACCATTTTTGCTTTCTATTGTCCTCGATCAAATCGAAAACCCTAGCGGCCCTCGTACGCTCTTCATTCTTCCCCAATTCTTGGAGACAGCTAGGGTTCTACTCTCCGTATTTTTTTGAGACACAACAAGCAATTCACTTAATTCAGAAGTACGTAATTTCTTTCTCGCGTACGTTTGCGTATGTACATGTATATAATCTATTGTATGTCGATCCAGTTTGGTCTGTTTTTTGTTTTAACTGATTTTCATCTGCATTTTTGGCAATTTTGGACTGTGCATGCTTGGGTACCATTTGGTTGCTATTTTCGAAAACAGATCTTCAGAACACTTTCTGGAAACTGTTTTTGTAAAAAGTACTCATGTTTCATCTGTTATGCAATTTTTTAGCTGAAATGTTTCCATGAATTATCTTTCATTCGCGTGATATAAGTTCATTTTTATAAAAAAAAATCGAAAATAAGGTTCAAAATCCATCAAAAATAAATTCCAGTATTATTCTGGAAAACTGAATTTGAAACAGCATAGGAGGGCCGGATTCGCCATCCTTTGTCCTTTTTGATTGCAGGTAAAATGTACTTTCTCCTTAGTCTATTTACATTTTATAAGCTATGGAAGGGAAATTTAAGTATAAGGCAGCAGAGTTGGTCGAGATTCTACTCTATTTGTGACACTATATGAGATCCTTTGCATATTGCTAATATTTGTTTGCGTCTCGTGAGTTATAGGTTTATTATCCTAACCAGTTAGATTAGGGTCAAAACTAGCATTTTGTCTTCATTTTAACTGTGAATGCACTGCAACTTTAGGATGGTCTAACTACAGAAGAATCTCTCTATGTACAAATTGTTGGATGGCTTTTGGTCAAATGACTGTCCAAGTTTCCCTCAGAAGTTAATTGCTTATTTGTCCATACAAATTTTCTCTCTTCCAAACGGCTAGAAAAACTACAAATTCGAGCTTAGAATAGTCTTACTTTTATGAGCCCTTGAATTTGCTACCAGACACCATTACTCAAGCTTTTTATGTAAACGAGTGGAATAAGTTAGGTTATAAGTGCTATGAAACAGGTCCTACTCCTGAAGTGTAATTATTTCCTGAAAAGATTCACTCAACACAACTCGTCTTTTTATTTTGTATGTCAGCATCGATGAATTTTGCTTCTGATTGATAGTCTAATACCCGGCGTTATTTTATCTTCGACATTTTTTTGGTAAATTGGGCAGGAAGTGCAATGGATCACAGTTCCGAAGAGGACACTGACATTAGTGATTCTGAAATTGAGGAGTATGAAGGAAAATCTTATGAAAAACTCAAGAGTGGAACTCATCAGGTCAAAATATCAGATGAGACCTTCAATTGTCCTTATTGTCCGAAGAACAAAAAACGAGATTACCTATACAAGGATATCTTACAGCATGCGAATGCAGTGGGCAAGGGTAATTCGCAGAAGCGGAATGCGAGAGATAAGGCAAACCATCTGGGATTGGCAAAATATTTGGAGAAAGATCTAAGGGTTGGTGGTGGTGGTGGTGGTCCCTCGCAGCCTGTGGTGGCTGAGGGTGACGCTCTAGAAAACTGTGACCATGATGAGATGTTTGTGTGGCCGTGGATTGGAATCGTGGTTAACCTGCAAACTGAATGGAAGGATGGGCGTTATGTGGGGGCCAGTGGTTCCAAGCTGAGGGACCAGTTGACAAGGAGAGGATTCAATCCAACAAGAGTTAATCCGTTATGGAATTTCAGGGGTCACTCTGGAACTGCTACTGTGGAATTCAACAAAGACTGGTCTGGTTTCAACTATGCCATGTCATTTGAGAAGGCCTACGAGGCGGATCATCATGGGAAAAAGGACTGGAACGTAATTAAAGAATGTAAAGATCGAGGATCTGATCTCTATGCATGGGTTGCTCGGGCTGATGACTACAAGTCTGATGGGATTATTGGAGAGAGTCTTCGCAAGATTGGAGACCTTAGAACAATTTCTGATCTCATGGCGGAAGAAGCCAGGAAAACTAGTAAACTTGTGTCTAAGTTGACAGATTTAATTGAGGGAAAAAATAAGGACTTGGCGGAGATGCAGAGTAAAATGTCTGAGACTTCAAACTCGCTTAACAAGTTAATTGAAGAGAAAGACAAGCTTCATCAATCTTATAACGAAGGTGTTCTTTTTCTTTTTGTTTTGTTTAGTTTTGTTTTAGTGCTCAATTATTCTTTCACTTTACTTCCATAACTTGATTGAGAAAATATAATCAAGTTGAGTTCTGTATTTTTTTGTTGATATATCTGAACAAATGTAAAAGAAAGGTAGAACCTGTCTGGGTATCTGCAACAGCGAGGATGGAAAAACATCTGCATTTGAACTTGACCTACTCATCTCCCTCCCCTCTTTTCCTCCCTCTCTTGCACTGATGGTAGTTTGTTTGATGTTTGTTTGGAGTCAGAGATAAAAAAGATTCAGTCGAGTGCGCGAGACCATTTTCAGAAGATTTTTAATGACCATGCAAAGCTTAAGTTGCAACTGGAATCTCAAAAGAAGGAGCTTGAGCTGCGGGGACAAGAATTGGAGAAACGTGAGGTCCAAACAGAAAATGAAAGCAGAAAGCTTGCTGAGGAGATTGAGAAAGTATGCTATTACTTGGTTTTTTTTTTTGTTTTCACGTTGCTCCTGTAAAAAATACTGAAGAAGCAAAGGTTTCCTTTCAATGTACTGTTACTACAAGCTTTCTGAAGTGAAAGAGTGACAAGTCAACGATTTTCCCCTCCTTGATTCTAGCTGTTGCAAATGTAACAGTTCTTGGGAGTTTAGGCATTCTATGCCATTTCGTTTGAGTGCTGGTTAGGTTAAATAAAATTCACCCCTTTCCATTGTTGTCCATAATGCACAAGGGAAGACAATTTAATTGACGTCCTAATTGGCTCGACTTCCCAAATAGAATTTTTGCAGGAAATGACACGTAGAGCTATACTAAGTGCTGTGACATTATTTTGAATAAGAAGGTAAAAAAGTTCTTACTGGGCAAAAAAGATCTTACTCGAAATTAAGTTATACTTTTTGTTGGTATGGCACTTAGTTTCATTTTTGTGATTCAAATCCTGTAGTATTTTGGTTATGAAATGCTTGACAACATGTGTTTCATTCTTCTGTCAGAATGTGGTAAGAAATAGTTCGCTTGAGATGGCAGCCATGGAGCAACTGAAATCTGATGAAAATGTATTGAAATTGGCCGAGGATCAGAAGGTATGTTAAGTTTTACTCGCTTAATATTGGCTCGTATTTTTTTGTGTCAGGTTTAAATGTTGGGTAGATCATGCATCTATGTATTTCAGAGGCAAAAAGAGGATCTCCACAAGAGAATAATTCAACTGGAAAAACAATTGGATGCGAAACAAGCAATAGAGCTAGAAATCGAGCAACTGAGAGGATCGTTGAATGTTATGAAGCACATGGGAGATGATGGTGATTTGGAAGTTCTTAAAAAAGTTGACACAATACATGAGATGTTGAGAGAAAAGGAAGGAGATCTTGATGATTTAGAAGCACTGAATCAGACTCTAATTGTGAAGGAGCGGAAGAGCAACGATGAGCTGCAGGATGCTCGTAAAGAATTGGTTAATGTAAGCATTTTATATATATATTTGTTTCCATTGCTTGTAGCATTCTTCTCTGAAATCGAATATGTACATTCAAGAAATTGCAAGGACTGGTAGAGGTCTAGAGGGCAAAACAGAAGCCATGCCTAAAACAGGCAAGGCAGCACCGAAAAATTCGTTGAGTTTGATTTATATACACTTGTTACATATTAATGAAAAGAGATGTAAAATCCAACCAGTATAAAGAATCATCACTTTGAACACATTAAATTGTACAGAATGAGACCTTTAGATAATGATGGTATGTGTTGTTGGTTGAAACGAATGATTGGATTTAATTTTGGAAAATCATCCTTTGAAATTTATTTATTGTAGTTTGCCCCCCTCGAGTTTGATTCCTGACTCTGCCTTGAAAAAGGGACGGTTGCCTTCTACCCCAAGATGCCTTTAGTTTCAAATTCCAAGTCTAATTGCAGTTTTAAATTCCAAGTCTAATTGCAGTTTTTACTGCTCTTGTTTGTATCCCATTGCCATTAATAGACACTTGCATGATCTTGCCAAATATATAGGCTACTAAACATAATGATCAAGGTGGATGTAGCCTGTGGCCTCGTAACAGACTTCAAATTACACAGCTTGTGATGGTGTAGATATTTTTCTGATAGGATGAGCTGGCAGACGAGAATCTGTTACATCGCCGAGTCACTTGTGACTTTATCTCTGGACCGTGGTTAATTATTTTTGAAAAATGCTAAAGGTTCAAAAGTATGTTCGGATAGTTAGAGATTGGTTACAAATGGAATCAAGAATCTCTCATGAATGAGACACACTGTGACTCCATTTTGCGTTTTGAACTGTTCATTTTGTAGGGTTTTATTTGATCCGACATAGGGTAATGGCTCATGTGCACCTTTACCACATAATTGGTCACACGAAAGGATCTTGATTCTTGGCAATGTGTAGGAATATGGGTGAAAAGTGTATTGAAATTTTAATAACATTGACGGTTGACATTATGCGCACCTTAACTACCACCGAATTTGTGGTTGTTAGCACGACCATTTATTTCAGTTTGATCTAAAGAGGGACCATGGAGTTAAATTTCTACTGAAATACCGTAAAGTTCCTCTTTATTTTTGTTTGCTTTACCACATATAAGTTCCTTCACAACTTCTTAAGGAAGTGGAAATCGTATAGAATGTGATTATGTTGGAAGTACTAATTCACTTGCTTTCTAGGGTTTGAAAGAAATGTCAAATACTGTTGATATTGGAGTTAAGAGGATGGGTGAACTCGACAATAAACCTTTCCATGAAGCAATGAAGAGGAAGTACAATGAAGCAGATGCAGAAGATAGAGCTATTGAAGTATGCTCATTGTGGGAGGAGTTCCTCCGAGATCCTGAATGGCATCCTTTCAAAGTCATCACTGTTAATGGGTCTCCTCAGGTGTGCAATTCATAATTATTCAAAACTTGCAATCAAACGTTAAGTTTTTACAATCCTACTTTGTTACAGTTGTGAAAACAATTGATGAAGTAGAAAACAATGGTCTGTCGCAAAAAATGTTCAAAGTACGAATGGGTTCTTAGCTTTAGATTTATGAGCACGAAATTGAGCTGATTCATGTGCATATTCATCACTCTTTGAAAACTTGAAGCTCCAGCTGTTTCATTTTTCCGTGATTTATCTTTACGAAATAGTGGTATTTTCTGGTTCAGGAAGTAATAGATTTGGATGATGAAAAACTGAACGGTCTGAAGGATGAATTTGGCACTGAAGTGTACAATGCTGTCACAACGGCTTTGAAAGAGATAAACGAGTACAACCCAAGTGGAAGGTATATAATCTCAGAGCTGTGGAACTACTCTGAAGGGAGAAAAGCCACACTGAAAGAGGGAGTCATTCTGTTAACAAAAATGTATAAACGCAGGAGGGTCCTCTGATGGTGGTGGAATGTGTTTTTCTGCTCATGCACTGTCTTTCCATCCTTTTCTATTCTCACTTCGGTGTATTTGTAACTGTATCAAACTACCTTGTAGACTAATAATTGAAGTGGCTGGGAGCGGTTGATGAATGGAATTGCTCTATGAGGTATCCACAAAAAAAAAAAAAATTGTTGGTGAATGGTGGCTTTGTAATGGTAATTAGAACTCCCAATATGCTAAAAATATGCAAATGAACTTTGTTGCTGGGATCCTTTTTAAATTTGTCTGCACTTCAGTTTAAATCTACTGCTTTTGAAGGGGAAAATTTCACAAGGTTTACCCATCACACATCCTTCTGTGGTTCTCTTATTGGAAATTTGGTTATGAGTTGCCGTAGGAAATGCCTGAAAAAACTGCAATTTATTTCAGGTTCTTAGAGGATATCTCTGTGTCAAGAATTTAGGAGTACAGGAGTTTAACTGTACTGTTAAACATCACATTCTCAAATCTCACCGGCTTTTTCAGTTTCTGCTCTCTCTCTCTCTCTCTCTCTCTCTCTACGCCTTTCGTTTCTCCCGAAAGTTTTCCGTCTACCCTCCTTTGTGACTCGGAGGGAGGCTAGTCATCTGATCT